>OY757947.1:26153855-26281355 GCA_963585895.1 Sepioteuthis lessoniana | reverse complement strand
ATAAGTTCAAGTTACTTGTGCAGAAAGATATCACAGTATCTTTACTTATTGATGAAATTCATCTAAAACCTTATTTTGATTATAAAGGTGGCAATGTTGTTGGCTTAGCCAATAATACCAATGAGGTGGCAACAAGTGCATTTGCTTTCGTGCTTAGTAGTGTGTTATCGAATTATAAGGATGTTATACATATAATGCCGACTAAATGTCTTAAAGCAGAAAATTTATTCAACATAATTAAAAGTTTGATAATTGGGTTGGAAGAAATAGGCTTTAAAGTATTGTGTGTAATAATGGATAACAATGCAATCAATAAAAAAGCTATGTCTTTATTTTGTACCCCAGCAAAACTTTCAATTGTATATCCACATCCAGTTCTCAAGTCTAGACCTCTTTTTTTCTTATTTGACTCAGTCCATATTTTAAAATGTATCAGAAACAACTGGCTTGGTCAAAAAGATGCAAGTAAATGCATGATATTTCCAAAGTTTTGTTTCAATGGAAATCATGAATTAGATAATGTCCAAGGTACTCCATTTTGTACCTTAGAGAAACTTCATGCCCTGGAATCGCAATCACTTCTAAAACATTGTTACAAAATGACTGCCAAAGCCCTTTCTCCTAATAATCTTAAAAGGCAAAATATTAATTTAGTGTTACAAATATTTAATAAGTATACTATTCAGGGACTGCTAACTTTAGGAAAAGAAAAATGTTTGCCCAATTTTGCTGAAGTTGCGGAATTTATAAACATATTTTTTATTTGGTGGAATATAATGAATGTGAAAACACCCGTTAAAGGTTGGAATCTTCAAAATAAATATTGCAATCCATTAAAATTAAATGAAGAAAATTATGGATTTCTAACAATATTTTGTAACTGGTTGGAATCTTAGGATAGCATTCCTGGAAAAAGTGGTGAATTAACAAAGGAAACTTTTACTGCTTTACACCATGCCACTCACGCCATTTTAGAACTTACACAATATTGTACAGAAGAATTGAAAATGGTGTATATATTACCTGGAAAAATTCAAACTGATCATCTGGAGGCAAGATTTGGCCAGTATCGACAACTTAGTGGTGATCAATATAATATTTCTATACGTCAAATATTTGAATGTGAAAAAAAAACTAAGAATGTTGTCGGTTTTAAAACTTAGCCTGCCTCTTAATAATCAAAGTATTAATTTGATGAATTTACAAGAAGTGAATTGAAATGAAATGACAGGAACAAAATTTAGATGTTTATAAATTTAACATAGATGTAACTGATAATGATGTTCATCAGTGCAAAGAAGTCTTGCCTATTATATATTTAGCGGGTTATTGCTGTAATGCCGTTTTTAAAAAAATGAAATGTTATAGTTGCAAAAGTTTAGTATCAGGAAGAGATGATATGCTACCTGATATAAACAATTATTTTCAAGGAATCAATAGAGGTTCTCTGTTATATCCCAATGATGTAACAACAAATTTAGTACTATACAATTATATTATTATTAATAAACTTGTAAAGAATCCTTCTTTTCTTCATTCAATCAATCAAAGAAAATTGTCTATGTATATAACTTTGGAAGTTTTGGCTAATGATGAACTTCTCTTTCATGTTAACTCATGTGGTGAAGGTCACAGCATTGAAAAAATAGAAAAAATGATTGTCTGGAGCTCTTCTAATGCATTATTAAATAATTTTTGTAACAAGAAAAATGATAATATTACTTGTAAGAATTAAGTAAAAAAAGAAAACTTCAAACATTCAACTGAATTTTGAGACAAAAAGACTTTTATAAGTTTGATTTTTTAAAAACAGTAACTTGAACTTATTTACTTTGAATTAATTTGATTGAATTTAATTTGTTGCATTTTTAATATTTTTAATTAATAATTTTTGTTTATTTATTGTTGCTTCCTGTTTGTTCCTAAATTCTAATGATATTATTGTTGGTTACTTGATTGATTTGATATTTGAGTGATTCTGATTTAAAAATTCTTGCAATTAAAACAAAAGTGATTATGATTTTTCAAAATTAAATTTAAAATATGAAAATTCAAGCAGTGTTTGTTAAACTGTTTTTAAAATTTAGACGAATAAACGAAAAATTTGGTCTTTAAAACCGTGTTTATTTACAAACATGACCGACAGTCAGTGATGTTTATATTTTCTTATTAATTATTGTTTTTCTTAGTTCTAATTAAAATGAATAAAAACCAGTATAAATCAAAACGTCTCTTCCTTTTCTTTCTTGTTACATTTTAAAAAGTTTTAAAATCTTTATTAAAAAAAACGACTTGGTGATTATAATTCAACGTTGTCATGAAGCGAGAGATTCATAGATCCACTAATGTAACGTCACATTTCATCTGGCAGGCCTTGGTATTATAGCAACGACCACGATCTGTACAGAGCTGTTGTAGATAGGTTCTAGCTGGTCACCCTACCCTTGCTCGTCCGTGTGAAGGGATCCACCCGAGTACATCACTTATGAGCTTGCCCTTATTTTTATAGCAGTGTCCCACGTGTCTCACCCGTCTAGTTTGTATAGTTTTCAAGATGCATGGTAAGTGGCCGTATAGCTGTTTTGTGGGACGCTGCCTCCAGGACTTGTTAAATACAGCTCACAGCATTCTTGTGCAATTACTGTCAAGTTTTCTCTCCTTACACTTTGTCAGCCTCTATGTGGTACATCCATACAGTGTTGTATTTTGACCTTCGACCTGGCCATCCAAGGTGATGCACCGGAAGGAAGTGACACATTCCAATGGCAGTTATGGGAGGAAATCGCATGGGCGGAAATTGGCTAACAAAATGGGACAAGCTAAAATTCCCATGGTACACTCATAGACTGATGCACCGGAAGAGAGTGACCTGTGAACTGCATGACAGTTATTTCCACTTGATGACGATCAAACATACCATTCCAAAGATTGAGTAGGCAATTGAGTGGGCGTTGAACTATTATATAACTCGGTCAAGACAGAGAGTTAGAGATCAGTTGGAGTTATAGACGAGATGTGGTAGGGAAAGCCACACCAGGCCGAAGGGGCCCTCGGGGCCCCCGATTGAGTTGGGGTTCCAAAGAAGTTGCTGATAAGATGCAGTAAAGAAAGCCATCATCCAGCAGAGAGCTGAGCCCCTGGGCCTCCGGTTGAGCAGCCCTGGAGAACGAGAAAGACACAATGCTGACGGCCATAAGAGTGGGGGTCAATATGTTGCAGTTATGTTCGGTCTCCAGCTCCCTCTCACCATAAAACATTTGAGTAACCCTTTTCGAACCCTTACAAATAAAGGAGAGGTATATTTTGCTAAAGAAGACTTCTCTCGTCGTTATTCATTGCGTCAGTATGTATATAACAACAGCAGTATTGACACAGCCTCTGCTTGGAAAAAAACTGTGCTTTATTTTATCTGATTGGTCTCTATGCCTTTAGTAGATGAGACACTGTTTCCAAGGTAAGTGAACTTATCCACAAGTTTCAAAGATCTATTTAGTGAGAAGATGTTGCCTTGTTGATTAAAGCACATGAACCCTATTTTGTTTGCGTAGATATGGAGGCCTATGTCACCTGCTGCCCATTCAAGACTATGCAGCAGGGATTCAGCCTGGGTGGATGTATTTGCCAGAAGCATTATATCATCAGCATAATCCGCATCTGTAATTGTTTGTGTGGAGGTATTTTCTACATGAACATCTTCCAATATTCAATGGATAGACAAAATTTGTGATGTCATGAATCGATTTCTCTGAAAGCCATTTTGGTTCTTCCTGAGAATTTTCTTGATTTCTGGTTCAATGTAGTTGAGAAGCAAAGCACTGTATATCTTGGCCACTAGTAGTTCTTAGCTATTCCAAGGTCAACTTTCTTGGGGAAAGGGAGTATGTAGCCCTTTGTCCATCTATCAATTGTGTTCTGGTTATATACGGCTTTGCAGTATCTGAGCCGTATGTAGAATTTCCTTGTTTTCCATACTTCTGGGGGTATTTCATCAAGACCTGCAGCTTTCCTGTTTTTGATTTTTCTTAGTATTACATCAAATTCTTCTTGTGTAAACTGTTCTAGTTCGATGTCTTGTTGATTGATAATAATTTTCGTGATAAGTTCGTCCGTAACTTTGGGAGATTTTCCAAAGGGATTCTTGAAATGTTCTTTCCACAAATGTATTCATTCTTCTTGGCTGGCAGCTTTTAGTTTCACTCTTACAGTGCTCTTCTTACTATTCCCTTCATTTACTGTCTGCCATGCTATCCTAGATTGTCTATCTTCAACTAACTCTCTAGTCTTATTGCTCCAGTTTTGGATGTATTCTGTTTGTTCTTTTAGGTATGAGTTATTTCACTTTATGCCTTCTTAAGTTTCTGCACATTGGTGTTAGTTGGGTTTAATCTTTACAGAATGAAGTGAAATGAACAGATACGGTAGGAATATTTAATTGATAAAAGCTGTTGGCTATTGCATGACATGTTAATGCTACTCTTAACAGAATTAAATAAAATGGACAGAAAAGGTATGAATAATTACAGATTTCTTTAAATGATAAAAATTATTGGCAATATCAGTTGCATACCTTGTTTACCGCTGATCTTTGAACAATGAAATGAAATGAACTGAGAAGGTATGACTATTTGATAGATTTTGTTAATTGATGAAAATTATTGCCCATATCAGTTACATGCAATGTTAAATGCTAATCTTTGCAAAATGAAATGAAAAGAACTTATAAGGTATTAATATTTTATTGATTTCTTTCATTGATGAAAGGCATTGTCAGTTGCTTACAATGTTCAAAACCTATCTTTACAGAATGGAGTGAATTTAACAGACAAGGTATGAATATTCCCAAGATCTTTTTAATTGATAAAAAATGTCAATTGCATACCATGTTTAATGTAAAAATTTACAGAATGAAGTAAAATGAACAAATAAGGTATGAATATTTTAGCGAATTATTTAATTAATGAAAGCTATTGTCGATTGCATACCATGTTTAATGCTGATCTTTTCAGGTCTATTACCCATATCAGTTGCATGCCTTTTTTACTGCAGATCTTTAAAGAATGAACTGAGAAGGTATGACTATTTAATGATGCAGTCAATGATTCTTCTGCCCCAGTTGACTGGGCTAAGATGCCTAATTTACTAAGTTAAGACTGAATACCCACTATAACCTTTATGCAAGTATTTAATTTTATTCTTGTCATTGGCTTCGTAAAAATGTCAGCTACATTTTTTCTGTTTCAGTGCATTCTAAAAGAATGGACCTTTTATTTATTTCATCATGTATGAACTGAGATTTTACATCAATGTTTTGCTATTTGATGGATGACTGGGTTTTTTGTAAAAACAATACTGGATTGATTATCACAATAAATAGTTGTTGGGTGTTTGAGGGACTCTAGTACTGTCACTGTTCTCAATTGTGCTCAAAGATACAGGGCTTTTTGACTTGCTAATGAGATAGGGATAAATTCTGCTTTGCATGTTGACAAAGCAACTGAATTTTGCTTTTGAAATTTCCATGAAATCATTGGGTTGCCTTTTGCCAATCTAAAACAATATACACTTATGCTTTTTCTATCACTTAAATTAGCCCAATATGCCTCACAAAATCCCTCTAATTTCAGGGGTTTCTGTGATTTTTTAAATAACATAAGACATCCTTTGCTTTCGTTAAATGGAAAGAATTTAGTTTTGCTAGGTCTCAGGACAGCCTTGTAACTGTATAGCAAATGTCTGGCCTTGTTATAACCATGATATATATCAGATTACCAATAATTTCTCAATAAAGTTTGTTGTCTATTAAATCGACTTCATCACTTGTTTTTGTCATTGATTTTACATGGAGTTGAGTATGGTTTGCAATCTGCCATGCCAATCTTTGATAATATCTTCTCGATATATTTAGATTGATTCATTTTAATAGTACTATTTTTACATTCAAATTGTATTCCTAAAAATCAGGATAATTTCCCAAAGATTAGTCATTTTGAATCTAGAGTTTAGTTTTGCCTTAATTTTCATTAAGTTTGCCTCGGTTTTTGAAGCTATTAATGTATCATCTACCCAGAATAAAAATGGCTTTTCATTAGCTACTATACCAAGGTGTAGGGGAAGGCACTACTCCTTTCCCCGGATTGCTCCACTTTACCCTTGTACCTTATAATGCTGAGTGTTAAGCAAGGAGGCATCAAGTACCATTTTTTTGCGTCATTGGTATGACTCGACCTGAGATTGAACCCCAGGTCTCCTGGGCCATTGGCAAACACTCTACCTACTTGGCCAATGGACTGGTTATGTGCCACTGTACATAGAGGGAAAATTTTTAAAAAACATCTCCCGAATGGCACCTCTATATTCAGCACAGAAGCTTGCACAATCAACATGGCTCTTGACCTCATCTCAGAATCAAAGAATAAGAAATTCATTATCGTTTCTGATTTACTGTCAGTGTTGGAATCATTAAAAAACAGGAAATTTGATAATCCATTAATCATAAAAATTCTATGCAAATTAGAAAATTTATTAAATGATAATGATGTACAGACATGTGGGGTCCAAAGTCATAGTGGAAATTACCAAGTAGATAAAGCAACCAGCTCTACTTTAAACATAACCACTGAAAAAAGTTTAAAATACCATATGCAGACTTTAAAATGAAGATAAATGAATACATACTACAACAAAGACAACAACACTGGAACAGCAATAGACATAATAAATTACTAGAAATTAAACCCACATTGGGGGAAGGGAAACAAAACTACAGAAAAAAACGAAAAGAGGAAGTCATTGTCCAGACTTCATATAGGTTATATAAGGACAACACATTCTTGCTTACTTACAAAACAGCAACCAATGTCATGCATACCAGACCAAATACACTGTGAAACACATTCTCATTGAATATACTGACCTGGCCTGTATAAGAGAAACCTTTTATAGTGCAGACAGCATGAAGGGATTGTTCCAAAATATTGAAATAAGAAATGTAATGTCATTCCTAAAAGTGATAAATATATATGGAAGAATCTAAAAGAAATTTCATCAAGACCAAATCTCTCCTACAAACTGTTCCTCTCCAAGAAATACTTTAAAAAAATCTTATCCAAACCGTTTCCCTACTAATAAATTCCAACTTAACAGACCTTTCTGTTTCCCTCTTTTTTAAGTTGATTTGGCATTAAATGATTGAGGAAGTTGATATGCTGTAAAACAAAACTGAACAAAGATTTCTTTAATTGTTCAAATTTATTGTCACATGCAATTGTGCCATGTTTAATGCTCTTAGTTACAGAATGAATTGAAATGAGCAGGTATGGTACACATTTTTTGAGCATTCTTTAATTGATCAAAATTATTGAGCATTGTAAGTGTACCATGTTTAATACTTATCTTTATAGATTGAATTGAAATGGACTGATGAGGTATGAAAATCATTGTTAAATGCTAATCTTTACAGAATGGATTGAAATGAACTGATAAAATATGTATATTTCAGAGATTTCATTAACTGATCAAGCTATAGTCAATTTCATGCTCTGTTTAATGCTATTCTTTACTAAATGAATTGATATGAACAGGTGAGGTATAAATATTTGAGAGATTACTTTAATTGACCAAAATTATTGTCAATTGTATATCATCCATAGACCAAATAGTCTGCGTAGAAACCCAAACAGAGAAGCATTCATTAAAAAGGAATATCTGGTTGCAGTGTTTTTTTTTTTTTAAAAACCTTTGATATGTTATGGCCATATGGCATACTCAAAGATCTTGACCTAAAACATGAACTCCCCATCTTCATAAAACACTTCTTTGAAGACCAGACTTTCCAAACACATATAAATAACACATTCTCCAATCCAAAACTACAAGAAATTGGTTGCTATCCTAGGGGTACACCTATCTGTGATCGTATTCATAATTGAAATTGATGAACTAACAAAATGTCTCCTCCAGAAATCAATGGATTACTATATGTCAAAGATTTTCTCATTTGTTAGAACTTAAAAATCCAACAATGTATCAACAAGATATCAAAATGGATCATAGAAAATGGTTTCAAAATTTCTAGAAACAAAACCAAATGCATGCACTTCTGCCAAATCCACAAAATGCATGCACTTCTGCCAAATCCACAAAATGCATTATCCATCCTAATAGTAAATGGTACTGAAATACCCATAACTTATCAGTACAAATTCTTAGGCATTACTGTTAACTCTAAACTATCCTTTATCCCCTATATCAAACAATTGATGATCAAATGTAACCAAACTATCCATCTCCTAAGAACTGTAGCTCACACAGACTGGGATGCTAACAAAAAACCCTAATCAAACTATACCAATCTCTAATATAATGAAAATTTGATCACAGCTGCTTCATATATGGAGCTGCCAGGAAGTCCTATTTTTGTGAACTTGAAACTGTCCACCATCAAGGACTCCATATTACCCTAGGCGCCTTTACTACCTTTCAAATAGAAAGCTTATACATAGAAGCTTATGAACCCCACCCCTACTTGAGAAGATATATTCTTACTCTCCAATATTATACCAAACTCATGTCACCAAAACCTTGCCGACATCTGTATCATAGAAATGAAATAAAAAACCTGTTTGAAAGTAAAGCAAAAACCATTAAACCTCTTAATCTTAGAATCCAAAAGATCCTCAATGAAATGAAAATCAGTCCCAAAATAATGCATAATACCATCCTCCCAAAAACAGCACAGTGGATCATAAATCAACCCAAAGTAAAACTCGAACTAAGTTATCTAAGATTAAAACATACCCCTTCACTCTCCAAGAGAAATTCCTCAACATCCAAAATAAAAATTACCACATCTATACAGATGGGTTTTAACAAGGAATGAAAGTTGGTTGTGCTGCTATCTTCCAAAACCAAGCACTGGTAAAATGTCTTCCAAATGAATCATCAATCTATAGTGCAGAAGTCACTGCTATTGACATAGCTATGAACATTAAAACTAACTACAAATCCTCCAAATTTATCTACTCAGACTCCAAATCAGTCCTCCAAACACTACAGAACAAAGATTCATCAACTCTTCTCATCACAAAACTCTTAAACAAAATGGACACTCTTTCCAAAATAATAGCATAATTCTCACTAAGGTACCCAGCCACATTGGAATACATGGAAATAAAAGGCCAGACAAAGCTACAAAAAAAGCACTCCAGACAGGCATATCCAATATAAAAATCCCATGTACTGATCTAAAACCAACCATTAACAAATTCATACATGAGAAACAAAAATCATGTGACAATCAAATATACAAGTTCCACCTCATGTGGCACAATAATGAGCATTCATGTGTGTGTGTGAGTCTCAGTGTGTATGTGTGTGTGTGTAGGTAGTTGGCGGAATTATTTTCAGTATCTTTGAAGCAGCACCAGAGTGTCTAGAAGATCTTCCTTTGTCTATTTTGGCGCAAAGACCACACAAAGAGTTGTACCTGTGTGAACCTGCAAGACCAGAAGAAAGGACAAGGGACGTCAGTCAAGTGAGGAGTGAGACCTCAGAGTCAGATATTCGAAGCCCAGGGGCTGGTTAGTTGACCCTAAGACATGGGGCCGGAGCAGTTCAGGCTAGGATGCTAGGATGAGGCTTTTATGCAAATAAATTTCTCAGTAAAAACAAATCTTCAGAAAATCTAAACCTTATGGAAGAAGCAAGGCGTGTTTGCTTTTTTTTAAGAAGAAGAAGAACCTTTAATAAACTTTAAGTGAAAAAAAAAGCTAACAACACAGGACTGACTAGCTCAAACACAAGCTAAAATGCCATACTACTAAGATCAGCCTCTAGTTCTATCCCTTTTTTTTTCAGTATGTTTCAGTCTCTGCTAGAGAACACCAGGAATGATAGGTTGTGAATATTCAATTAATAACATGGTCATTTGTAAGTTTGCTATGTTTAATGCTAATCTTTACAGAATGAATTGAAATGAAGAAAATATGTAAGAAATTTTGTTAATTGATAAAAATTATTATAAATTACAAACTTGCCAATATTAATGCTAATCTTTCCAGAATATAAATGAAGAGGTAAGATATGAATATTTGAGAGATTTCTTTAATTTATCAAAATTGTCAATCTTTCCGAGATGAATAGAAAAGAAGAGATAAGGTAAATATTAAATATTCATATTTAAGAGATAAGATAAATATTAAATATTCATATTTAAGAGATAAGATAAATATTAAATATTCATATTTAAGAGATTTCTTTAATTGATAACAAGTGCTGTAAATTGCACATTTACCATGTTTGATGCTAATCTTTACAGAATGAGTGGAAATCAACAGATAAGGTATGAATATAATTGTGCTGTATTCAATGCCAATCTTTACAGACTGAATTGAAAGGATGAAGTAAGGTATGAATATTTAAGAGATTCCTTTTATTGATAACATTGTAAGTTGAAAGTGTGCTATGTTTAATGCTAATCTTTCCAGATTAAAATGAAATTAAGGGCAGCAGTATGCATATTTAAGAGATTCCTTTTATTTGATAATATTTATTATAATAGTATATTTCTAAAGGCTTTCATGCCTATTAAACATTTTTCCAATTTGTAATTTTTATATCAAAAGTTTTTGTTTTAAATAATTTTTTTCAGGACAAATACATTAAGATTTGCAAAAATATGAGATTTTCTCTTACAATGAAATTGATTTTCTCTGATTTAAAGATTCTATCTTTAAAGAAGATATGTCTCTGATACTTGCTATATTAAGACTTCCCAGGAGAAAAAAGTAGACACTTTTGACACTGGATGCTTATGTCAAATGAAGTGGTCAGGAATAAATTACAGTAGAATCTTGTGTCATTGTTCATTTGCAGATGACTGGTTAGGGTATGATTTGAAGCCCCTTATAATAGACCTGGAAATTTACAAAACTCAACTTTATAAAGATGTGTGGGATTAACTTCTTTATCTGCAATAATTTTCTCTAAACAGTTGGAAAATTTACCCTCCATTAACATAGCAACATCTGGATATAAAAGAAAAAGCACAATGAATCTTCCACTTTCCTCACAGCAAGGACCTCTTTTCATTCTTTAGAGTCATCTGTCATCATCAAAACTTGTGATGAATTGAACATAACATTAAACTGTTCACGATGTTATTGTCATACATACAGGCAAAACATTTTTATTGAATAGTTGAACTTTCTGGCTTCATTATATATTCCTTAAACAAACTGGATTAGATTATTTGAATTAATTGTATATTTTTCCCAAGCCATGCAAAGGAAAATCTGGAATAACCCAATAATGAGGGAAAACTAATGGAATGATCTAGTAATTTTTCTTTCTAAAACAAATATCTGCTAAAGCCTAGATATGCAAATTCATTTACATCTCAACCAGTGGTTGGATATACCTGATTAAAACATTGGAAAGGATCGTAAAACTTATTCAAGAAGACAATTGACCATGAAATGTAGAACACTGCAAGAAATTTACCTTGAAAATAGAAAATGTAGAACAAAATGAATGAAAAATATAGGTTGAAGTAAGAGTCAATGTTTGTGACAGAACTGTTGGAAAGCTGAACGAAATGGGATTAACATTGAAAACCAGCTCTAACACAAAAATGAAATAAAATGAGGTTAAAGTGGGCTAAGGAGAAATGCTGATGGTGTGTGTAAAATTGGATGAAAGTGATATTCAGTGATTAATCTGCATTTGCCAAGGTGGTGATTATATAACTTTTGTTTGGTGCTGTTCCAATAAAACAAAGTTGACTGCCTGAAGAAAGCAAGTGAATTTCCAAAATCATTCATGATATGGTATTGCATGTCATTTAAAGGACACAGAAAGATGGCAATTTCTACATTGAAATCCTAGATAATTTTCTCATTCCATTGATAGAAAATTGGTTTAGTGATGAAGTAATTATCCACGATAATTAATGTATCTTATCACAGAGCAAAGGGGATTAAAGCTTTTTTCAGAAAGGCATATAAAATCAATGGCATAGATCTAAATCTAATTGGAAATTTTTAAAAATGGTCCATTCACCAAAGATCTATTAATTCAGGAAAGTTGGAACTACTTTGATAAAAAATATTGCTGTAAATTAGGGAAATCCATGCCTGAAAAACTCAAGAACATGCAACTGAATATTAAATCTAATTTTTTATCAATGGAATTATTCCATTTAAGCACTAATAATAATTCCATATTTTTCATATCAATGGCCAGTCCTTTGAAAATATATAGAAATTCAAATAAAAAAGTTGAATTGCTTAAGATTTTCTCTTAATTGATAACATTCATGGTGAATTTTATACTTTTTATCAAATGCTTATCTTAACTTCCATGTTTGCATTTTAAAATAATTTTTTAGAATTGTCAAGCAAATTCTTCAAATTAATGACATTTTGAGAAATGATCTATATATGCTCACATATTTCTCACCTCCATATGACTTTCAACTCTCTTGGGATATCCTTGTTTTTGATCACTTGAAAAAACCATGAAAGGATTTTAAATAGATTGCTGTCTTTATGTAAGAATTTCTCCCAGAGAGCCAGTGTTAACTCCAATCAGGGCACCACTGACTTAGTATTTGTACTTCAACAGATTTATGAAAGGTGTCATGAACAACAGGAAAGTTTGTATTTAAAATGTTTTGACTAAGTGTCTTTGACACCATAGGAAAGAAATAGACAAATAAAAAAACTAAATTACTCAGCATGGTCATTCAGTCATGAAGGCTATCTTGGACAGTTTAGGCTTGATCCCATATTACTTTATTGAGTACACTATAAGGCAGGATTGTGTTCTTGCTTTTACTCTTTTCTCATTTTTGTCTGTTTGATGCAACAGTAGCTTTTGATGGTGACATATAAATATATATACTAGTATGACACTATGGATTGTTGGGTATGCTAGTACATGTGTATTTTGTTGAAAACATGATCATATGGTTATATATATATATATATATGCACACACACACATCTGACCATGATCATATGATTAGATGTATGTGTGTGTAGTGGTGCCAGTTAAAAGTTCAAAATTTATTTTTATTTCCTTTGTTGGACACAACTTTTTGATGCTAACTAGTTGATGAAAGAGATTAGCCAGTTTAAGTATCAGTGTTGGTGGTCTGTGTACATGGGAGATGTTGGGGTGGGAAAGTTTTCCTCATATATCTGCATGAATTGAACCTAGGTAGATGAGACCAGAAATTAACCTGCAAGAGTTGAAGCCATGTGAACAGTTGATCTAAGATGAAGAGTTCTTAAAGGAGCAAGTATAGTGGAAAATAACAACAGAAAGGAAGCTGTGGAAAGCCATGATTGTCCACAATCTGAAGAGAAAGTATAAAACATATTTTAATCAAAAGTATTTACTTTTTACTTTTAGTGCTTTATTTTATTTAAGTTGAAATATCCAGTGAAGTATTTTATGTTCTGGTTTAGTTATCAGAATAGGAATGCTGAAATACATAGGCCAGTGTTTAGCTCAATAATAACATTGTTCTTGTTAAAGAGCTCAGTTTGTGTATCTATTAAAGGTTGCCAATGATGTCATTGTTCACTGAATTATATTGATATCAGTTTTTTCCAATTGCAGTATCTGAAGGTTGTAATGATATTCTCTTGTATTGAGCTGTAAAGGACGATGGTTATTAACAAAGTAACAGTACAAAAAGTAATAAACAGTAAATAACAGTTTTATAGTTAACTTGAGCTAAACACCTGTAACTTGGTAGATTTGTCTCTTTGATTGTGCAAATCTCAAAGTGATAAATTGTGGTGTTTGTGGTTCATATTAATTTGAAGAATGTGGAAATTTAATGGATCAGCACCTAATTTTTGACTGAATTTTCTTATTTTTGCCCCCAAAAGGTTTCTTAGATACAGACCATCTATGTTGTTATGAACTTTCTCTTGCACAATTTATTTTATCATTTAATTTTGATCTAGGTTTGAATTCCCAGCCATGTCTTGTACTATTTATTTTATGATTGAAATCTAGTCTTTTATTATTGTAATCATCACACTGAACCTATCATCACAGAAGTTTGATTTTTTTTATTATCAAGAATTTTTAGACAAATAAAAACTTATTTAATACCAATGGGAAATATTTTAAAGGAAAGGTAATGTAGATTATTTCTTTTTCTCTGATAGAATATTAAAATTATATAAACAAATTGATGATTAAATATTATTATTTTAACCTCTTTCTCCAATTAGCTATTATATGCAATTTATATCTTTCAGAAACCTGAAGTGCTGCTCATGAAGATGAAAAATTATCTCCACTGCTGTTCACTTTATGAAATCATTAGTTGATGCCTTTCTGTTGACAACAACTTTAATGATATGATAATACAGGACTGGATTACAAATGACCTGTTAACTTTTATGCTTGATGACCATCTATCCAACTTTTAACATGAAAGACTTGACCTCTTATTGACTGAAATGGTTTGGTTTCTTTGTTTAATGGCATATCAACCTTCATGAGTTACTTAATGCCAGAGTCATCCTTGTAGAAAACAGCAATGTAACTATTTAATCCATAGCTAAGGGGATAAGAGGGTTCATACCCTTTTCCAAGGATATTAGTTCAAAAGTGAACATAACAGCACAACTGAAGTTTGAACTCACTTTGTGGTCATAGTCCAACACTTTTGCCATTACACCATAGGGACTGAGATTTTCACTTTTGGAATCTTGATGGGAAATGGCCCACACCTTTGTATTTTGGCTGTGATATGGACTATTAAAAACTCAATAATAGACCATCATATTTTCAGGTCTTCATAATTTGGTTAAATTTTTTACCAACTTTGATAATATTGGTTCTATCAATAACCCTTTTTTGATGGGTGTAAACTCAAAATACTTGGATGTATTCTTCTGCTCCCAAATTATACATTTATGTAAATCACTGCCTCTTTTTAACTTCTAATGACCCCCAACAGGAAACAGTGCTATAACAGCATTAATTGTGGATGGATCAGCTTCAATTTGTTTGTTTGAAAGTTGATGGTTGCTTACTACATGGTTAAATTTTGTATCAACATGTTTTATTTTCATTATCTTTAAAGTGTGATCCTATCACTGGGATGACCACATGCATTTTCTGATTGGTTGCTTTGTCTATGCTTTCTATGCCCATGCTGCAGAATGGGGATTGACACAACAGCTTCTTAAGAATGAGTTGTCAAACATGTTGGTAACACCAAGAATGAGACAACACTCTTAAAGATAACAAATAATATTTTTTATTGCAATATGATTATGCAACTATATACAATAGTAAAAGAAAAGTTCTACAGGCTAGGTGGGCAAGAAAAAACATGGTGAGGAATTTAGGAGGTGCTTTTGTTTTATGCTAATTTGCTTAGTCTTTCAGGGGGAAAGGTATTCTTGGTGCTGTCCAAAGAACTTTGGAGGTTTGAAAGTTTGTTTCTTTTATTGGAGTTTTATTCTAGTGGCAGGGAATTTCAGAGTGTCATCTACAGGATGCACATCATTTTCTCTCAGAGCCCATTTTTTATTGAAGAAAATTACTGACCTAAATACTTGATTGATCAGACAATTACAAATCATTTCATATAACATTCTCATTGGCCAACCAATTGGAGCTTACCTACCATTCAATGAGCTTGAAGGGAGGAGCAAAAAAAAAACATAACTCTTTTTTATTGGACAGTGCATTTTTGTATCATAAATTGAGGGGAAGGAGTAAAAACCCTTTGAGCCTTTTTTGATTGGTCCTGGCATTTGACTTTTTGGTTCTACTAGCCCATTGACTGTGCTGCAATTTAGAGTGGTCATAAAATGTGCCATTTGTCACATCACACCTGAAAATTTTGACAGTTTAGTAACCCAATTTCATCAGCTTAGTGACCTTTGCTTGAATTTCTACACTTAATTAAAAGAACAGCTTTATCCAAAATTTTGTTTTTAATGTTTTTCATTTTAGTAAAATTATTTCTTCTGATTTACAAAAGGACAATTTTTCTTTTCTTATTAATAAATTTTAGATTCCATTTGTGTCATAAACTAATGATACAAATTTTTTAATTTGACCCCACTGTTTGAAATCGTCCCTCATCTCCTTATTACCCCTAACAGGCAACAAGAGTCTTATTGAGAAACGTGCATGTAAGATGACTAAATTATCTTTGGTATATGCTGAACATTTTTCTCTTCAGTTCAGTGATACATGTCCTTGAATCACTTTGAAATAACATGGATGACCATACTTTTGAGACGACTATGGACATAATTTCAACATGTTGATTTTAGTTTAAATTTCTCACTAACTTTGGATCACTCATCTGATTTTGATTGGAACTTACCATTTATATTTCAATAATATTCCCCTTATGACCATCTAATTAGGATGCAGGAATTTCATATTTTGTAATACAAATATTTATTTCTTTGAAATCATACTTCTCTTAGAATATGAAATAAAAATCGTATCTTCAGTATTTTGGTTATGCTCTAAATTACAGAAATTTTTTATTTATTATAATGAAATATCCTCCGATTGTTTGCTTTTCATTTGCAATGATTCTAATCTTTGGATGACTGCACTTTCAAATGAAGGAATTTGATTGATTAAAATGAAACGGCAATAACTTTACCTTTTGAACTCCTCAGATATCCTACACAAAATTCACCAAAAAAAAAAAAAAAATCAAGCATAAAGCAGATTCAAATTTTGCTCCAGAGTACAGGCATCCCATCATTCTAATTAACAGAAAGGCTATATATTGTTGCTGCATTTAACCTTATCTGTTGATCTTCCTAAGACTGAAATATTAGGCTTACAGTGTATAGTAAAATAGCACTCAGTCGAAAATGTTAACATACCTGTTAAAAATCACCATCAGTTTTATAACAGTTTAGATGTAGAATTAATGTTTGTCCATTTTCAACCAGTGGTGATTACATTTCTAGCTTAGATATACAGAGTGCAATGGGTAAATTGTCGCCATTTTAAATTATTAATTTCATCCATGCACTTTGTTTCAGGTTTTATCTACTGTGCACCAAACTAGAGTCAGTTGGGCATTGTATGTGAGGAAAGTAACACCATGATGCAATTCATTCCTCGAAAAATTTGGAAATGGCATTCACACCAGAAACTGCAATAGAAAGATTTCATAATGTTTGGGCATCAATCTGAGGAGATTGCATAGGATTTGAAAATCGTTTGATGAGTCCAATGGTGATTCTGAAAGTATGGCAGCTTGGAAGCCTCATACTGATCATTCTCATAAGAAAAGAACTCCTAAATTTCTTGGTGAGATCTAGGCCATAATTGATAACAATCCCAGCAAGTCAATCAGGTCCATAGCTAGGTATTTGGGAGTGTCCAACTTTCTCATCAGACAGGTAGTGCATGAAGACATTTGTTATTTCTCTTACACAATGAGAAAAGGCCAATTTTTATCACAGACCATAAAAGACAAGAGGAAAGAGTGTGTTGTAAAGCTTTGGAACAAACTTAAGCATCTCCTCTAATTGAATATGCTTTGGTTTTTCACTGATGAGAAAAATTTCTGCTATGATCATGTGGTGAACTCACTGAACAAATATTGGCTTCTCCTGACCCCCACAAGATGCACTGACAGTGATGAAAATCAAACACCCAGTCCACATCATGGTGTTTATGATGTTCACAAGTAATGGTGACATTATAGCTCCATTCATCTTCACACATGGCCTCAGATTCAGTACAGAAACTGATATTAAATGCTTAGAGGAGGTGTTGTGGTTGCTCTGGATTGAGAGAGTGGCTGTTGGAAAATCCTACTCCTGGTAACATGACTCAGACCATACTACACAAACAGGAGAACCCAGTTTTGGCTGTCAGAAAATTTCTGTGATCACATCTAGCCATTTAATTCCCTAGATTGCAATCCCCTTGATTATTATGAGAGGGGTTGTAGTTGAGCAAAAAACCAAGAAAACTTCATGCAACACCAAAGATGAACTGAAGGCAAGGATAATAACAGCATTTACCAATTTAAACAAAGTGACTGTCAGAAAGGCTTATAGGAGATTCCAAAGTCATTTAGAGGCTGTGGTTGAAACCAATAGTAATTTCTTTGCATAAATTTAATTTAGAGTATTCAAGATATTTCGATGTAATTTTAGTAAATATATCTGATAAAGGGAGATTTACCCATTGCAACCTGTAGAATTCATTACATTTCTAATTTAGCTATAGAATTAATCACTATCCATTTTAAATCAGGGGTAATGACATTTCTACTTTAAAAATGCCTTAGATGCTGATATCTAGTATGTGTCAACCACCAACTGCACAAGCTGACACACTACTTGCAATCTAATATGTGAATCTTTACTAGTATTATTAATTTTGACCAGTATTTTCTCTCATCTTATTTTTTTTATTTGTTTGTCTGAAATAAAAATTTAATTTTGTTCAGGTGTCAATGCAGTGATGCAAAAGAACTTGGTTCTTTTTCAAAGATTATCAGTGATTTACTTTCTGGTTAGACATTTAATTTTTTCCCTTGAAAAAAAAAAAACTGAATTGCCTTGTTATGCAGACATAAATCCAACTTCTGAAAGAGATATGTTCAGTTAATATACCAGTGAACAAAATTATATGTGTGCAAAAATTTTTGGCTCCTTTTTTTCTTTTTATCTCAAACTTGATTTTTTTTCACATACCTAATACAATGACATTGTATCACAAAACTGTTTGATCTATAATTTATATCTTTATCAAGTAATTCATATTATAAATTTTTTATTTTAATGTTAGCAAATCTTTTTCTGTATTTAATAAAAGATCTTCTGTTTTAATGACTCTTTTTCTCTTTATTCATGATTTATTATTTTGGGGAAAAATATCCGGATAGAAAATAGAATTGCAACACTGATTATGTATTTCAGTTTACTCAAGATTAAACCTACCAGTAATCTAGCTGGATTACAGTAAATGGTCACATATACAGATCAATACATGAATGGGTTCCAAAATTAGGGGTTTATCAACAATACAGATAATCTCACAGGATTACAGTAAATAATCACATAAGCAGATCAATATGTACACAGGTCAAAATCAGTATTATCCTTCAGGGTGTTGCAATTTTATTTTCTATCAGTGCATTATTTTTTTTTTTTTTTTTTTGCTTTCAGTAACAAAACTAGCATTAATAACTGTCATTTGGGCCAGTTATATTCTTATTAATTATAATTACATAAGTCTAATTAATTGGTTTTGTAAATGTGTTTATAAGAAAGCATGTTAATGTCAACTGACAAGTGACACTAAACAGATGTTTATATTTGAAAGGAATTTTGAATCTCGGAATTCTAAACATGAATATATCATCAGACCATGGTGTATATTCATGTGGACTTGGAAATTTAGTCCAGAATAGCAGTAGACTGAGAGAGAAGGTAACTGACCTTAAGATGGATGGTTAGGTCCTGTGACACAATGGACTCTTGTCATAGTAATATAGATTTAGATGTATGGTTGTGAGTTGACCATAGGTATGTATATATCCATATAGAGGCCTGGACATATCTGTGTGGGTGTGTTGAGTGAATGTGTGTGGCCATATATATTTTCCACGTGAACCATTCATCCACATTTCCCAGTCTAAGTGGAGAGGATCAGATAAGGCTGAGCTGTGATTTAAAAGACTTCAGTTTTATTGTCTCCTAGAGACAAACAGTCTGCCAGATCTCTGGACAAAAACATTTCCAAAGTAGAATTTGTGCTGGATGCGTGGGTAGGAACAGTCTTGTTGACTGTAAAAAGAGAATCAAATAAATGCTAAATTTACAATTAGCTGTACTTATCTGTACAAATTTTTAACTAAGAACCAAATTGTGCTGTTCTTTTCACTTCAAGTAAGACAGACGGTATTTCTTCTGAATGTCTTCAGTACAGGCTGCACAGCATTGATGTAACTAATCAAAGAGTATCTTACTGCGCATGAATAAGCAGACTAGCTTGTATTAGTGTGTTATGTTCCAAAAGGAGTATTTTGAAGACTAAAATGCATTAGAGTACCAATCCTTCAAAGTTGGGCAAAATACTGTGATAAGTGTGTGATGATTCCAGAGGACTAGTTTGAAGTACTTTGGAGACATTACCCTTAATAGGCTACATTTTAATCTATTAAATGGCTGGATCATTTGCAACTCCTTGTGCAGTGACTTGATAACATTGACTACCACATACAGTTATCTGATTTCAAGTATCATCTAATACCAATGATTTTCAAATGGGTCTATTTGATCCATAAATGGGACACTAATATCATAGGGGTGAACCTGGGAGTAATAGCTACAAATTTCTTAAATGAATTATTTACACAGGTGGAAATTAGATGTTCCCTGGGAGTAACATCTAGAGGAAGCTTATGAACAGAAGCTCACCAGATACTAAGAGTTAGTAGATTAGTGTTGAAGTCTGGATTGTTTGCAGAGTACCTGCTGTACCGTTTTAACTAGAATTGGTATAACAGAAACTGGTGAAATTAGAACTATTACAAAGTCCACTGAAAAAGCCAGTAGGTGGCTTTGAATGAAGAGGGTAAAATTATGGATAGTTGCTCAAGAAGAGATCAATTCTAGTTGGATCATTTGGACCAGAGGGGGGTCTAATGTCAAAAGATCTGAAATCCCTGATGAACCCAGGAAGATCAATGATGATGCATTTCAGTATATGTGTGTCTATATGACCACTATGTTTCAGACTATTATCCTTAACTTTGTTGTATTCATAATAATTTGGCTGCTGTGGATATGATAAGGTCAATTTGTAAGTGGAGTAAAGCAGGTTTGAATTCAGTCTTTCCTTCTAGACTGGTTGCCTAATAAAGTCTAAAGAAATCCAGTCTGCCCTACTATTTATGTATAGGAAAAGATTCATGCTTTTCCCATTAGCATAAAATGGAATGCAAACAACTTTGTTGAGGATACTGGTTACTGATTCTATTTCCTATGATCATCATATGCTTTGTGTGTGTGTCAAATGTTTTGGCTGCTATATCCTCTGACTTTCATCAGGTGTCTTCTACTCCAGTCAATAACCTTCAGAGAATTTTGAACAAAACCCTTTATTTAATCCATGGGGGTAAATTGTTCTCATTCCATTGTTGAAACCTTGTGATATCTCATATCAATTCTTTTAGTTATTTTACCCTTGTAAATGTTGATTTTCTTTCTGCTGAACCCAAACCCGAGTGATTGAAGTCACAATGTACAAGGTAGACTCCAGTTAGAAGCTTTAAACCAGGCCGGAGCAACCTCTTTCAAAAAGGTAGGCCATTAGTTTAAAAAAAAAAAAAAAAAATTCAAGGTAATTCTACACTGAAGATGCCTATCTAAAAATAGATAGGTTAATTTTTTTTTTTTCCCCCCCCCTCTCTTTGATAAAATGATCTTTTCTATAAAAAAAAAAAAAATTGAAGTCTTAGGTGGACTATTCAGAAAGCATTGTGGGTGACATATAGCCAATGACTACTTTAAACCAATTGTCTTGGGACAATCCAATTTTAAAAACGTTAAACCCACCAGAGCATGTATGCCAAGAATAGAGATGAACACAATATGGGAGCATTATGTCTGAGAATCAGTAATAACACCAACAAGCTATGATTAAAAAAAATAAAAATATACATACTTCGGTTGGAAATAGAATGATAAATCTCCACCAGTGGCTTGAATAAAGGAATTCTTGTTTGAAATGTCAATCTTTCAACATTTGATTTTCTGACTTATAGTTTAGGTAATTATTCATATTGAATAGTTTGATCCATTTGACGTTTGTTCTGATAACAACTGATACTTAAAAACCAAAATCCTTTTAAGGACTTTTAGTTTTTTTAAATATATATAAAGTATTCAGTGAGAACTCAGTATAGCTCTTTCTTACTTTGAAAGTATTTTTTTTTATTTTTTTTAAATTAAAAAGAAATGACAGCCAATAAGACCATTACTCTTAACTCTGCAGCAAGAACAATTTGTATCATTTCATATTAAATGCCTGTTTTAGTTTTTTAATTGTTGATCTATTAAATTGTTGGTATTACAAATGGCTTTTGAGAACTTTGAAACTGTATATAAGCAAAGAGTGTCCAAACAAAATCTGTAGTTAATTAATTTTTTTCTTAACAACACTGTGGATTGCATTGTTTAGCAGGTGAGTAAGACAAGAAATTATTATTTATACGTGAATGACTAGTATCCTCATCTTGGTTGTTATTAAAGTCTAACCATAATACTATCTGATTTTCTTTATGTCAGAGGATATCTTAGATTAATTATGACTAAATATGAACATGGATTGAATAAACAGTTTGATTCAACCAGCTGAAAGGTTGTCACTATAAAAACCAAATTGAAGACAAGTCTCTTTTTTAAATATATAAAAACAAAAACACGGGCACAGATAATTAACAAGAAAACACCAGTAAAAAGCAGAAAACATTTTTAATTCAAGCTTTCAATGGGGAATATGGATTGCAGTAAGGGAAATTGTATACAAGATATGGAAGAGAGAGAGAGTGTGTGTGTATATATATATATATATATATATATATATATATATATATATATATATATATGGGGGGGGGTAATTTTATTCCATTAACAATCAATTTCAACAAAGTTATTTTGGGATTGGTGACTTTCCCTGCCATCCCATGACTTCTATTAAAAAAAAAAAAAAAAAAAAAAAATTATTCATCACAGCGAATTTAGCAAAATGTTATGGGACGGCAGCAAGAGCTTCCTTCACCTAAATGGAGAGGGAGGGATTTTCTTTGAGAGATTCAGTTCAACCTCACACAGAAAAAACTAAAAGTACATTTAATAAATTACTGATTATTATTACTATTGTTATATTCTCGTACATAGGCCAAACCCTTGAATTAAGATCATAAAATCATTAATTTATATGATGAATTGATTTTAACAGCATGTCAACCAGTCTAGGGTTATATTAATCCTAGAGTTTAGGAATTGCATTCATTGTACATTTATATTTTTTATGCAGTTTTTTTTCTCTCTTTCTACCAGTTATATCAAGTATTCTGATATAATACACATTTACAAAGTTGTATGGTTTCAAATAATTATTTCTATTTGATAAGTCATTTTTTGCACTTTTATATGGTTTCAAGAAATTAATAATAATTTTTAGTAAATAATTATTGCTTCAAGTAACTATTCTTAATTTACAGCAGCAGGGTATCAAATATTCCTATTGAATATGAATAATTATTAAACAGATTTATTTGACCCTAACAGGTGGGTCAGAGTGGACCTAGGAGTATTGACAATGAAGGGGTACTGTACACTCCCCATAATTCACCATCAAATGCAGATTAGTGTCATACTCAGGACCGCCTCCTTTTTTTTTTTTTTTATAGATGTATTACTCCTCTGCATGAGATAGTATAATTCTAAGCCGTGCAGACAAAATTACATTAATTCATGGAATTTATCTTTGAAGTCAAGGGTTGCTCCTAGGCCTCCTACCCATTAGATTTGAATTTCAACATTATAAAATTACTTCTCTTGTATTGAATGGCACCAATTCTTTTTGCTAAAAACTAAATATTCATCTATTGTAATTGATGACAACCATTAAACATCCAGACTTAAGTAAATGACTACAGAGGTGATTTGTTTAAAGTGGTGACTGAAGAAGAACACACTTTTGGATGAGGTGCTAATAGAATAATAGTTCAGTGTGTCACAGATTCCTCAGGTTTTGAATTCAAATCCCCACTCCCACCTAGACTGGTTGCCCTACCAAAGCAAAAAATCTGTCTTCAAAATTTTACCAGTACACAATTATATACAGTGTTTAAAAAATTTGTAGAGAAGCAAGCTTTAGAATGATAAAGGAGAGAAATCAATTAGAATGAAATAAAGGAAAGTAATCATTTTTTTAAATCTGATGACCAACCCATGGAGAAGATGGTAAAAAACTTAATTACAAACATTTTATGACTGTTCTAATTGTACCAATAATTAATAGTAATGATGATTATAACATTATAATTATTGAAGAATAACCTGTCTAATTTTCCTAGTTTTATGTATAAATAAGATACAATAAAGATTAACAATTGTTCATAAAGGGATCATAAAAAAAAGGTGTGGAGGATTAATAGAAAAACCTTGATTAACACATTTAAGAAAGGTTTGAGGGAGGGGTAAGAAGAGAAGCAGGTTTGGGTAAAATTGTTCATATCAAATGGATTTCTCTAACAGTGCTTTTATCAAAAATAAATTTCTAATCTTTTACAAAATTCTGATAGTTGAAAAATTGATATAAGTTTTATACAAGTTTTTGCATTCATGTTATGACAATCATATCATACTGGCATATAAGTGAACCCTTTAATTCTGAGAGGTTAATCCAAGTTTTTTCCTGTATTCCCCAGATAATTTTAAAAAAAAGAAAAAAAAAAGTCATTATTTTGTTTCAAGGAGTCTAAATGGACTGACTTCAACTAATGAAGAGATTATTACACAATATACAAGTTATTTATTTTTGGAAGGAAGACATTTTAGATAAAACATTTTCACCATTTTTTTTTTTAAGATGGGCATTAAAAAGAAATAATACCTCTTATTTAATTTCACCTATGTAGGGAGCACATTAACATTGTCAGATGGAGCAAGTTCCCATAACAAAACACTACCCCACACATACAATCACCACCAGTGGCTATGCATTTCTACCGATGAACAAGAGTCTGCATACTGCACTCAAAAAAATTTTCACCTTACATTTTTATGTGTAATGTCAACTAAACTTTTTGGATGAGTTGACAACATTTGGGTTGACTGACAACTGTGTTGAATGTGGCTTGTCACTCGCATCACTATTGCCACAACTGAAATTCTTTACTTGCCTCACATCCATTGTACTCAGTAAACATTCTGTAAATATAAAAGAATGGGTGGAATTGTTTTACTCATGGAGGAATTCAATGATAATGTCACATATCATTTTGCCAAAACATCTGCCTCCAAGTCAACCTTCTTACAATTGAGGAGAAAAAAAAAATTGTTTATAGATGTTTGCTTTATATGTTGAATAAAGTATCCTGTTAATTAAATATACATAACTTGGGTGTTAATTTCTTCTTGCTTTGAATATCAATCTTTCAAGCCCAAAGAAGATATTTTAGAAGCTTCATTTTCTTTCTTTTATAAAGAACAAGCAGCCGAACATGTCTACTGAGTAAAGGCATTTCTTAATCTTAATCACTTCTTGGACTTGGAAAAAAAAAAAAAAATTCAAGAGGCTTTTTAAAATTCAAAAAGTTAACTTGTATGCCAGCAAATTCAGTAGTATATTAATGTTAGCTAGATTGTTATTATTTTACTATTGTAAGTAGTATGAAAATATCAGTGGTAATTACTAATATAAAACTATGAATAATATAACAACTGGTAATGTAACTAATTATATAAGTAATATTTATATCAAAATTAGTATGGTATATAATATTTTGAACATTTATATTACAAAGGATTCATATTAGAAAAAGAAATTGAATAGTTAAAAAAAAAAAAAGTTTTGTAAAAAAAAAAAAAAAAAAAATCTTTAGAAATTAAAGTACAAGCCAACTAAGGTTAATTTTCAGCTATTTTTCAATACACTTAATTTTTTCAGGGTGGGAAATTAATTTTTATATTAAGTTTATATTAAGAGGGGGGAAAAATCACTGTGTTTCACAGAATTCAATAGGAAATATATCTCCCCTCTCTTTTGGCATATATATAAATTAAAAAAAAAAAAAAAAAAAAAAAAAAGATAAAATTGTAAAAATTTAAAATAAATTTTTTTTAAAAATGGTCAATAAAGAAAAAAAAATCAAGCAGAAATGAAAAGTTTACTAAAAGAAAGCATCTAATAAATGTTCAGAGAGAGGTATACAAAAGAATACATTTCAAAATTTTAATAACATGCAATAAATAATTTTTTTTCTTTTTTAAAGTTTTAATATTTAATATATATCATTCAGACAATTATATATAAAACCATTAACTAAATATGTATTTGTATATAATCAATATTTCAGAAACAAAAACATTCCTTTCAAACTTTTTTTTAAAGTTATTAGATGTGCACAAAAGTTCCCAGAAGCACCATCCCACCGTTTAAAATTGTTCTGAATACACAAAAATGAAAAAAAATTATATAAAAAAATGTTGGAAACTTTTATACATCCATCCAATACTTCCATACTTTATATAAATGGTTATCTTACATGAGAGGGAACGATTCCTGGCTCATGTTTCCCAAGAAAATATTTGAGATAAATCTTCAGATTTGAAGATCTTCAAAAGTCTTTTGTGTCAAATTCTTTTTTTAAACTTTGACAATTTTAACATCAGTATAAAACAAGGTCATGTTGTACAATTCAAATAAAATTCATACCTTCAAGAGAAAAAAAATGAACAAGTAGTATGAGAAAATGTTCATATACAAAAAAAGTGTAAAAACACTTTCAATCCATAAATCCTCAGAAATTCTGTATTTAAGCTAACTAAAAAAAGGAGCATAATAATGACAAATATCAACCCACAGCACAAACATCTTCATTTAAAGCTGGATCCAGAAGGCTCATTTAAAACATCTGGATGCCCTCTAACACCCACAAATTATACCCTTATAATTCTTAATACTCCACCTAAGAGAATTAAGAGTTATGAGAGGGCAATTATATCCATAACAAATTCAGCTGTCCTGCACTAATCAATGACAACACAAGTCAACAGCACAAGCTCCTCCAAAATCATCAAACATTGTTCTAGTATTATTTCTGGATGGATTAGCTTCAGTGTTCTTGTTTGAAAGATGAGATTTGCTGCTACACTTATTTAAAAATCTTGTAAAAATATATTCAGCAGTTATAAGAGAGATGTTCATTATAATAAACATCAGACAAGATTTTTTTAAAAATTTGACCCAAGACCTATAAGCTGCTATTCCTGTACAGCCAGATAGCGTATGTGCATACTGTTAACCTCAACTTAATCAAATTTGACAGCATTGTGTCAGCATTAATCTTCCATAATGAGGATATAATGAGATATAAAAATTTGCTCTATCTCTTCAAGATCCTGTTAAATAACAAAAACCTAGAATATTTATTACAATTAAATCAAAATGAAGTATTACTATTTTTCAATATCTTAACCTTTTGAATTTATAAACTTATATTTTCCTCTAAGCCCAATATTTTGGGATCAGTGTCATTTTACTATACACTGGAAGCCAATATTTCAAGCTCAGAGAGATCAATTCAGATACCTAAAATAAAAGGCTTAACATAGCAATAATTCACAGGCTTTCTTTTAATGGAATGATGGGATACCTTTAAACAAACATTTCATGCTAGTTTTTTTTTGTGACTTGAGAGCTCTGAGGACCATGGGGGATTTCTGAGTTAATCCTCTTCAGTACAAACAAAGAAAATAAACTGACCATAGCAGTTATAAATATATAATGAAACAAAGAGAAAAGATAAGCCAAATAAAGCAAAAATATTTTTCATTCCTAACAGCAGCAGCAAAAGTGAACTCCCAGTGAAAAATTGTCATTAAATGGGCTTATGGTATATAGTAAAACTCCAATTCTGCTATAATTAGTGAAAAATTTAGCTATCAAGGGAGAAATGAATATGAAATAACTACCTTAAGCATAGGACCTTTTGTTAGAGACTGTAGAAAGATGGTGGAAATATCACAAAGTAAGTTCACTTGTTACAATGATACACGGCTCTAAGTCTTTTATAGGGACATTCTTTTGAAGGCGACTTTTTTTTTTTGCAAGTTCTAACAAGCTTTTTTGGATAGTCATCATACTTACTACTTATGCAAATCTCTTTCTCTGACTGCCTCCCTCTTCAGGAACTGACCACCCTGCTAAATTTTGACACACCCATATGTCAAGTCATTTGGACACATGGTTTACATTAGGTTGGAACACTGAGCTTTAAAAATACCAAATGTAAACAGCTCCCTTGCGCTTGCAACAGAATCTTGCATACCAAATAAAAAAAATCCTAACTGAACTACATAAGCACCAGTCATTGAGCCATGAAACCACCAACAAACAGGCTTAGCAAAATCTATAAATCTAGCTGTGTCTTGCCGTAATGTCAACACTAGTCAACAGCTCAAGCTCCAGAAAACTTGTTACAAGTTTGGCTTTAAATTATATAATTTACTTTACTGAAAACACTGACTGATGTAGAGAACTTAAAGGCTTTCAAACCTATCAAATGTAGCCATCCATTTTAGAACATGACATCCTGAAACTTTCTTGGCAGAAAAAAAAAAGAAGCAATCTCAAAAGTTGTTAAAAGAAGAAATATATAGTAATTAAATTTAGACTAAGTTATTAACTAAAAGTTAAAAAATAAATAAAAATTGAGTGGCCTCATTAATAGACAGTAAATTTCAGTAATCTTTAAAATGCAAATAGGTCTCTTGGGTTAGATATTGTAAAATATTGGTGCACTGATGCAGAAGCTTGCACTGGATTTGTAACACCGAGGTCAGACACCTACAGATACAATGGAAACAATAGGAATCTTAGAGAGATGAAATAAGGTTTTGTTAGTTGAGCTGATTGGGTGAATGACATCACATGTTAAGAGAGATGGTCTGGGATTTACTTAAATTCTAGAAGTCATTTAGGATTCTTGAAGTGGAGCAATTGAATAAGCAAGGCTTAACATTTAAATCTTCCAAAAGGAGCTTCTATGAAACAGTTGTTAAAACGATTTCTCCTTCCATAATGAAGACCTTACAAAAGGGCCAGCATTTTTTAAAAATCTACTCTAATAAACATGGGAATCTAAAACAAACACAATTGGCAAGTTTTGAGATCTGTCTGGGATCAAGAGACAAGTTTTGAATCACCCTCAATATAACAATATTATCTATGTATTTTTAACTCTGAGATGAAGTAGGTGGTCTGAGAATCTATCTACAGCAGAATAGGTTTACTATGAATAACTATAGCTATCTACACAATTTTATATGCCAGCTGCTGATAAGAGAGACTATGTAATATCAGAGACTTGGAGAGAAGAAAAGAAATTTGTTTGGAGAACAAAAAGCAAGCAAGAAAAAAAGAAAAACTGCTGGAGATATTGGCACACATAGCATACATGTTGGTAGAGAAACATTTCAAGTTTATTATTAAGGCGTTCAGCAGCACCAGGTGTTCATTATCAGTCAGATTGCCAAAACTTTATGCCTGTTAAGGCATTGTGTGTGCTTGAATTAAGCAAAATAAATTATGATACAGTCATTTTATGTTTAAGAACACACTTTGTAAAATCACCAAGTAGACACTCCACCTATGATAAGAAATTTGAAAACAGCAGGATGTTGATTTAAGAGTCCTGAGAGACCATCAATATCTGAAAAACAATTGGAGTATGTTTGTGAGAGTGGCAGGCCATAGAATCCCACAAGGAAGGCAGGTTAAGAGTTACAAATTCCACAGCAGACTCTTTGGAAAACTTTGCAGAAATGGTTGAAAAATGATTCCTTAGAAGAAACTGCAAAGTCTAAGCAACTAGGAGAGAAAAAAAAAAACAAAAAACAAAAACTACTATCATAATTTCTGCATTGTGAAGTTGAACATGTTTATGGTGAATTTGATTTTTAACAATAAGTCAACTGTAAGTTACAGTAATAAACTTAAGTATTTCTCTATAAAAACCCAATGGGAGTGTCAATATCTTTTAATGTATTGGGAGTGTCTTTTTTCTTTAGAATTTTTATTTATTTATTCATTATAATAATAACAACTCAGTTCAGTTTATTTTCATTGTTTATACTCAAAAAGATCAACCCTTAGCCCTATTGTTCTCAGAAATAGACACCCTATATCTTAAAAACTGACTGGTGATGTCAGAAGCAAATGAGTAACAGTTTTAACCACACAGTATGCCTTAAACTTTGACAGGATATACAAAAATTATTTTCATGCTTTTCAAATCAGTTTTTGCTATTGACTAGAGTTACAAACTTTAAATACCTCAATTCAACAACACAGTACAATTAAAATAAATATGGTAAAAGCGTTTTATTAAGTGGGACTGGCATTTGGCTATTTTGATTAAACCCAATTCATAAAAGTAGATATTGGTGAAAATAATATTGGTATTTGTCTGAAGAGATGGTCTCAAGCAGAATGTAGTAACATCACAGAACCATTTTAGTCTAGTAGTTTTTGCATTTTGAACAGCTTGTACTTAAAAAATAAATTTTAAACAAGTTCCAAAATCTATTAAAAGAAAATATAGCAGATAACTGTTCTATTTTTATAATTACAGAAAACAAAAAAATATGAAAATTCTCAAAAGTATTTTTTCAAAACAATTTTCTTGTTTCTGGTACACTAACGTTTTTTTACTTTTATTCCACAAATATATATATATTAAGAAGTTGCCATATTTTCAGAACTTTAATAAATTATTTATATGTTTGGAAATACCACTATAAAAATTATTCAGGTACTAGTTAATCAAAATGTTCCTGTATGAATATCACTAAATTTAGGATAATCCCTTCAGATAACTACATAAGATTTCAATCAGAATGTAACATTGTAAAAAAAAAAAAAAAAAAAAAAAAAAGTTACAAAATAATTCTGCAATGTCCAGCAGATAATAAAAAATATATAAATAAAATAAAAATATGACCACTTGAAAAACTTCAACTATGAATTCCCTCCCCTCATCTCATTAACGAGTTGTAAAGAAAGAAAAACAAAATTTATTTCAGGTCACCCAGAATGGATTCATTGCAAAAAGATTCATTTTCACAATACACCATTTGACATCATGGTAACTTAATATTTGAAGAAGATAGTCTATAATTATTTAGAAGAAAATGAATGTTGTAATGTTCAGAACTTATTTTTGCTTTTTGATTATCATTAAAAGAGTATGTAACAAAAAAAAAAAAAAAAAAAAAAAAAATTATATATATATATATATATATATATATATATATATATATATATATATAGGTTACATTGACCTCACCTCAATGGCTGGTGTTAGATGATAAAAGTAATCTTGACATCTATTTCTGAGTGCACAGTAATAATGACACAAAGCAAAAAACATACAGGAAAAATGAAATGCACATGTTATCTATTCAGTAAATTCTGGGGAAAAAAAAGACAAAATAATATCTCTCAAACTAGTAACTGATCAGAGAAAAAGGTGACTCCTGTTTTAGTTGCCAGTTTCTGTTACCAGTGGTTCAATTGTGCAAATTCTGGTTCAATTATTAATGGTTCAGTCGTGTGTAAACTCAAAACACAAAAAAAACAAAACAGTAACCCTTTAATCAGACACCAATTGACTTCTAGTTCAGTTGTCATTGGTTTTGCCATTAGAGGTTCAATTGCGGGAATTCTGGTTTGATTATTGAACAGAGCACACAACTAGAAAGCATTACGCTGAATCCCGGATTAGAAATAGGTTCAGTTGTCCTGTAGCTGTCAAGCCCACCATTGATATCAGTGGCTCTATCACAACCCTGTCATAAAAGTTATAGCAAGTAATAAAGGACAAAGAAGATTTGCTTCCAAGGGTACATGTATACAAAACAGTTTGCAAGATCAACTATCAGATGGAGATGTGTTAAGAGAAAAGGCACCATGACCACTAGCCTTGATGTGACTGATCTGTACCAGCTAAAAACCACAACTACGCTTCTGCTTATGCAACTATTGCATCCGCCAAATGCATCAACAACATGAAAAGAAAAGCAGCAGAAAAAGAAGATAAACCTAGCCAGATTGATAGCAATAACCTGGATGACTTACCAGCTGTGGAAAAGGTGTTACTTCCAAGTTAAGACATCATAAAAAGAACTTTATGTAACCAAAGTGCAAAACTATCCACAAGTACCAGAAAGACTTGAAGATCTGCAACTTGCTGGAGAATGGACAACTACTGCTGCTCCCAAGCACAAACCATTTTTGTTCTTCAACAATGGACCAAATACTGCTAAATGCATCATAGCATCTGGTTCTAATGAATCATTGTAGTTACTTTGCTTCAGCTGATATATGGCTAATGGATGGCAACTATGCAATGTATACACAAAGATTCCTACAGCTTTATGTAATATGCATCTAATTGGTAATACTGCAGTTTCTACTGTTTTGCTAGTCTGCAAAATAAGACTAGATACATATGAAATACTATTACAAGTAGTCATGGACTGCTGCTATGAGATTGACATCTATCCTGACCCAACAACCATAATTGTTGACTTTGAACAGGCGACCATTAAAGCTATTAACAATATTATTGAACTGGAAACATGCACACAAGATTGTTTCTACTACTTGACTCAGAGTAATTGGAGAAAAATTAAGACTTTAGCCTTACTAAACATTACAAAAAGAGTCATGCCTTTCTTCAATTTTGTGGTCTCATTGACATTTCTACCTGTAGAAGACGTCCCAGCAGGAATGCAGTTACTTAGGGATGTCCTGATGAGTCAGCTTCCTTGCTAGAGTACTTTGATCAAATGTATGTTCAATGAAATAGATGAAACTTTCAGCCAGGCATTCCAGCAGTAAACCTTCAGTGCATCCAAACAAGATTTCCATCAGAACTTTGGAATGACTGTCCCAGAAGCAACAACCTATGTGAAGAGTGGAACAAATTTTACCATCTTGTTGGTTATCAGCCCCCATCTATTTGGAAGCTGATAAGAATGATTCAGAAGGAAGAGGCTGTTGTAAGTGCAGTGATAGCAAGAGACTTCGTTGGTGAACCACCAAGAAAGAAAACATGTTGATCTACCACAAAGATTAAGATTTATACAGTGATTACACAGGAAGGAAGGAAAGATTTGGACTTGGTCACAACATAAGATTTTAGTTTAAATTTTCTGCTTTTAAATGTAGATATAATTTTCTTTTTAATTTACTAAGTAGATAACATGTGGATTTCATTTTTTTCCAGTATATTTTTGCTTTGTGCATTTTTCCTAAAAACCCCACCACCACCACCACTTGTACCATTATTACCTAAATTCCTATTTCTGACAATGTACTAATTTCAGAACTTTAAATTGAAAAAAAAAATTTTTATAATTTTTATTCTACTAATTGTTATCAACATTTTTAAATAATGACAACTTTTTGAAATGTTGATATGAAAAAAAAAAAAAAAAAAAAAAAAAAAGGTGGGTAGCTTTGAAAAATTATACTGTAAGGAGAAAAAAAAATTTCTAAGTTTCATTTTTTTTTTTCTAAATAAAATAAAATGCAACATAAAAGATGAAAACAACAAATTTAAAATAAAATGATAAAAATGATCTAATATAAATGGGAAATGCAGCATAGTATTTCCCAAAATTTATTTTGCCCCACCATTTGTCTTCACAAAAATTCAGCAATTGAATTTTAACTATTGAATTTTTACTGGTAGCAAAATTATATCGGATGAATGGGCAGCTTATGGCAACCAAGAACACATTGATGATAGAGTTTTAAATGCACAATGTTGTACATAAAAGAAATTTTATTCATCTTGATATTTAAGGAGTGAATACTCAATTAATAGAAAATATTTGGATGAGGGCAAAGAGAAAACTGCCATCAGTGTGGAATCAGTAAAATCTTTCCACACCCTATATTGCTAAATTTTTGTGGAGAGAGTAGAGCAAAATAAATTTGGGAAAATGCTGTATTTCCCATTTATATTGTTCAATTGTTATTTGAATAATTTTACTCAAAATTTATGTTTATATATATATATAATATGAAACTTTACAATTTTCTTTCAAGGCTCAAATTTTATTGGTAAAAATCAAATAATTATATTAAAAAAATTGTCATAATTAGAAAAAAAAATTACAAAATTTTTACTATTTTTCAAATTTGCACTTTTCCTTCACCCTATTTCAAAAAATTTTGTTTATTTAAAAAAAAAAAAAAAAAAAAAAAAAGGTTAAGAATACTTATTAGAAGATTAAATTAATCCCCTTCCATCATATGCATTTTAAGAAAAATGAGTATTAGAAAAAAAATTAATTTAAAATTCTGAAATTGGTAAATAGAACTTGAGATTAGTTTCCTTTGTCATCTGACAAACACTAACTGCTTACAACATTTATTTTCTTCGAAATAATTTTAGACTACCTTCTTCAACTCTACCGTATACAATTTAATTAAATAAATCTAAGAAATTAAATTTATTATATACATGTAAGTAAATTATATTTTGTTATTGACAATGGTTTTTTATTAGTTTCTTTTGTCAAGCTTCATGAATTTACTTTTAAAAAATTATTTTTAAAAAAATGAAAAACCTTCATATTTATTTCACAGAAAATTAAATAAAATATAAAGTTACACTGCAATTTATTGTGAAAATGTGTCCTTGGGAGACGAATTCTGGATCAAAGTTGACCCAATTTTTTTTTTTTTTTTTTTTAATTCGATGAGTTACTTCCCCTGCCAATTTCTTTAGTTGAAAAATCTAAGGGAAAGTTAAAAAAAAAAAAAAAAAAAAAAAAAAAAATCAGACAGGTTTTTACACATGGAGGAAGGTCAATATGCACATCATACAAGATTGTCATATCTTATAATTCTGTAATTTGTAAAAGAAAAGTGCATTTTTAAAACTTAAAAAGTCAACTTTGGTCAGTTAGCACAACTGATAGTCAGAAATACAAACATTAGAAAAGTCAAAATAAATGTCAAATGCACAATACAAATTAAAATAATTTTCTTTAAAATACATATTTACAGTTGTTATTTCAAAATAAGATTATTTTTACAAAAAGGTGTGAAGAATGCAGGTGAATTTTGGGGAAGGTTTTTAAAACTGTAGACATTAGTTTGTTTCTTTAAATATAAAAAGCAAAGGATTTTAAGAAATTTGTACTAACTGGCTCATAATAGTTGTTACATTCAATGAATGAAATTCATATCCAAGTGTCACTATATTTTTAAAAAAATTAAAAGTAAAATAAGTGAGATATATATATATATATATATATATATATATATATATATATATATATATATATAAATAAAATGAAGTCATGTCAACATACAGATGTACCTGTTTTCAATATCCACACATATTACCCTTCAATTTATACTGTTTTCCCCCATTAGATTTTTTTATCCAGTCGGACAATCCACTTTTAAAAATGAAATATCCAATATATCAGCAAGGAGCATGGTGAATTTTAAAGGAGGTGCTGAAGGAGAGTATTCTAAACAAAATCCAATCTTACCCACTAATATTTGCTTTTCAGACCATAGAATCTAACATAGGTTTTTTTTTTTGCATGTCCAACAAAAGATTTTGTATTCAATTTTGAGTGAAATACAGTTGATTAGGAGAATATACAAAAACAAAAAACATTACTCTTAACAGTTTTAATTGGCATTTTAAACTTAAACGTTGGAGAGTCACAATACTTATTTCCTGTGAAACATGTGACACAAATATACTAGAAATAGCTAAAAAAACAAACAATGGACTTCATGATTATTAATAATTTTGATTTATATCTCAATTCTAGTTGCTTTTTCTTGCAACCCACTCTAGCCAATACTCCTACAACAGCAAGGAATAGTGCCTATAAGCAGCCAATACTTGAACTCATTCTGCTTTTTGATTCAGTGAAGCCTAGTTAAATGTATCAATTAGTTCATGAGAGCATGGTATCACAGAAGATCAAATAACACTTGCAAAGTCAATACTCTCATTTCGGTTGGTACCATGTTTGTTATTTTCCACACATATACCATCCATGCTCTAGTAGCTTAAAGGATAAATTAGCTGGTACATATAACTAGGCTTCCCTAATTTAAAATGAGAATTCTTGTGTCCAATGCAAGCTGTTCTTCACTGGCATAGAAAAGATTTGAGATAAAAAGCAACTAGAGTTAAGGATAATACTAGTCAAAATTATTAATAATGATGATTGATAGAGCTTCACAGAAAAATAAAAAATAAATAAAATAAATGAGAAAAGTATTCAATTATATAAATTTCATATAAACAAAAATGTGAGAAATATTATTTCCTAACATTATTTAGAAATGGATTTATTTGTTGTTTTTTTTATAAAGTTAAAACAATATCCATTCTAACAGTAAACATGAAAGTTGTTGGCACTTATTGTATGACTAAAGTATAGTAGTACAAATTTTTTTTCTGCTTCAAGGATTTAAATAGGTGAGACTGCCAAGTCATAGTGCCAAATCAGGTACCTGTGTTATACAACTTTATACTTATTTTTCTCCAAAAACTTAGTAATAAATATATATATATATATATATATATATATATATATATATATATGTATATGGTACACAAAGATTTAACTGCAAGGTGTATGATACCTAGTCTCAGTTATCTAAGTCCATGTTTTTTTTCTTAAAAAAAATAAAAACAATTAAGTTTTGCTTTGTTGTAAAGAAAAGAAAAGAAAAAAAAAAAATACAAACTTGTTTCTATTTCTACAAACAAATTTAAGTAGCCAAATTTACTTCACTAACAACTTAATGGGTGTGCAGAAAAATAGTTGTGGGTTTAGAATACATTATAAAAGTGATAAATAGGATTTGTGTTCCTTGGGATGCAAATTTCAATTCACCAACATAACTGATGCCACCGTCTTGAACCTACAGACAAGTAGAAATGCTGATTCATGTATAACTAATAACGTAATTTATGAATATATGCTAGTTGTAATATAAAAGTTTAATTTCAAAAGAGTATAGTGGTGTGGAGAATACAGTATAAAATTTATAGAATCAATTTTTGAAGTCAAGAGTTTCTTCTAGTCCTTTCAATTATGTTTGAATTTCATCCTTACAAAATTATTATTCATATATGAGGTCAACACTAATTTTTTGCCTAAAAAGTTTGGTCTTTGAAACCAATCTATACACTAATATAAGACAGTAAAAATTACTTTAAATGGTTTATTGTTCATAGAAAAATCTGTCAATTATTTAAAAAAAAAAAAAAAAAAAAAAAAAAAAGCTCTGGATTAAAAAAGTTTTCTATTTTGACCCATCTATACATTGATCTTTGTCAAAGAAAATAATATACTGTGTATATAAAAAATACAAAATCTTTTATTATGAAGGAATAAAAACCAGATTTTCTCTTAATTATAGAGGCACTTAAAAATTTTTGATTTTTTTGGAGAGTTAAGGAGTAGAATACACAGGAGATCACAAAGGCTTTTGTTCATTTATATAATGAGCACATTTTTTTCCAATGCCCAACAAAAAATTGTGTGTGTGTGAACAATGATTATAGATGACAAAGACATCATTAAGACATTAGTTGTCATCTAAAATTAAAAGTAAGAGTGTACAAATCGTATTATGTTAGGACCAATTCTTAGTGGAATGTTAAAGAAAAAAAGTGGGTTTTTATTTGTACTTAAGAAAATGTTGCAAGATTAATTCTTAAATTTTTTCAGAAAAAGGTTAAATTTTAGTTGACTTACTGTCAAAGGAAAAAATTTTTTTTTATTATAAATTGAATGCACCCATATTCTTTGCATGTGTAACAAGAATTAATTATCCTCTCCTTAAAATAGGAGCAACAGAAGCAAAACTATTAGTCAACCAATTAGGTTAAACAATTGAGAAAAGAGGAATTTTTTTTTTTTTTTATGTAAAAATATATGATTAATTTTTTCAGTCACCCAACTTAGTCTCACTACAGAGAAGAGAAAAATTTCATTTTAGACATTCAAATGTTTTCTTTCCTCATTTAATAACAAATTTAACAAGTATATACAGTAATAACTACTGTAAAATAGTTTGCAGTTTATAGTAAAAATGGGGTCATAAATAGGGTAAAAATATAAGGATGGGATCATTTGAAAAATGGTTCTCTATTTGAACTCAACCTAATCATCTGTTGGAAGTACATGGCATAATGATTACCAGAAATTTTATAACCATCTCTACACTGACCTTTGTTAAATTTACCCTGCCACCTTGCTATAGTTAGGTTTTAAAAAAGTCATTAAAAAAAAAAAAAAAAAAAAAAAAATTTAGAAACTCTTCCACACACAAGTGAACAGTGCTAAAACAGCTTAGCTCTTGGGTACCTCAGGCAATGAAACTTACCCTACTCAAGGTGAGTAATGTATGGCAAGTTAGAAAACTCATTGCATCAAACAAACAAGTAACATGACAGTGCTTAGTCTTTTAGTTTTAGGGAATTGTAATAGAATCTTCATTTTTAAATTCCAAATTCAAAGATAATTGTTGGCACATTTAACATTGAAAGAAGTAATTTTTTTTGCACTAGTGTCATTATACAAGTTTATATATATATATATATATATATATATATATTTATTATCCAAATTTTTTTTTCTTCAAGAGAAATAAATTTTTTTTGCATCATTGTCACTTTGTAAGTCACATGATTATACATATTTAGTTATATGCAAAAGTATGATTTTTTTTTTGTTTTATTATGTGAGAAATGTTTTGCATCATTCTGCAAGTCTATATATATATATATATATATATATATATATATATATATATATAAAACTGCAGAAGTATTTCTTTATGCAAATCAAATAGATATATATTTTTTCTTCAAGAGAAATAATTTTTTGTTATTATGCAAGTTACATAATCATATATAGAGTTATATACAGAGGTATATGTCATTTCTTTATACAAGTGACATTCCTCATCCCAAGATAATTTTTTTAGCATCGTCATAATGCAATGATATATAGTTATATTCAGAAGTATATGTTTTTATGCAAGTCACAATTATTCATATATATTATAAAATGTTCACATTGTATTTTATTATTATGCAAGTCATTTTTTTTCTTTATTTTATATGTACAATAAATGGTTTATCATATTCAATTTTAGTCCTTGATAATTTGTTACCAAGAATGTATTACAATCTAACTCTAGGTACCCTACCCCACAATGAATTTAAACAAGCAGGGTCAGGATCAATCCACAATGCCTGAGGTGTCTCATAAGAGAAATGCTAAAGGAGATAAGCAATCTGTCATCAGACCTCATATCTCCACACACATACACAAAAAAAACTTACTATATCTGGGAGGTAGGTAAATACCACAATTGTGTATTGCCGATTTAAAGTATAGTCAATAGTTCTTACTAGATCACTTGGAATTAAGCAGCGATGAATCTACTCAGGATGGGCAGAAAAAAGAAATTAGCACTTATTGGCAAGGAGAATGTTGCTTCCCACGAACTTGAAGCTGCAGAACAGGAATAAAAAACAAATGACAGTAAGAAGCAGGTGTCCATAGGAGTATGTGGAGATGTTTGAACTTTATTAGGATGCAATATATGAAGATACGTGGGCAGATTGATACTGATATAATATAAGCAGAAGAAAGAACTAAAAAAAAAAAAAAAAAAAAAAAAAAAAAAAAAAGAGTGCATTTTCATTCATCCGTCTATTCTTTCCTGGACCACCAGACAATATAACAAAGTGATGCATCAAAAAAAAGATAAAAATAAAAAGATAAAAAAAAAATTAAATAAAATGCCAGTCTCTATAAAGAAGTAGATTGAGTGATCTATGTCTGTGATAATGCCATTCAATCTGTCTTAGACACATCTGGATTCATTACAGTAAACATACTTGGCAATAATATATCTATGCAGACAAATAAATTAGGTTCTATGTTTATCACAATCTGTATGAATAGTCCAGGCAGCAAAAACCGCAATGGAAATGAAGTAATGTGTTTAGTTGACCAACATGTATAACGTATAGAATTACTTTCTGATGGCAACCCACAACAAGGACTCACCGTCACATACTCTCTTACAAGTAAATGATTGACACTGATGTAACAGAAGGAGGAAAAAAAAAAAAAAAGAAAAAAAGATACCTCATTATAAATATGTCTTAGTCTATTCTTTCCCAGAAAAATCCATGATAAATGTAAATTTTATGAATTTGTCTGAATTGGATTCTAACAAGTGAATATATCACAATCAACGCAACTACAGAACACCACTACTGATCACAGCAATATTGACTCGTTTCAAAATTACCAACAGTGACACATTCCAAGTCACCACCAATCAAAAATTTTCCTCGATCATAACACAAGACTTCCTATCCTGACAATAAAAAACAATATATATTCAAAGATCACAGGAAAGCATTTGAAAACTGGACTAACTTTCATAATGATTAATCCTAAAGAGACTCCTACACTTACTGGAGATGATCCTGGGTCCTCACCCTGTTATAACAATAAATGGAGAATAGCAACAACAAAGATATATAGCTAAAATATATAATGTACAAGGCGGTAGGAAAACATCAGATTTGTGTTAAATGATTGTACCTTCCAGTAAACAGACAAGATAACTTATCTAAGAGGTTATCTAACTACTGCAAGGAGGTAGATGACAGGTATATCCCCCCCACAAAAAGTGGAGGGGCAGATGAGTGTCCCATGGCCAGGTTGTCTGAAGGTGATAATGAATAATTACCCTTCACGGTCTCTCTTAGAGCAAGAGTGGAGAACATACAGTTTTGAGGCTGAATGTGGTCTTAATCCCCAAATGTAGTTTTCAATGGTCTCATCAATAGATCAATTAAAAATAGAGCACTTCCAATGTCAAAAATCAGTAAAATCTGAATCTCATAAAATTTGAACAAATGAAACTAAAAGTTTAGATTTTGCTGGTTTGGTGGTTTGTTTTTTATGGCATTTTTGTAAGTTATTTAATGCCAAATCCATTTTTATACAAATAATTCTATTTCAAACAATTCAATTTAGCATGAGTACACAGTTTAATTGTCAAAACATTTCTATTTCAACCTATTCAATTTATTCAAACAGTTCTAATTCAGCCAATTCAGTTTAACATAAGTATAGATTTTGTTTACACAGTTAAATGTCAAAAAAGTTCAATATCAAACAATTCAGTATAGTTTCAATGTCAAAAACAGTTCTATTTCAAACAATTCAGTTCAGTATAAGTACACAGTTTAATTCTATTTAACTCAGAGAGTTCCCTATCAGGTGCTACCATTCCAGATCAGAGTAGACCTGGGAGCAATGGCAATGAAGGGGTGCTCCACATTCCCCAAAGCCCCAGCATCACTGGAACCTCACCATCAGATTGTTTTGTGTCATATCCAGAACACTCGTTGGGGAGGGGGGCTTACTCCTCTGCAGAAATGCAATCGGTGTATTCTACAGCCCCAACCAACTGTGCAAAATTTACAGAGTTCAGCCTTACAAGAACAAGGTCTTAGGTGAATAGCGGAAAGATTACTTGACAATGCCCATATCCAAGTAACATGTGACAGGTTGTACAGCAACAAGAAATAATTTATCAAATTCTCAAGATGGATTAGTCACACACAGAGCTCAAAGAATGAAGCAATTTATCCATACAAGGAAAAAAGTTTGCTGAAGCCTTTCAAAATAAATGTAAATCGTCCTTGCCGGGATTTGAACTTAGTTCCCCGATAAATGGCATGGGCCACTGTCTCAATTTGACAGAGTTAATTCAAAGTTAATCAGATTATCTGTTTAACATAAAAAAAAGGCAAATCCAAATTTCATTAATATATAATGATACAATATTGGTTTGGTTTGCTTTCTTTGTTTTATGGTATGTCAACCTTTGTGGTTATTTAATGCCAAAGCCATTTTTTTTTTTAAAGAAAAGCATAGCAGGGGTGATAAAGGGGTTCATACCTTTACCAAGGTCTCAAGATGAATGTAATAGTGTGACTGAAATTTGTGAGTTTGCTTACTTTAAGACTGCAGTCCTGCACTTGAACCATTACACTATGGGGACTCCTGCCAATTGAATGTTATTTTATATTAAATAAATATACTGGTTTTTTTTTTCAAGTAGGAGTCATAGTAAGGTTTTTTTGTACAATTTCAATCCAAAGTTTGCAAACATTAAAATAAATAAATAAAAAAAATGAACAGAAGCATTGTCTCTAGTCCAGGTGATCTTTTAACTACACCAAAAGATGAGAAAATATTCTATTATCAACAAGGAAAACGTTTTTTGTATTTTTGAAGACTTAATAGATTTTACAAGTATGTCAGTTGACAAGTTAACAAGTACAAAAGATTTAAGAGGTCAAAGAAATTTTTATGAAAAAAAGTGAAGACGAAGGCAAAAGCGATTGAATTGACACAAGTTCAGCTGAAGAGGAAATGCACAGAACCAAGTCTGTTGACAGGGTAGTATCCAATTCTCGTAGATGGGTTACCACTCATAGCTAGAGAGCCTAACCTGCCATGCTATTTTACCCAGCGTTAGTATCTATTTACAAGAGAAAACTGATACTTTTTGTGTGTGAGAATCCATGTTCAGTTCAAGGAAGATTAAATTTTATGGTAGTTATGCTTACAAATATGCACAGAAGCAGGAGACCTTGGGAATTCCTAAGATCACCTGTTGGCAGAGCTTATAAATATACGAATTACATCCTCTGCAGAGAAAATTAAGTGGATCATTTGAAAATTATTGATATTAGATAGAAATACTTGATACTAAATAACTGAGGAATATTTAATATTATAACTACTTTGTACAAACAACTTATCCACAGTTATATAGTTTTAAGCAACTATTCCTATTTAATAAGAATAACAGTTTGCACACAGTTATAATATTAAGTATTCTTGTGGGCAACGAAACAGTTATTAAACAGGAATATATACTTGAAACTATATAATTATGTATAAATTATTAGTATTAAATAGGAATACTTGAAACCATATAACTGAAAACTATTTGTTTCAAATAAGAATACTTAATACTTAACTGTGTTCAAGTAAATTATCATTGAAAAATAAAGTGCAATGGAACATTGAAAATATGGTTATAATCAAACATTTAGAAATTAAACAAATTTCAGCATTAAGTAACCCATAAGGAGTTGATATGCCATAAAACAAATCAAAGCAATCAATTCCCTAGACCATGCACAGATAACAGAATGTACACTCCTGATCATTTGAGGAAAATAAAGATGTGGTGTCTGAAGAATGGATCCCAAGTAACTAGATTTTAGCAACAAAAGTTCTTGGAACAGTAAGGACTCAAAATTACAGAAAATATCTTCAAAGTAAATTAAGAAAGAAAATTATCAAGGCAGAAAAACCTTTCTATGACAAATTTGTAGAAAATCATGACAACACGAAATTGAATAAGGCACAAGTTAAAAATGGTAAACAATTTACTAAGTATTTAGTTCTAAATTCCATTTAGAACATAATTGCCATTCTTTTCAGATTATTAGACTTTTGCAGGTATAAAAGTAGATCTTGCATCTTGAAACTTATCCCAGTTAAGCTGAGTCTAGTTTGGTACAAGGCCAGAAGTATGGAGCACTTGATGATGAAGATCAAACTTGCTAGCAATGATCAGCAAATCTAATTTGGTAACCATTAGTCAAAGTAGTCCTGAAACTCATTCCAGTTGCACAACTACACCAAAACAGTTGAGTACAGATGTCAGCTTCCTTTTCTCAACAAACAGTAACATTGAACAGTCAAAGCTGAAATGATGCTTTGAAAGGATGGGGAAAACTAGCCTTAAGATCAATAGACAATAATGTCTGATTCAATTACAATGTGAAAACATTAAGAAAATGAACCACTTCAGATGGACCTTAGAAGCCTAGTCATTAAGATGAAAATGTCAGAAACTGAATCAACAAGGCATTCAAACTTGCACTGTTCTTTTAAAATAAGATCAGAATATTTAACACCCATGTAGAAAAACAAACAGAAAACAAAAGATGCTCAACTTGGAAAAGATTAGTCGAGAGACAGTTCTTCTGCATGAATAAGAGACAGAGATATTAAAATCATTACCAAAAAAAGATTCCAGAATATAAATGGATACTTAGGACATATCCTGAACCTATAACTTACCAATAACTAATCAGAACCTCCCTCAACCAGGATGCAAAGAAATGATTAGCATGCCAGGCTTTCTTTATACAAGTCTACTTTAGTTTAATGCAACTTTCAGTATTTTGAAAATTTGTCCTGATAGGGTAATCAGAAAAAATTGTTTTGTATAACAACTTGTTTATCTATATAAGCCACATTAAGAACCTGCAAGAAAACTTTAAAGTGTGATTCAAGGGTCTTCTAAGTAGGGAAATTCCTAAATTGATTATTTCTCCATTTGATGTTGAAGTGGAAAGTGCAAATTTAGACACCTTAAATAATGTATTGAAATAACTTGATCTTGAAGTGATGTCTGTCTATATACACAAATGAATTGGATCTTACTGGATGAACAAAAAATCTTTAACAAATATCTAAGAACTTTAAGTAACTGTTGAGCCCATTTTATCAGCTTTTCCGAGTTCATATAGAGTGGAATCTGGGTTTAGCTATGAGCATTATTTTCTAAGCAAACAAAAGCATTTTGAACACAACATTGTCAATTTGAGTTACAAATCAGCAACCTGATATTTGTAATCCAAATCCCATCCTTTTTATAAAAAATAATTCAAGAATTAAAGATATGTTTGCTAATTTTATGAATTTACTAAATTTTTTCTCATGTAAATTGAATTTGATTAAAAAGGGTGCATCAAGTAAAAAGTTTGATTTTAATGGCATGTCAACCAGTCCCTTATCATTTTATGTCTAGAGGTCAGGAAATTGTAGTCATTGTACATTTATATTTGTTTCTCAAGAAATTTTTACAGTGTTACATGATATTTCTATCTAATACTAATAATTATGTTGTTTCAAGTAATTATTTCTAATTAATGACAATAATTTGTAAGCACACAACTGTTTACTAAAGATTATTAGTTACTGAAAATCATAATGGTTTGTTGTGACTGATAATAACTATCCTTAGTAAACAGTTATAGCTTCACCCAGTGCACATCTATACATACCTTATAATTCCTCAAATGCTAAAGTCAAAAGCGCAGTAAGGGTAACCCAAAGCCTAGTCTGTCTAAACCCCTCCTCCATTGATACTTGCATTAGAGAAATGAGCTCCAAAAAAGTTTGGCTTCAGGTGACCCTTACACTACTGAATTTGTACGAGCATTTCTCAACAGTAATCAGTCAATGGCAAGGCCCTGCTTATCAAACTTCAACAACTAAAAATATTAATTTACAAATGCTTACAATGAATTCTTAACAGCATAATATTCTGTTGTGGGTATCATTTCAAACTAGAGTAAACAATATTTTTTGTGCAGGAAAGAAGGAATCCCCCAAGTGGGTCTAATAATGACAAAACTTTTAGTTGAAGTCACTTGAAATTGCAGATCACTTTGACTTGAGGAAAAACTATAGCCAAAAAATAATTATGGATGGATGGTGGGAGATAAAGAAAGAAATAAGGGGGACACCATTTAAGGCAACTGATTCAATATTAAACCCATTTAGTTAATATTCATTATCATCACTATTTACTTCTGAATAAAGTAGCTTCCCCTTTATTTCTTAAATTTAGGTTGTCCTCTTGTAACTAATTTTCAACAATAGTTTCATAAGTCAATATGATCTATAATTCAGGTAAATTAAACTGAAAGTATGGTTTACTAATTTAGCTTTAAGAACAATTATTTTATAATTGACATTTTTTTAAGTTGAGAAAAATGGGAGAGAGAGAGAGAGAGAGAGAGCGAGAGAGAGAGAGAGAGAGCGAGAGAGAGAGAGAGAGAGAGAGGTTAATTTGGCGACTTGTATGTTCTACAAAAGAGAAAAAAATAGATAAGTAATGTTTGAAGTGTTTTTAGAAAAAATACTTTAAATATTGCTTTTTATTCATTTTCAATACTAAAAAAAACTTATTGTAAATTTTGAGGATGGGAGGTCACTCAAAATTTACAATAAGGTTTGTTTTTTTTTTTTTTAATTTCAACTGTTCTACGTACTAATATTCAGACATTTATAGAGATATTAAAAATCTGTGCAAAATAGCTTTTCAAGAAGAAACTTAAAACTCTTTAAAGTTAAAAGAAAAAGTCAAAATTTAAATATCTTCTGTTTAGAGTCAAAAGTTGAAAATCAGTTTACAGATCTTACAAAGAATTTCAGCCATGGCGGTAAATCACAGCATTGTGCTAGATAAAATAAGATTCAAAATTTTTCTTAGGTTGTCAAATTTAGGAAATGGACCCTTTATGTCTGCTTGCAAATGTGTTATTCGAGGCAGCAACAAAAGGTAAATCATTGCTCAGCAGTTGTGAGTGACTTTTTTTATATTATTTGGTAAAAGTAAAGTAAAGTTGGTGACCTTAGTGAAGGGTGACCCAAAGGCTCCCTTTTCAGTAGGTGTAGGGGAGGGCACTACTCCTTTCTTTGGATTGCTTCACTTTACCCTTATATTGCTGAGTGTTAAGCAAGTAGCATTTTTTTTGAGTCTTTGGATGACTCAACCTGAGATTGAACCCTGGTCTCCCTGCCCATTAGTGAACACTCTACTCATAAGACCAATGTCTGAACCCACTATACCCAAAGCCTGTGCTCCTGGCTGAAAATAGCAGAAAATGTTTTAATCCATTATTTAACAGTCTGACTGGCTGTATTGTTACTAGGCAATAGTGATATAAAAATGGAGATTTCAAAGCTGCAATTCAGGCTGCCTGAGGAAATGGAATTTTAGGTAGCGACACAAATACCAACTCTGGTTCCAAGATTCAATAATTTCCCATATTCTTCTATATTCTAACATTAACTAGATTGTGGTTTCATATATTAATAGGAATATTGTTACATCCTAATATTTCATGCATGCTGTGTGTGATTAAGTTTATTTTGTACTTTGAAATTTTACTTTGAAATTCAACCAATTTATTTACTTCTTTTCCACACAGAATTGCATGAATATATATTTAGTTACACAAAGGGCACTAAATTGAACTATAATGAATTTCTAAAATAAAGATTTTGAAAAGGCAAAAAATGTGGTTTGTTTAAGATTGCATAATGTTATTTTTCATTCTTTTTTTAAAGTGGTCAATATTTAAATGGTATTAATCCTGTGGTTTCAGGTTTTTTTTTACATATTTAAAGCCAATTAACTACAATAAGCAAAGGGTTAGAAAATGACAAATGAAGGGTAAAGATGAAGTAAAAAACTATTACAAAAAGGGTAACAAAGAAATTCTAACTAAAACAGTGTAAGACTTAAAAAGTCCAAGGGTATAGCTGGGAGGAAAATGTTCTGAGGGAGTTTTATACACAATGGAAAAAGTTGAAATAGAATTTGTTTGGTGTGATGAAGATTCAGAAAAACCAGTAGCTGCTCATTAGAGACAGCAAAATGTAAGATGTTGGAAACTTAGGTGGAATGAGCAAATATAGCTCAACTGAATATCTTCCATTATAAGTAATGATAAAAGAGGGAAACTTTGCTCTATTCTTATGAGGAAGTGGCTAAAGAAGTGACAAGAAGCAGTTCTCTCTCTCTCACAAAGCCATGTAACCAGTTCTACATCCTTATCCAAAATAAAAAAAATAAGCCAAGAAGAACTTGCCCAGATATGAGGATAGTATTCCATCCTAGGGTGAATCTGGTTTTTGTGTAGGTTAAATTTAGGAAGAAAGCCAGTTGGAGCCTTTGTGTGTGTCTCTCTCTCTTATATATATATATATATATATATATATATATATATATATATATATATATATATATATATATACACACACACACACACACACACATACATACATACAAATGTTATTTAATGCAGCAGCAAAAAAAGTAAGCATCATTCACTTGTAATCAGTCATGAGTAACATCTCTTTGTATTATATGGTATCATAAACCAAAATCTTTAAGTCTAGTTTAACCCTTAGAAGCCTGACCTTGGGCCCTATAACCTGGGTTAAAAATAGCTCAAGCATTAGCATTCCCCACAAGTCAATATGGATGCTATGTGGAATGCAAACAGCCATGTCCAATGATGGTAGCCATCATGTCACAAGTGTTTTGTCAGGCCTATTGTTTTTGCTACACTCTTTGCAATTGGTGGGATATTGGTGTCCCACTTCAAATCAGAAGTGAAGGTAACTGTACTGAGAAAGAACTGATATGTTGTACACTAAAAGTCAAATTAACTAACAGCTTTTCAAATTATATCATAACATTAAATTAGCCTTTCAAAGTGTTCAACAAAATTTGAAGAAAGAATGGAGAAAAAAATAAAAAATAAAAATAAAGAGCGGGGGAATGGAAAGAAAGTTAAAAAAAAAAAAAAAAAAAAAAAAAAAAAAAAAAAAAAACAGCCTAAAAAACAAAACAGAAACAAGAAAAACAAAAATAAAAATGAAAAAGCAAAATACAAGAAAAAGGACCCCCCCCACAAAAAAAAAAACAGACAAAAGAAAGAAAAGAAAAAAAAAAAAGAGAAAAAAAAAGCAATCCCATTGGCGATCCAGATTTCTATTTATAAAATTTTTTTTATCATACTTGAAGAAACTGATTGGTACAAAGTTTGACTATTTGAATAAATTTTGGAAATAAGTAAAGGGAGAGAAATTTGGATTACTTATGAGATCTCAATTTAGTGGTATTTTAGCCTGTCTTTTCCTAGAATTACTGGAATCTGAACCTTTTAAGTATATCCTACCCAAAGACATCCATTTCTTTAGATATACTGATGACATTCTAATCATCTATCCCAACAAATATAGCATAAAAACAATTACCAATAAACTAAAAAACACAGAACCAACCATAAAACTTATAAACTTGTAAAAGACAACTTTTTACCTTTCCTAGATATTCTATTAAGAGATAAAAACGAGAGATTAGAATTCAAACTCCACCACAAAACCAACAGTAGAAATGATTATATTCCCTATTTCTCTAACCACAGCAACAAAATACACACACACATAAGCATGTTTGATAAATAATGGAGATATTTTGTCTATATAAATTTATTTAGATCCTGTCGAATTTTCTGATAATTGTCTTGGTTTCAGGTTGGAATTGGTGGATGAATTTACCAAAATTTTCCCGGGCACTTTTTTGCTAAATTCATACACCAATTCCAACCTGAAACCAAGACACTTATCAGGAAACTTGAAATTATATAGACAAAATGTGTCTTTATTATTTAATCAAAACATGCTTAAATGAAAGACTGCTGCCCAATTACACACACACTATATATATATATATATATATAGCCTAACCCACCACCACAAGCAGAGTACAACTGGTTTGAATTTAGAATTTTTCTTCAAGACTGATTGCTATACCAAGTTTAAAGAATCCAGCATGGCCTATTATTAACCCCTAGCTGGGAGGAGAACAGTTGGATTCATATCTTTCTGAAGGGTATTGGTGAAATGTGGAATGCAAACAGCCATGTTCATTTCCAATGGTGGTAGCCATTATACCACAAGTGGTTTGTCAGAGCAGCATACAATTCAATTTGTGGCTTTTAACAAAAATGAGAAACAAACAAGAAAAGTACTTCAAGAACAATTCCATAAAAAAAATGTGAATGAATAAAATAAAATTTAAATAAACTTTTATAAAATCCGTGTGCTACCAATTTTGCTTTGAGCTACCAAATACAGCCAAATCACACAAAAAGCACTAGTTATCTTCAGATAACTGAAGTTAAGCAGTACTTACACGAGTGGCAATTTAGTAACAGAAAGTACTGTAAAACAACCTGTATCCCAGACTAAGCATATCTGTATCCCAGACTAAGCATATCTGTATCCCAGACTAAGCAGAGCTTATTAAATAAGAGACCAGAACATTTTTTTTTTTAAAAAAACACAGTAATGCATATCACACCTGAAGAAAATTATAGAATGAATTGGCCAAAACATGTGAACAATAAAAATGAGTTCAACAGCCCAAATGTCAAATGAACTTTCTCTAAAGACAGTGGAGTTTTTTTTGTGAAACACTGATTTCCATTGGCACCAATTAACTAATCATGTGGAGAGAAGGAATGAGGGAGATTTGAAGGTTAGTATCACAGATAGATTCCCAAGGTTAATATATATTTAAAAAAAAAAAAAAAAAAAAAAAAAGAAAACATCTACAAAGAAAAAAAAATCTATGAGGAAATTATAAAATTAACAAAAAAGGCAAATTTGGTGGTTGGGAGGTACATTCTGAACTTTAGCATCCACAGTTAATTACAGATATGAAAATAATGATAGTCTTGGTCCAAAATTAAATTAAGTTTTGAAAATAACTAAAAATAGCTCTGACCTGTAGATCTCTTGCTCTGTCAATATTAAGAGATCAGTCATTTGTTATTTTTATTTTATTTTAATGGATACTTAAGAAAATTTCTTTAAATTAGAGATGGAAAATGGCCTTTACTGTCAATTCCTGCATCATATAGTCATGTATATGATATAATGGCTAAGCTTTGCTTAAACTGGCACACAGCATCTGCTGCTACTAAATGGTCATTCACCTAAGTACTGATCAGGCTCATCACTGTTTAATTCCAGTGATCTGATAGAAACAGGTGCTTTCAGCATGATTTTACTGCAAGTCAATATTGTTAAGGCGTTCAACTCATTGAATGCCCCCATACTTCTGGCTTTGTGCCAAGCTAAGCTAAATAAATGACATTATTTACATAGCTTAATGAAAGACTTCGATAACAATACTGAAATTCAATAATTCAGAAGCATTTAATCACCAACTTAATATATCTACATGCATGGCTTGTAACTGGACAACGTGGTCAACATAATTCCTATTTCTCTAAATCATGTGTAAGTCAAGCAGCTGCATTTGTTGGTCTTTACCTTAAAAGAAAAACTCAAATTTCCAATTCTATCTAAATCCATTAATGGCAACTAAAATAAAAAAAAAAGTTGTTATTGCTTTGGGTATAAGCCATAAACTACTTCCTATCTGAAATAACAATAAAAATAAAAAGAATCTAATAACTATAAATAAATCTAAGTCATGTAAGTTATTTCATGAGAAATGTTGGATTTGCTATTTGAAACTTTACCTTTTCTGTATTTAATACTAAACTAGATTATATAATATTTATTGATTCAAGACTTGATACAAATCATTTGTACACTAACTAGAACTAAACCCCCTTCACAAGTTTACTTTCAGTATTTTGTATTACTGTATATGTTTCTTACAACAGTAGATGATGTGAAATATTTTGGTTCTTGGATCACTCCAGAAAAGATTTGAACACCTAGAAATACAAGGATAGTCACTATATAAAACAGACCAATCTACCTTGTGATATTAAGATAAGGTTCTTATTTCAAATAGCCACCCATCTCTTTACTTTGTTGAGCTAAAAATGAGTGAGATAGCATAAAACCTAAAGAGAGATCTACTAGGGCCAACCAGGATGGTGAGATTTGCTGGCCATTGTCATGAAGTCTCTGATAAAGTTGTCTCCCTTCTAACTCTCTGGAAACAATCCAGATGACATTGACAGGGATTCTGGTATTGGAGTACATTATCGAATCCATCTTGGCAATAAATGCAAGATGATATGTCAAGAAAAACTCATACACCTAGCCTATTTTGGATGCTAAAGGCGGATATATATATATATATATATATAAAATCCATTACCCTTCATAGTACAAAAAGATATTGAACTTTTTTTTTTTAGGGAGAAGCAAAATTTTTTGGGAGGGATTGTAACAAATTATGATTAAACCATTTATCCTAGGTAAATGGTTTAATTTCTTAATTTGTGCTGCACATTCTTGTATTTTACAAGTAAATATGCCTTTTAAATGAAAGTAAAACATGCTTTTATAATACTGACCATTGATGCTGTCAAGATTTTCAAGTTTGTTTTTGAAATAAGAGTTTCATTATAAAAAAAACAATAGATGGTTAACAAGAATGAATTTATACTTGGAGAAGATGAGGAAGGAAAAAAGAAAAAACCCAAAACAAAACGTGCACACACACACACACACCTTTTTCTTTTTTCCACCTCCTTCTCTCTTTTCTTACTAACCAAGTCTTACAGTTCCACAAGAAATTAACTCAAGGACAACTTTTTGCTCATCGCATACATAAGGGTGTTTTCCAAAATCACTTTTTCACTGATGACCAACTGTAAGGCTGTATGACTTCGGTCACTTAATTCTTTGTTCTCAAGTTGCTCTTTATCCACTTGAAGAGTTGTTGGATAAATACGCAACAACAGTTCAACTCGTGCACACAAGAAGTTCCAAACCTTCAACTCATTCTCAGTAGAAATGATTGTCTCTTCATTTCTTAACTTTGAAGACAGATGCTCTGTGTCACTTGCATCAAGGAGTTCTCGCAATTGGGATTCGTCCATACAGCTGACACGAAGAAAGGCCAACAGGTCAGGACTGACTGGCTTAGGGCCTGGACGGAGATGAAAGGGTGCCAAAGGGATCACAGCAAGAGCCAGCACCTTGGTCTTTAATGCAAACAAGGGGTCACTCTTGCTGATTCCGAGTTTGATAGCATAAGTGTCAAAAAGGTTTTCAGAGTAGACAAATCCATTGTGTAGAAGAAGCTGGGCATTAGGGCGGGAACCATAGAAGATGAAAATCTGCTCTTCCCTCTTGAAGTCGGCCATGGCATAACACTCACTACTATTTTTGAGGAGGTCAAAGTCTGTGGATAGCTGACCATTGCAATGGTTGCACATGTCCCATAGGGGGATGAGAGCATATGACATCTGGGTGCCATCAGGAGAAGGGATTTGATTAAGTCGAGTTGTCACTGATGACACTGCCCACCTGAAAAAGCAAAGAAAAAAGAATATATAAAACCTAAAATCAGTTTACTGTTTTTATTTGATTTAACAGCATAACAACTCCTAATAGGTTATTTAATTCTGAAATTTTATTTGATTGTAAATATTTGAAATCATAATTATATTTTCAATATTCCATGGCATCTTTGAAAATGTAATTTTTGTTTTTTTATTTGTCTACAATAATTTCTTTACAGTCAATTATCCCTATCAAAAACTAATAATTTAAGCAATTATACAGTTTCAAATAACTATTCCTATTCAATAATAATCATTAGTTTGCACAAATTTATATGGTTTCAAGTATTCCTATCCAACACCAATGGTTTTAAGAAACTAGTAATAGCAAACAATTATAAATACAAATAATTTGCATATTGTTGAATGATTCCTATCTAATATTAAAAATTCTATCTGAAAATAATAATCATTTGTTTGAACATGTATTCCTATTAAATACTAATTCTCAAACAGTTGTATTCAACTTATAGATGGGGCCCTAACGGGTACTACTACTCTGGGTTAGAGTGGACCTGGGAGTAATAACTATGAAGAAGTACTCCACAGTCCAGTTCCAGAAATAGAGACTCATCATTGGATGCAGGTTACCATCATACTTAAGATGTCTCCTTATGAGGGCTCTTAACTCTACAGAGAATGCAATCACCTTATTCTAAACCTTGCTGACAGTGTAGAATCACAATGTGAACAATGTTTGGAAAGAACCTTCAAAAATGAATAAGCCACTACTATGATTTACTAAGTTGAGTTTAATACACTGTCAGAATTAACCAGTGAGAATCAAACTCACTAAAAATGTTTTATTAAACTAGATGATTAAATACTACATGACATGATGACTACTATGTCTAAAGTGTTAAAAATTAAAATTCTACAGTAACCATTCATAGGGCACCAAGTGAGGATTAAACTCATTAAGAGCAGTCTGGAGGTGAAACTAGGTAGCTATTATACATTTTGAAGATTTTGTGTATAGGCTAACAATACAGTAGAAAATAGAACTTAATTGCATATGTCTAGTGCAATATTATTAAAAATAGCTCAGAAATAGATATAAGCTCTAATGCAACTTATAATTTAAACTATAAAACCATGAACACCAAACCACTTGACAGAAAAAAAAAGATAAATATACATACATATCGGTTACTTAAGTTTTACAGATATTAGATTATGGACGATTGGTAGCAGAGCTAAACAACACTATTGCTTCAAAGTATTTTTCTCCACCCGCATTACTTAAGGATAAATACAGTACAAGGAAGAAAGAGATGCAGATTTGGGAGATGGCGACATCACTGGATAAAACAAAATGAGCCCCCATAGTATTTTTATCATTTGAAGGAAAAGCCAGAGAAGCTATTTTGGAGTTGGACACTGCAGTTCTTAATTCTGAGGATGGAATGAAAAATTTGTATGAAAATCTGGATACACTTTTTCTGGAAGACATAAACCAGTCTGCCTTTCGGGCATATGAAACATTTGAAGGCTTTCAGAGACCGCCTGAGACTTCATTGGATGACTTTCTGATTGGCCGACATGTCACCAAATTAAAAGACTTTAACATTCTTTTACCAGAACCTGTACTTGCCTTCAGAGCACTAAAGAGTGCCAACCTCACCCCGGATGATGAAAAATTGGTCAAGGCTACTGTCGGCGAGTTAACGCTATCTTCCATGTCAGGACAATTACGGAAGAATATGCATACAATCTTCTGACGCTTCATCACCCAACACTTCACTTGTCGTAGTGAAGAAGGAAGTGGATATTATTAACTATGCAGAAAATAATCAAATGGACACTACTGAAGTATATTATGGTTGCTCCTCATATCGAGATGGTTTGCGTTTTAATAGTTGGTGAGGAAATATAAACCGCGATGGAAGACGACAGGGCAATAAGAATAAAACACGCTCCACTGACAAAAAGAAATTAAACCCACTAGATCCAGCAGGGAACACTACTGTATGTTTTAATTGTGGCTGCAAGTTTCACTGGTCTTATGACTGTCCCTATGTTGACAGTAGCAGGGATGAACATGGCAGCAAAAACGAGAAGGATCTTTCCGTGGCTCACATTGTTCTTATGAGTCAGCAAAAACAGCGGTGATACTCTTTTGGGTGGGACACTTGGCGCCACTGTTCTAGATAGTGGTGCTCACATGGGCACAAAAAGCACCGTTTGTGGAACAAAATGGTTCAAATGTTTTCTTGAAACATTAACGGAGGCACAAAAAAAGAGTGAGAACTTTTAAGTTCGGGGATGGAAATAACTGAACTCACTCTAGAAGGTGATTCTACCATGTGTTGTTGCTGATTGTCATGAGGTCTCCCACTAAGAGAAGAGAAATAAGGAATTTCTACCATCCCTCGTGTTTAAGTTAGCAGGCCACCCAAAGAATGACCGTTAAGACAAGATAGTAATATAGGTCAAAGTAAAGAATGTGGGTCAGAGTGAAAGCTAACAGATGTTTGTACTTTGTGACCAGATGGGTAAAGAATGGGGTACAGAGACATATAGTAGCCCTAAAGAATCACCTGACAGGGGAAGGAAGAAGATGGAAGCCAAATGATTGGCTAGGACCCTAAAACGGAAGTGGCACCTTCTTCCTGTCAGCGGAAATAGGAAATCAGTTTTGGATCAGACATCGTCGTGAACAGACGGGGCGAGGCCCATGCCAAGACTCCGGGTAAAGAAAGACGGAATATCTTGGACAAGTAGGAGCCATACCTTCAAGCCAGAACTAAAAATAACAAAGTCCGTTAGCACATAAAAGAGGAAATATTCTCCACAGGAATCCATCGGAAAAAGATAAGTAAACTATAAGACTGTTTCTCCCTATATTTAATTATATACTCTCCCCCTCTCTCTCAATTTGAAGAAAGACTAAAGAAGAAAGAAAAGAAAAGAAAGACATTTATGTTTATGTACTATCCATTAATAATATAGCCAACGCGTTGAATATTGTGTATCTGTGTGTGTAGTAAAAAGATTGATATATTTTAATGTTCCCACATGTTGAAGTTGTTCATTTGTATCGTCTGCTATCAAAAGTTGCTTTTTCATGTTACTTTTTTTCAGCTTCTATTCGCCTTATGTTATTTTCACTTAAAAGGTCCTATATGAATTCCTTTAAAAATATTACACGGGAAACCGGAGTTGTCGACTACTATAATTATTATTATTACATCTAAACCTAGGGGTCCATATCTTCCATTGTTCTAGGGGAGGAAGAACTAGTGGCCTTGGTGGGTGTGTGTGTAGTGTGAAATTTGGAAACCCCTTGCCAACGGCGGTCAGTCTAGCCATAAATTAACCCCCACATAATATGCCAGTTCCTATATGCCCGAGAAAGGACTCTGACAAGGACTTATTCCACAAGGGATCAAGTGCCAGACTGCCCCGTCTTCACACGTGCAAAAAAATAAACTCCCCGTTTGGTGATAACAATATTTAAATGCACCAGTTCCCATACGCTTTTAAATGGTTGCTCATCCGGGGATCTTTTTATTTTAATTTGCCATCACACTGATATTGAAGTCAGTATTATCACTGATGTTGTGGACTCTGACATCCCACTTCTCTTGAGCAAAGACACCATGAAAAGAGCTGGGACTTACCTCAACTTTGAGAATGACAGAGTTACGATGTTAAAAAGAAAATTCCATTGAGATGCACATCATCTGGACATTACTACATTCCTATTACCAAACCTCTACCGGACATATGCAAGTTCAAACACATACTTTTAATTAAAGAAATCTCCTCTAAAAATATGGCAGAAAAAATTAAAATTGCAACAAAGTTACATAGACAATTTAGTCATCCTAGTAGTAAGAAATTATGTGACTTAGTTAAAAATGCAGGAGTGACAGATCCTGAATTTATAAAAATTTTGCAAACACTCCCAAGTTCCTGTGAAGTATGCATTTGTTACAAAAAGACTGAACCTAAACCTATTGTTGGATTTACATTAGGATCATATTTTAATGAAAATATTGCCATGGATATCAAAGAAATAAGTGGTAACAAAGTTGACCATGCGACTAGATACAGTGTTGGAGTCAGGATTTCTAGTAAAGAGAGTTCTGACATTATCAGTGCTATATCTAAGCACTGGATAACATATTTTGGAACTCCAGAAGCTATCTTGACTGATAATGGCAGGGAATTTAACAAGCAGTCATTTCGGGACATGGCACAGAATTTAAATATTGTTGTGCATACTACTGCTGCTGAAAGCCCATGGAGTAATGGTTAAATGAAAGACATAATGGGAAATTGGGAGAAATGGTGAAGAAGACTCTAGAGGACACACATTGTAGCTTTGAAATAGCACTAGCATGGGCTAGAAGTACCAAAAATACACTGCACAGTGTTCACGGATTTAGTCCCAACCAACTTGTTTTTGGTAGAAGTCCCAACCTACCCTCCTTTCTGATTGACAAACTCCCTGCATTAGAAGGTGTCTCCACCAGTGAGGTTGTTGCCAGTAACCTCAATGCTATGCATGCTGCTAGAAAGCAGTTTATAATGTGTGAATCTTCGGAAACATTAAGACGTGCACTTTGACATCAAATGAGAATAAGTATAACTCAGTCATACAAAAATGGTGATGTTTTTTATAAGAGAAATCTCTGTGATAGATGGCTTGGTCCAGGAACTGTTATAGGGTGGGAGCACAAACAGGTTCTTGTTAAACATGGGGGCACATATGCAAGAGTGCACCCTTGTCGTCTAGTGCCCCATCCAGAAGTATATCAAAATTCCTCTGAAAGTGAATCCATGGTTGAACTCACTACTTCACAAGTTGGGCCTAAAGAAACTTCAAACATTTCAGTTTTTGGAGAGAATAATGTAGAAGAAGAATTAGGGACCCTAAATGATCATGTTGAACAACATCAAACTGTGAGAAATGGGCTACCCAAACAAAACGCCAATAAAAAAAATTGAGCTTTCCAAACCAGAACAAACAATTGAGTGTAAACTTGCCATTGATGATGATTCGGAATGGAAAAAACTGAATGTCATAAGTAGGGCAGGCAAAGCCACAGGCAAGAACAAGCATTTAATGAATGTGGCTATGGAACAGGGTGAACCATTTTGGCTAGATTTTGAGTATGGAGTAAGAGAATGGAAAGCATGTGAAATTAGACCAACAAGTGATGATGAACATACCTTTGGTGATGAAGAAAACAATGATTTCCTCTTTTGATCATGACCCGGAAACAGCAAGAGAGAATGAACTCCAAAGCTGGATCAAAAATTAAGTCTACACCCAAGTATCTGACCAAGGCCAACCCAGAATATCTACAAGATGGGTTTACACTCATAAAAATGTAAACAACAAACAAGTTTGCAAGGTTAGACTTGTGGCTAGAGACTTTCAGGACAGGGATGCTGGAAATATAAGAAATGATTCTCCAACATGCTCCAAGGAAGGTCTATGTATAGCTTTGGCCATAATGGCATCTAACTACTGGACATGCAAGTCAATGGACATTAAAACAGCATTCTTACAGGGCAAAGAGACCGATTGGTCTATTTGGAACCTCCTAAAGAAGCCAATGTTCCTCCTGGATATATTTGGAAGCTCTCTAAGTGTGTATATGGTTTATCTGATGGTTCAAGGTCCTGGACTTAGGGAGGAATTATTGAAGTCTGGAGCAGTAGTCTCAAAATATGATCAAGCCATATTTACATGGTATTTTGGAGACAAACTGCATGGTATAATTGTAACTCATGTTGATGATTTTTGCTTTGCTGGGTTGGAGACTTTTCAGGCCAAGGTCATCGAAAGACTTCGTCACTTGTTTAAAATTAAATCCAAAGAAATTTCAGTTCCAATACATAGGATTGAGCATAAAGGAGAACAAGGATAACGTTAAAATTGGACAGAATGAATATGTAAAAAAATTAAAATGTATACCAGTTGAAGGAAGCAGAATTTTGAGAGAGGCACTATCTACAACTGAAGTAACCGAAACCAGACAATTGATTGGCCAACTTAATTGGCTAGCCACCCAAACTAGACCTGATCTTAGTTAAGATGTTAGTGAATTAAGTTCAATGCTTAAACAAGAGAATGCAGAATGTCTAAAACAGGCTAACAGAGTGGTTAAAAAAAAAAAAAAAAAAAAAAAAAAAAAAAAATCTCATATAGATATTCCAGATTTAGGAAATCTTAAACACCTAAAAATTGTTGCATACAGTGATGCCTCCTTCTATATAACCTCCTTGGAGGTTATATAATCTTTCTGGTTGGAAGCAATGTCAAGTATATGCCTATTGCTTGGCAATCCAAGTGTGTTAGAAGAGTTGTCAAAAGTACTTTAGCTGCGGAGACTCTAGCCATGGTTGACATGGCAGAGGCCTGTATTTTTTATAGAAAATTGCTGTTAGAAATATTGCAAGTGAAAGACAATATTGACAATATAAAAATCTTTTGCAAAACAGACAATTCCTGTCTCTATGATTCTCAGCCCAAATTTTGGATAAGAGGCTTTTCATAGAGATGGCTATTTTGAGAGAGATGCTTGAAAGAAAAGAAATTGCAGAGATCTCTTGGGTACCAACTAACACACAAATTGCTGACTCCTTGACAAAGAAAGTAGTGCCTCCATTTAAGATCCTGGGGTTCATATCTGAGCCGAAAGAATCCTCTGTTTAATGTTGTTACGCTCTCCTATTTTCTTTTACAGAACTTATGCCCTACAGAAATGAAAAGAAAAAGGGGAAAGAACTTTTAAATCATGCAAGTTACCTACCCTGATACTCACTCTCTCTCTCTCTCTCTCTCTCGAAAAAAAAAAAAAAAAAGAAAAAAAAAAGGGTGTTTTTCCGGGACAGGAGGAGAAGCGACAGCCATACTTGTTTGTGATAGGGGAACGAGGACTAATAAAAAAGGGCATCTCTCCGTATACTGAGTGTTGTAGTCTCAATTCTTTATATTTAACATCATACATACAGGAGACAACCTCAAATTTATCGCGCTGTGTATGTATCTTCACACTAAACATCACTTATACGTCCATACACAATAATATGCAAATATAACCTACACATACACACACAAATAATTGTATGCAATTCTAAAATTTTTTAACTGTACTTTTCGATTTCTTCATTATCTGCCTGATGATTGTCATTTATAAAATATCATGAAACCTAAGGTCACAGAAGCTTCCATGCAATTATATATATATATATATATATATATATATATATAAAAAATCTAATTTATATTTACTTATTATTTATAATAGCTCTATCACAGATATTGAGTACTCTCCTAAATATATTGCATTTGGTTTACCACAAACCCACAAAGCGATATACTGAAAGCCAACACTGTTATATACACACACACACACGATATCTAACATACATACATATATACTTTTTTCATCATACTTGTGAAAGTACACGATACCCTGCCCTCATCAGTTGCCAACCAGGATTGATATCAGTTTTCATAGCTTAAGGTGCAACCAATCCGAGTTATATATATATGCCAGATAAACTAAATGGAGAAATTACATTGTACATTCATGTTTTTGTGCAGGTTGTAATTTTTTATAATAGGTTTACTTTCAGCCATTGATATTATGTGCTTGCAGTAACTGAAGACGATATGAGGTAACTTTCAAACTGTGGTCAGTGAGCCCTATTTTTTAAAGAATCAAAATGACTGAGTGTCCTAGAAAACCACAACAACCAACCTCAATAGGAATCACATAGCATATCCAACCCTTTTCCACACACTCAGCACACAGTGTCTCATATTGGTTTTTCTTCGGCTTGAGTGATTCCTCCCGGATTTTCTTCCTAGGAGACAGTCAATTCTATGAGGACATTTATCTTTGAATTGGATCACGTTACAATGTCTGGCTGCTTTTTTTTTTTTTTTTAAAATGATGTGAACTGGAAATTGTAGAGATGTCTTAAGATCTACTGAAACTCCCATTCAGTAGCTTTATATTGAAAGTTTTTGTTTTCTCACAGGGTATTCACTCTCCTTGTGAAACTGAATTATGAGTTTTAATTGGTTTAACATCATTTTATTTCATCCAAGCACATTGTTTGGTCTGAGTAACAGCAGTGGCTGTTCTTTGCTCCTCCTCAGACATCCTGACTTCTTTGCTCACCATGTCTCTTTTCCTCTGTACCCTCTTTGGAGAATACTTTGTTGCTCATGCTAACCAGCCCAACTCGATTGGTCAGGGATGCTTATGTCTGATTTGTAGGCTGCATTCCACCTTCTGGGCGGCCTTAATGGTCAACCACTTTGTGCCAGATTTTATTTCTGGATACGTCTTCTGAATGACATCGTCAGCCGAGTCCTTCATCATCATGAAGGTATACTTTCCCAATTTTGAATTCTTCTACCAGTGAAGATATTGGGAGCTATAGGTCTCCAGAATTGGTATATAAACCTACTTTTGAAAAACAAGGAGGAACTCCAAGCCACTTACGCAGGTATTTGTTGCTATACTGTTGAATCTGCTTAATGTGAGATAGTACAATTTCATATATCGGTAAGAGCCACAAAAGATGAGGTAGCAGACCATGTTGGTAACACCAAGCCTTCATCTTTCCGGGTAGACAAGTTTTGTCAATTGATTTAAGACCCTTCAAGGCTACTTTCTGGACCTCTGTATCCCGCTGTTGATCAGTCAGTGGGATTGAATAAAGACGTCCAAGACTCTTTACCTGCTTCTCCCTGACTATTGGGATCATATCCCCCCCCAATTTTGAAATGGATCTCCCTGACAGATCCTCTGACTAATGATAGGCTTCGACTTTTCTTTGGTTTAACCTTCATTCTCGCCCATGTAAAAAGGTCATAGTACCTTAGTAGTTAGACATTGGTAGTGATTTTGGACAGCACGAGAAAGGTAATGTCATCTATAAAAGCTCTGGAAGAGTCAGATGTTCATTTGTCATCACTCCTTTTGACAGAGTCACTACACCTCGTAATACAAGTTCCATAGCCAAAATGAAAAGAAGTAGGGAAATCACACAGCCCATCATGATGCCGATCTTAAGTACCTGCCACTTGGTGGTATGATCTTTAATGGTAAATTTCATGAATTGAAATATTTTATGATTTCCGCAACCTTGCTAGGGAAGTTAAAAAGTCAAGGGCCATCCGGATTAAGTGGTGCAGAACTGAACCGTATGCATTGGCAAGATCAAGCCAGATTACATGTAGTTCTGTTTTGTCTTTTTTGGCTGAGAGTATAGAGTTCCATTTCATTTGTGAATATTCCAGACATCCGGGGAAGCCAGTTATCCTAGCCTTCTGGACAGATGTATTTATATAATGTTTGCTTATCAGAAAGTTTGTCATACAACAAGCAAGAACTCTAAAAAAAATATTTTCCCCTTTACATTTTGGAGGGATATTGGGCAAAACATTATATATATATATATATATATATATATATATATATATATATATATTTGTGTGTGTGTGTGTGTGCGCACCCAGGACAACTAGGGTAGTATAAAGGTTAACAAACTTGGCTAGGAAACCTGCAAGAGTGAATTAGAGTCTCATTGGATGCCCCATTCACTCAGCCTTTGTGCCACATCTAAGCAAAATGCCAAGTAAATTACTATTGCAATTTTATTTAGTCAACAAAATTGGACACTAGTAACAATAATAGTAAGTAAATTTGGTGACTGTAGTCAAGGGTGACCCGAAGGGTCCCTTTTCAATAGCTACTACACCAAAGTGTAGGGGAGGGTGCAACTCCTTTCCCTGGATTGCTCCACTTTACCCTTATAATGCCGAGTGTTAAGCCAGGAGGCATCAAGTACCATTTTTTGAATCTTTGGTATGACCTGACCTGGGATTGAACCCAGGTCTCCCAGGCCATTGGCGAACACTCTAATCATTATGCTAATGTTCGGTTAAGTAACAATATTACAAAAAAAAAAAAAAAAAGCCAAAAATAAAATGTGGGGTGGAAGAGATCCTTGTTTAAAATCCAGAGTAGTTTATTATGACAAAAGGAAGGCCACTCCAATCAGTTGCATATGTGCCCCAATGCAAATATGAAAAGTAATTCATAAATACAAGTAAAAAAAAAAAAAAAAAAAATTCTTTCCCCTACTGATACACTCACAAAACAGGGAAAGAAGTCTACTTCTTCCCACCAGCTAAACAAGGGTTCACACACGTCTCTTTTTCTTCTTCTTAGAGACCAAGTCCCTAAAAATGTCTTTTTTCTTTTCTTTTAATAAAAAGCCACTCTTTGTCTTTCTTCTGCAAAACAAAGTAATATTTTTCTTCTTTCTTTTTCTTAGTCAGTCATCTTCTCTCTTAATAGAGCAGGTAATGGCGTCCGAGACTTGTGAAGTTGTTGGCGTCAAATGAAGTTTTTTTTCTTTTTAGAGGAACAATTCCTCTAAAATATAAATTTATGTAATAGAAACCAACTTTTTTTCGGTTCCTTTCTTTTCTTTTTAACTTGTACTAACTTTGAATTCCCTTCTGGAATTCTGAATGTAATACAAAATCCTTCTGATGGATTTAAATTCTTATTTCTTATCGGCTTTCAAGCCATCTTTGATTTCCTTTCTGGAATTCTGAAAGAAACACTAAGTCTTTCAAGTGGACTTAATTCCTTTTACTCAGCTCCATTTGAGTTGAGTAAAAACGCAGCCTTTTGTTTTCAACTGACTACAGTTGATTTCAGCGGGTAACCCCCACTCCAGAGACTTCAGCCAATCATATTAAAGTTCCTCTGCCACACGCAGGTTTTCATCGAACACAAAAGCTAACCAGCAATAAAAAAAAATAACCACACAATACAAATAGGTCCAGAATGACCCAAAAATGTTAGCACTCCATTCAATAAACCCATTTATTGATAAGATTTCCACATTACTACATACACATATCCACATATGTATACACTTCAACATGTATTCAGAGTATGATTCTTCGTATAGTTTAATTATTTGCCAATGTTAAATGTTTTGTTTTATTTTAAAATAGAAGTTTATTCAGTTGATAGAAGTTTGCACTGACAAACGGCCTGATGATGGTTTAACGTAAAAACTACACTTTTTTAATATAATTTTAACTATGAAGAAAATCGCCCTCTGAATATATATATCGTATTTGTCTATTTACGTAGTATAGGAGTTATTTCCATTTTTTCTGATTATATATACTTTATACACTACCTCAGATACCAGTATGCCGTGTGCAAATTATTCCTGTTAAGAAAGTTACTTGAAGCAACAATCATTTACTAAGGATTATTATTAATAGTCGTAATTGCTTGTAAATTATTTGTGTAAGAATATTTTTAACCATTAGTGTGTGCAAATAAATTATCATTAGATTAAAGTTACTTGAAATCATATTGTATATAAATTATTCTTATTAAATAGAAATATTTGATATAACTGCGTGCAAACAAATAGTTATTGATGAAAATGTGCAATTTAAAAACAATGAACATATAGTTTTGATTACAATCAAACCCTTACAAATCAATCAAATTTCGGCAGTAAATAACCCAGGAGTTGATATGCCATTAAACAAAATCCTAATCAACGAGATAATCATCTTTACCTTAAGAAAAATTCTTTTTCTTACTGATAAAATCTTCTCCTTGGGTTCAATGTATATATATATATATCACACACACACTAAACTTTCTACAGAGAACTAAGCTATTAAAATTTTTTTTTACATCACTAGAAGAATCAACTACATAGAAATGGGCAAATTGCTCCTCTCTCTCGCTCTCTTATATGAGAGAGAGAGAGAGAGAGAGAGAGGAGGTGGGGAAGGTCTCTTCTGATTACACAGAAGAAATAGAAATTTCAGTTATTTTAAAATAAATTTCTAAGTTAAAAATTACAATAGACTGGAATGCCGAAGTGTTTTATTCCCACATATTAGAAATATTGTGTAAAGGAAACTCTTAAAATGTTGTTAGATCTAGATAAACTTTTCAAAGTATGTTTAAATATATGTATTGAATACATTAAAAATTAGTTTCATTTAGTAGCTTTCCATTTAGAGGCAGAAGATTCATTAAACTTCAATTTTCAATATCCAGAAAGTACCAAACATGGGGGAAAAAAAAAAAAAAAAAAAAAAAAAAAAAAAAGCAGAAAAAGAGTTTTATATTTTTTAATTAAACTACAATTTATCAGTAAATAGGATGGTATATAAATGTACAGATATGAAAAGACTCGGAGAAAAAAAAAGAAGGTATTCTGAGGATGATTTTATTTATGGTTGAATTATTTGCTATGTTAAACGTTTTGGTTTTTACATTAATCCTTCATCAGGGTATTTAAATATGTGATGTATCTTCTGGATTCCTCATTTTTTTTTAAAAAACAGACCCCCCCCCCGAGTTTTTCCACAACAATTATAAATTTAGTTAGAATATGGGGGAAAAAAGCAGCACAAGGATAAGTTAATCACTATAAACCGAGTCATTAGGTCATTAATAGCTGGAGAAGAATTATTTGGCTCAGCGGCAGGGGCTTCCGCCCCACGTACTATCTCTCCCATTGCATTAACAGGGAGAAGGTCAATCTCAGATACATAAAGCTAGTGGGGGGGGGGATTCTGAAAAACTGAGCTATTTTTGTATCATTCATCGGTACGTGCCCCTCTCCCGCAGTAGACTCGTTTTCGTATTGGATCCTGGCACGGCGGTTCGAGTGGGGGTAGTAAATACATATCTCCTTTCCCCAAACAGCATTTTAATAATGTATAAGTCTAAAGGAACAAACACAAAATAGATAAATTAGACTAAATGATGGATACTTTGTTACCCTGAAAAAAAGTAAAGAAAAAAAAATTAAGTGAACACACAAATTATATATAATAAAAAAACCCTTCTTTCAAATACCCAAGTGTCAAATGTACTCGTATCCAAGCTTAAAACCCACACTTACATCTCAGAACATTAGAAAATGAGTAACTGAAGATAATCAATCACACACACACAACTGCGAAAGTAAAATTATTTAATGGAAATTAATCTAAACTTTCTAACCGACCTAATTGTCTGAATTTCTAAGATGAGAAATCATTGTCTTTGTGCTTGTTAAAACTAGAACAGAGTATACTAATTTAATAATCTTATTTAACTTGTTCATGAAATTAAAACACTTGATGTCAATTTAATTTTTCTTAAATAAAATCCTACTTTTTCTAAGTTGACCAACATAGAGGGAAAAAAAAAAAAAAAAAAAAAAAAAAAAAATCACTATTTTCGTGTTTAAAAAAAAAAAAGAAAAAAAAAAAAAGCATTAAAAAATCTTTTAGTTTTTATACTTTCTCGAGACATTAAAAGGAAATATATTGCTGTCTTTTCAAGTTTAATGAATAATTCTTTTTAAAGTTAAAAAATACAAATAAATACAACGTACATTGGTTGTAGAGAAATAAGGGTCACAGGATTTTTCCCCAGTGTTAAAAACGAACTATACTATGCAGTACACTTGAAAAATTTGTGTTAAATTTACATTTGAAATTGACCGCTTGAGTTTCTTAGTTGCCAAAGTTTAAAGTCTTTTTTTTTTACAAATTTTAAAGGAACTCAAAATTGGTCCTCACGAAGATTTTTAAATAACAAATAAATCGGCGTATTTTTAAGTTGTTAGTCAATTAAGATTGTTTAATGGCAAACGACGTAGTTTGTTTGAGCAGCACTGTCGAAATTAAAGGAAAGCGAAACTCATTAATAATAAACACCAATAACAAGATCTAATCTAATAATCCATGAAAAACAAGTATTAAAATCGTGAATCGATAAACGATTAGTAACTTAAAACCACCTAGAGACATTGGTGGGGAGATATCGAATGGGTTTTAAAGCTTTAAAAGAAAGAACCAAAAACTGCTAGCCCATTATGCTTCATCATTACACTTGCACGCAGAACAGGTACTCCGATGGTTACAGCTGAGACGTAAGAAGTTCTAAATTAGATAAGTTCGTCTTGGCTATAAACAAAACGAACCGTTTCCTCAGGAATTCCCTCCACCGCTTCCATCGTGTGAAGCAGTAACCACGCCCATTTTATGGGGGATGGGTGTTTGTAAATAAGAGAAATCCGTATCGAAAGATGACCGATCGGATTCAGATGCTAATTATCAGGGTACAAGTTTGGAGAAAATAAATAAACACGTGACAGATAAAACTTTGCCCGGAGAAGAGTTATCGCGTAGTAGTAGTAGTTAAAAAAGAAACCAAGACTTTGTTTTACGACGAAGTTGTAATTTTTTTTTTTTTTTAAGCATGTCTTGACCATTTTTAGTCATATAACTAGTCAACTCGTTCCGGCGTAACAACTTCAAAATAAAATTGCAAAGAATTAATTTTTATTTAAGAGAAAGAACAAAGATAAAATTTACTCCATAAAATGCAATCATGAAATTTTATTAAAACACTCCACATGTAATTTTTTTTAAGAAAGGAAAGCGTTTACAATAATTACTGAAATATTTCTTCGTCCCTAAGAAGTTTAATAGGAGTTAGTTACAATTTCAATAATTTTTTAATATTCGAGATTAGTACAGTATTTTACTTTTTTTTATTTCTAAATTAAAAGTACATCTTTCAGAAGTTTTTTTTTTTTTTTTTTTTTCAGTCAGTGCCCGTATAATTTGACTCATTTCGCATTTATTTAAAATCGGGGGAAAAAAGTGGAAATAAAACTGTACATACTGATTATTTCTCTGTGGATTGTTTTACTAATTAAGAAATTAAATTGATTGACAGCAAAGAAAAAAATATCTGTCCCATAATAGATGTCACATTTAGTGTAAAAAAAAATATATGCAATTAACTATTATGGAACAACAGCAGTTAAAGCAAGGGATGTGATATAGTTTAAGTTTTAATACAAGTGTATTATTAGTCAACAAAACAACGAAAACTTAAAAACTATTCAACAGTTACGGTTAGTTGAAAGCTTTTTTTTAATACATTAATATACGTAAAAAAATTATTATAAATGAGTTATATTTTTCACAAACCTGTAACTATCATACGTGAATCCTTCTCGAAGGGGAAGTTTACTAGCAAAATGGTTGTTCTGAAGTCGTTTATAAAAATAAGCATACTGTCTGGCAATACTTTGGTAATGATTCAAGGCTTCAGTTAACACAGGGGAGCCTTTCAACAACTTAAGTTCCTCAAGAGAAAAGTACAAAGTGGTATTATAAGTTGAGGGTAAGCACTTGATATAAGGTAACCAAAAAGAATGTGGGTTTTTAGATTCGCCTAACAAGTACATAGCAAGTACTACGTTGGGCATGACCCGTAGTATTTGGTCCTCTTCTATCAAAGGCCCCATTTGGGATTTTCGAGCAGTGTCAACACTCATGATCATCTTACGAGGTATGGATAAAAGTAGGTCTCCTTCCTTGAGGTCTGTGGCGGCCTTCAAACCGAATCCATAACCAGAAAATTCTTGAATGGCTACCCGCGAATAGTCAACCCCATTCTCCTTGAGCCACTGTAAAAAGTGTGACCATTCTTGGGTCCTGTCATGAATTGTGTTGATCAAGTTCTTCTGGCGATCGCGTATTTTTTCTACGAGGTTATATATTTCCAGAAAATCGTCCCATTCCCTGGAACCGGAACTGATAGGCTCGACGCATTTTTCTAAAAGTTGACAGCAAAGATCTAAGATTTCCTTTTTAGTGGCCCGGTCGAGGCAAGCATTTTCAGAAGTCTGGCGGGTTCCCTGTGCCACAGTTTTCTTATTCTTTTTCCCCATGTTTTTTACGTGACGAAAAGAAGGGAAGTGGATAACAAACAATAAGAATTAATTAAGAGTGTCCATGTATTTAAAAAAATAAAAACAAGCCTACTTTTGATCAGTTTTTCAAGCTTTCACTGTCTCTCCCCCCTTCTTTTTTTGGTGCGTATGTTGTTTGGAGGAAAAAAAAGTTAGGTGCGACCTTAAGTGGGGAGGAGACGGAGAAGCGGAGTTATCTGCCCCTCTAGCCATTCCCAAGCCTCGAAAAGAATGCCATTGACTTGAAAAGACAAGCTCTGATTGGCTAATTTTAACGAATCGACCAATCAAATTCAATGTTATTTATTTTCTTAGTAGCAGACGTCATTAGCAACATGTCGGCATCTGGCAAGATGACTGGATTTGTTAATAATCTACTCGCTTTACTTTTCCTCTCTCTCACCTTTTTTTTCGTCGACGGCCGAATTCACCGTTTAAAACTCGAGGTACGCTGCCTTTAAATCCCCACAACTTTATTCTTAACCTTGTTTTTTTTAATATTTTACTAGTTATTCTAATTTTTCCCCAGTTTTATATCGACGACGTCTTTGATTTTTGAAAATAAGTGAGGAATAGAAAAAAAGAAGAAAAAAGCGAAGTGGGGGATCGCTTTGTACTGGATTTGCCATAGTAAATTGAACCCCTATTTTATGTCCACACAGGCGTACACGTCTTTATTATTGCTTGTATTGATAACACAATGGTTATTATTAATTCAGTATATTTGGGGACTTAAAAAAAATAAAATCTTACTTTTAATTTTTTTTTTTTTTAATTGTTAGTGCTTAAAATATTTTGGTATTTGTTGACTGAATATTTAAGTAAAAATATTTATTTTATCACGTCAGTGCGTTTCTTTAAAATTACTTTTTAAAATGGTCGTCATATATTGTTTTTTATCTGTCGTTCTCAGATATAATTTTTTTCTTTTTACAAAAATATTTCTCGGTTGTCTTTTAAAAGTTTAAATTTAAAAAAAAATTATTTAGAAAATAATGCATACCACCCAAATCGGTTTGTTCCCTCGCAAAACACTAACAGTAAACAAAAACAAATATTGGGCTTCATTTTTTTTCTTATACAAATCTAAATTTTATTTTATTCTTATTACGAATGTCATGACAGCACTAATAGTTTCATAATAATATAAACCATATAAATATTTCAACATTACAGTAACAATAGATGTCCCATGATAAACATTAATTTGAGTAACAGCTGTAGTTAGGTTAGAATTTGGTTTTTCTAATCATCTAACTTGTGTACGAAATAACACTAAAAAATAATACGTTTAGCAAAATATATATAAAATATTTTTTCTGTCTGTCCTAAGTATGGTTTAAGGTAAAATAGCCCTCTTAAAATGATGGTGCATCTTCCAGGTTCCTTCTAATTTATCTGAGATTTTGTCTATAGTATTTAGATTTTATTCAGTATTTATGTAAAAAAGAAAATTTATCAATATGTAAATCACAAGTAAACACAACGTAACGTCAAGCTAAATACACTTTTTCTTCCTGTAATGTCATAAATGCCGCTTAAAGGTACATTTGCATATTTATTTTTTGTCTGTCAACACTCGTCACTTTCTCGGAAGAAATCTGTTAAAAAGCATTTTTTTTTCTTTTAGCCGTTCATACTAATTTTGGTTTAATTATTATTTATCAATTATTCGTACAAGACATTTAAAGCAATACTGGAAGTTACAATTAATTATTAGTATACGGAAAAACAAATCAGAGCTATCATTTTACGTAATTCTTTTATGGAAGCCTTTAGTAATTAGTATAGAACTGATTCATAGATAACAAAACTTAAAACAGATAAAATTGAATTAATGAATAATAAACAAAATCAAGAAAAAAATTTTCTAAGTTTTACTAGGTAACTTTTAAAAATGTTTTATAAATTAAAAATATAAAGAACTTTGTATTTTATTTTAAAATCTTATACACCAAAAATTAAAAACGAAGAATACCCTATACTTGTGATGTTAAATATTTTTTATAATCTTAAATGCAACACAAGGGTGGATAAGCCATAAAACACCTACCAACCAACAACCTAAATGTAAGCAACATTTTGTTTTACAAAGATTTTATTTATTCATCTACTTTTTACGTTAGGCTTATACTCTGTTGTCTGCCTTGTCCCCACTGAAGTTGTTATTACTGAAATGTTGGCCTAAACAATTTACAATTGAAGTTTAACTTCATGCATGCAAAGAAGTCATAACAATTGGAAATATTTTTAGACTCGCATGTTAAAACCAAATAATGACCAACTGATTATTTGGTCTTAATATGCGAGTCTAAATATAATATCAATTTATGCTTTAATTTTTTCAATTATTTTTTATTTTTATTTTTTTACATAAAAAGGGGTTGATGTAGAAACAAAAACTGAAGTGAAATTTAAGCTTCAATGCCTCTAATCAAGGGGGTAGTGGCTTGCAGTGACTTCAGTTTTCAAAGCTTAAAAGTTTGGTCTTAATATGCGAAAGGGTTTTAGAAAATAATGATGAAAAAGGGTTTTAGAAAATAATGATTCAAAACAAAATATCAGTTAAAATATAGATTATTTCAGTTGCACTTCCACGCGATTCAAGCTTCTAGGCTCCGAAAATGTAGGTCCACCACTGATATGAGTACATTATTTACAAATGAATAAGAAACCTAAGATGTTATCTTGATAAATAAACCAGATAAGTTTTTACTTTGTCTTATAACCAAATCATTAAATGGGATACAATAGAGACTAGAAAGCATGGGTTTTTATATTTAATTAAACACGAGAAGTTGTGAAGAAAATTTGTCTTTGAGGAAAATGTGTATTCCAAAAAGTTTTTCTACATCGCTTAAAAATTCACAGTTGGACAAAAAGATCTATTCTTGTCCATATCAAGGTTCGGTCTTGTTTTTATTTTTTTTTTTTTTCCTGTTAACATTTGTTCATTCAAATTGTGTCAGTTTTGAAGCAGTCTATTTGAACTTTGCACTGTCTTACTCATACTATTTTTTGCACCCACTGTTGTGTCTACACACTCAACGGAAAACTAGGAACCTTTCCTTTTACTAAAAAAAAATCATAATACTAATGCTTAGTTTTAAAAATGTTTTAATTTAGTTAGAATCGTATTTATTTTCTTGTAGGCCATTTAATTTTTGTTAAAATGAAAACAATTGGAATTTCATTGTCAAAATTAAATGATCAGTTATTCTGACTTGCCTGTTAAAACTTAATTAAAATCGACACAGGTCTTTTATTTATTTATTGTAAATCATCCTTCTCTTCGTAACAGCAACAAAAGCCTTTCACATTTTTCAACAACAAAAGAATTCAAGTTTTTAAAGGTTTAGAGCAGTTCTCAATAATGTTGCAAGTTGAATAATCTATCCTATGAGCAAAAAATTAAATAAAAATAAAAATAATAAAGAAAAATTAATTGAGAAAATAAATATAGATAGTAAAATCTTTTTCTTTTATTATATAGAAACGGGAATTTATTTTTAGTTGATTTTAAAGAAAAAAAATTCGATAATTTTGAAAATGTTACAATTGATTTTTTTTCTCTTAATTCCAAAACAAAATTCTGTTTTAAGTGAAGAAAATAATTTGATAACATTTTCTCTAATTCTTTATTTTTAAAATCTATAAGGATAAAAAAAAAATGGGTTTGAAAGTTATTACTATTGGATAAGAATATGTGAAATCGTATAACTATGTTCAAATAAATGATATCATTTAATAGAAATAATTACTTGAAACTATATGATTATTTATCTAAAGATATTTTTAGGGGGTACAAAATTTGTTCATAGCAATAAATAGACCCAAAGTTTTTTTCATTATGGGAATAAAACCATTTTAAAAAAAAGACAAACTAGCTGACTGGTTTTGCTCCTCACTCAACAGAGCTAAATCGAGGATAATATCATGTTGAACAAAAAAAAAAAAATATATATATAGGAAATGTTTAGGGTAGAGCAAAAATAAAATTATTGTCTTGGAGACTATATCAAAATAATATTACGTTCTAGCAGATATTGTATTGGCATCAGTACAAAAGTGCCCTGTTTATTTGTGTCTCCCTTGACTGGGTGGAATCAGTGATAGATTTGCTAAGCAAATCTCATAAACTGTGCAGAGGTGCTATTTTTCAGCCAATGTACAGGTTATCTTTAACACTAAACCTATTTTGATATCTGTAAAGATGTTCTTCCTCATCATAATAATTCTCTTATTTAAGTGTAGTTGTGGTTTGCACTACATAGGAAAAACTAATCGAAGGTTGGATGCTAGAATTAAACAGCATATCTCTACAAACATACGAAACTTTGCTATTGGCCTTATTGATAATCTTAAGACATACGGGTCTTCAATTGCAGAACACCTTATAAATAATTGTGACTGTGCTGAGAAATTTGTGTTGACTTGTTATCTATACTGAGCAAGTCACACTCTTTGTTTCATCTTAAAGTATTGGAGAAAAATTCATGTCTAGCAGACTGTCTTTCTGTAAATAGAATGTCTCTAATACAATTTTTTTTTCTTCCACCCTAAATATTTTCCCTTTTTTTTCCTTTTTGTTTGTTTATTATACTTTAATTTCTATGATGACTAAAACTTTGGGTCTATTTATTGCTATAATTATATATGAATTATTAATATTAGATAAGAATACTTGAAGCAAAAAAGACTGCAAAAAATTGTGAATAGTTCATATTCATAAATTTTGTAGTTTTTTTTTTTTTTTTTTGCAATAAGTAATTTATGCATAAAATAACCCTAAACGGGTTGACATGCCATTAAAATCAGTCATGATCAAATGTTATATTTATGTACTATGCTTGATTTAATTTTGACTTGGTAGCTATAATATATTTGATTAGCTTGGTAATTATTACTCCATGTCAAGTGCCTTAACTTCTACTATCCTGGGTATGACGTTAGCCTTCATATGATGGTGAGGCTCCAGTTTGGGGAATGTAGAGTATTCCTTCATTATTATCATTCTCAGGTCCACTTTGATCCAGAGTGGTAGTATGTTAAGGTCAAATAGAACTGTTCAATTTTTTACTAGGTATTATTATTAATCTTTAAATAGACTTGTGTTAATTAGTGTTTATTAATGCTAAATAGCAATACTTGAAACCATTTAACTGTGAACACAAGCTCTAACTCATATAAAAATATAGTTGACCGACAAACTGTTCACTTAGAAATTATATATATATATAAAACAGGATTTGGCATTAAATAATCAAGGGTTGATATGGCATTAAACCAAACCCTTAACCTAAACTTCTTTTATGATCATTTGTAAAGTACTGAAAGTATTGAACTGGCAAGAGTACCTGGTATTGCTTGGGACAAAAAGGTAACTCACAAGATATTTTGAACAAATTCTTTAGGAAGATTCTACAGATACATCAATATGAAAATGACTCAAATACACCATGAGGTTTTAAACATAAAGGAAAATTTTGGTTAGTTTCTAAGGGACTTTTTGTATACAATATTTCCACTTCTATCTTTTGCAAATATGTATAGTTCCTTTTTGACAATTTATGTAGCTGGCTATGTGTAAAAAAAAAAAAAAAAAAAAATCCCTGGAACTGATTTTTTTTTTCTCATCATTTAGGAGGTTAACAAAGCATTGGATTTCATATCAAAGTCTCTGTCCAGAAATGGTATATTTTTGCCATCTGATGATGACCTTCAGTGTCTTTAAAGGTAAACCTTCAATAGCCTGAGGTCAAGTTTATATAAAAGTAAAGTAAAGTTGGCGACTGTAGTCAAGGGCAACCTGAAGGCTCCTTTTCAATAGCTACTACACTGAGGTGTAGGGGAGGGCGCTACTAACTTTCTATTTGGCTGTGATACTTGGACAGACACACAAACTTTGGCATAGTAATATAGATATTAGTATTTAAAATTTTAATCTCTTAACTTCTGCTAAAGAATTTTTAAGATAAGGAAAATTTTAAGGATGAAGATAAAAACTAAAATTCAAAACTATATAATGCCATTTTTATTACTATAATTTCTTTTAGGTGATCAATATTTGAATAGTATTAATCCCACAGTTTTATCTTCCAAATAACTGTACTGAGAATGAGATGTTGTGCAGGAAGTTAATAACATCAAAATTCAGGATTTTATTTTTGTTTATTCCACTTTAGAAAATAATATTGTCTTGTAGCAATTGAGCCACTTAAAATTTACTCGCATATTTATTTCCTTAGGACAAAGTCTGAAATATTCAACAACATGAATAACACAAACTAACTTCAGAGCTAATGAGGTCTAAATAGTTATCAGCATAAAACTTTTAAAAATCTTGCTTTGTAAATAGTTATTTTTGACACGTGACAGTTTCATGATTTTTATTTTTACTGTTGTTTAATGGGATGTTGTATTTCTTTGCTACATCGTAGAATTTTTTCAAGGTCGTGTTTCTGTTCTTGGGTCTTCCCATATATGGTGATGTTATCTACAAAGACAAAAGTATCAGACAATTTTTCTTTGTCAATGATGTTGTTGATGCTCCTCTGGAATGCTCTTACTCCATTTCTAAGGTCAAAAGGAAGAAGAATAAATTGGTATAGTTTACCATTTACTTCAAAGGCAGTGTATTTATGATTGTTGTTGCTGATGGACATCTGATGATAAGCAGATTTGAGATCAAGTGTCGTGAAAATGCTATACTGAGCTATATCCTCAACCATTTTAGAAATAATGGGCATAGAGTACGTATCTAGTTCATTGAACCTGTTTATGGTGTCGCTGTAATCAATTAGCTTTTTATGGTTTTCATTTGATGTTATGAGTACTTGAGCTTGCCACAGAGATTCTGAGGGCTCTTCCTTCAACAGTCTAGCAGTTTCTTTTCTTATGAATTTATTGTCACTAATAGCATGATGATGTGACTTCGATGAATAGGTCTTTAATTACTTCTATTATCATGCCAGAATGTGTGTTATTGCTTAGAAAGATATCAACTTGCTTCACCAACAATTTTAGCATGTTGATTAGGGTCTGTGAGGGCTATTGTTTATTTTTGTTTGTGTATTTTCTTGATTGTTTATAAAGGTTCCCACATTGCCAGCGTCTACCTTTGCATTAGCTATGGTTTGATTTATTTTATACTTGGTTAAAGTGATGTCTTTTGTTTCTTGTTAAGTGAGATTTGGAGGGTTAGGGTCAGTGTCATATAAAACAGATACATACCTTAGCCTGATGTCCTTTCTTATACTGTTGGTATTTCGTGATGGACATAGATGATGTGGATGGTGTGAGTTTCCACAAAAGAAGCAAATTTCTTTAGGCCTAGTGTTTTGTTTTTTTATATTGTTATATAGATGCAAGGTTGGTATTTCCTTCTGAGGAAATTATCATATTTACCAACCCCTCTGCTTGGGCAGGATATGACACAAGGTCAATTTTTTTAAGCGGTGTTTAACAGAGTTCTCATTCTCCTAGACTAGTTGCCTTACCAAGGCTGAAGAACCCAGTCTGCTCTACTATTTATTCGAGGGAGAAAAATTAGATTCATACCTTTCCCAAGGGTATTAGTGCTATGTGAAATGCAATCAGTCTCGTCCAGGATTTGAACTCATGTCACTATGTCCATTTCCTACGATGATAACCATTACACCACGGGCACCTCCATAATTTCCTCTGAGGAAATTATAAGGGCAGAAATTATGTTACCTTGTTCATTGTATGCAGATTGTTTCTCTGCTAGTTTCATTGATCTGGCTATTTCATACTCCTCTGATGCATCAGGAAAGGTTTTTCCTGTAAACATCATTGTAGTGAATGTGTCTCACATATATTGTTTTTTTTGTTTTCTTTGCCGGTTACAGCTTGGAAGTTTGCATGTTTTGGCTTGAGTTTCCAATTGTTGCAGGAATGTATCTATTGTTTGGGCTGGTTACTGTTTCATTGTGATGAGCTGGTAACTATTGTATATGGTGTTTGTAGGTTTCACGCATGTGACTTCGAAGGCTTCCATGACAGTTATGATTGTCGGTGTCACTAATTATTTCAAAAACTTCTGCCGATGTTATTTATGAGAGTAAAGTAGTTATTCTGGTTGTTTTCTACATTGTCGTTCATGGTGGGTAAATAATTAGCGAACATAAGTCTTCTGTGTTTAAAAAGCTTTTTCGAGTTTGGTTTGTTTGGGTTTTATGGTATATCAACTTTTGTAGGTTATTTAATGCCAAATCTGTTTTTATACAAATAAACAGTTTTATTTCAAACAATTCAGTTTAGCATAAGTACACAATTTAAATGAAGTACACAGTTTAAATGTCAAAACAGTTCTATTTCAAGCAATTCAGTTTAGTTCTATTTGACCCATAGATAGGTGCTTCCACTCCGGGCCAGAGTGGACCTGGGAGCAATGGCAATAAAGGAGTGCTCCACATTCCCCAAAGTTCCAGCATTACTGGAACCTTGCCATCAGATTGTTTAGTGTCATATCCAGGACACTAGTTGCATGGATCAGAAGATTCTCAACAGGAACAAGACATGAAATGGAAGTCTTGTAAAAAGATAAATTCCATGCAAAGAAAAAAAATCTGTTTGGTAACACTTTTGCTTTGTTTTCTCAAAGAAAGAGACCAAAACAATGGAGGTACATACACCTGAAGAAGGTTGGTGAATGTTACTGTCAAAATATCATGAATAACAAAAAGTAGGTGTTTGAATTCTTTGAACTTCTTCAGTTTGATGGCACCAATTACTTTTGAATAGTAAATTTGATCCTCCCGAAGTGCTCTCTACTTGATTTATTGTGCTAAATCTAAATTATTCTTACTTTTTTAAAAGGGCACCTCTCAAAATATCTGTTAGAAAGCCCGGGCAATAGACCATTGTTAGGGACTTCATTTCTTACTGGGTACCTCGTACTTCTGGATTTGTGCTAAGCTAATCAAACGACTATTTCATCGACTTGGTTGCCTCAAATACTGTAATGTTTAAAGAGATAAGCTAGTGGATCATTGTTACTTTGATTATCACTCAGTGTGCCATACTTCTTAATAAATGGTTACTTTAGCTTAGTCTGGCAGTCATGGAAATTTCATGTAGACTTTTTTTTTCTTTTTTTTTTCTTGTCTTTTTGGGCAAATAGATATACTCAAAAGAAGCCAAGACTTCAGGTGCCAGACTTTTATTATGTATACAATATCCCCTATAGATAAATACATCCCGACTAATTTTTATTTACAAATATGTATACATACAGTATCGCTTATAAGTAAGTAGTAAAGTTGGCAACCTTTGTCGAGGGTGACCTGAAGGCTCCCTTTTCAATAGCTACTACAATAAAGTGTACGGGAGGGTGCTACTCCATTCCCTGGATTGCTCCACTTTATCCTTGACCCTCACTTCATAGTGGTGAGTGCTAAGCAAGGCGGCATCAAGTACAATTTTTTGAATTTTTGGTATGACTTGACCTGGGATTGAACTCCTGTCTCCTGGACCATTGGTGAACACTCTACTCATTAGACCAAATTTTTTAATTTAATTTGATTTATTTTCTCTTTTAATAAAAAGTTTGTTTTTCTTCTAAATCAAAGATAGCAAGATTTTATTATTTCCAGTGAAACATTAGCCTATCAAAACTGATATTCATATGCATTTATAGGATCATTTATTACCAAACTTTATGGCATTAAAACACTCTAACCAAAATTAGGAATCTGTAGCAGTCTAAAAATAAGTATACCCCAATATATATTTATGAAAATTTATTTTTTATTACAGCATTTCAATGCTGAAGAGTTTATTGGTAAATAATATATAATATCTGTTTTTGAGAAATAAAATTCCTCATATCTTTAGTTTTGAAAAATCAGAGGAAAATTAATTGTATGTGTGTGCGTGTATAGATAGATATATATATACACACACATATAATGGATAAGGATGGCTTTTGAATAACCCATAATATGCCATTTAACAAAGAAACCAAAAATGGGGGTGGTCTACTTATTTATGGATGATACTGTGTGTGTGGATTGAGGGTAATAATTTGATTTTTTTGATTTTTTTTCATCAATATTGTATTTTTTGGCTGGGGAGTAATTGTACTTTAAACTGTTAACAAAATCTACTTCATCCAGCTGTGATGCTTTTTTTTTTTTTTTTTTTTTTTTTTTTTTTAATCCCTTGCTATGTCTATTCTTCCTGTCCTACTTGAGTATTGATCAGCTCTTAATATATCTGTAAATAATCAGATTACTCTCTACTCTTGGCTGTCACAAATGTTATTTCTTTTCACACCTGACTTGTTTACTCATTTTACAACTCTTGTAACATGTCGGTTTTCATTAGTTATAAATAAGATGTAATTGCTTTTGTTGTCATTCTTAAATCAAGTACTTATATACTTGATTTATCTAAAAGCTGTTTAAGAAAAATGGTTGGAGCCATTTAAACTTAACTTTTTTGTAGTCTTAAAAATAGTAGTTGTAAATAGACCAATCTGTAAAGATCATTTTCTAAGGTGGATAAGTTGAATGCTTGCATATCAAGAACTTTGGCACTTAATAAAGGTGGATAACTTTAGCTTTTTATTCCTGTACACTCCCAGTTTTATGAAATTTAGCAAATGCAATAGTGTTGACATGTTGAGAATTTCTCTCTACATACATTCAACTATTAAGTACTTGTGTTAGTCATTATTACCATTTGCCCAATCAGCTGGGGCTGTAGAATACACGAACTGCTTCTCTGCAGAGGGGTAAGACCCCTCCCCAACGAGTGTCCTGGATATGATACTAAACAATCTGATGGTGAGGTTCCAGCAATGCTGGGGAATGTAGAGTACCCCTTTATTGCCATCGCTCCCAGGTCCGCTCTGACCCAGAGTGGTAGCACCTTATAAGGGTCCTATCTATGGGTTGAGTAGAACTAAACCGTGCTTTCTTGACTTTACTGTTTTTTGCATTTAAACTGCACATTCATGCTAAACTGAATTGTTTAAAAATAGAACTGTTTTGACATTTAAACTGCGTATTTATGCTAAACTGAATTGCTCGAAATAGAACTGTTTTGACATCTAAACTGTTTACTTATGCTAAACTGAATTATCTGAAATAAAACTGTTTTGACATTAACTCTGTGTATTGCCCAGTTGGCTGGGGCTGTAGAATACACTGACTGCATCTCTGCAGAGGGGTAAGACCAATGAGTGCCCTGGATATGGCACTAAACTATCTGATGGTGAGGTTCCAGTAATGCTGGAGCTTTGGGGAATGTGGAGCACCCCTTCATTGCCATTGCTCCCAGGCCCACTTTGGCCCGGAATGGTAGTACCTATGGGTTAAATAGAACTAACGGCCTACTTATGAACTGAATAGTTTGAATTAGAACTGTTTGACTAAATGGAATAGCTTAAAATAGAAATGTTTTTGACAATTAAACTACTTTTGTTTAAACTGCGTGCTTATGCCAAACTGAATTGTTTGAAATGAAATTGTTTTTGACATTGAAACTGTACTTACACTAAACTGAATTGTTATATATAGAACTGTTTTGACATTTAACTCTGTAAACAAAATCTGTACTTATACTAAACTGAATTGTTTGAAATAGAACTATTTGTATAAAAATGGATTTGGCATTAAATAACCAACAAAGGTTGATATGCCATAAAACCTAACCAACCAACCAACATTATTAGCATGTTTAACATTATAGTATAAGGTTTACATGCCTGTAAAATCTAATCTTTTCAGATTGTATCTTTTTATAAAAACTGTGTGTACATATATATAATGCTCGATGCTACTATGGCAGATCAAGTTTAAAACCTCAAGTATCTAAATTATGTACTCTTAAAGTCTATTATTTAATGTTTCATGTGTATCACATATTAATCTGATGGAAATAGGAATAAAAAGTGGCTGATTAACTGTATTTATGTCATGAGGAATGTGTCATGTGATATGCACATGAAAAAACTTCATTTTAGAAATCTGAGCTGTCCAAGTATAAGAAAATAAATGACACAGAAGGAATTAATGTCTACACTTAGAAATCAGTTCATTTTGTTTATATTTTAATTGAAATACATATAGAACAGCCAATAAGTTTTTGCATGAGGAGTACTCAGTATTATAATAGCAGAGTAGGTATAAACCTAAAGATATTAGATTTAAGGATACAATAAGTCCATTACTTGAGTTTTGATGGTTGTGTGGTAAAACTGTCTTTTGTCTATATTGAGTCACATGATATGTTGTTATTGCACAAGACATTTACATGAAAGAATAATATGGTAAGGTGTTTGAAGACATTTACATGAAAGAATAATATGGTAAGGTGTTTGAGCACATATCTTTCAAATGAGGAAGAAAATGATGAAAAAAATTTTTTTTCTTTTTTTTCTATGGCAGTCTAAGAAAGAGAATAAATCCTTGGACTAAACTGTCAGATGGTAGATGACATAAGAGAAATTTGTTGATATGTCTACACAGATACTAATTCACTTTTGTTTAGCAAATTGTTCTCAGCATTTTCTAGGATGCATAATTTTTCTTATAGACATGGTCTCCAGTTATAGTCACCTCCTTTGTAGGTTTGGGCTTTTTTTAAAAAAATTTTTATAATATCCCATTTTATTATTGGATCTTTTCTCATTACATCCTTTATATGCCAAACATGTTTTGATAAGGTAGTACTGTTGGAATATCTTTTGTTATTGAAGCTGAAAATGTAACTGTACCATCTGTTTTTCCAATTCAGTTCAGTGGCACTGATGTATATTTTTTGTTATCTTTGTTAAAGGTGGCCTTGTATATTGTTAATTAAACAATTACTATTCAAGGGATGGGGAGGTCCCTGTAGCATAATGGCTAAAAGTACTAGTCTGTTTCCAGCCTTGAAGTGAATGAGTTTGAACTCCAGTCGTGCTATTGTATTCACTTTAGGACTCATACCCTAGGGGAAGGTGTTGAACTCCCTTATCTTGTTTTATTTTATCATCAATATTAATAAACTGTTAAGCTAAGTTTAAAGCTTCAAGTTGCTCTTCAGTGATTGAGGGATACAATTTTTTTGTCTCACTAATATATATATATATATATATATATATATATATATAATGGCTGCCACCCCAAATTTGAGTCTGGCAATTACAATATAATTTTGTAACAGTTGATAGTGCAATGAATCAGTCTAACTCGCTAAGCTTCAATAACTTGTATCTAAGAAGATCCAGATGGATGCTTTACTAAAAGCTAGTGGTTCATCACTTCCAGTTTTATATTGATGTCATTCTTTTTGATGGATAGTTTATCAAAATCTTGCTATCCATCATCACTTGTGTGAGCTCGATGGCTGTTGACCATATAAGCTCATTGATAGATCTTCTTTTTCATCTTGTTAAGTGTTTGGCCATCCTCCTCCTCTTCCTCATTAAGTAATCTGGTGAGAAAACTGGTTTAGTTGCTGATCACTCATCCATATGACTTCATATCAACTTCATAATATAAATTTGGCTTGCATGTTAAGTCTTCTAATATATACATTGTATTTTATAAATGTGGATTCTTTTTGTTAAATCAATGTTTTAGTAATAAAGAAAAAACTGAAATCTGTTTGTTTCAGATGAAACTTTGCAATAGAGTCAATATGTTTGTACATGTTTGTTTGATTTTTTTTGTATGTGTGTGTGAGACCGAGATGATTGGGTAATCTCTTAATGACATCACCTGGGTTGTTTGAGTCAAGATAAAAGCTATAATTTCAAATATTTCTTTTTGTTTCAAAACTTCAGCTATTTTCTCATGGTATTGATAGATTATGTACCTTTTTTACACTGATAAAAGGTCGAGTTAAAATCATTTCTTAGGAGCAATGTCACAACACATGCATGTTTGCAGTTGCATACAAGACTAACAGACAGGTGTCAAAAATCTCTTATTTCATTTTTATAAACAATGTCTATTTTATCTTTGTTGTCAATTAAAAATGAGACTATAACAGATAAATCCATCTACTAGAAAAGAGATTTACAAGTTATATTTTTATCTTATAAAGTTCTTTAAAAAATTTCAGTTATGTATAGAAATTTTTTTAATTTTTTTTTTTATTTGAGTGATTTGATTTAAACATTTTTTTTCTGCATTGTTATTCCTAACTAAACAATAATGCTATATAATTATTTTACATCTCAAGAACCATCTATGAATCTAATCAGTAATGTTTAATTAGATATGGATAATTATTTCAGTAAGCTAATTGATTTATATCTTCTTTTGAAACTTAAATATTTGAATTCTGTACACTTGTCTTGCAGCAGCATGACTTCCTATTGCTTATTCATTAATAATTGTTTAGAGACTTGTTTTGATAAAGAGTATCTTTATATTTATTGATTTTTGTCATGATTGTACATCCTAACTAAATAATAATACTGTGTAACTATGCTGCGTAGAATTACCTGTAAAGCTTATTCCTATTGTTAGGTAAATGTGAATTATTTTACTAAGACTTAAACAATTTTTTTTTAAATTATATAGTTTAAAGTATGTATTTATCCTACTCCTTTGCTTACAGGCAAAATGATAACCATTTTGTTGAACTTGCTATAAAAGTTTAATAACACTGACTTTCCAAAGGTCAAAGGTTTATCTAGTGATATAAGATCACCATTTTATGCTGAATTCAAAAATACCATTTTAAAGATGTGATGATGATTTCTTCACAAGTTGTACACAATAATAACACTTATTCAAAAGCCTGTGGACTCTACTTGTTACAGCTGATTGTGGGTGTCTGTTGTTTAGTATGGCATATAATGTTGTATATGTCCCTAACAACAGTATATTTGACAGCCCTCAAATAAAAGAACTCATGAAGGACCCAATGTTTGGTGAAACACTGTGCAAAGCTGAACTGTCTGCCTAGTAGTCACTGAAGTCAGTAGTCATAGCTTTCTGGGGAAACTACTAGAGTGCAGAATATGAAAATGAAATTGAAGAGCTTCTGCCGACTTGGGGCACAAATGTCTGTGAAACAATACTTTCTGCGATCACACTTGGACTATTTTCCAAAGAACTGGAAATTAGAGCCAATGTCACCTTGACATTCACATTATGGAAGAGTGCTGCCAAGGCTGGTGGGATGTAAACTTTCTTGCAGACTACTGCTAGTCCTTGAAATGGGATGCGGTGGCTGCCAAAGACAGGAGGAAGTTCCTGAAAAGAACTTTCATCCATGAATAGCTTCTTTTCAATTTGCTATATCATAATGTGATCTTTCTGCAAATATATCAGCCCTAAATTTAGCTTTTATTTTAATTCAGTAAGAAAATAGATAGTTATAATACTGTTCTATACATTTCAACTGGGCTATTGGCTAAATAAGTAGAGTGTTCATCAATGGTTCAGGAGACCAGGGTTCAATCCCAGGTCAAGTCATACCAAAGACTCAAAAAATGGTACCTTGCTTAGCACTCAACACTATGAGGTGAAGGTCAAGGGTAAAGTGGAGCAATCCAGGGAATGGAGTAGTGCCCTCCACTACACCTTGGTGCGGCAGCTATTGAAGAGGGAGCCTTCAACTACAGTTGCCAACTTTACTTACACATTTCAAGTAAGAGCTTGTATCCTAAAAATTTGATCTGATCAGAAAAAATTAGTTTGATTTTTGGATTTGGCATAAAAAACTGCCTTAAAATCAGCTATTATATATTTGACCTTGAAAACAACACAGGCCAGTGTAATTATTTGTAAATAATTATAGCGTCAAGCAACAATTATTGATACAAATGATTTGCACTCAGTTATGGTTTTAAATATTGTCTAATATTATTTCTAAACAGATCTATTTAACCCATACATGGGACCTAAACAGGTGCTACCATTTTAAATCAGTGACGCTGGGAGTAATGGCAATGAAAGGGTGACTTCACATCTCTCATAACCTCTAATAATATGAAGCGCAAAAATTTTACATTGAAACTTTAGCTAGAGGTAAGTATGCATAACAAATTTGGTAGCTCTACATCAAACATGTCTATAGACACTCTTCCTAATTATCTATACAGATTTTATCTTGTTTTAAAGTTGATCAGAAAATGAACTTTTATATGTTTGAAGTTGTCTCTACCAAAATATAGTCAAATCTATGAATACAAATTTATAATTTTTATTTGTATTTCTTTGTGCCAGAATGATGACCGGAAGCAGTTTACATTAAGCACTTTTGGTTTTCTCAAAGGTGGAACGCTCACTGTAAATGTAACAAAGTTTTCCAGTGTGGTGGATAATACAAACAAAATTGATTATGCATCAGTAAGTGATGTTTTATTTTATATTTCTATCTCCTTGTTTGTTTGTTCATGTAACCAAATGAGTCTTTCCCTGTTAGTCCAACACCGAAAAGCCAAAACACTAGTCCACAGGAGACAAATTCTCATCCAACACCAACTATTCTTTTCTTGACCAACTCGATATATAAAGTGTCAAAAAGACCCCACTCAAACTTTCCCCCAGTTTTTTATTATGCCAAGCTATGGCTGACTGGCCAATCAATCCATGTGGCTTTAAGAATTTTAGCTTTCTATGATTTTGTTTTACATTAAAAAAAAAAAAAGCAAAAAAAAAAGCCACTGCTGCATGTTGTGCATCTTGAAGTAATAAAGCTGTTTTTTTCCTTTACACCAGACACAAGCCACTGTGACTTGTTTACATCTCCTAAGCAATTTTTCCCTACATTTCTCCTTGATCTGCTGATCCCAAAAAGTACTTTCAGGGGGCAAGTGTCTTTTGCCAAGTGCTCCTTTGAAAAGAAACAATGTGAGCTGCTTCATCAGCTGAGCTATCACCAGTTATCAGGTTCTCTTAGTGAAATTGATCTAAAGTCAACTATCTTCTGAATCACTGCTATGTCCAGATGATGAGTTTCATCCCATGAAGAGATATAGATCCATCACATGACATGGAATTCCATCAACTAATCTGGGTCATGTGGACCATCCTAAAGTTGGTCATACACCTCCTATGTGAAGTTTTGACTTAGACGATGTCCTCCACTGCTTGAGTATCTTATAAGGGGTGTGGCATTAGCATTCTCTACTTAAATATGGTCCCTATAAAGTGCATCACTGGGGCTGTGGCAGGTGAGAGGTGTTATGGTATGGTGTGACATTATACCAATAGACCCCAATGCTTTCTGATCACTATGGTTTTGATGCTTCTGTTACTCCTTTCTACTATGCCATTCCTGGCAGGTACATAGGTACATTTGAACTGCAAAGGCACACCCCAGTCACTCAAAACTTATTAAAGCCATATCATTGTCAGTCAATATTTTGATTGATGGACCCAGCTCATAAAAGATTGACTCCAACTGACAACGTAAACTAGCAGTCTTTTTGAAGTAGTGATCCCCATACTGCAAAATGATAGGGACCACAATCGATGAGCATTAGAAAATATCTATCATAGTGAGTGATGTCCATCACTAACCTGCTTCAGTTGTCTCTCACTTCCAGCTTTCCTTTTTGCCAATGCATTGGTGACAGGTTGACAAGCTTTACACTTCCTGATGATTGACTTTATGATCTCTGTTGATACTGAAGGGTCTACTGACCTGACTTGTGTCCAGCTTGATCTTCATAGTAGTGCACACTTGACTACACAAACTCAGTTGGTGGTGTAATGGTTAGCAAGCTCGACTAGCAAACCTACACGAGTGAGTTCGAGTCTCATTGGGTGCCCCTTTCATATGGCCCTGTGCCACATCTAAGCAAAAAAAAGCTTAGTAAATTACCTCTCTGATAAGGCAGTTGTTTAATTTGAAATCCAGTGGTGAACACCTTCAGAATCCATGATAGATGTAGACTGGCCATTGAAGGAGCAAGTTGGCACCTTTTTTTCTTTGTGTCGAATTTGATCAAATTAATGTGCTTGATATCTGCTGGTTGCAACCAAGAAGCATCCTTGATAATATTGCTATTCACTTCCAGTGTCACAGAACTTGCATCTACCTACACCTTCATTTTGTAGCCATTCCTGCTCCAGTTCCCTCCTACAAAATCTGCAAGCCCAACACCTTAGTTCCATCTTTCAATCTATCCAGATAATTACATATAAGTTTATGATTGGATAGGTATTCTCTTGCTCGTGTGACAGAAATCAAGGTTTTATTGATGTAAATGTCAATAGACATTAATGTGGCATTCTTAATTGACTTTTTTTAGGACATCACAAAGTCAATTATAGACCTCATTACGAGAGGTGCCACATTTAAGCTAAAACCCAGATGTGTGAGGCAGTATTTCTGACCTTAAATGTTTCTGTAATATCCAGTTGAAGACAATGATTAGAGAAATGATACAGAGTGGTCTCAACATTTTCATCAGACGTAGTAGTAGTTTTTTTGTGTGTGTGTTTGATCTTTTTAGAATTCAGTAAGCACTTTGCTAATTGTAAAGAAGATTTTAAAAAATACAAAGGATGAATACATTGACTTTCACTTTTTACTTTCAGTTTGGATTTACACTGGATAAAAGTGGAAATACTGGCATGTCCACATATTTGGTAAGTAATCCTTTCAGTTCTTTATATGAAAGTTTTGACTATAGGCTTGATTCACTGATATGATTGTAGATTAATAGCATTAGTATTTTTTAAGGCCAAATTCTACCACTGAAAGGTGTACTTGTGTTCAGAATTTTACTATTACCTTGAGAGTAATAATAGGATTTCTTGACTTAAATAATTTCTTCATATACAATACTCCTGGGTATCTGCTGTCCTTTTGGAGAGAGTGTTGGCTGGTAAACAGATATGTTCAGAGTATATCTTATTGCCAACCCTGTTGTGGATGATAATTACTCCACCTTTGGAAAAGGTGCTGCACTGTTCATTGTGAACCCTTGATCCTTGGCCACATTTCAAACCACTGAAGGCATTGGAAATACTCATGAATCCCCAGTAGTACTTATAGTCAATGTCAACTCTGCTAATTTGTATCCACTGTCACATTTCTTGGGAGAGACAAAATGATATATCTGGAATAGATCTTAACTAGTAACCATGTCATGAATTAAGCTGTACACCTGTAGCGAAGGTCCCTAAACACTTGATCCCCAGCCCATGTCAGGTTCTAACTTTCAAAATCCCCTAACCTGATCCAGGAGGGTTCCAGCCCTGTTGATGGAGCTTAGAATATGGTGACTGCATTCTCTGCGGGGGGGGGGGGGGGGAACTCCTGTTTGAAAATTATTAGTATTAGATAGGATTGCTTGATATCATAACTGCAAATTAAGAATAGTTATTTGAAGCTATGATGATTTACTAAGGATTTATAGTTACTTGATTAAATCATATAACTGTGTAAACAAATGATGATTATTATAGTAAAATAAAGATTGTGATTTTGGAAAAATTATTGCAATGTAACATTGGCAATATAAATAGTTTGGATTATAATCAAGCATTTTTGCCAATTGCACCTCTGTAGAGGTATAAGATCCTCTCCATTGAGAACACTTGTTGGCCGTGGGTGGCAACTATGCTTGAGGATGAGATCCTGGTGGCTGAGCAATCTAATTCAGCTGTCTAAGTGGCCACATGACTAGCAACACTCCACTTTGACTCTTACTGGGCTAAATGGGTGGTTGGATCAGTCCAATCCAATCGATCAGCTAGCTGTTTACACCAAGCTCTCTTTCAAAGTCTTGCAAAAGATTTTTTTTTTGTAAAATTCCAAATTGAGGAAATCATACTGAAGAAAGATCAATGTTTCCCTTCCTATCACTAGGTGAGTAGTCATCTTGAGAATGAAAGCCTAGTAATACCAAATTGTTGGTCCCTTTCCTCAGTGTGAGTATACTGTTGTAACTTTTAACTGTTCTTTGAATAAATGTAAAACACGAAAGGTGGGGTGGACAGTATGCCTCCTTGGCAACAAGAAACCACGTGAAATCAGCTTCTTCGTAAATCGTCCCTCCTTTTTCTTCAGCTGTTTTTCCTCCCACTCACGTCTCTTACGCTCAACTCGTTCTGTTTCTTGTCCGTCTGAGACTTCAACAATGCTGTCTAAGGGATGTAACTCACACCACCTAGCTGTTATTCTCTACACTCCCTCCTGATCACAACACAGGCAAGGTCGCATTGGTAACCGCCGGTGTGTGCTTCATTGCAAGGATGGTTCTAAGGTCTTTCTATTTTGTGCTGCCTGTTGGCCAGGCATTGTAATATACCCACTGTCATCTGAAGTTTCATCATCTGTCCCGCCAGACAGGATGGCATTCATCCAAGGTCGCACATCCTTCACATGGCGCGGAACGCCGTCAACAATAATGGTTTGCTGGCTGATCACCTCTGTTACCGTTCCTTATTGGAACTTGGACGTGCATCGATAACGAGGTGGTTTGACCCATACAGGGTCACCCAGACGATACCAGTTTTATGCAGAGGCCAGAGACGTGGGCACTGGGTCAATATTCCTTATCCTAACCTCATATCTGTAAATCCCGTTGGCAGGTGCAGTCATCTTTGGGTGCGACATTGTACCAGTACACTGCTTCCTGAACCGAGCACCTCGTCCTAGCTGCAATCCGCTTAATACTGCGGTGGCATCGTTCTATCGAAACCGCAGGCGCACTCCCCAGCTGGCGGAAAACTCCCCGCTAGAGAATGCAGTGTCGTTGTCAGCAAGCAGTTCCCGCAGTGGGCTGCACTCAAAGAATATTGCTTCAAAGTGCTGAATGATGTTTCCGGAGTCCTGCCGCGGCAACGGCTGCCAAATGGTAAAACATGCTGGACCGCAATCGGTGACTGTCAGGAAGTGTTTGCCGTTATAGTGGGTTATATCAATCCCCAGCCTTTGCCAATTAGCTTTTACTGCTAATCCCCCTTTTGTCCAATGAACTGGGGCTAAATTATCTGAAACTGTTTGACATTTACTCTGTGTATTGCCCAGTTGGCTGAGGCTGTAGAATACTGCACCTCTGCAGAGGGCTAAGACCCCAATCCCGAGTGTCCTGGATATGACAGTAAACTATCTGATGGTGAGTTTCCGGTGAGGCTGGGGCTTTGGGGAATGCGGAGCACCCCTTCATTACCATTGCTCTCTGGTCCACACTGACCCAGAATGGTAACACCTGATAGGGCCCTATGTATGGGTTAAATTGAACTAAACTGCATACTTTTACTAAACTGAATTGTTTTAATTAGGACTGTTTGACTAAACTGAATAGATGGAAATAGAAATCTTTTGGACAATTAAACTGTGTACTTGTGCTAAACTGAATCATTTGAAATGGATCTGTTTTTGACATTGAAACTGTACTTATGCTAGACTGAATTGTTTAACAAAGAACTGTTTTGACATTTAACTGTGTGTAAACAAAATCTATACTTGTACTAAGCCGAATTAGCTGAATTAGAACTGTTTGATTAAACTGAATAGCTTGAAATAGAAATGTTTTTGACGATTAAACTGTGTACTCATGCTAAACTGAATTTTTTTTAAATAGAACTATTTGCATAAAAATGAATTTGTCATTGAATAGCCTACAAAGGTTGATATGCCATAAACCCAACCAACCAACCATTTTTATAAAACACTTTCTTGAAGACCAAACTTTCCCAAGACAAATTTTTCCAATTCAAAACCACAAGAAATGTGTAACATCCTATCTGCGGATCCTATTCTTGATTAAAATTATAAGATAACATTCTGTCTCCCTCCAGAAATCAACAGATCGCCATATGTTGAAGACGTCCTACATTTGTTATAGGTCCAAAAATATGGCTACCATAGAAAGAAAAGTCCAACAATGTATCAATAAGTTAGCAAAATTGACCATGGAAAATGAGATTCAAAATCTCAAATAACAAAATCAAATGTATGCACTTCTGCTAAATCTATAAAATGCACAACCACCATGCTCTAATATCACATGGTACTGAAATACCCTTAACACATCAGCACTAATTCCTAGGCTTTACTCTTGACTTAAAACTATCTTTTATCCCTCATATCCAACAACTGAGGCTAAAATACAACCAAACCATCTGACTCCTGAGAGCCATAGCACACACAGACTAGGGTGCTGACAAAAAGGCCCTAATCAAACTATACAAACCCCTAATATGATGAAAGCTTGATTATGGCTGTTTCTTATATTGAGCAGCCAGAAAGTCCTACCTCCAAGAACTTTATACCATTTGCCACCAGGAACTCCATATTGCCTTAGGAGCTTTTACCACCTCTCCATGAGAAAGTTTATACATAGAAGCTTACAAAACCCCACTTTCCTTGAGAAGATATAAACTTGCACTCCAATACTATACTAAACTCATCTCATGCTCCCAAAACCCTGCCTATGAAAACTGCATCATGGAAATAAGATACAAAAACCTGTTTGAAAATAAAGCAAAGGCCATCAAAACTCTTAATCTAATACTCTAATTCATCTTCAGTGAAATCAAAATCAGCCCCAAATTAATACATAATACCATCTACCAAAAACAGCACCATAGAACATAACTCAACCTATAGTAAAATTAGAACCAACCAAATTATCTAAAATCAAAACATACCACATCACTTACTAAGAGAAATTCCTCAACATCCAAAATAACTTCCCAGATCATCATCATGTCTATACAAATGGGTCTAAACAGGGAATGAGAGTTGGTTGGGCTGCTATCTTCCGTAACCAAGAACTGGTAAAATGTCTCCCAATCAATCTATAGTGCAGAAGTCACTGCTATTGACCTAGCTAACCACAAATCCTCCAAATTTATCATCTACTTAGACTCCAAATCAGTCCTCTTAGCACTACAGAACAAAGATACATCACTTCCTCTCATCACATAACTCTGACAAAATGAATACTCTTTCCAAAAATAATAGCATCATTCTCACCTGGATACCAAGTCACATTGGTGTACATGTGTAATATTTTGACCTTCGACCCGGCCCAAAAATGCTATTACAAGGTGATGCACCGGAAGGAAGTGACACATTCCAATGGCTAGTAATTGAAAGAGATCGCGTGGGCAGATTAAGGCTGATAATATGGGACAAGGTGAAGGTCCCACTGTGCCACTACAGAGTGATGCACCAGAAGAGAGTGACCTCTGAACTGCATGACAGTTATTTCTGCTTGATGACGATTAAACATTCGATTTCAAAGATCGAGTGGGCATCAAACAATTATATAACTCAGTTGAGTTCGACGAGCCAGTTGAGGGAGTTCGAGTTCCAGTGGAGAGGAGTTGTGGTAGGGAAAGCCACACCAGGCCGAAGGGGCTTGGGGCCCTGATGAGTTGAGGTCTGGAGAAGATGCTGGTAAGATGCCATAAAGAAAGCCATCACCCAGCAGAGTGGCCTCTGGGCCTCCGGTTGAGCAGCCCTGGAGAACGAGAAAGACACAATGTTGACGGCAATAAGAAAGAGGGGTCAAAATATTGCAGTTATGTTTGATCTCCAGCTCCCTCTCACACGCAAACCTTGAGTAACCCCTTTCGAACCCTTACAAATAAAGTGAGAGGTAAATATTTTTATAAAGAAGTCTTCCTGTGTCTGTTTATTTATTGTGTCGTTGTGATGCTGTAGATGAGCATGTAACACATGGAAATGAAAGGGCAGACAAAACTGCAAAAAAGTACTCCAGACAGACATATTCAATATAAAAATCCCATACACTGATCTAAAACCAGCCATTAACAAATTCATACATGACAAATAACAAAAATCATGGGAGAATCAGATACACAAGTTCGACCATATACAAGATACCATTGGTGAGTGGCCAGCAGGTTACAGAAGAAACAGAAAAAAGAGGGAAGACATCTCAATATACTCAGTACCCTTCACAGTCAAACACATTCTCTTAAACTGTGACAGTTTCAGACAAAAATACTACCAGACAAACAACCTAAAGGACTTTTTCATAAACACCAAACCAAAGGACATCCTGAGTTTTCTAAAAAAAAAAAAAAAAAGAAAAAAGACCACCCTTTTCCCCAAAATCTGACCAAATCAACCCTTTCACAAAAATCTGACCAAATATAATCTAATACTATGAAAAACCCATACCCTGAACCCTAAAACCCATATAAAAGACAAAACCAATCTAATCTTTTCGGCATTAAATAACCCACAGAGGTTGATATGCCATTAAACAAAAACTCCTACATTTACAAATAAATCCAATTTCAGCATAAAATAACTTGCAGAAGTGTACCGATTATGTGTTTCCCCTGCCCATTCCAATACAAGTTGGTTGATAGAACTTTTAATTTTAAAATACACCAACTGCACTTCTACAGAGAGGTAAGACCCCCAATGAATGTGCTGGATATGACACTAAACTATCTGATGGTGAGATTCCTGTGATACTGGGGCTTTAGGGAATGTGGAGCACTACTTCATTGCTATTGCTCCCAGGTTCACTATGGCCCAGAATGGTAGCGCCTGATAGGGCCCTATCTGTGGATTAAATAGAACTAATCTGCATACTTATGCTAATCTGAATCGTTTGAATTAGAACTGTTTGACTAAACTGAATAGCTTGAAATAGAAATGTTTTGGACAATTAAACTGTACTCATGCTAAACTGAATTGTTTGAAATAGAACTGACTATTTGCATAAAAATGGATTTGGCATTAAATAGCCTACAAGGTTGATATGCCATAAAACCCAACCAACCAACATCTCTTGAAATCAGATTTGGAGAATAAGGCAACAGACTTCTCTAGATTCATTGTCATTGAATCCTTGGAGGATATCTGCCTAGCTAAATTCTCTCCTTTTCTAATAGAAAAAGTAATATCAACTAGAGCTACTCAAAGAAGTGTGAAAAAAAACAAGGAACTGAAACTTGCTTGTGGAAGTAGACAGCTAGAGGTAGGCTGAAAACATCCTCAAGATGAAGATGTTCAACATGACCGAGTGTAAAGCTTATCCTCATGAAAAATTGAATATATCAAAAGTTGTCAGAAGTGGGGAACTTGACTTAACTACAGTGGAGGAGGATAACAGTAGCTCTGTGAAAACAAGGAGTTACAGACATCAAAAGAATTACAATCAGAAAGGGCAGAGAGAAAATCCAGACGAACATGTATATCCTGACTTTTAATCAACCCCATATTCCCAAGAAAGTGAAAATTGGCTATCCCCCTCAAGAGGTTTGAACAATATATTCCAGCACCTCAGAGGTGCTGGGATATATTGTTCAACAGACATGCCAAGTGCGGCAAAAAAGACCTGGATCACGTGGAGGAAGATTGCTCAAATGAAATCAAATGTCCTAACTTTCAAGAACATCTTGCTTTTTTAAGATCTTGTGACATTTGTAAAAGAGAAAAGGAAATACTTGCAGTGAAACACAAGTGAAATGTAACCATTTTGGAAGCTAGGAGAATAGTAGGGTTCTATATGGGAGAGAACACTTATGCCTCTGTTGCTCAGAGAGTGGACCCAATCAGACAAAGCAATCAACCGGACAAATACTGGGTTCTTGTGGAGAAGCTGATCCAATTGGAACCAAATGATTGGCCAAAGTTTCAGGAGCAGCCAAAAAACCTACACTTGGCTGAAATTTAGCAAACATAAGTACAAACTCAGCAAAAAGCTGTCACAACAAATAAAGAAACAATCAATGATATAATTTTAAAAATTATATAAACTCTACCATTCAAACACAAACCACTCCTAAAAATAGAAAATCCTCTACAAAATAAAGCTCACATAGATCTCCCATCTGTCCACCTACTACTAAACTAGACAACCTCAGGAAATCCTATATCTCAAATCCTGAACTGAATAATGAAACAAAATTAGAATGTTTCCCACTATCCAAAATGGATCATGCCCATCATGTGGACAGGAAAAACTGAAGGTGTCAAACCTCTCAAGTCAAACCATAGATCCCTCAACAGCAAAAATAGATTAAAAACTGATTTAATTTTTTTAGAAAGAATGGAACAGAAGAGCTTAATACCATCAAAAACAAATCGAAGAAAAATAACTCTAATCCAACATAATAAACTCCAACAATTCAAGCAAAACTCATAGCTCAACCCTCATACAGGGGAATTGCAGAGGAATCTGGGCCAATTACGAAAAGCTGCAACATCTCTTGACGAGACATAATCCCAAAATAATGTGCCTTCAAGAAACACTCCTCAAAGAAACGCATCCTATTAAATTGAAACTCTACAAACAATACAATTATATTAAGAAAGATAGAAATGAAGCCTCTGGATGTGTCGATCCTGGTTAGGTAAGACATGGTATTAAATCAACATTGACACTGAACTCCAAACAATCACTATCAAAGCAACACTACACAAGCCAATAAACATCTCCATTTGCATTCCACCATATGACCCCTAAAATAATCAATCTAATAGAACAATTCGCTAAACCCCCGCCTATTACTGGGTGACCTAAACAGTCACAATACTGTATGAGGGTGTCAGAAAACCAATAAAAAAGGAAAAGCTCTTGAAAAAGTAATTGATATTAATAACCTCTGCATCCTAAACAACAAATCACATACCTACCTTAGGCTCCTACTCAGCTATAGATTAGGGCTGTAGAATACACTAACTACATCTCTGCATAGTGAGGTAAGATCCCCCCCTCCCCAACAAGTGTCCTGAATGACATAAAACCATCTGGTGGCAAGGCTCCAGAACTGCTGGAACTTTGGGAAATGCAGAGTACTGTGTCATTGCCATCACTCCCAGATCCATTCTGGTCCACAGTGGTAGCACTTGATAGGGTTCTATCTATGGGTCAAATAAAACTGTTTGACATTTAAACTGAGTGCAAATAAATGACTTTTGCCCAGTCGGCTGGGCCTGTAGAATACACTGACTGCTTCTCTGCAGAGGGGTAAGACCCCTCCCCCCCAACGAGTGTCCTGGATATGACACTAAACAATCTGATGGTGAGGTTCCAGCAATGCTGGAGCTTTGGGGAATGTGGAGTATCCCCTTCATTGCCATCGCTCCCAGGTCCACTCTGGCCCGGAGTGGTAGCACCTGATAAGGGTCCTATCTATGGGTTAAATAGAACTAAATGGTGGTTGGCGTTTACTGTTTTCATACATTTAAACTGCGTATTTATGCTGAACTGAATTGTTTAAAATATAACTGTTTTGACATTAAAACTGTGTACTTGCGCTAAACTGAATTATCTGAAATAAAACTGTTTTGACATTGCCCAGTCGGCTGGGGCTGTAGAATACACTGACTGCACCTCTGCAGAGGGGTAAGACCCCCACAATAAGTGTCCTGGATATGACACTAAACAATTTGATGGTGAGGTTCCAGTAATGCTGGAGCTTTGGCGAATGCAGAGCACCCCTTCATTGCCATTGCTCTCAGGTCCACTATCTATGTTACATGCTAAAATATCACTTCAAAACCTTCAATAATCAATGAATTTCAACATAATAAATAACATACTCATACAATGCTATAAAACAGATTTATTTATTGAAAAATTTCAGGTTGAAAATGATAAAGCACATCCTGATTTCTACCAATATCTACCATTCCTACTGGAACTAGTGAACTCAGTTTTCCGATCACATTCTCGGGCCAGTATGCAATTATATCAGCTTCATCTGGCCTTTTCTGGAATACTTCATTACTGATACTTCTATATCAGTATCTATAATTGACACAACTTCACCAGGGAATTTTTTCCCATTATAGGAGACTAAGGCCTAATCACCTACATTGAGTTTCTTGCTTCTGTCCACATCCTCATCTTCATGTACTTAAATTTGTCTTGAACATTTCTATAGTCGAACCATCACAACAACTAATAACATGCATCTTATTGTTGCCTGAGGCATATTTAATATTTTCCCACGGTTTCTTTTCTTTTATCAACTCTGAAATTTGTCCTTCACTTTTATGAAGAACAGTTACTCCCTTCATGTCATCTTTTGCTACTTTGTAAAAATCAGCAGAGTTTTGTACAATCACAACATTTTTACCTTGATTCATGACTCTTTCTCTCACTAGAGATTTGGCTGAGCCACCAGTTCCATCAACCACACCTTTTCCATGTGATGTAGCAAAATATTTTCAGGAAACTTTGCACTGGAATTTTTTTGATAACATAGATACCAGTTTCACAATGTATCTATTTTTTTAACTCTGATGATGGCTCATCTGTGTAGATTACAAGCATGTCCCCTTTTTCAAATTGAATGTAGCCTGTCAAAGCATTTATAAAGGTAAAGACAGAATTTTTTCCTTTGTCTTGGCTATCTGTGTTTATCAAGAATGGTTGGCAAACTTGGCTCTTACGATACAGAGCAGCAGTAAATAAATTAATGCATTTCCGAGACCACAAATATTTTGGACTTCATTTTGATAATCACAACTGTATGCCATTGCAAAGTCACACTGTAAAGAAAGAAAGTGGGTACAGTTTAATTGTCAAAAACATTTCTATTTCAAGCTATTCAGTTTAATCAAACAATTCAGTTTAGCATAAGTATGCCGTTAGTTCTATTTAACTCGTGTAAATTAATGCATTTCCGAGACCACAAAGCACTTTGGACTTCAATTTGATAATCACAACTGTATGCCATTGCAAAGTCACACTGTAAAACATGGCAATCACTCCTCTTTTTGTCCTCCGTAAATGCTGTAGACTGAATCTGTTTAATTCTCACATGTTCTTTAAAAAAAGAAAATTCGCTGAAAAGATCTTCTTTTAATTCACCTACACACCCTTGTTTTTGGTCTATTTGCAGATGTCTGGTTTCAGTTTTTATCCATTCTTTCCAAAAAACTGTGTCAGCATCACTTTTCTCTATTGGGAACTTATTCTTCAATTGTCAATTAACACAAATACCTCTCCAACAAGGAGAAGTCAAATCAAGACTGTCATCACAAAGAATGCTAGGCCAAAAGTGTTCATGGTTATGTATGATTTTTGGACTCAATTCCAGTCCTACCTGCTTGGCTAAACCATTAACAACGGCTCTTTGTTTTGTAGGGGACTTAGGCAAGTTATTATCTAACTTACAGATTGCTTTTCCCAATGATTGAGGCGTCTTGAACCCTTTGCCTGATTTGACAGGGAGTGACTCAATGATTTCTTGCTGTCTTAGCTTTTTATGTAATCGAAAGAGACGGACACGTTCAGCAACTTTTTTACGGTGTTCTTTTAGTTGATCTATATTCATTGTTTCTCACTGACTTTTTTGCAGGGCTGAAATCCTGGCATTTTCTTGTTCTTGAAAAGATGTATCCACTTCTTTCCTTCATTTCCTTAGCTCTCATTCTTTCAGCAGGTGTTTTTCTCACACTTGAGGTTTCCATCTGAAAACTGAATTAACAATTTTTTGGATATGGAAAAAAGTAGCTATAAAGTCAAAGACTTTCTATTTTAACTTAAAAAGCTAGTCACTTACAATTACTTAGAAATAAAAATATGTCTAACCCTTTGATATCAATAAGAAGTTTTGATACAAAATCTAATGATTCATAAAAATGATAAACAAGTAATTTATTTTATTACTAAATACTTTTATTATCTTCTTTAATTGTAACGAATGCTATTTTTGTAATTATGCTAATTAATTTCTTTATCTAAATTTTTGATCAAGTAAAGCAACTAAGTAATTATTGATATGGAGCAAGGTATAAAAAGAAAAATATTTTACAATAAAAAGAATTGTTTTACTTTCGAAGTTTAATAAAAATGAATGCACCCATTTTTTTTTTTTTTTTTTTTTTTTTTTTTTTTTTTTTTCCTAACACCAAGTGTAGGTGTATGCTTACGAAAAAATTAAAAATTATTTTAGAAAATTCATTTCATTGAAACAAAAATATTATGAAATATTGCATCTAATATTTTAATTTTTTTTTCCTTGAAACACATCACACTTTCTTAAACTTAAGATGTTCTTACTGAAAGAAAAATATGAGCGTGAGGTAGGAGGTGATAGAACAACTTAAAACAAAAAAGTGTTTTATTTGCCGATAACGTCAAACAGCAGCATTTGGCAACCAGTAGTTTTCAGCTTTGTTGATATGAAATGTTTTTATTTCAAATAAGTCCTTGTCTAAATGTTAAAAATAAATTATCGAAGATAAAAAAAAAATTCCATTGACAACAAAATAAACAAATAATTAAAATATTTAATTTTTCTTCTTGTCACCAGTTAAAATATTCTAGGGTTGAGAAAATAATTTTCTTTATCAACCATATGGAAAACTAAACTGGCCTTGTGGGTTATTGCTGCTGCTTAAAAAATGAATGCTGTCCGAAAAATCTCTACTCCAAAATTCTTATGTATATGTGTGTGTTCAAACAGTTTTCAAAAAACTACTTTATATATTTTTATGATACATATATGAAAAAAAGAAAGGTTTTTACACTAACCTGTGCAGGTTTGAAATCTTTTCAATGAAAATTGTTTATGCTATGGAGCCTGAACTTTAAGGGACGGTGCTGTCCAAACCAAATGACCAATTCTCTCAGGACAAAAACTAAGATTAAGAAAATTCTTTATTCTGATTGGTTGCCAAATTTGAGTATTTTCCCACTTCATGGAGCTTTGGAAATCTGAGATTTCGCATGGGTAATGCATGTGACGCTAAGGTGTAACACACAACAAATATCTTAATTCTCAGGGGTTCAATGAATAAAAATTTACAAAAGGACTATTGTAATAATTAGAAGACTCCATAAAAATTTAGAAAAACCCATTTTTATAAAAGGATAAAGGCACAATTTGCAGAGTTTATACATTGTTTAAAAATGTTTAAAATGTCCCTCACGTCCGAATGTAATGCACGTGACGCTAGAAATAAGACTATTATTAAAAAATGGTCATAGGTATGGGTTTTTTTTTATGTATTACATGAAAGAGTAATGCCTTAAGACTACACAAGCCAAAAAGAAAAGAGTAAAGTATTATAAGGGCGATTTTAAATAAATTTTATCGCTGAAAACCCTTCTGAACTGTAACACACATGACATGGAATGGGTCTACACAGCCTGAGGCAGATTGCTCAATTTCATCAAGAGTTTTCTCTCAGACGGGAAATTCAGAATTCAAATCGGATCAACCCTTTCTAACTCCTACAACCAGGAAAATGTCCCTCATGATGACCCTCTTTAATCTGAAAATTAACATTACAAAGTGCCTTCTAGAACTGATGACTACCTCTATGTTAACGACTTTTCCATCACCTCCAGATCTAAATACGTGCATACAGAAGAGCATCAACTGCAACAATGCATCCAAAAAATCAACCAACAAGCAATCACAAATGGCTTCAGGATCTCCAAAAACAAAATATGATGTATACATTTTTATCAATAGAAAAAATGCATAACAATCCTACACTCAAGATGAACTTAGCAGAAATTCCTGTTACTGATCAGTTCAAATTCCTCATAGTAGTTTTCAATGAAAAACTTTTATTCCCCACTTGCAGTACCTGAAAGAGAAATGCTGTAAAGTTTTAAATCTCCTCTGTATTATAGCCCACACAGCATGGGATGCTGACCAGCAAACATTACTCAAACTTTGCAAAACTCTGATCCTATCCAAAATTGACTGTGGCTATTTTATTTATGGATCTGCTTGGAATTCCTACAAAAAAATTTCAATACAATCTGCTATGAAGGATTTAGACACATTCTGGATGCCTTCAGAACATTCCCTATGCAGAGCCCATACACTGAGGCTCATGAACCACCTCTTAATCTTAGATTCCAAAAATTAAGCCTCCAATAATAAATAAAGCCTCTTCCTGCTTATACTGCTCATAACTGCATCTTATAACCTAAACGTCAACCCCTTTTTAATCAAAAAGAAAGGCAATATAACCTTTTGGTCTCTGCATGAAGAGAGCATTCTAAATCAACTAAGCATGGGCTATGGGAAATTGAGTTACTTCTTTACACTAAAACAGGAACTGCCACCAAAATGCTTGTGGAAAAAACATATACAGTAAAACATTGATGGAAATGTAAAGATCTCTTATATACTTGAAGAGCTTTCCACAATGCCACAAACATGAAAGACCTATTTGAATCAACAGATTCTACTAACATTATCAACTATTTGAGAAAAATTAATCTCCCATCAAAGATATAGGTCCATGAACTTCTCCTATAACAGGAAAGCTCATTTCAGCAATGCAAACAAATGGGCCCTGGCTCATTTAAAATGTTACCCACAATGTAGTTGCTTACAAATCATATATATTTAATATACATATAAATAGGATTTGGTGTTAAATGACCTACAAACCCAACTAACTTTCTACAGCTTTGTCAAAAGACCAATTAGAAACTGGTATCATTGTGGACTACTGTTACAGTTCACCTTTCTTTTTTGTGGTGGTGGTGGTGGTAGTGGGTACAGATGGGAAGTAGCTCTTGACTTTTAAACATTTATAGGGTTTGTAAATATTATTCCAATTAGAATTTATCCATGTGATTTTTTTTTTTCTTTTAAAACATTCTTTTTTTTTAACATTCTTACATTTATCACTTACAATTACTTACATTCTTACATTTATCACTTACAATTACTTACATTCTTACATTTATCACTTACAATTACTTACATTCTTACATTCTTACATTTATCACTTACAATTACTTACATTCTTACATTTATCACTTACAATTACTTACATTCTTACATTTATCACTTACAATTACTTACATTCTTACATTTATCACTTACAATTACTTACATTCTTACATTTATCACTTACAATTACTTACATTCTTACATTTATCACTTACAATTACTTACATTCTTACATTTATCACTTACAATTACTTAGAAATAAAAATATGTCTAACCCTTTGATATCAATAAGAAGTTTTGATACCCGAGAATTGCCCAGTCAGCTGGGGCTGTAGAATATACTGACTGCACCTCTGCAGAGGGGTAAGACCCCCCCCTAACGAGTGTCCTGGATATGACACTAAACAATCTGATGGTGAGGTTCCAGCAATGCTGGAGCTTTGGGGAATGTGGAGTACCCCTTCATTGCCATTGCTCCCAGGTCCACTCTGGCCCGGAGTGGTAGCACCTGATAAGGGTCCTATCTATGGGTTAAATAGAATTAACAGCATACTTATGCTAAAATGAATTGTTTGAGTAAAACTGAATAGTTTGAAATAGAAATGACTTTTACAATTAAACCGTACTTACTTACATTTAAACTGCGTGCTTATGCTTAACTGAATTATTTCAAATAGAACTGTTTTTTGACATTAAAAATGTATTTACACTTAACTGAACTGTTACATACAACTGCTTGAATAGTTAGAAATGGAAATGTTTTTGACCATTAAACTGTGTACTTATGCTAAACTGAATTGTTTTAAATAGAACAGATTATTTACATAAAAATGGATTTGGCGTTAAATAACCTACAAAGGTTGATATGCCATAAAACCCAACAAACCAACCATCTACCTAAGAAAAATAAAACAAATGTTTTAAAAATATTACATCCAACTCATAATAGTTGCTACAATTCCATATATATATATTTCATACTCTAAATATAACTATTACGAGACTGCGGTAGTATTTAATATCCTGTGTTTGTTTTTGTTTGGGAAGTTGCATGATTTATTTTGGAAATAATTATTCTGTTAAAATTATAGCTGTCAACTTGTAGTTATGTTAAATCAGTTTGAAAAAAGTTGTTCATATGACTTTATATAAACAACTTTTTTTCAAACTGATTATATTTTAACTTGATGGTAAAAGAAATCAGCTAGTTCAATTTGATATGGCCCAAGATATGCTTGCCCAGTTGGCTGGGGCTGTAGAATATACAGACTGCTTCTCTGCAGAGGGGTAAGACCTTCCCCCCACCAACGAGTGTCCTGGATATGGCATGAAACAATATGATGGGGAGGTTCCAGTAATGCTTTGGGGAATGCGGAGTACCACTTCATTGCTATCGCTCAAAGGTCCACACTGGCCCGGAGTGATAGCACCTGATAGGGGTTAAATATATGATATGGGTTAAATACAACTAAACCGTGGCTTCTTGACTTTACTGTTTTCTGCATTTAAACTGCATATTTATACTAAACTGAATTGCTTGAAATAGAACTGTTTTGACATTTAAACTGCATACTTATGCTAAACTACCTGAAATAAAACTTATGACATTAACTCTGTGCATTGCCCAGTCGACTGGGGCTGTAAAATACATTGATTGCACCTTTGCATAGGGGTAAGACCCTCCACCCAATAAGTCCTGGATATAACACTAAATAATCTAGTGGTGAGGTTCCAGTGATGCTGGAGCTTTGGGAAATGCAGAGCACCCCTTCATTGCTATTGCTTCCAGGTCCACTCAGACCTGGAATGGTAACCCCTGATAGGGCCCTATCAATGGGTTAAGTTGAACTTATGCTAAACTGAATTGTTTGAATCAGAACTGTTTGACTAAACTGAATAGCTTGAAAACGAAATGATTTTAACAACTAAACTATGTACTTATATTTAAACTGTGTACTTATGCTAAACTGAATTGTTTGAAATTGAACTGTTTTTGACATTGAAACTGTACTTACACTAAACTGAATTGTTTAATCTAGAACTTTTGACTTTTAACTGTGTAAACAAAAGCTATACTTAAATTAATCTGAATTAGAACTGTTTGAATAAACTGAATAGCTTGAAATAGAAATGTTTTTGACACACTGTGTACTCATGCTAAACTGAATTGTTTGAAATAGAACTAATTATTTGTATAAAAATGGATTTGGTGTTACATAACCTACAAAGGTTGATATGTCGTAAAACCAACCAACCAACCAGGATATGTTGACTGCATCTCTGCAGAGGAGTAAAACCCCAACCACCCACCCCAAAAAACAAGAAAAAACTAGTGTCCTGGTATGACACTAAACAATTTGATGATGAGGCTCCCATTCTGGAGCTTTGGGAAATGTGGAGTACCCTTTCATTCCCATTACTCCCAGGTTCACCCTGATCTGGAGTGGTAGTACCTGATAGGGTCCTATGTATGGGTCAAATAGAACTGTTTGACCATTTAACTGTGTACAAACAAATGAATGATTTGTTAAACTAAATTATTAGTATTTCATTGTAATACTTGAAACTGTGTGCAAATAAAACTAATGGTGTTAGATAGTATTTATGATAGATAAGCCATTCATGTGTCTGTGTGCAAACAAATGATTAATACTGAATAGAATTATTTGGGTGAGATAGCAATAGTTGGAACCATTTAACTGAGTGAAAAAGAATGATGTTGAATAAAATTGTTTGTGTTAAATAGCAATACTTGAAACCATTTATCTGTGGGCAATACTTGAAACCACTTAACTGTGCAAATGATAGCAATACCTAATTGTGTGCAAACAGATTAGCTCTAACTCATTTGAAAATAAGACTACTTACAAATTGTGTGTGTGTGTACACACACACACTTTGTATATGTAACAATTTACTTGTATGCAAACAAATGACTAATGTTAAATTGTTAATGTTACATAGAAATGCTTTAAACCTGTGTGCAAACAAATTATTTATATTAAATAGAATTATCAGTATTAGTAGTACTTGAAACCATTTAACCGTGTACAAATAAATGAGCTCTAGCTTGTTTAAAATCTTACCTACAAACTGTTTGTTTACAAATCATATAAACTGGATCTGGCATTAAATGACGTACAATGGTTGATATGCCATGAAAGTTAACCAACCAACCTCAGTTTGATAGGGAGTTGTTTAGTAAATTAAGAGTGAGCAACACAAACTATTTAGCATACTTTGCCCAGTCAGCTGGGGCTGTAGAATACACTGCACCTCAGCAGAGGGGTAAGACCCCCCCATAACGAGTGTCCTGGATATGACACTAAACAATCTGATAGTAAGGTTCCAGCAGTGCTGGAGCTTTGGGGAATGCGGAGTACCTCTTCATTACCATTGCTCCCAGGTTCACTCTGGCCCGGAGTGGTAGCACCTGATAGGGCCCTATCTATGGGTTAAATAGAACTAACAGCATACTTATGCTAAAATGAATTGAGTAAACTGAATAGCTTGAAATAGAAACGTTTTTGACAATTAAACCATACTTACATTTAAACTGCGTGCTTATGCATAACTGAATTATTTCAAATAGAACTGTTTTTTGACATTAAAACTGTATTTATACTTAACTGAATTATTACATATAACTGCTTGAATAGTTTGAAATGGAAATGTTTTTGACAATTGAACTGTGTACTTATGCTAAACTGAACTGTTTTTCAATAGAACAGATTATTTACATAAAAATGGATTTGGCGTTAAATAACCTACAAAGGTTGATATGCCATAAAACCAAACAAAACAAACAAAACATATTTAGCATACTAATTCATTGTTAAAACTCAAAATGTGTCCCCTTCCACCTGTTCAATTTTGCATTTATCCCACCCCTCCATTACAAGCAGGATGTAACATAAAATCATTTTAATTGTAGTAAAATTGTTTGAATTTAGTTTTTCTTCTCCTAGATCAGTATCTATACCAATGATAAAGAGCTTAGTTTACCTTAGCTGGGGGGCGGGGAGATGGGTTTATGCTTTTCCTAAGGGCATTGGTATGAAGTGAAATGCAAACAGCCTTCTCCAAAATTTGAATGTGATTTGCTGAATCTATTTCCTTTATGTTGATAACTTGTTATTCCACCTGTCCAGATTTAGAGCATCAAAAATTAATTCCATCAATTATTGATTTTATAACTGTAAATCAAGGCTCAACTTACACGGCAAACCAACTTGTACACAAGTATATATGGTATTAAAAAAACCCAACTTACTAAGTGAAAAATGTAGCCTTTTCTTTCTGGAATTTAAAGAAAAGAAATAAAACAGTTACTCTGGCTCCATTATATTAAAATTGAAAATATGACTTTAAAAAGCGGCGATGACTAAAGTTAGTTATGATTATCAAGATTGAAACTAATCCAAGATGGAAACCTATTTAAAGGAATTTGAATTATTAGATATTGAATTCTTTAAATTTTCTTAATGTAAAGCCTTTGGTCAGATTTACTGAAGCATTAAAAAGAAACATATTGGGGAGGACCTTGGCAAAATAAGAACAATTGCTGTCCGTGAAATATTTGGCTAATTACTACTCGAAGTGAAGTTAGTATTTAATGGTTAGAAGGTAGTAATTACAATGGATAAGATTATATATGTATGTTATTTATTAATTTATTTATAAACTTTAAAGGTAGGCTTCAGTATCCATTTGTTTCAATGTTGAGTCAAATCCTATTTGTAGAATTTATATTGTATTATAAATTGTAATAATCTCTGGAAATATTTATGCATAGATTGGCACCTCTTCATGGAATCAAAGTGTACTATCTGTACCCCCTGGAAATCCAAATAGTTTGTTTAAAAACTATAAATTTATAAATTTAAAACTGACATTAAAAAAAAAATTTATAGAATTACTACGTCTATTTGGTTTTTGTGATAAGTGGTCCACACTGATAGTGTGGACCACAATTATCTTTTCATGGTATTGAGAATTTGGTTGATTTAAAAATAATGTTCAGTTTGATTGTAAACCTCTCAAAATTATCATTCAGTTGTAAATAGAACTTGGAAATGATTTGCTCTCTAAGTGCATTTTAAGTATATTGCTTTGATAAAGATCTTGCAATGGTTTGCTGTTTTATTGGGTTACTGTTGTATACACATACGGGAGAAGTTTAGTAAATACATAGATAATTATTTTAACATACAACTTCAAAATGATAAAATTTGGACCAATTAGCAATATGAAAACAATCTTATTTCTCATTACCCACAAGTGAGACAAAGTTGCTAATATATTGCAAAATGTATGTTCAGAAAAACTGATATGAAGATGGTTGATAATTCCTCTTATTACCATAACAATGTGATTTCTCATTATTTTTAGTCAAGTTGTGTGATCAATATATGCATGTTATGTTGTATTTTATATCTAAAGAGATTATTTCCAAATAAAGAAATTAAGGTAAGTTCTCGATAATTAGCATTTAAGTTCTCACCAAATCTCTCTCACACACACACACATAGGCATTAAGAGTTATTTATATATATATATATATATATATATATATATATATGAAAGAGTGTGTTAAGAGTCATTAATTGGTAGCATTTAGAAATATTATTTCAAGGGTATGTTCCTAAATTGCTTGGACTGCTATGATGTAAATGACTGGAGTTAAATCTGGCCCTGCAACAAAGCCATGTTTTTCATGGCCATCTACCCCTCTGCCCACATATTTTGATCACAGAAGGTGAGAAGGTTGCTTGGAGTCACTGTAATGATAAACAGTGGTTACAGCAAAACAATTCTTATTTATATAATTTTTTTTTTTTGTATGCAATGGTTTTAACCCTTCCCATGTTGTCCTAGTTAAGTGACAGAAATATGCAACACAGCTGTTAATGGTCAAATAGCAAGCCAAGTATTTAATATTCAGGGTCTGGCTCAGTTTCTGTTCATGTGGTTTCTCAAATCAATGTGGACTCTAACAGCAGTGGCAGACTTTCTTCTGATTTTGACTAACTCTGCAACATGGCTATAAACAATCCAATAAATAGTATGCCAAGTCTAGTTGAAGTCTGCCTCAAATTCTCTATTCAGGAGCAATGGCAATCTTTCTCTTCTTTGACATGTCAAAATTCCAGCTTATATTGAGTCTGGTGTCAAACCAGCATAGTGGTTGCTCATCCTTAATGTAAATTTCTCATCCAGTTTTCTTTAGAACAGCTTTTCTTAATTTAGAGAATTTTCCAACCTCTTTTTGGTCAGAAGGCTAGATTCACCCTTTCAACTTCTCACGTATACCTCTGTATCAGCAACATCTTAGGGCTCCTTTGATCCTCTCACTCACTCTTCATTCAACTTGGCTCTCATAAGCTATGACCAATCTAATTTTCAAAATGTATAGGTGAAGAAAAGTTTCCAAATTTATCAAACAACTAAATTTTTCCTATTTAGTTGGCCACCCAGACTTTTCCTAATGCAAACAATCCTATTCTTTAACAATTTCAAAACAGACCGCCTGTAGTCATTTTTTTTAATTTCTGTCTCTTGGATTTTTTCTTTGTCCAAATAATATTAAGCAATTCAGTTTCCTATATCATACCTCCTGGTAATTTTCAATGCAAACAAAATTTTCATAAACAACCAGATGGCTTCTGCCTTAATCTGGTTTCCAATGTTTTCCTTTGTTCAGTATCTTGTCACAAGAGTATGATCATACCTCTTTTCACTTTGGTCTGCTTGCCCTCAACTTTCCAAGTTCCAGTGTCACTTAAGTCATTCTATCTTTGGTTTCCAAATGTTTTTCTTTGTGTAAATAATGTTTAAGCAATTAAGATTTTCTTCAGAGTACAACTCTTACCTTTTTCATTCAGTTGGTCAGCTTACTTTGAACTGATAAACCCTCCTCCAAATTTCAGTGTCACATACTGAGTAGTGTTAGTCATATCTGCTTAATTCATTTATTCTAGATGAAGTACTGTCAATTAATTTTGACTCGTGAGATGTGTATTTGAGTCTCACTGAGAGACTGTCCTTTATTATTATCATCAACTGAACCAGAGGGTATAACCCTGTAGTAGTGTAATCAGGTGATTAGAATTTTTGAGTCTTATTTCTTTCTTAACTACAACAACCAAGATGAGGATACTAGTCTGAGTACATCTATATTTAATGATGATTCCTTAAGATAAGATAGATCTCTTTTTCTTTTTATGATAAAGCATTGTCAGTCAGTAATTTTGATTGGTATTTTTATTGCAACTCATTTGGATCATAATTTTTACAACCTCAAGATTCAACAAGTATTGGAAACAAAGATTAGTGTCTTGGTGAGACTCAAATTCAGATCTTTCTAGACAAAATTAATGACTGACCATGCTTCATCTACAAAACACAAAACAACAAATTAATAACAGTATTTAAAAACAACAATAAATATGGTGCCAACAGATTGAGAGATAAGAGATAGGTTTATAAGTATGTGTGTGTGTTTATTTTTTGTTGTTTGCAATACTTATGGCTCTCGTAGCTCATAAAAAAACAGTACAAAGTAAAAGACATGAATTTGAGTATCCCCAAGAGCTTACCTTTTATCATTGTCTGCTGTATATGCTGCTTCTTGATGTTGTGGAAATGAAGACTTGAGTGATGTGTGTCCTTATTGTTAGTTTCTCATTGCCCACAAGTGAGACAAGATAGTTTCTCATTACTCACTAGTGGCCCCAAGATGATAGTTTCTCATTACTCATGAGTAAAAAGCAACTAAATGATGAAATTACTTGTCATAATTAATGATCGCTTGGGTAGTTTTTCAGGTAAGTTCATTGTATTATTTGATGTTTGATCTAGTTATGACCTGTGATTATTTTTGATGAAAATTTGGGATTGATTTGATTTTTTACAAATTGTTTTTCTTTTTTCTTTTTCTTTTTCTTTGACAGAATAAGGTGAGTATAATTTGATACACTGCATCTTCTTTTTTTTTTTTAAAGCTTATATTTAATATTAATCTTGGTAGAGGGTTGTCTATCTTAACATTTTGAAATGTTGTTTCTCCAGTCTTGTACCTACCTTTCTTAAAAAAAAAAAAAAAAAATTTTAAAGGTCGGAAAGAATTTTTCTTTTTTAGCTTGATTTGTCCAATACATGCTATCGAGGGACTAAGGGTTGAAATGGGTTAGAAAAATTGATTGTCATTTGAAAAATATAAATTTTCAAACACTGAATATTATTAAGATGATCATAAGTTTGAGGAGAAAGACATTTATGGTAAAGTAAACGTTTGGCTTTTGGTGTGTGGTTGGGTATATATAATGGAGATATATATGTCACTGATGAAATTATTTGTACTCTTATGAATATTGAATATTTTGACCCATTTCTTAAAATTCAATACTTGTATGATGCCAGACTTTTTATATGTTAATAAGTAAAAAAGGAAAATAAAACTCAATTTTGAGAAGGATAGGTTAAAGTTACTAAATATGAGAAGAAAAAAAGAGGAAAAGACAAAATTATTTGTAGAGTATGAAGAATTGAAAATTTTCAGAATATTGTCCTCTCATCTTTATACCTTGCTGCAATCGTTTTCTAAAGTCTTATGAGATTTAAATGTCTTTTCTGAGATTTTTCTTCCATTTTTCAATAGTTACATGTAATTTTTGAAGTTTTTTTGGTGACCAACAAAATAGCCCAACATTGAATTCTTACTATACATTTTCAATAGGATTCAAGTCAGAACTCATTGAAGGCCATGACTGAACTGTAATCTTGTTTTTCTGAAGCCATACAGTAATTGATTTATTTGGGATCATTAACTTGCTAGAAATTAAATTGTTGACCTAGATTTTGTGCTGATAGTTGTAGATTTTCATCCAGAATTTTGATATAGTCTTCAGATTTCATTATTCCTCATATTGCACTTGTCTGGTCCCTCTTGAGCTAAAACCTCATTGAGCTGCCTCCATGTTTTAATGTTGACACAGTGTTCTTTGGGAGGAAAGCCTAACCTTTCTTGCACCAAATCTTCTATACATCATTATGTCCAAAAAGCTCCATTTTTTTTGTTTTTTTTGTTTCATGACTTCATAGAACATGTTCCCAAAAACAATTTTCTTTGTCCAAAAATATTTTGGCAAAATTAAACCTTGTGACATAGTTTGTGAAGAGGTGTTTATCATGGTCAGGTTCCATACAATACATCTCTATCTAAACAACATTGCAGCATGCAAGTAATTATGCTGATACCCATTGTATCCAAACTTTTGGCAATGTCTTTCAAAACAACTTTTGGGTTTATATTAACCTCATAACACAGTTTTCATGCAGTTCTCAGTGACAATTTGAGTTTTCTTTCATGTCCAGGTAAATTCTCTGGCATGCCAAACTATTTAAACTTCTTTATAATGAACTGTAACATAGATCTAGGGATAGCTAACTGGTTTGAAATAGTACTGTCACTATTCCTGGACTTGTGGAAGTTAATAATTCTCTCAAGTTAACAGTAAGCTCCTTTGTCTTCCCTTTCGTGTTGTTAATGTAAGAATAACAATGATGACACACTATGCAATGTGTGATGTTCTTTGCTGGAATTATCACAAACTGAATAAATAGTTTACAAGGCTTCCCCGATAAAATAATCATGTAAATTATTCTTACATGATTCAATCAATTTAAAATGATGTTTCCTACTGTATGAATAATTTTGTCATTTCCTATTTTGCATAATTTGCCAGTCAAATTTGTTTTTATTTAACCTATTGTTCTGAAAATAATTTTATATAATTTTTTTGTGCTAATTAACATCTACAAAAAACCTGACATTATATTGGCTATACTGTGTGTGTAGTTTTAAATATGAATGTCTGTGTGTGTTTATATAATAATGTCTCTATATTTTTATGTTTGTGTACATATTTTTAAGTGAAAATGTATTCACTTTGAATGAAAGTCCTAATATTTAGCCCATGTTCATTGAAATAAAAGCAATAAATAGGGAACAAGCTGGGTTTGGGCTCAAATCCACCTCTTCTTCCCCAGCTCTTAGATTAGACTCTTTACCTTTTCTACGGTAATTGATCTCAAAGAAAAATTCTAAATTCAAACTCTTCTTAAACAAATTACCTTGTGTTGAATCATGGATGGGTAAATACAAGTTCCCCCTCCTTTTGTTAATTACTTAAAATAACAATAAATATAAGACTGTAACAAAATTAGTAATCTTTTCTGATTTTGAAAAGACTGGAGAACATTGTTTTAAATTTCTTTTTTTAAGTTGTTTAAATTTCTTGAAGTATTTTGATTTTTATTCACTTCCAATTACTTCCTTTAATTTTGTTTTGTTGCTTTTTATTGCAACACACAGGTTATTAGAAACAAAAAAATATATATAAATAAAATACATATGAAAATATAACAAAAATACTATGCAAGAATGATATATGTAAAAAATAAAATTATGTAATTGAAATTGAAATTTTGTTCTATTCTTCCTTATTTGATTATCTCCATGACATGGTTTAAAAGTAGTAGTAGTAATAAATGTAAAGTTTTTATTAACAACCTGAGAGCTGTGCTAAAAAGCAACAAAGAAGTTGAAAGATAAACTCCTCTTTTCTGGCTCAAACTTGGAAGGTAATTAAGGCAAAACCTAATGATAGCCATCACCACTTTCTTTCTTTTGGTGTGTCTTTAGTTGTTAGGACCTTTTTGGAAATTCTCTTTTTCAGTTGCTTCTTTCTTAGACAAAACTATCCTTCAAGTAATACTTTATTAATATAACTTATTCTCTCTTCTCCTTAGTTAATGTAACTCTTTTTTTTCTTAAAACAGCTTCTGCTTGTTAATTTCTGCATTTTGCCAGAAATCATTATTTTGCTTTTTACTTACTGACCAGTGAAGGTGACATTTAAGTTGATATAAATTTACATTCTATTCATAAAATTTACTTGTTCAGAAGAGCCTGCTGAGAAAATGACAGTGATGCTATACAATGGCTGACTTTGAACAGTTTTCAATACATCAGTTTATTTCGGACAAATGCCAATTTATGTTATAATTGCAGATATTATATACTCAGAAATTAAGTTTTCTCCCTTGAAATTATAATGTTCTGAGTAAACATGAATGTTGAAACCCTGACCCAAGATTATTAAGGCATAAATTGAATTGGAAATTGCTTTATTCTATAAGAATATTTAATGCTATTGTGCTAACCAAAATTTTGCTACAATGTGCCATTGTTGCGATATTATACTACTAATATATATATATCTCATTATAATTATTAGTAGATAATAAAAACAATCCTGAGCAGTTTTATACAAGACAATAAAATAACTTTTCACTGTTAAGGATATAGTTTTTTTTTTTGGGGGGGGTCCTCTTAGTTCTTAGAGAGTAAAAAGATATTAAAAAAAGATTAAATTGTTTTAGGTTGCACTGCAAATTAAAAATTCAATGAAATTAAAAATGTATTTTTTAAAATTTAAAAAATTCTTTTTTTTTTTATATAACTTTCTGCAGGATGAAAAATAAGATTTATCAAAAGAACTAAATGACTGTAATTGACTGTTAGGTGCCACAAGATTCAAAAGGCCTGAAATAAAAGAAAAAAATGTTAGAAAAATTAATTTAAAAAAAAAAAAGCAAAAAAAAACCTTAAGAGATACACAATTTTGGAGTTTATTATCAAGGCAAAATTAAGCAAAATCATTTTCATTACTGTCATGTATTTTAGAACACATTTTTGGAAGTCACCAACTAAACAATCCATCTACAATTGATACAAGATCTTTGTATAAAGGTAAAAGTCCTGGGAGGTACTCTATCTGAAAAACAATTGCATTATGTTTGTGCTAATTACACATACAACTCATAGAAATCTACAATAGAAAGTCAGGAGTTATCAATTCCACTCTTGGTTGTTTTGAAAATTTAACAGAAACAATTTAAAATGATTCCTTTACAATTGCAGTTATTGCAAAGTCTGTGATCAGAACAAAAACCTTGTCATGATTTCTGTCCAGAAATCTGATAGCATTGTGGGAGCATTTTAGTTTTCATTAAGTTGCTTTAATCAAGTATTTCTCTATAAAACTATGTAATGAGTGTCAATATCTTAGATTATTTATTTTTAACATTTTATTGTTTAAATTGTAACTATGAACTCTCAGTATGATTAGATGCCATAATCAAATGTAACCTATCTGTTCAAAATGTTAACTTATTTTCTTAATAATCTCTTCAGCCACTAGCTATCTTGTGTCACTCAAATTTTTATCTCTTATCTCTTCCAGGAAAGCATGCAAGAAAAATGCATTTTATCCAGAAAGGATTCAGAGGACACAGACTCTATGTCTGTTATTTTTTTCCGGATGGACTTGAAGAAAGAAGTGTATGTTTTCTCTCTCAAATTTTATAGACTGAGATTCTTTAACTACATTTTTTTTAAAATTATAAACACTTGCTCTAGTTTGAAAGTTGATTTCAATAACGTTACGGTCTTTTGAGCTGACTCAGACATGTGTCTACCTATGCAACACGCTTTCTTCGAACTCTGCCACCCATTCCTTCCATGGCTCTTTTTATACATCTGGCATAGTCTCATTTGCATAGGAATGGTGAGAGTCTGTGTTGCTTACATGAGATAATCAAATACAAAAGCAACTGTGTGTCACCATTTTTAGCTTTTCTTTTTTGTTAAGCGACTGAACCCTACAAAACATGCCCACACGTTAGTCAAGTAAGTTACGATTTTCCCTACACTCCTCCCTGATCGCATGATCACAAACAGAGCAGGGGTGTAACATTCGTCTTTGTAGGGTACTTCTTCGAAGAGGAATCATGCAGGCTTCACCCTTATGCGTACTCTCATCTGTGGTTCAAGTTTCAATAGACGCTTCATCAGTTGAGAGGCTACTAGCATCGGAATCACTGTCAAGCGGATTTGAATTCAGATAGATTAACTATCCTTAGAATTGCTTTCGTCACTTGATGATAATTGCGTCTGTATTACTGGTCGGGGGTCTTTAATGTGACAAAGCACCCCATCAATTTTTACAGACTGCGGACTGATCACTTCAGTAATGTGACCACTGCTATATTTTGTTGTGCACTTGCCACGGGGATTTTTAACCCAAACCACATCTCCTTTTTCATACTTCCCTCTAGTCGCCTCTGGGTCAGGGAGCGGGTTAACTTCAACACCTTTTATTCGGACATGGTATCTATGTAGTGCGTCAGCTGGCACGGTGCAAGGTGAAACGTCATCCTTTGGGGTGATGTTGTGCCAATAGACCGCCTCCAATATTGAACGATTCTTTCTGGCTGCGATAGTCTTAACGGTCCTATGACTTCTTTCTACAATTCCATTTCCACTCGGTGAGTAGGCACATCGAAACCACAGATGCACATCCCAATTCCTCACAAATTCTCCAAAGTCTTTACTAGTGAATGCAGTGTCATTGTCAGTCAGTATTTCCATCGGTGGGCCTCGCTGAAGGAAAACATTCTCCAACTGTTGAATAACAGTGGGTGCATCTTGTCAGCGTAGTGGCCGCCATATTGCAAATCTACAGGGGCCACAGTCAATGATAGTTAGAAAATTCTCACAATTGTGGTGGGTTATGTCCATTGCTAATCTGCTCCAGTTGTCTTTCACGCTGAGTTTTCCTTTTTCCAGCAAACAGGTGGCAGATCTATGATCGACAGTTTTCACAGGCTTTCACAACAGATTTAGCAGTTTCTTTTGACACTTGCAGGTCAACCAACCTGGCGAAGTATAGAGTCCGCTTTGCACCCGGATGTCCACTTTGATGGTGGATGTCAGCCACCTGGTCCTCGTCCAGTCGGCTTCCTACTATTGCACAACACTCGAGCACCGGCTCTTTTCCTTCCTTGAACAGATCCATCCACCTGTGCGGCACTTTGGTGAGACTATCTGCGCGGTTCTGACAAGACTTCACGAGTTTCACGTTGATGGTCAGTCAATATTCTTTCGCCAGTGGTCGCAAGGTTCCTAATCGTTGCCTGACTAGCATCTCACCAGCTGCCCTTGTGTTCACATGTGCTTTTCCAGTTAAAGTGTTGGAAATCCACCAGTACACGCATACTGAATCAGTGACCAAGTGTAACACTGTCGCCTCCCACTGGAGGGCCAAATTGACTCCTTTGAGGGCTGCGTCATGTTCAGGTAGATTGATGTGCTGAGCGTCATTAGTTGGACATAGCCAACACGCATCCTCAATGATCGTCCCCATTCATTTCCAATGCCACTCCTGTAGCTACAGAACTCGCATCTACCCAGACTGTAATTTCTTTACCGTCCATACACCAGTTTCCCCCAACAGGATCTACTTCTCGTACTCTGGTCAAAGTATCTGCCAATATGTGACAGAGAGAAGCGTTTTTTGATTCTATCATCCCAGCCCTTTGTTACTGCAGTTGCCAGGCGCTTGATAAATGCAACTACCACCCTGAGCCATCCACATACGGGGAAGTGACCAACAAGTTTCTCGCAGAGAAAATACGCACCGACAGGTTAATCCATCAGGGATTTTGGGAATTTGACTTCTTCATTTCTATTGGAGAGTGCCATTCTTTTCCCAGACTTGCAAGCCAAGAACTCTGGCCCCATCTCTCAGTTGAACCGGATCCTTGGAAACCAAACCATAGTCCAAAAAATGTTGTATGAGCGACACAGGATCTAAGGTTTCATTAATTAAAATGTCATCAACATACGCTGATGTGGCACTTTTGATCATATGGTCTTGAGATATGATAGCGTCTATAATGAACTTCATAATAAGTGGTGCCACATTAAGCCCAAATCCCAACCACGTAAAACAGAAGCGCTGATCCCTAAAAATGACTGTTTGAAATGGCCATAGCGCCTTGTCGACGTGGATTTGAAGATATGCATTTCGCAGATCTAGAAGTGACATATTGATTCCTTGTTGCCGCCACTCTCTTAGTTTCTGCATGCACACTTCTGCATTGGCAATGAAAGCATCCACAAAACCGTACAATTCCCGGTAGTCAAGCACCAGGTGCACCTTCTGTACGACTGCCGTTAAGGGAATTAGACCCTTAGGTGGGCCAAGTTCTTCTTCTGAATATGGCAACAGCCATCCATTCCGCTGCCACTGTAGGATCCTCTTCTCTTAGGCATACCTGGCATGACAAGGCACTGCATATTCCTGCACACTATTACTCAGTTCGCTGGGAGAGCAACCATTCGCCCATTTCCATGATGCAGTCCATTCTTTGTTACTGTGATCATATGTCCTGCTAAAGTCCAGCTTGTCGATAGAGATGGCAGCACATCTATTCAGGCCTCCAAAATGCCTGATTCCATCAGGTAAACGCCACCGAGTTCCTTGATCGCATCGATCCCCAACAGTAAATTGAAGCCCAACAGCTGTTTATCTACAACTAATGTTTCAATGTCGACAGCTGGAACTTGGCCAACCTCCACTTTTATTTTGCCGTATCCTCGGCAATTCAATGTCCTTCTGTCAGCTGTTAGGACTCCTGCTGATTTCCACTTCCAAAAGTGACACACGGCTTTACTCACCAATGTCTGTGAGCACCCGGAATCAATCAACACCGTGCACTCTTGCCCATCTACATGTACTTTCATGGAGGGGACTTTCTTAGTATTCAGTCGATCAGGGAAGAGACTAATACTGATGCCTCCTCCCCTTTGGCGTTTCCCTGGCACTGCAATGCTATATGTCCAAGGCCACTACATCTGAAGCAATGTATCTCACGACGAACCTTGTGCTTCCAACTATCCGGCCTCTTTTAGTGATCCTGTAAGCAGTCCTTTGCCATGTGGTTGGGACCACCACACCTATAGGAGGCAAATTTTCTACCATCATTGCGCACCTTCGATTCTGAAGGTGTTCGTCTGGTGGAGGCAGCGGCTAATTCTGCGGGGCCTTCATTGTCAGTCATGACAGCTCTCGTTTAGGTTAATAGCTGTTCTGCCATCATAGTTTCCATCCTGGATGAGGCACATAGTTGATGTTTAACGTGTTGTGGTAATCCAGAAATGAATGTGCATGTTAACCAACATTCAGGCAACAGTCCCTCCAACAAAACAGGCCAGTCGTCGCAGCTCAGCAAAAAACTTGTCTACCGTCTCATTTGGGCGAAGTTTTTGAGTGACAAACAGGTCATATGTATTAAATGCGTATATTTATGTAGCATTTATGTAGCATATGCGGTTATGAGGGCCTGCTTGATCTGTTCTGCATCTGCTTTCTGTTCTGCACTAAGTTGCCTGTATATGGCTAAAGCTCCACCACGCGATCTCAATGGCAGGACTTGTGCAAAGCTTACACACAAGTTCCACATTTTCAATCCACTCGACAGCACCACTAAACCACTCAGTCGCAGCACCACTAAACTCGGGAATCAGCCAGATGTCAAACATTTTGCCCTCCATTGCCAAAAGAGCTTCTAGTTTGAAAGTTGATTTCAATAACATTACTGTCTTTTGAGCTGACTTTGACAATCCTGTTGCATGTGTCTGCCTACGCAACATGCCTTCTTCGAACTCTGCCACCCGTTCCCTCCACAACTCTTTTTATACACCTGGCATAGTCTCATTTGCATAGGAACAGCGAGAGTCTGCGTTACTCACGTGAGATAATCAAATACAAAAGCGACTGTGTGTCGCCATTTTAGCTTTTTTTTTTGTTAAGCGACTGAACCCTACAAAACGTGCCCACACGCTAGTCAAGTAAGTTACGATTTTCCCTACACATGCAGAATCAAATTACTAAAGTTGAAATTACATTAACATGTGAAGCCAATCTTTTGACCTTCATAAACCTTTCATAAAATGAACATCCTCTGATGACTAAAATCAACAATTTTTTTTTTTTTTTTTTTTTTTTTTTTTTCCCCATGAATGTTTGTGCCTGTTCTTGAAAATCAATTATTAGTATTAACAACTTTGCATAATATAACAAAAAACAAGTGTGCGTGTTTTTTCATATATAATCTTTCAAAATTTCTTTTGATATATATGCCTCGAAAGAAATTTTGAAAGATAAAATTTAATATATAAAGGAAATGACACTAAAGCCAAATTTAGTATTTAACTGTGTAAATTTAAAAAGCGTGTAATTTTAAATGGTAAGTTCCACAGCTTTCTAGTTTGGATACTGATTCAAAAAGATAACACAGACAATGAAGTTTTTAAAAAGGAATTTTATACAAAAGAAACAATAAAGAAAGTGATAGAAAAGATAAAGTGTTGCAAATTTTGGTGTAATTTGTTGAAACTTATGAGAGAGTGTCTGGGACAGAAAGTTCTTTGAATTTGAGTAATTATTTTTTTTCTTTTCAGTTTTGTCGAAATGTTCAGTTTTCATTTAATTTCAAGTCTTCTGTAAAGTTATCTTTTCAGCAGAATTCTCGGGTTGAATTTTCTTTCATTCCTTTAACTTGGTATAATTTCAGTAGTCAACTTTCGTTTTTAATTTTGGTTTTATTTCTTGGGAAGCTTCTTGCCTTTTTGAAATACTTATTGGCTGTTCAAGAAGCGAGTGACAAAACTTTTCCGTTGGCTATTTCTTCCTACCTTTACAGTTTGGTCCCTAAATTCATACTGAAGGGCCAATAGTAGTTTTCGATAAATAGTGGAGGTAGCTTTTTAGTGCCGTATTGTCTGGCCAAATCGAGTGCCGCATGTAGTCAGTTTGTTTCTTAGAAATAAATTTTTATAATATATATATATATATATATATATATATATAGGAAAAAACTGGAATTAAATTTGACAGTATGAAAATGTATAGATTTGAAAAACACATGGTCTTTAGAATGATTTTATTTCTAGAAATATTTGCCAGTGTTAAACATACTGGTTTTTAGACCATCAGGGCATGTTAGTTACTAAATGAAACAAAAAAGATAAGTTTTAAAATATCCTATTTCCATCGGTAGTGTTCTGTTTAAAATTTGTGTGATGTGATTAGCATAACAAAAATTTTAACAGAACTCTACCAATGGAAATAGAATGTTTTAAAACTTTCTCATCTTTTTCATTTCATTTGATAACTTATATACTCTAGATGAAGATAAAACCAAAAAGAAAGGAAACATTAAACTGGCAAATGTTTCTAAAATCATCCTCTGAAGACTTTTCTCTATACATTTTCATATTTATATTATTGTCATGGACAGTGGGAAAACTATTGTTTCCTCATGATATACTAGTAATACTTGGATATCTGTATATTTGTGTCCTTTAGTATTTGCTCTACATGTTGTATTAGTTTTTACTAACTTCATATTATCAACATGATTAATCAATTGTACTTATTCTATTCTACCAGTCATCAGTATTTGACCAGTCTCAAAAATTTTTATTTCTCATCCTAAAATTGTTATTTTTAAGGAAACAAGTTAAGCACCATAATGGTTTTATTCATTATACTAAATACAAGTCTTTCTGAGCCACATTAAATACAAATTAAACCAAAAAAACACTTTTTAAACTTATCAAAATGACCCCCTTTGGCTGCTATCACTGCTTCACAGATTCTTGGTATTCTTTCCACCAAAGCCTGGATAGTTCTTCCCAGCTTACCTGCAATGGTTGCCAGAGGTGAGCTGTACTTGTGGGTTCTTTAGCTCTAACTTTTTAGTCTAGTTCATCCCATACCAGTTCAATGGGATTTAAGTTTGCTGATTGTGCCAGCAAAGACATCAATTAAAGGAATTGTTTTTCTCTTTGCTTTTCATGTACTTGTGGCAGAGTTTTACAAGTATGCTTTGAGTCATTACACATTCCAGATGGGATTGCATGATGCTAATGTGCTGTGATAACTGGTCTAATTCAATTTGCCCTTCACCTGGTGCAAATCCCTGACATTGCAATTGACACCATAACAGAGCCTCCTCCATGTTTTACAGTTGGTGTGATACAGGGGGTTGCAGCTCTTTCATCAACTCTTTGCTGCACATAGACCCTTCTATTTGATACAAAGATTTTTAACTTAGATTCATCAATCCAAAGAATTTTATTCCACTGCTCTATTGTCCAGTTTTGTGTGTCTTAGCATTGAGTTTTAGTTTATAGGTAGCAATTCTGCCATATAGGCCAGCTTCACAGAGGATGTCATCACATTTTTTTTCTCAAAATTGGTTCAGTTGTGCAGTGATGTTTGGAGCAGTCAGCATTTTGTCATGCAAGCTGGTGAATCTGATGAAATTGTTTTCTGGTCTTGTTGCTTTTTGTCTACCAGCCCTACTTTTGGTCTTGTTTTTTTCCTGTTTCTTGATGTAACCTAACAGTATAATTCACTGTAGTTTTGGGAATTTTTATTTTTAGTACTAAAGAAGAAAATGCCTTCAAATCAATTTTTCAAAAGCTAAGGCTAAAAAGTTACTGAGAAAGATTTGTATTTAGTATAATGAATAAAAACATTGTGATTCTTAACTTGTTTCATTAGAAATAACACTTTTAGGATAAGAAATAAAAAAAAAATTGAGGGTGTCTAAATACTTTTTCACTAGTAGTGTATATATTAATTCCTTTCTGAATTTACATTTTAATTATTGATGGACGTTTTAATTTCAATTTAATATACTTGGGTATCTGATGCTGCTTTTCTATGGGGATGGACCAAAAGAGTCTAATTAAGATATTTCTCACTGGCAAACCTGTTGCATTATAAAAATTTCTTTATCCTCAGCCTCTATAAGGTTCCAAGTTTCAAACCCACTGGCTTTGAGGGAAAAAGTCTGATCCAGTGGTGTGCTAATGACCTATAGATCTATTGGGGTGGGGTCAAAATAGATCATTTGAGGTTTCAAATGATCTATTTTGAATTTTTTACAACTACTGGGTCCACCAGGTAATTGAGAAATTATAATGTAAAGGAAGATAAAGATATCCAGCACAAAAAATCAATATGTATGTATGTCAAGCACTACTTTTCAGCTATAGAAAATATTCCCTATTAATAATGAAAGGCATTATTTAGAGGACTGGTTAACAAGGTTATCAAATATTTGATAATGCAATACATTTCATTTTGCTAAATCTCTGGCCATTCTCAAGTGGTTACCAAGGTATTTAATTATTACTACATAAGATCAATCCTCACTAGATGCTTCATATTTTGGGCTTTGTGCTAAATCCAAGCTGGGCTTTTTTTTTTGTGTTAACCCTAACACCTCATGGTGTTAGGGTTAGCAAGCTAGTTTTAGGGTAGTGAGTTTGATTTTACTGTTGCCTTTTGGTCTTGTCCCAAATCTAAGGTACACTTGTTTTTTTTGGGGGGGGGGGTTATTTATCAAGTCATGGCTCCTGCTTGATCACTGAAGTTAAACAGTGATGAGCCTGCTCAGAACTTAGATGGGTTACCATAAGCAATTTGAAGCTATTGTGCCAAACTAAGCAAAAGTTAGTCAATTCTAAGTGGTTCATAACAAGTCCAGCTTCATAACAATCCTTATGTGTATAACAATGCTTTTTAATCTGTGTCAGGACACCCTGGTATGTCACAGAATACTTTGGAGTGTTGCAAAATTTTAAATTAACAATATAAAGGTTTGGCTTTTTTCTTCTTTTTTTTTTTTTTCATCAATTTTGTTATATTTTAATTTAAAAATCTTGTGAGTATCACAACTTGATACCTAGTTCAAATTTACCATTGATGTCACTAAAATGTAAATTGATTAAAATGTCTTTGAAGGCACAATTGAATTAGTGGTCCCATCCATCACATTTTTAGAATCAAAGGGTACTGTTTTCTTATATGATTAAAAAATTTTTTAAGGTGTCAAACACCTTCAACATAGGGACTGCTATTGATGGGCTAACAATATAATTTTATGGTTGCACTACCTGGACTTTAATGAAATTCTTGGGGGTGGAGCCAGATGAGAATTACACAAAGATACTGTGTACTGTTTTGAACAAATCCTGGAAGCAACACTCCACAAAATGGCAGCTGCACAGTCACTGACTTCCCATTTCATAAACCATCCAAGTAAGATGAACAAAATGTACTGGGCACTGCTGGAGTAAAGATGAACTCATAAGTAACATTCTCCAGTAGGCTCCTACACATGGACTCACCAGTATTGGTTGACCAACAAAACTTATATTCAACAGCTCAGTGCAGATATTAAATGCCATCTAGAGGACTTGCCAAATGTGGTGGTTGAGTGAGGGATGGATCAAAGAAATCTGTGCTATCAGCACAACCTGATGTATTTTGCCATGCTGGATTTAGTTATTAGAAATTTGCTCTCTTTGAATCAACATTTATAAAACTCTTTTCTAATAGGCTTGTCCCAAGGAAAGAGCTATTTTATATGCTCTGCCATGCTAGACTTAGTAGTTAAAACTTGGTTTATATTGAGAATTTTGAAGCAGCATTTATTAAATTTTGTTTTTCTCTTTTAGGCTTGTGGTTGAAAAAAAAAGTAAAGACTTGAGTAATTTGATAATCTCCACTCTGGACCGAAAAACCTTCACCAACCAGCATAAAATGTTTCGACGCAATTCTGACCTCAGTACTGGTCGTTCAGTTATGAGTGACAGCTTCCTTCTTGTGCGATCAAGAAGAGCACTAGAGAAGATTTCCAATAAAGTGCCTGAGAACCCTTTGGTTGCCAAGAGTATTCCTACTGCCACCATTGTCAAGAAAACAGAGAGCAAAACTGTTAAGCCAACAACAGTTGCAGAAAAGAATGCTAACAAAATGACCTCAGAGGCAACAGCTGATGACGGAATTGTCAAAGATGTTATCAAAATGAAAAAAGTTGGCAATTACTTTACAGCTTATGTAAGTTTTAATTATTTTTATTTTTTTGACATCGTGTGTGATTAGTAGCAATTTTGGCAAGTATAATCCTTCATATTACTAATTATAGTTGCTTTTTAACTCAACTCAGGTTTTGCTCAGTCAGCTGGGGCTGTAGAATACACTGACTGCACCTCTGCAGAGGGGTAAGACCCCCCCCCAACGAGTGTCGTGGATATGACACTAAACAATCTGATGGTGAGGTTCCAGCAGTGCTGGAGCTTTGGGGAATGCGGAGTACCCCTTCATTGCCATTGCTCCCAGGTCCACTCTGGCCCGGAGTGGTAGCACCTGATAGGGCCCTATCTATGGGTTAAATAGAACTAACAGCATACTTATGCTAAAATGAATTGTTTTGAGTAAACTGAATAGCTTGAAATAGAAATGTTTTTGACAATTAAACCGTACTTACATTTAAACTACGTGATTATGCTTAACTGAATTATTTGAAATAGAACTGTTTTTGACATTAAAACTGTATTTACAATTAACTGAATTGTTACATATAACTGCTTGAATAGTTTGAAATAGAAATGTTTTTGACAAACTGTGTACTTATGCTTGTTTTAAATAGAGCAGATTATTCACATAAAAATGGATTTGGCGTTAAATAACCTACAAAGGTTGATATGCCATAAAACCCAACAAACCAACCAAACAAATCAACTCAGGTTGTCCCTTCTACTATGGTGATGATCAGTGCGCATTGGAAACAAGAATGAAAAATAACTTCCCAGCGAGATTCAAACTCATATCCCCTTCTCTCATAAAAGAGCCTGGTTATACATACTAGCTGTTATACTAATTTGGCTTCAAGAGCATGAATGGCATTAAAAAAAGGTTTTAAAAAAAACCTATGAAACTACTTGATAACTTTGTTTCTGATTGGTTGAGGTCATATTTGTTTTACACATAGATTGTGTGTGTGTGTGTGTGTGTGTGTGTGTATATATATATATATATATATATATATATAATGTTCATTCGTTGGTTTGTTTTTATGGCATATCAACCTTTGTAGGTTATTGTATGCCAAATCCACTTTCATACAAATAATCAGTTCCATTTCAAACACTTCAGTTTACCATGAGTAAACATTTTGTCTAAAACATTTCTATTTCAAGCTATTCAGTTGAGTGAAATAATTCTAATTCAAACAATTCAGTTTAGTATAAGTATAGATTTTGTCCACAAACAGTTAAATGTAAAAAACAGTTCTATATTAAACAATTCAGTTCAGCATAAGTACAGTTTCAATGTCAAAAAGAGTTCAATTTCAAACAATTCAGTTTAGCATAAGTATGCCGTTTAATTGTCAAAAACATTTCTATTTCAAGCTATTCGGCTTAGTCAAACAGTTCTAATTCAAACAATTCAGTTTAGCATAAGTATGCAGTTTACTTCTATTTAACTCAGGTGCTACCATTCCGGGCCAGTGTGGACATAAGAGCAATGTCAATGAAGGGGTGCTCTACATTTACCAAAGCCACTGGAACTTCACCATTAGATTAATGTCATATCTAGGACACTCGTTGGAGGGGGGTCTTACCTCTCTGCAGAGGTGCAGTCGGTGTATTCTACAGCCGTAGCCAACTAAGCAATACACAGAGTTAATGTCAAAACAGTTTTATTTCAGATAATTTAGTTTAGCATAAGTACACACTTTAGATGTCAAAATAGTTCTATTTCAAGCAATTCAGTTTAGCATAAATACGCAATTTAAATGCCAAAAACAGTAAACTCAAACCATGATTTACTTGTATTTAACACCTACATAGGACCCTTATCAGGTGCTACTACTTGTGGCAGAGTGGACCTTGGAGTGATAGCAATGAATAAGTACTCTGCATTCCCCAAAGCTCCTGCATTACTGAAACCTCATGATCAGATTGTTTAGTGTCATAATCAGGACACTCGGTGGGGCGGTCTTACCCCTCTGCAGAGGTGCAGTCAGTATATTCTACAGCCCCAGTCGACTAGGCTATATATATATGTGTGTGTGTGTTATTCGGTCCAGTTAAACCGGAGTTGGGAGTAATTCCATCAGGCCAAAAAGAAAACATTCAACGGTGAACATTTAAATTTTCCTAGTAAAGAGCTCAATGTAACTAACATTACAGAGCAATAATTTCTTTAAGAAAAAAACAAAAAAAACAAAATTATTATTTTATCCATAAGATCTGAAGAAGTCCTGTTAATTTTTTTTTTTTTTGTCTTTTTTTATTTTATCAAAAACACATTACAGGATGGAAATAAATTTATAATCCTAATGTGACTGGGTTTTTTTTTTTTGTTTTTTTTCTTAAAGAAATATATATGTGTGTGTGTATGTATGTATATATGTATGTATGTATGTATATATATATATTCTTTTAATACCCTGTCCAGTAGCACTAAACCGGCATTAAATGACCCCTTGTGGTTGATATGCCGTAAAACAAAACAAAAACCTGTCCGGTGGCAAAAGCTGCTTCGTAGCGTCAGGAGTGGCAGTACCGCTTTGAGCTACCGAAACTGTGTTATCACCCTGGTTGGCAGCTGATGAGGGCAGGGTATTGCACGTGCTCTCGCACATTGTATGTTGAAAATAAAAATAAAAAATACACGCACACAGACAATTTTTTTTTCATCATACATGTGAAAGTACATGTGATACTCTGCCCTCATCAGTCACTAACTAGGAGTGATAACATATAGTGTGTAAATCACATAGATTTCTTATTAGGGACCCAGGACTTATTGAGTGATGCATTATTATTAATTTCATGATATTAATTGTCTAGTATTATCATTAATCATTATTAATTTTGTATAGTATTATTTTGTTCTTCCCTTTTTTTTCAGTGAAGAATTATTGCATTATTTATTAGATATACCTACTTATTATTGTTCTTCAAGGGATTATTTGGACAATTAAACTTCTGGCTTTTGTTAGTCACACATTTTTGACTAATACATACTCCAGCTTTATTCAGATATAATATTGCTTCTCCATTAGGAAAGAGTCTGATTTTTTTTTCTTTGGTAATGCAAAGCCAAAACTTTAGCAAACTTTTTAATATCTTTAATTTTTAATGTAGAATTGTTCTCATTGTTTTTTGTCTTTCCCTGGTTTCAATTGGGTAGTGGAAGAAAAAAATCAATTCCATACTAAAAAAATTGAAATTCCGTTTGATACTATTTTTGTTTTGTGTTACCAAAGACAAGTGACTAGAACAAGTCTTTCCATAAATAGGTGCATATTATTTCTGAAGAAGTTTTCAAAATCTACATTCCAAACAAGTTTGTTTGAATAATTCTTTCAATGTAAATAACTCTTCTCAAAATTATTGACAGAATTTATAGTTCTATTTTCTAAGCTAAAAGCAGCATATTTATGTTCACTTTGAATAAAAATGGTGAAAATACTATCCTAAAATTAAGCTCAAACAGTAGTTCTAGTTATTTAAAGTGTGCGTTTAAAAATTCTTAATTGTTATTAAAAACTTGTAAAGTTGAGCTATTTTTGCAATTGTCCTTGTAATGATTATATTCTTTATAAAGTGACTTTAAAATATAGCCCAACACTTTTTCATTTTTTAGTTTCTTGTGTACATAAAAAAGGACAGTGAAGAGGGTCTTTATAACTTGTTCTTCCACAACTGTATAAATTACAAGGGAGCCAACTCTGCAGTGAACTTGTCGGTAAGTATCTTAGTGTTTATTTATCAAATCCTTTACTTCCTTTACTGTGAATGAAACTTTTTCTATAATTTAATAAAGAATTCTTGCTCTTCTGGGCCTTGAAGCAACAAATTATTCAAAAGTCCATTTTGAGTGGTCTGTGCACACAAACATTGCATCCCTCTTGTAACCAAAAGTAAAGTGTCAGAATCAATCTCTGGTGCCTCACAGAAAGGGAAATATTCATAGGCATCAACTGCTTTGTTTGTGATCATAAATGTGGCTTTTCTCATGTTAAAAACAATTGTTTGTGACCAGATCTGAGTACCATTTGTCAAAAATTGACATTAGCAGTGATGGATAGGACCTTGAAAGAAAATCTAAGAAGAACTGTGAGATGAAAGTCCCACATACAAAACACAGCTTTATACCTTTATCTCAAGTGACTGATTCCACCTTTCAAAAGAAATAAGAAATTTGTAAATAAAGGACATATTTATTTGACTTCCATGAGGTTAAAATGTGACACAAAAGTTAGTTTAATGTGGGGTGCTGCACAGGAAGCAATGATCAGCTACCATTGTTTGTTCCTTAAAAAAGAAAAAAGGAGTCTTTTAAACGGTGTCCTCCATGTAAAACTTACAATACAGCACTATAGTATAAAACAGTTTGTGATGAAATAATTTTGACCAGTGAGTTTTTCTATTCTTCATTCTTTACTGGGTTTCCCATGAATGTGTCC
>OY757947.1:26121355-26151355 GCA_963585895.1 Sepioteuthis lessoniana | reverse complement strand
CAGACTGGCATGTTGCAGCCGATTTAAAACATAACTTCATATTTCCAACTGAAATAACGTTAACAACAAAGTGTCTAGATATTGTCATTTGGTCCATTAAAGCAAAAAAGTTTTCGTTATTGAGTTAATATTTGTTATCCTGCCATTTTCTTCAAAAGTCCCTTTTGAAGAAAATTTCAACTGGTCACATCAGTGTAAGTTAGAAAAATATGAGGATCTGCAAGAACAATGTGTCAGAAATGGCAGGATAACAAATATATTTCCTATCAAAGTCGGATGCAGAGGTTTCATTGCCAACTCAACCTCCGCATTGGATCTTTTCCATGTATTTCCACTTATCTGATGGAGGAAGCCCAAGATTAGTCAAGAATGCGGAGGTTGAGTTAGCAATGAAACCTCTGCATCTGACTTTGATAGGAAATACATTTGTTATCCTGAATCAGCGTGGATATGGCAATCCCATAGAGTGACAACAATCTGACAGTCTGGTGGTGTTGTGAGATACTGCTAGGGCGCTTTGGGCTAGTGGTAATGATGCTTTGGCCCCGAAACCCTGCCTGAACCCAGAGTCATCATCTGATGAAGGCTTTGTTGGAAGCAATGCTGTTGTATAAACATCAGTTATTGTATGATACCTATGATATATATAATTTCAACATTTTCCTTGTATCACAACTTGTCAATGTGGTTAGACATGCAAGATGCTTCAATCTGGCATCGAAACCTGGTTAACTTGTGTGTGTGTGTGTATATATATATATATATATATATATATATATATATATATATATATATATATATATACACACACACACACACACCTCTTGAGGCAATAAAAGATTTAGACAAAGTATAGAGTAAAAAAAAACTTTAGAGAATGTATTTATCAGTTGAAATGTTTGCCTATCGGTTTTTAGACCTTCATTAAGGTGTGTAAGTTACTACATAAAATGAAAGAGATGAGTTTTTAAAATTCTGATTCTGCTGGTAGCACTTTGTTTTGAATTTGTTTTATGCAACTGGCATTTTGAAATTTTTATTAAGTCCTTATCAAATCAGTCTATTTATTTATGTATTTATCCATCTATATAAGTTAATATTTATATTATTTAGTTCATATATATTATTAACATTCCATGATATATCTAACCATTTTTAACATTGACCTTTCTAGTGTTGTCTATTTAGTTTGACTATATGTTTATCTATCTTTCAAAATATATATAAATGATGAAGGGGAATTACTTTAAATAGTGGATTTAATGACTTTTCTGCACCAATCTGACCCAAAGACTCATTGTTTAATAATATTTTAATCTAAAAATGATTGTAGATTTAAAAATTTACTTGCATTTTGTATTGTGTGTGTGTGTGTGTGTGTGTGTGTGTGTGTGTGTGTGTGTGTATATATATATATACATACACACACACACACATGTACGTATACAATGTCACCCTACATCCTGTTGGCTGGGGCTATAGAATATCCCAACTGCATCACTGCAGAGTAGTACTCCACCCAACAAATGTCCTGGATATGATACTAAACTATCTTGGAAATCTGGAGTACCCTTTCATTGCCATTCATCCCTTGTCCACTCTGGTGCAGAGTGGTATTACCTGTTAGGTTCTCATATATGTAGAACTGTTTAAGTATTTGTGTGTAAACAAATGACTAATGCTAAATTGAATCATTTGTGTTATATAGCAATGCTTGAAATGATTTGATTGGAAATAAAACTATTGTTGTAAGCTAGCAATAATTGTGCAACCAAATGATTGATTCTAAATGGAATTATTCATGTTAGATATCAATTCTTGCAACCATTTGTGTTCAAAACTAAATTATTAGTATTAAATAACAGTAATTAAAACTATAAATAAATAAAACTATTAGTATGAGCAATACTTGAAACCCCTTCATTGTATACAAACAAATGATTAATACTAAGTAGAATTATTAGTATTAAATAACAGCACTTGAAATCATTCAACTGTGTGCAAATAAAACTATTAGTATAAGCAATACTTAAAACCCCTTCATTGTGTACAAACAAATGATTAATATGAAATAGAATTATTAGCGTTTGATAGCAGTACATGAAACCATTTAAAATGTGTGGAAACAAATTAGTTCTGATTTTAAAAAATAAGATAACCTACCAACTATTCACTTACAAATGATATATGTAATACCATTTAATTGTGAGCAAACAATTGACTGATGTTAAATGTTACATCGCAATGCTCAAAACCATTTATCTATGTACAAACAAATGAGCTCTGGCTCATTTATAAATGTTATTTACAAACTTTGTTTACAAATCTTATATTTAATATGTATGTATAAACAGGGTTTGGCATTAAACAACCTATAAGGGTTGATATGCCATAAAACCCATCCAACCTACTTCCTGCAGTACATCAATAATTCCTTTCTCTCACATATATAAAAGTGTGTATATATGTGATATACATATCAATGTGTGTGTGTGTGTGTATATATATTTAAATATGTCTCTTTATTTATATTTAAAAAAAAACATTCTTTACATTTGCAAAACTCCTGATGATGGTATATGAAGGGTTTGAAAGCACTCTGGACAATTTTGGTGAATTCATCTACCAACTCCAACCTAAAACCAAAGCACTTATCAGGAAACATGAAAGGATCCTGATAAAATTATGTAGACAAAATATCTTTATTATTTAATCAAACCTCTGTGTGTGTGCAATTAAAGAAGGGAAGAAAAAGCACTGCTGTGCTCATTGTGATTGAACAATATTCAATTGAAAAAAAGATTCCTTTAATTGTATACTCTCTTAAGCTGCTGTAACTAATTTTTATTTTTTCACTTTTCCAGTGAGGATGTCTACAAAATGCATTACTTGATGTTGGGTGTTGTTTATGTGAAAAGCATTTCCTGTCTCTTCCATGCAGTAAGTTTCTCTTTCTCTCTCTCTCTCTCCTGTTATAAAAAAATCAAAGCTAGACTCTTGAAAGTAACATTTCATTTATACAGCTTCATGTGATACAACAATTTCTTTCTTTTTTTTTTTTTTTTTTTTTAGAAACGCTCCCAAGCAATTCAGCGATGGTTTCATTATCTTCAAAATTGAAGATAAATTGTGATGAAAGCAATCACTGAATTGCTTGGGAGTGTTTCTAAAAAAAAATCATTTGTGATTACTATAATTACAATAAGATGTATCTAAAGATTATTATTGAAGAAGAAAAAAAATTGTAGTTTCATTCCATCAAATTTTCTATTTATTTATCAATATTCTTTTTTGTCTTGATATTCATTTAGCTAAGAACGAAAATGTTGAAAATCTGTATTTTTTTTTTTTTTTTTTTTTTTTTTTTTACTGTAAAATTGGACAAATTGTCTTTTTGTTTTGAACCAAGTTCTCTAAAACATAATTTGATTAGTATATGACTTGAATCTTTATGAATTCTTAAATATCATGGTATTAAGATGCTACAGAAAAAATATAAACATGTATTTATCCAATCCCGTCATTGTTATTTAATGCCAAACTGCTTTTGCTACTGTCTTCACTGTTGATGCATTATCTTGAATTTTAAATCCAAAATTTAAAAAAAAAAAAAAAAAAAAAGCAGGAGAATGGTATTTCTGGTGAGATATCTCAAGATCCTTTCTCAACATAAAATTTCCTTTTTGCATTCTTTTTAAAGTCACTTTGAAAGTTGGTACAAGCCATGTTTATCTTTCATAAAAGACTGATAGATATAATTTGTTATTTCTCTCTTTGCAGATCAACTTTCATTTTATTGAAACAAAAGGTATCCATGAAGAAGCTTGGGCCATTCTCTATTATATTGTCTACTTGTAAGTAAACCCTTTCTTACTGCATCAAAATCCATTTTAATGTAGATACTAGATGATCTGTGAATCTATTAGGTTATTATTGTAACAGTGGTCCACAATGATATTGATGCTTCTATTTAAGAACGGATGAAGGATTCTAATTAGCATTTTATAGTTAACCCCATTATAGTGAGAATTTGGATGATTATTAAAGTTATTCAGCACAATCATAGACCCTACAAAATTATTGTTGTTGTAAATTGGATTGGAAGTTGCTTCATACTCTAAACACAGTCAAGCAACTTCTATTAAAATCATATCTTGACTTTTGTCTAGACATTTAGATAAATCAGTGCTAATTTGAAAATTTTTTGAATATACTCTCATAAGCTTGTTTTAATGAAATGTTTTTAGTGTTTTGCTGCAAGTGCAACAACCTCCATACAAGTTTTTTTTTGTTTCCTAAACTGAATATTCCTTTTATGATTAAGATTTGAGGATGCAGGATACACTTAAATGACAGCTTTACACAATATCAAGAGGAATTTCAGAGGTGCTTTGGCTGCTGCAACAAGTGTTAAATACCAAATAAACTATTTTGAAATTTAATGTTTAATTCATTGTTCATTTCTATCTCTGTAAATACTGCTTCAATCATGATACTTTTTGAACTCACGTTATATAGGGAGAGAAACTTTAAGCCTTTACTCTCTGATATAGAAACTCTTCTTAACATTTTATTTTTATTCAACTAGTTGTTTATGTAACACTGAGAAAAAGATGCAGTATAGAAATTCAGATTGATGTTTCACCATAGGAAGAACATCATCAAAATGAATTTATTATTTCACTAAAAGGAAGTCTACATATAACCAGAGAGAGGCAAATATTCATTTTTAATCGTCTATTCATTAGATTTAATCCTTATTTTGGTTTTTGATTTAAAAATTTTTTTGTCTTTTTGTATCTTATATTCTCTGAAAGGGAATATAAGAACTTGGATGTAAAGTGATTTTAGCAGATTTGTGCATTAAAGCAGTGTCTATGCAGTATCAGCGGGCTGAATTATTTATATATATATATATATATATATATATATATATATATATATATAATGTATTTCTAAAGTCATAGTCAAAAGTGTTCCAGTGGTGTATCCGTGCATTAAGCATATTGTTCATGGTCCAGTCACCTGGGGCTGCAGAATACACCAACTGCATCTCTGCAGAGGGATAAGACTCCCTCCAATGAAGTGTCCTAGATATGACACTAAACAATCTGGTGATGAGGCTCCAGAGCATTGGAGAATGTGGAGTACTCCATAATTGCCAATGCTCTCTGATCCAGAATGGTGGCACCTGATAGGGTCCTATCTATGGGTCAAATAGAACTAAACTATATACTTATGCTCAACTGTATTGTTTGAAATAGAACTCTTTTTACATTTAAACTGCGTATTTATGCTAAACTGAATTGTTTGAAATAGAACTGTCTTGATATTTAATTGTGTTTAAGCAAAAAACTGTACTTATGCTTAACTAAATTGTTTGAAATAGAACTGTTTATATGTATAAGAATAGATAAGAATAAGAAAGGAATTGTCAGTAATGAGGAATGAAATTAGGTAGTTCTGATAGAATTTACTTATATGTGCAATATAAATGCATTGCTAATAAAGTATATGTTATTATAGAGTATAGGTTCCATGTGCTATTAAACTCCTTATGAGGTGGAGTGGGATCTGTTATCTTGATTATAAAGATGAATTTTTCTTTTTTTGCTCACAGAATGAGAGGTGCTCTACTATTTACCACAATTCTTCTTATTGGAGCTGGATGGGCATTTATCAAACATATGCTATGTGATAAGGAAAAGAAACTTTTTATCATCATAATTCCATTGCAGGTGAGTTTCTTATTTTTTATGATGAAAATCATTCATGGATATATTTGAATTGCTAAGAAGAATTAAAACAAAACTAAATCTTTTTTTTTCTTTTTTTTTTTTTTTTCAAGTAGAATTGAGTAGAAAGAAAAAAATCATTTTTTTCTTTTGAGGTTGGAGAACTTCAAGAAGTATCACATATATTACCGTAATAACAGCATTTAATTCAGAAGATGAAAATATGTGAAAAAAAATTATGAATATAGAATTTCTATAAGATTTTTTTAAAATTTAATTTATATTCTTTTAATCATTTTTAATAATTTTGAAAAAAATTTGTGGTGTGTTGGAAAACTAGATGGAGATATGTGTAAAGTCTGTTTTATTGAATAGCCACAAAAGATGAAATATTTGGCACTATATATATATATATATATATATATATATAAATTTGACAAAAAATTTATTTTTGTTTTCTTTTGCCTGTTCCCATTAAGAAAATGTGGCAAGAGGGTGGAAATTTTACTTTTTTTTGTCTCTATTTTAAATGATATTCCTTTTTTTCTTTTTATCCTGCCTCATTCTATAGGTTCTTGCAAATGTAGCTTGGATAATTGTTGAGGAAAGTGAAGAAGGTCAGTCACAATACACAGTGTGGAAAGAAATTTTCATACTTGTTGACTTACTTTGCTGTGGTGCTATTTTGTTTCCAGTTGTATGGTAAGCTTACTGTTATATTTTTAAAAACATACTGTGAACAAGTGTGTGTGTGTGTGTGTGTGTGTGTGTGTGTGTGTATATATATATATATATATATATATATATATATATATATATATATATATATATACACACACTATTGAATCATATGATTTAAGTTTTGTATATTCCATTTTAGGAGAGTACTCTAAATTTTGTTACATACAGATGTGATGTTTCAATGAATATTACCTGATGTTTGGTGTTGTGAATTATCATTTTTACATTTTGTTTAATATTGTTATATTTACTGTACACTTCCTATGCATTTCATTTTTTACTGAAATTCATTACCATTTTAGTTTTTAATGAATGCTGAGCATTCTACTTCTATGTGTATATGAAGGTAGAAGAAGATATATATAAAATTTTACAATATTTTTAATAGAAAAGTAAGGTAACCCTAATGTAACATGATGGACCATGTTGAATATTCAAAAATTCACGTTCTTCGAGAATAACTATAGGCAACTCTTCTGTTTTGGATACAAAGCCATTATTCTGCTTTATTCAATTTCATGATAGTAGTCACCACATGAGGTAGAGAAAAATGTCAAAGGATCTATGAGTGAATCTTACTTGCAAGCCAAAAATCATCTTCTCTGAGGTTCAAAATTTAGCTGCCTAAATCTTAACTGACTATATACAAATTCACTATCCCCTCAGCCATAACATCAACCACTCATCCACCCCATGCATCTCCACTTTCATCATTTTTTTTATTTCACCTCAATCAAACTCTGACACAACACAAATGTATTTTATTTTACATTTGATTTCCGGTGCAAGATGATAGGTGTCAATTTCATAACTTTGTGTGCACGTAGTGCCAAGTGCAATTAAACTAAAAGATCCCTGAACAGTCTGCAACTTCACCAAAGTAAATAATAAAATAATTAATATAATTATCACGCTAATTCTTTTACATTAATACCTTTCCCATTCTGTTGTATATTTCATTCATATATTTATTCATTATATTTGGGTGGGGATACCAAGTCACATTGGAATCCAGGGAAATGAAATGGCAGACTCAGCAGCAAAAACAGCACAGAACAATCCACTAGACACACACTTCAAAATCCCTTTTACAGATTTAAAAAGAACCATAAAAACAAAAATGGCAGAATTACAGAACAACTAACTACACGAAATAATGCCTCAAATAGGAAAATCACAAAAAAATCAAACCAAAATATCTAGAAAAGAAGAAATAATATTATCAAGATTAAGAATAGGACACTCACACATTACCCATTCAAAAAAGAAGAGGCCCCATATTGCATACCATGCCAAAAGCCGTATACTATTAAACACATATTAACAGAATGCATTGACTTAGAACTAATACGAAAAAAATATTACCTTACAACAAACTTAAAACAAATTTTCTATGAAATAAACCAAAAAAACTTTCTCGGATACTTAAAAGAAGTTCACCTGTACAGCAAAATAAAAAAAAAAAAAACAACTTCCCCCCTCCCCCAAAAAAATGTTTAAAAAATGCTTATAATAAATGTTATGTTCAAACAAAATATATGGGAAAAAGTGTGTTTAAAGAAATACTCCCCCCCCAAAATTTTTTCTCCACAAAATATACCAAAAATATAATAAAAAATGAAATAACATCAATTTACCTCAAGAACTGAACCGGCATTAAATGACCTCTTGTGGTTGATATGCCGTAAAACAAAACAAAAACAATATATTTGGGTGGGGGTGAAAATCCTCTAAGAAGCTTTTAATTCTACATATTGATAGAAAATTTATTTATTCTTGAATACATTTATTTTTTGCATTTATTTGCTTCAGGTCGATTCGCCATTTGCAGGATGCCTCTCAGACAGATGGGAAAGCAGTGATATCCCTTACTAAGCTAAAGTTATTCAGACAATTTTATATTTTGGTAAGTTTTTCTCAATATTTCACAGGTCAGTAAAATTGATGTTGAAACATTGATGCCTCACTCAGGCGACCTTATTTTTGGCTTCTTTTTTTTTATTTATTTATCTTTAAAGAAAAACAATGTTTATTAATTTAATTATTTCAGTCATCTAGAAAAACTTACTTTGACTATTCACTCCTATCCTACTATTGGCAAATAAAATTGTGACACACCTTTGAATACATGTTCCATTTTAGTCAAGATTAAATATACAAAGAATATATAGTAAATGGTTACCTATGCAGGTCTCAAAATGTCTATCGTAATCTGATAACCATCTGATCAACCTTATGATTGAGGAAGTCATCCTTGAGTGTGCAGATGGCTAATGAGAGCAATCTGTGTGCGGAAGAGTCTTGGGCAGTGAGAACAAGGAATGGTGGTGGCAGAAGCTGATGTAGCAGTGCCTTTTCTAAGTTTCCTGTGCAGCTCGGTTGCTTCGTTTCTTCTGGTTTCACAGACTTTCACTCCACATGTGACAACTTCACACCACTTGTCTCTGTCCTGTGCCAAATATTCCAGGCAGTTAGGGCTGATACCAAGATTTCATGGAGACCTTCAGTGTATCTTTGAAGTGCTTTTTCTGGCCTCCTTGCAGGCAGGCAGGCATTTGCCCTGAGATAGTTTGCCGTTGAGCAGTTTCTTCAGGAAGTGGTAATCTTTCATGCAGACAACATGACCAGCCCAACGAAGCTGTGATTGCATCAAGATGCTGGGAAGAGAAGCCCAAGTTAAAACTTCAGTTGTTGTCCCTTAATGGTAATGTTGAGCTTGACGTATGGTTTTCCAGGCGCTGGTTGGTACATCACTTCTGTCTTTTTTGTGCTGATGGTTAAGCCAAAGTTGTCACAGGCCACTGAGAACTTGTCAACACTGTTTTGCATGTTGACTTTGGTGCACAGTCATCAATGACCAGAAACTTGTTGACAATATCAGTCTTCACCTTGGTCTACACTTGAAGCCTTCTGAGGTTGAAGACAGCCATCAGTGCAGTATCGAATGTCAATTCCATTATCCGAGCTACTAAATGCATCAAACAGCATCACAGAAAACATGATACTGAAAAGAGTGGGGGCCAGTGTCCTGGCCCCCACTCTTTTCAGTATCATGCTTATCCCCATTTGTGACACGAAAGGTTACAGAGCTTTCTCCATTGTCTTGCACCCTTGCATGCATGCCATCACAAAACTGTCTAATGATGGGTATGAATTTTTTGAGGCAGCTGTATTTTGCTATGATTCTCCAAAGGCCGTTTCTGCTGTGTCAAATACCTTGGTCAGATCAACATGTCGAGTAGAGGTCAGTGTTGTTCCTGACACTTCTCTTGCAGCTGTCTTGCAGCAAACACCATGTCAACAGTCTTACTTCCTTACGGAAGCTGCATTGACACTCTCGTAAGAGTCCATGTTTGAGATGGTTGTTGAGGCAATTGAAAAGGACTCTGGCTTGGATTTTGCCCAAAATTGAAAGTAAGGAGATTCCGTGGTGATTATTGCATGCCTGTCGGTTCCCTTTCTATTTATAAATATGGATGATGGAGGGGTCCTTGAAGCCCTGCGGTAGTTGTTCTTTCATCCATATCAGCTGAATGAGAGTCAGAAGTTTACCCGTCAGCGCTGATCCACCCTCCTTATAGATTTCTACAGGAATTGAGTTAGATCCGGATGTTTTGCTGCTGGATAGTTGACGGATAGCTATCTGAACTTCCCCCAGGGTTGGAGAGACATAGTGACTCGTTCACTGGGACTTGCAGCAGTTGTCCAATGTAATTTGATGATATATTGTATATCTTCTTTGGGCATTAATACAGGTTTGTATTCTCACATTCATACAATTCTGTGCACCTGGTATAAGTAATGATAATAATAAAATGGTAAATTTTATGTTATTTTGTTATTTATTTTATTTTATTTTATTTTTTCATTTTTTTTTATTTATTTTATTTTTATAGTATAATTAAATTTTGAATTTGATCTATTTTATTGTTTTTATTTGCATTCCAAACCTGAGAGATCATTCTGCTGGATTCTATATAACTGAAGGTCTACCACAGTCTAACCGCTGAAAAGGTTTAATTTAATTATTAAGTGAATTACAACATCCTCAATATCTCAATTTATTCATGACCAAGCATATTGGTAAGATTGCTGGATTACAGTAAATGATTCTACATATTCAGATCAATACATGCACAGGTTCTAAAATAAAATTTTTATTCTAAAAATAAATCTTCGGTTATATATTTAATGAAACCCTAAAGGGAGACTGATTTTTGAGATTGACTCAGCATCAAAGCATTTGTCTGCCTGGATGACTTGATTGACTAGTATTCCAGCTGTAAAGTAAAAACACTAAATATTTTTATTCAACTTTATATTTTTTCTCATTCAAGATGTTTTTTTTATGGCCGTTAAGAATAGTAAAAAGTGAGCTACAAATGAAAGAAATAACAGTATCTTACCAGCCAATAGTTGCAGAATTCTGCTTTAGGGTGATGCACTTTTATTTTCTGTTAGTATATTAGTTATATTAACACTGTTTCTCAATTTTTATATTGTAGATTGTTTGCTATATATATTTCACCAGAATTATTGTCTATCTACTGAAGGTAAGTTCTTTGTAAATATATTTGCTTTGGTCACTAGACTAGTTTTGGTACTCTACATGTTTAAGCTTCACTTTTTGTCTTTAGCAAGTAGCAGTTGTCATTAATAACATTGGTCAACTCGATTTTTTAGTGCCAAGATACTAAACACACTTTTTAGCTAATTTGATGGTGCTAATTCCGAAAATGGTCTAAGTTTTTCATGGCTAACTAATGTTTTTTTTTCTCTACTGTAATTGCTCATTTTTGGGAAAAGGATCAATTTACAATCTTGGCTGATTGCAAAATTTACTTAATAAATGTCGTAGAACCCATCAGTTTTCAAGTAAGCTGAATAATTTGTGTCCACCACCTAAAATAAACTATTTTTATAAGAAAAAAGTGTTTTTGAATGAAAAATTTAAAATAGAAGTACCAAATTTTTCCAATTTATCACCAAAATTCAAATTAACTGATAAAATTTGTCAGTAATACACTGATAATTAAGGTGACATCTAAAAAATGAAACCCTAAAATCTTCTTTTTGATATTTATAAATTTATCCCATCACTTTTGTCTGTTCACCACAAAAAAAAAGCACATTAAGAGATTTTTTTCACAGTTGAAAAGAAACTCCAACTAAAGACATCCCAATTGAATACACCTATTCTATTGTACATGATGAACATCATGAAAATGGTTTCACCATAACATCAGGAAACTCATTAAGGATGATGAATTTTTTAAATCAATGAATGACTTGGAATTACACACTTGGATATCATTTGTTAACTCGGTGAAAAACTTCTTTGGCAATCACCAGGCTGAAAACTACAAGGAGTTAGGGGAAAAGCTGTTGAAAATTCTACAAGACATAGGCACTAATATGAGTATTAAGTATTCATTTATTTCCAGATAATTGCGGCAATGTGAGTGATTAGCAAAAAGAATGATTCCATCAGGATATCAAAACAATAGACAAATAAATAATTGCTGACTACTGCTGGAGTATCAAAAGGGACTTAAATAACATATTAAAACTAATTTTAGAAAATTAGAAAGTCTTAGACATCAAAACTATATCATACAGAGAAAATGGACAAAATATAGACACCAATACTTATATAATAACTTTTAACTTCCCGCACACCACCTACAAAATTTAAAATAAGTTACATCTACACAAAAATGGAAATTTACATCCCCAAGCCACTCCACTGCTTAAACTATCACTGAACATTAAGAATCAGAATGCAATAAACAGGTGAAATATTCAAATTTTGAAAAAACACCCTGCATATTCAACTGTCAAATCTGCCTTTAAGAAAAAAAGAAAATATAAACCAAATACAAAAGTAACATATCTTTCTCAGAAGCCAGGAAAATTATAGAAACCTACTTGGCAAAACCCTCTACCAAACAACCATTCTAACACAAGGAATTATCAATTCTGATAAATGAACTGAAAAACCAAACTGAAATATTAAAATAAAACTCCAAGAAAGATGTACAACATACACTACCAAACCAAATGAAACATAGCACTTACACCCTCAAGAAAAATTCTACCCCCAAAAACAGACCCCAAAAAAACATTTTCTTGTACACTATCTCGAACTAGTAATCTCTCTCTCCATCAATTTGTAAAGCAAGATCGTCCAACGCCCCCAGAAAAATGGGATCAACCAACAAAACAGGAACTGAGTCAATCACAATCCTGTTCAAGAAAACAATCCCAAATTCTCATTCAAAGCAAATTTAAACTGCCCTGTTAGCTAGGGTTATAGAATATGCCAACTGCACCTCTGCAGAGGGATAAGACCCCCACCCCCATGAAGATCCCCGTTGGCGACTCAGGATGCTTTAGGATAGGATCTTTGTGGCTGAGCAGTCTGTGGCCTGGTTACCTAAGTGGCCATGTGACTAACAACACTTCACTTTGTCCCTTACTGGGCTAGACAGGCAGTCAGAGAGGCCCAACTTGATCAATCAGCTGGTCACATCAGTCTTTTATTTATTTATTTTTTTTAATCATCAATAGCAACAATTTGTGGTGTCACAATCAGAACTCTCAGACTCACCTTGAGAAAAATTAGTCACAAATAACAAAACCCTCATGGTGGAATTTTAAAAAGCAAACTGGCAATCCTACAAAAAACTGCCTTTCTACACTAATCTCAGAAACAAATGCAAATCAAGAAGAACCATAATACATTTTGCTAAATCCTCGTTACCACAGCCAACAAAACTATCCCCAAAAACCACAATATCCCAAAAAAACATATGGTTGTTTCATATACGGAGTAGCCAGAAAGTCCTACCTTCAAGAACTTGATAACATCCACCAACAGAGACTCCATATCACCTTTGGAGCCTTTACTAGCTCTCCACAAGAAAATTTATACATAGAAATTAATGAACCCCCTTTCTCCTTGAGAAGGCATAAACTTGTAATCCAACACTATTCTAAATTCATCTCATGCCCCCAAAACCCTGCCTATAACTGCATCATGGAAATAAGATACAAAAACCTGTTTGAAAATAAAGCAAAGACTATCGAACTTCTAAATGTAAGAATCTAAAACTTCCTCAATAAATCAAAATCAAACCCAATATATAATACATGATGCAATCCTGTTCAAAATAGCACTATGGCATAGAAATCAACCAATAGTTGAACTAACCTGATTATCCAAAGCCAAAACACCCACTATCATTTTCAAAGAAAAACTCAACATCCAAAATTGCTAAACCATTTCCCAAATGAATCATCTATCTATAGTACAGAAGTCACAGCTATTGACCTAACCATGAGGATTATAGATAACTGCAAATCCTCTAAATTTACTCAGATTCCAAATCAGTCCTCTTAGTACTACAGCAATTACAAAACTCCTAGACAAAATAAACACTCTTTCCAAATATAATAGCATCATTCTTATCTGGATACCAAGTTACATTGGTATACATGGAAATGAAAAGGCAAAAAAAAGTTAAAAAAAGCACTCCTGATAGACATATCCAATACAAAAATCCCATACACTGATCTGATACAAATTTATACATGACAAATGGCAAAAATCATAGGACAATCAGATACACAAGTTCCACCCTGTAAAAATTATCATTGGTGAGTGGCCAGCATCTTTTCTGTTTTTCTGGAAATTGTAATATTATCGTTTGGTCCAGCACCAAATGTAACACTATGGTTTGCACTGTCTGGGTACTTACCTTGGATATGGTGCCAAATATAGTTCTTTAATTTGGCCCAGCACCAATTATAACACTATCGCTTGGTCCGGTACCAAATGTGATACTATGTTCTGAGGTTGGTTACCGTTTGTAATTTGGGTACAGTACCAAATGTCTTGGCACAGCACCACTGTAACATTATCTTGGTCTCCGATACCCAAAGCTGGTACTAGTGCCAAAGCATATATTGTTGTGCATGACAACATTTGCAGTACCAAATTTAATGATAATTGATCCTATCCTGGTAACAGTGCCAAATGTGTTTCCAGATTGTTTATAATCCTCTCTCTGTCCACACTCTGTTTGAAAGATCTACAGATAGGGAATGACACAATCCATCCAGAATTACTTCTGATGGTCAGAGTGATCTGTTGGAACAAAATTGTCTGTGTGTTAGCGACTCAAAGACAAGAAAAACTGTCAACAATTAACAATCATTTATTGTTTTATGATCAGACTGCATACAGTTGCAAGAGATAGAAAATCTGTAAGGGTCTATGAACAGACACAGAGACACCCCCACCTCCTAGTCTGACTGAACTCTCTGAACACAAACTTCTTACTGCCCCATTTGACAAAATTCACTAATTTTTATACATCTAAATTCAGGATAATAATAGGGTGATGTCATCTTGCTAAATTATTGCATAATCTCATACATATCCCAAATGTTTACTGTGTTTTCATTTCCCCAATCAAACCTGTGACAATACATGAATCTATTGTGTTTATATTTGATCTTCCTGTGTAGAATGACAGCTCTTTGGTCTAAGTGCACCAGCTTGAACTTTCCAATTTGACTTGCGTTCCCACTCAAAGATTTCAACTAATTAAAAAAATTTGTGGCCTAACTAAACCATATAATAAAATAATTAACCATCACGGCTACTGGGTCATAAATAGTCCATGGCATACAAGCAAGCATTTTATTTCTTCTCTTATCTGTGTGGTTTGATTTTCCACATCTATAGTCTATAGTTGCTGGAGATGATTCCTTTATAGGGGTAGTTTTCTCCTTTATCATCTATTTGGGTATGTTTGCTTTTTCTAGGCTAAGACAGTCTGTTGTGGATGGACATGAATTTTTAAACCAGAATCTGTGCCTCCTTAATACTGGAACATAAAAATACTTAAACCCAACTTTTGGTAATTATTCAGCCATAGACCTAACCTAATAAGTAACCTCTGTATCCATATGGACTATATCTGGAAAGTATATGATGACACTTGTGGCATATTAGAAAACACCATCCTAGAGGAAAAAGATAGCGTCTACTGGGAACTAAAAAAAAAACAGACTGGGAGAAATTTACTTCAGAATGCAAAAAGAAAATTAATCCAAAATGACAATTCAAAAAGCTCAGTTGAACATTTACAGAAACCCTTATGACAATAGCAAAGGAATATGTATCAAGATGTTTTGAAAAAAAACTGCTTAAGACCATAGACAAACAGCACTATGAAAATTTAACAAAGACCCATTATACATAAACCTACTGAATACAAACTACATAGAGCAAAGGTCTGTAAAACAACAAAAGACGCCAAGAAAAAGTACTAGGAACAATACATCAATAATCATAGCTCCTACTCCAAGACCAAAACAATCTAGGAAATGATGCGAAAAATTTCAGGTGAAAACCAATCCACAAGTATAAATCATCAAGAAATTAACAGCACTAAAATAATTGACAAAACAGAAACCCTAGCTGAAAGTAACTCCAAAATAGAAGGGAACAATGATTTCCAAACCATCAAACAAAAAGCAGAAAAACACCCGTAACTTCACAAGGAACAACTTTGAATACTCCAATGAGCTCTTCACCCTATCAGACCTCAAAGAATCCATCAAAAGATCCCACACCATCTACAAGCCCAGATGAAATGCACAATGAATTAATGAAAAAAGATAGTACTTGAAACCATTTAACTGTGTGCAAATAAATGAGCTCTTAAAACTTGTTTAAAAATTAAGATTATCTAAAAACTATTAATTTACAAATCGTATATAAAAAAGGATTCGGTATTAAGTAACCCATAAAGGTTCATATGCTCTAAAACACCAACAAAAATATAAAGATCTATTCAATCTAAAAGAAAATACAAAAAAGCTTTTAGTCTTCAAATGGAAGAAACCATAAAGAAATCAAAAATACCCCTTAAAATATACAAAACTTGTCCACTAGACAAACCTCCATGAATCATCAAACAACCTCACATTATCATAAGCCTAAGACAACTACCCAAACAAAAAACTCACCCAACCACCTACATTGAAAAATAAAAGAACACTCAGAACACACAAATATATACAAAGATAGGAAAAAGGGTAGGAAGTGATGCAAAACAATCTAAAAAAAAACCTCACAAAAGCTTATGCAATAGATTTAGCCCAAAACCTGGCAGTTGACATGATGCAATCCTGTTCAACTCAACAAATAATAAACCAGAATCCATGTATACTATCATGGCCTAATGTTTTCCAATCTAACAGTTTCTTGAGTATTGTTAGTGAATCTAGGTGTATGTCAGCCTGGGGGTCTTCGAGTCTTTGCAATTCTTTTTTTTTTTTTTTTTTTTTTTTTTTTTTTTTTTTCCACATGCTATTTATTCATTTGGGCTTTCTATTATGTTATTTCTGTTCCTATATTTTGTTCCAGAATTTTTTTTTATTTTTTTTTACTTGTACTGCTTTGAGTCTGTTTTCTTTTACCAATATCTTTTTAGTTATTTCTCCCAGTGCATTTTCAGTCTTGTCTGCTATTGTCTTTTTTTCCCTCCAATTGTGTTATTGTGGATATTTCCCCTCCCCCCATTGTTTTGTGGATATTTTCCTTTAGTTCTAACAGTTTCTTATTTATTTAACTTAAGCTTCATTTTGTATTTAAGTTTGTGTTCCTAAGTACCAACTTTGTCATTAACTAGTTTTTCTCCTACATGAATAAATATTTAAGAAAACCCATGTCTTTGAAAGGCAGTGATCAGTGATGTCTGTTATATATATATTTTTTTAAATTTATTTATCTTAACTTTTTTCCAGTCCTGATTCCTTAGGGATACTGATGACTACTTTTCTGTCATGATTTTTTTAAAAGCCATTTCTACATTATATTTTCCATTTGGTGTTAGCATTAGTGTTCTGGTGTTTATTTTCATTAAGATTTGGTTTTCTGTTTCATCTCTTTTTGGTAATTCTTCTTGGTCATACTCCTCATTACTTACCTTTCAACATATTTCCATTATCTCAAGGTCAGAAAACTAGCCTTTCTTTAAAATTATCCTTGCTTGGTCTGCAAGTCTTAAAATTAGCAGCTTCTTTTCAAATTTCTATCATCTTTTCTTAAAAAAAACCTTTGTGCTGGGTTGCTTTTAGAATATTGGGAGTTTATATTTTTTGTCTTTTCTACTCTATTTTGATATATTGTGTACTTGAAATTAGAACATTCACAGGATGCTAACCAGGTCCCCCATGTTGACTGTTAAGGGAGCATTTGCCAATCATGATGTTCAAATCTGTCATTTGTGACAATACACCCACTGGCCAACCACCACTATCTCAACCTCCTAAACCACTCATGGCCATCCGATCATCTAGTGGTTTCTCTCATCTCTGGCCAGGGGTATTTCACATTTCTTTACAAACACACAAAAAACAACATGCACAATCAAGAGCCCTTTGTGTGGATTTTGCGCCAAATCAGATAAAGGAATCTTCTGACTGGCACTCACTCACGCCCACAAAAATGAATGCCACCTATCATGCCACACATTTGAATCTCATGTTTGATTGCATTTATCTTTGTGAAGGATGATTAAAATCTAAGCTCCTGTTACAGATTTAACTTAATATCCCTCCTTGGAAGAATACTATCAGCAGTTCACAAAAACCCAACTATCTATGCCTTCTAATTTAAACAAATGTATGTTTTAACTAGCCCATCTATCTGTTTTTATGCTATTAAAATTTTGTTTTTAGATTTGGAATTCTAGATAGTTGCAAGTTTTATCATTACACTTTCAGATATGGCATCAGTAGTTGGTTTATTTGATTATTTTCCATTTCTGTTCAGTTATATTTTCCATACTAACTCAAAGGATATTAAAGAAAACCTGGGTTAAAAGGCTTCAGAATAAAAAAAAAATTTAAAAAACCTTAAAAAAACTTATTCTTTTAATTTCTCTATCATATCAAGATATTTAAGCAATTCCACTCATTGATTGCAACCCTGTCGGCTGGGGCTGTAGGATATGCTGACTGCACCTCTGCAGAGGGGTAAGACCCCCCCCCCCGAACGAGGCCACCTGTTTGCCGTGGGTGGCAACCCGTAATGCCTTGAGACGGAGACCTGGTGGCCGAGTCATGCATGGTCTAGGTTTCATACCAACCATGTAACCTGCAACACTCCACTTTGGCCCTTACTGGACTAGATGGGCGGTCAGAGTTGCCCAACCCGATCAATCAGCTGGTTATGTCAGCCCTCCTTCAAATTTATATAATAATCTGAATGAGGACGATGGCTGCAGGGTCAATCATACTGTGGTAAGACTTGTGACTCTTTTTGCCCTGGGAACAAAAACTCTGGGAGAAAAAAAATAAAAGATGTCAGACAACAGCATGAGTATATTGAACATGTAGCCCTGGTGTTGCTAGGCGAATGGGTTTTCCCCTAGGCATAAAGGCTCCGTGGTGGGTGGGGAGCATGTTCAATGAAAATAATCACTTTTATGGAGAATATTAACAAACCCCAAGACTATAAAAAAAAGCAACAAAAAAGAACTCGCTTTGATGTCTCCAACATATCCTGCCCAGATGATGAACAGAAATACAAACTGGTAAGCAGCAGCTTTCCAGAATATATTACTATTGAATCCAAAGAAAAAACACCTATGACAAGTCGGTCCCCATTCATTATTAAAAAGATACTCTCTACCAACATCTCTCCTAATATGGTGAAAAAATTAAAAAATGGAACACTCTTAATACAAATAAATAAGAAAAAACATGCAGAATTTCTCCTTAAAATGAAAATGTTCCACAATCTTAGAGTAAACAAAACATTAAACAAATCTAAAGGCGTTATAAGAAGTGCAGAATTATCACTCTGTTCAATAGAAGAAATAGAAAAAGAATTGAAAAACCAAAGTGTTCTGGAGGCAAAAATAATAATATCCTGGAGAAATGATGAACCCATAAAAACCAGTACATATATTCTCACCTTTGACAAACCTTAAATATTAAAAGAAATAAAAATAGGCTACACCATTGCAAAAGTAGAGCCATACATCCTTAACCCATTGAGGTGTTAATAGATGCCAAAAATATGGCCATCATGAGGAACTATGCAGAGGCAAAACAACATGTGGCAAATGTGGTCAAAAAGATCCAGACCATCCCACAAAGGAATGCAACAACAGCTTCAAATGTGCAAACTGTGAAGAAGACCATCCTATATATGCCAAAATATGTAAAAAATGGTAAAAAGAAAAAGAAATTTTAAGCATCAAACATAAACAAAATATCTTTTACCAAGAAGCCAGGAAAATAATAGAAGCCCAATATTCAAAATCATCCTATGCCTCAGCTACAAAAAGAAATCGAGAAAAAGAACAACAACAAGTAAAAAATACCTTAGAAATGCTAATACAAAAAAATTCTAACCATAGGCCCTGATGACTGGCCCAAATTTGTCAAAGACCTCAGACCTACTTTACTACCAATAAAAACACAAACAAGCAACTATCCTTTAGAAACTAAGTCACTGGAGTTAACAAAGATGAATACTTCTCTGATGATCCTAACACAAAGCAATCAAAGAAAGAACACAAATACACCGACAAAAAACAATTCTCTACCGAGAACAGATGAAAACTCCCAAACAACCACCATTGAAGAAAAATTTCTTAGGCAGATAATCCAAGAAATACCTAACTCAAACAAAATAACAAAGGAGATACCAAAAGAAAAGCCCAACAAAGAACAAGATAAAACTAACCTTAAAAACAAACTAAAAGACAGAAAAAACCATGACAAAAACTGAGGATACGAAACCAAGATCCTCCTCAAAACAAAGACCTATTTTCAAAGCAGAAAATAAATTTGAAACACTAGAATACATGGAAACGGACGAAGAGCTTGATACTGAATCAGCAACAAACTCAAATAAAAATAACTCCCAGAAAACTACAAAAAAATAACATCTAGAAACAGTAAGCACAAATGGACAACAGAAAATGGTTTCAAATTCTCAAAAACTAAAACAAAATGCATCCACTTCTGTAACCAACAAAAACTTCACAACAATCCAACACTTAATATCGAAAAAGAAAATATCCCATTTGTAGACACCTTGGACTTATATTTGACAAAAAACTGAACTTCACTCCACACATCAACTACATAGAAACAAAATGCAATAAAGCATTACAACTCCATACAAATTGGGGAGCTGGCAAAAACACTTTACTAAAATTATACCGATCCTTAATTCAATACAAAATAGATTACAGTTGCTTCATTTATCAATCTGCAAGAAAATCTAACTTAAAATCATTAAACCCTATTTATCACACTGGACTAAGACTGGCACTAGGTGCTTTTAAAACAACTCCAGTAGAAAGCCTATATGCCGAAGCAAATGAACCCCCCCCCAATATCAGATGCAACAAATTGGCACTAAAATACTACACAAAATTAAAAGCTGACCTCAACAATCCTGCACACAACAGCACCTTTTATCCCAAATATAAAGATCTTTTCCAAAAAAACAAAAATTCAATTAAAACTTTCGGACTCAGAATGGAACCTATCTACAAGGAAGCAGCTTTACCAATAACTAAAATTCACAGAACAACTTTATTCAAAACACCCCCCTGGAAAATCATAACCCCCAAAAACAGACTTGAGTCTCTGTAAATACAACAAAAAAACCACCCATCCAATAACATTCCAAGAAAAATTCCAAAAAATCAAAGAAAAATATCCCAACTATATCCATATCTTCATAGATGGATCTAAACAAAACAATGCGACAACCAGTGCAGCCATCATCACTAGAAAAATTCAAATTAAAAAACATCTCCCAAGAGAAACCTCAATTTTCAGCGCTGAGGTCTATGCAATAAACCTGGCACTTGACCTGATCATCAAGAGCAGGAACACTAAACACATATTTTCTGACTCCCAATCTGCCATAGTAGCAATCAAGGAGAAAAAAAATTTAACAACCCACTAATAGCAAAATTGCTCACCAATATGAATAACCAAAAAAAAACTATATTATGCTGGATACCAAGTCACATTGGAATCCAGGGAAATGAAATGGCGGACTCAGCAGCAAAAACAGCACAGAACAATCCACTCAACACACACTTTAAAATCCCTTTTACAGACTTAAAAAGAACCATAAACATTTATACAAAACAAAAATGGCAGAATTACTGGGATAACTTTGAAAACAATAAACTACACGAAATAATGTCACAAATAGGAAAATCACTAAAAACTCAAACCAAAATATCCAGAAAAGAAGAGGTAACATTATCAAGACTAAAAATAGGATACTCACACATTACCTATTCATACCTCCTCAAAAAAGGAAAGGCCCCATATTACATACCATGCCAGAAACCATATGCAATCAAACACATACTAACAGAATGTATCGACTTAAAACCAATACGACAAAAATATTACCAAACAACAAACTTAAAACAAATTTTCTACCTGATAAATCCTAAAACATTACTTGGATACATAAAGGAAGTTCACATATACAACAAAATTTAAAAACTTTTCTACAAAAAATATATTAAAAAAATACTGATAATAAATGTTTAAACAAAAATGTTTTGAATAAATATTTAATCTTATTTTCCAGACTTGGAGGGGTAGTATTAATCTAAATTTAAAAAAGAAAAAAAAATGGTTTCTAAGTCCAGTGGGTATTGAGATAAAATGGCCACATCAGAGAGCCTAAGTTTATATAGTGAGGGAGAAAACCATCTGCCTATTGTAATGGTTACTATGAGACAAATCCCACTTCAAAAACCATTCTGAGCAGGATTTCTTGGGATCATCTATGAAAAGGTTTTATATTCCAGAAAGCTTGGTTGAAATCTGGCTAAAAATACAGGTGCTTTAGTGTTATGGATGAACTGATGTATTCAATGAAATAACAAAGTGAATGAGTTTTGGAGAAGTGGAAGGTGTTAAACTTGTAATATATATGGCCAAAAATGTTGGAATTTGAATTTTGAGGCACACTTCCTTCCTGCTATAAAATCCTTATAAGTTTACAACCAAATATATATCATTGAATTGCACAGATATTTCTCTTTAACTTGATGTAATAATTCATAAAATAACTTCTATAGTTATTATTTAATGATGAAATGAAAACTGCTGTGTTTCATGTTTACCTGAGAATAAGTATAGGGGTTTTTGGGCGGGGTATGTGGTTCATAGCAATACTTTTACTTTAAAATAGAATTCTGGCTAAACCCCTTAAAATATTTTCATCAAAATTTCTGACAAAATAGAATTCAAATTGTTCTTCAATTTGATATGTGAAATTATGGAATTAGATAGTTGGAAAATTTAACTATCATCTTTAACAGATGATAGTTGACTACAAAAGTTTCAAAAATAAAGATATTTTTCAACACTTGGATGTTGGTTAATGTTTTTATGTATATTTTGGTATGCATTTTGTAAAAAAAAAATATTGAATTTGTAATTCTCATTTAAATTTGGAAAAATGTCAAGAAAAAAACGTTTGAGGCTGCTGGTAGTGACATCCTCATTTCAAAATAAAATTCTGACAAAGCCTCTAAATTTTCTGACTAATTAGTACTTGGGTAGGTCTTCATAATGCAAATTTTTAAAAATTATCAATTTCAAACACTCAGATGTTGATTAATAATGGTTTTGGGGCATCTTTTAGTATGAATGTTATTAGAACATTTTTCAAACTTACTAGTAATTTTCATTTGAAGTTGAAAAAAATTCCCAAAATTAGCTTTGAAAATGACTAAAATTAAGGATTCTTACTAACTTTAAAATATGGTGCTTGAAACAAACCCTTCTGTTAGTGAGAAAATTCTTGCTTATTTTCTCAAATAAGAAAGAATACTTCAAATATTTACTATGGTTGAAAAAATAGCAAAATCAATTTTGTATATTTTTATTTCTTATATGGTTTTATTTATTTTGAAAGAAATTAGCCTGAGAATGAGATTTTTTTTTTAAGTGTTAGACCCTTTGATTGGCACTGTTATAATAGAATCAATTTTGACATTTTTTTTTCTTTTAAATTTCAGATAACTGTACCATTTAAATATGAATGGTTGGATCCAATGTTTAAAGAGATGGCCACCTTTATCTTCTTCATTGTGACAGGATACAAATTCCGACCAGCTTCAGACAACCCTTATTTGCAGGTCCCTCAGGACAGTGATGAAGAAATTGAAATGGAGGAAGTGTAAGTTAAACCAATTCTTAACACTCTTAAGAAAACATTCTCTTAAGCTCTTATTGATTTAGAGAATATTCCCTTTCAAGCATTGTTGAAAAAATTTTGTAGCAATAAAGGTTTCTGTATTTGGCTTCAAATCACTCAAATTAGCCAGTCTCTGTGCAGATTTAAAATGTTCATCTTAATTGTTAAATTTGCAAAGATTACATTCAATACAAATTTATTTTCACTGAGAAAAACATTTTTGCTTTTTAACATGGTCAGAATTTGCAAAGATGAGGCAAATTTTCTTATATGGAGAAAGACAAAGAATAAATAGTCACATACGAGAGACTCCTAATGTAAACTTTATTTATATATATCTTTTTATTTTTAACACTTAACTTTCATTGTAAAATGATCATTTTAAAAACATTTTTTTATTTATACCTCATTACTTTTAATGAATAGCTTTATTTATTTGTCTGCTTGTTACCTATGGGTTCTTAAACTAATGGAAGAATCTTGATGAAACTTAGCCTGTAAACTCATTTCATTTCAAGGAGTGTCTTAATGGCATTTGTTTCTTTGGTTTAATGTCATATCAACTTCTGTAAGTTATTTAATGACAAATCCTGTTATATATAATGATTTGTAGATGAATAGTTTGTAGGTAACATTATTTTTAAGAGTCAGAGCTCATTTGTTTGTACACAATTAAATGGTTTGAAATATTACTAACATCAATAATTCTATTTGATATTAATAATTTATTTACATCCAGTTTAAATGGTTTCAAGTATTGTTATCTCGGTGCAGTTGACTCTTGCCTTCTAGCACCTTCAAGATCAAAAGGGTTCGATACTTATTGACTACAAGCTGTTAAAAGAATATGACCAGGACAGTCATATAGGTGTTAGGGTTAGACATTGATTTGCTGATTGATTGGATTGGGCCTCTCCAACTGCCCATCTAAGGGACAAAGTGGAATGTTGCAAGTTACATGACCACTTCATTTGCTGGGTCACGGACTGCTTAACCATAATACTTTTATCTATTTCCTCAAGGAAGAACTTCTTCAGACTAAAAATTTTTTTCAGTTTTTCAACATTTTAGCAATTGGTAAAATAATTTTATCTATTTCCCTTGAGGAAATTATATATAAATGCCAAAATGTAGAAAGACTCAAATTTTTAGTCTGAAGAAGTTTTTCCATAAAAAATATTACTACTAAAATATTACTACTAAACCTGTTGTTTGATTTATCCACTTTTCCACTTATATTTTGTCATCTTGTCAGGTTTACCAAAATCTATTTCTACAAAGGTATTTGTGCCAATATAGCAAGTTTAACAAATGAAACAGATTCTACATTTGATTATGACAGCAAGTAACAGTATGGGCTATACCAGTTTCAGGATGTTGAAACTATGACATTTCACTGATTAGGACATGCATTTCATGCTTTGCTCTATGATTTGGCCTGATCATATCATGTATGTGAAGAAAATCAGCAAAATAATTAATAAAATTAAACAAGTATTACACTCAATACACTTGTTCTTTTCAATGTTTTGGCAATTCAGTACATGTTGGCATATCAGATGCACTTTGTTTTTATATCTGTTATATATTTGGCTTGTGTCTGCAGCTTATTCTTTATGGGTTGCCTAAACTAGATTTTTTAAATACCTTCTTTTACCCTTCATTATATAGAATTATTGGTATTAGAATTTTGTTTCCTTTTATTTCTGTCAAAGCAAGTTTTAAAATTAAAAACAATCTATTAAAATGTAGATATCTTTAAATTTTTACTCAATAGAAATATCTTAACAATGGTTTGTAGATCAAGTTTTTAGTTGATCTGCAATCCAGTGTTAGTGAATTTGATCTTTATTAAGTCTTTTGTGAAGGTGTGTAGTGTAATGGTTATCATCATTGGAAATGGACTCATTAAGCCAAGTTCAAAACCTGGATGAGGCTGTTTGTTTCTCTTTGTGTTAATGCACCCAGAATTGGTATGAATCTTTCTCTTCTTTATTCGGCTATAAGCAGACTTTAGCCTTGGTATGGCAATTGGTCTAGAAGAAAACTCTGAAGTCAAATCAGCTTTACTCTGGTTAAAAATTGACCTTGTGTCACATCTTATCTGTGGCAGAATTTTTGGATGTATTCAGTCTTTTGTGAATTCAACCTTGTATTTAATTTGGTTTCATCTAATCTTGAAATTTATTTTCTATCTCTTTTTGCAGCCTAACCAAAAATGGTGCCCTTGAGACAGTTGTGAAGGTCAGCCGGACAAAGGAACAGCAATCTGTTAACAGCAGCACCAAACAGAGAGAGAGCAGTCATGAATATGATTGATCTATTGATTTATTAATTGGCTGATTGATTGGGAACAAAAACTAGTTGGAGATGAGGAGGAGTAAAAATACAACAGAGCAACCTAAAATCACATTGGGAAATTCTGAATTTTAAATTATATATAATTATGTATATGTGTGTGTATGTTAAATACAAGTGTCACACTTTTATCCAACTTTTTTTCTAACTCTGCAGATTTAGGTTTTAATTTGGAATATAACATAATTGAATATAATGAATTTTTAATTTAATTTGGAATATAACATAGAATTTTTTAAATTTAAAAAAAAAATCTTGTTAGTTTAAGGCACCTAAAAATCTAAACTTATTTCTAATGTTTATTCATCTTATTTATTTTTTTCTTACTAAAAACAAATGTCTTCAGTCATACAGTTTCCAAGTAGATTGTCCCATTACTCCAGAAAGGGTTCATCAAATGATCATTTTGTCATAAATATGACTATTAAGCTGGTTTATTATCTGTGATTTGTCTGAAAAGAATAAATTTGGTTTAAAAAGGAGGGTGGGGGCTTGAAAACACTTCACCGAAATTGTAAACACTATTCTGCTCAATATAAGCCAGTTGATCTTTAAAAATTGGCTTTAAACAAAAGAAAAATTGATCAGGGGTTCACAACTATAATGTTAGTTGGTTTTGAAAATATTGACCAGTTTTAAATTGTAATAAAATCTATTATTTTTCAAACCAAAAAATTTTTTGTGATGGAAACTTGCTGTCTTTTTCCTGGCAGTGCTATTTATACTTCAGGTACTATATAGCATTTATTGGATAGAACTTGATTTCTTTCTTCTCTCTCTCTCTAATATATATATATATATATATATATATATATATATATATATATATATATATATATATATAATTTGATTAAAGGCATACAAAGAAACTTTAGATAAAACAGTCACTCTTGTCACTTAAAGATGAGAGCTTTGCAGAATTGGCAGCTTTTTAAAGTCATCTTTTTCCACTGACAGAGCAATAATAATAATAATTTTGAAAAATAGTGCATGGATAACATAGTTTGTATTTACAATCCAGTTATGATTTTTTTTTTTTTTTTTTTTTTTTTTTTTTTTTTTTTAATCGTGGTGGGTGGGGGGAAGGGTGCAGATCAACTGCAATGTAATACATACACATGCACAATATGTGATTATATATAATTATATCAGCTGTCTGCCTATTTTTTTAATTTATTTCATTAATTTTTTTTTTTATGATGGGGGTACCATATTTCTGATTTAGTCAGAAAGAGAAAAAATGGGAACTGCTTGCTTGTGTCTGTACAAGTGTGGATATGTGTATGTCTGGTTGGAAGAAATTGATGTATATGTCTATCCCAAAAGTGGGTGGAGAAAGACCAATAACTTAACAATGGCGTAGCTGGGTTTGTTATATGCAGAGGAGAAAAAAGTGTGGATGCAAGTGTGAGGATACGACATGAGAGGGTCACGGTTGCAAAGTTACGGCTAATAAAAAGAGTACTGAAAGACAACTCTAAAAAAAAAAAAAAAATCTATTAAATTAAACCTGAAGTAAAAATTGGAAAAGACTTTTTGAAGAGTTGTTTCCCTTGTGTATCAAAAACCTTAAAAGTTCAGGTGGATGGATTTGAGTTCAGGATTTATTTTTGTTTCCTATTGCTGCAGGGTAGGTAAAGAAAGATGCATTCACATGGACAGACAAACGAGGACTACGTTGTAAATTGACTGAGGTTTCAGTGTCCATATTGCTTTTTCTCTTCTTTCACCTGGACATTGGGACTAAATTTATTGAAAAGAAAAAAAAATATATATTGCCAAATTATTTCTGCTTTTTATTTATTTTTTTTTAATTTAAAATATTTTTTTCCTTTTGTCATTGTGAAATTTTACTTTGTTCCATTTTAAAAAATTCATTTTATTTTATTTTTTTTTTTTTTTTTAATTTATCCTTAAACTTCATTTCATATTTCAACATTCAGTGATATGGAAACCTGTTGAAATTAAACTTGCACACAAACGCACTTGCATTGTCATGTGTTTAAAATGAAGCAGTGGGGTGGCTTGCACAGGTTCCTAGGGGAATAACTCTCTCAGTGCGTGTGCGCGCGAAAAAAAATATAAATAAACACGCATGCTTGACAGCTCTGCAAAGATGCACACTTTAAGATATTTGACGATTTAAATGTATACAAACATTGAATGTAACTAATGAGGATTTTCAGTGTTTTATCTGGACATTTTCTTACAACAGCAGAGTTTTATAGAGAACCCCATTCTTAAATATCAAGTTGGGTCTCCAACTTTTTTCAGATTACAAACCCTAAATATTATTTCAACTCTTAGAACCTATTGAACTTGATAATAGAATATATATACACAAACATCTTTTCATTTCCCTTATAAAAAAAAAACTCCGTTATTTCATAAAAGAAAAACAGATTAAAGTAGAATTTTCTATCAAATAACAAAAACGGGGGGGGGCTTGCTTTCTCAAATTGTCTAAGAGTAGTTGGAAAAAATAAAGTTTGACATTGTTCACAAAAGGAAATGTTTTACCTAATATTACTAAATTTAATCAATTTCTCTCAAACTTTACAAATGAACTTCATGAGAACCCCACTCCCTTTTTTTATATGCTTTAGATGTTTTTTGTGAGCTTGGGTTGGTGGCTGTTATAATAGACCATTACTATTATAGTGATTTCAATCCTCACTGGGTGCCTCATACTGTCCTGAATGTGTTCCCCACCCCCTAAAAAACAAAACAAAAAAGACTTTAATGTTTACAAAATCAAATCTTGCATAGTATAAGTACAATGGTAAAACTTACTAAAGAGATACTTACTTAAGAGATCTTACTTTGTCAAACCTGCTGTCTAGATTCCTGATCTGACTAAAAAAAAAAAAATTTTTTTTTTTTTCACATTCCATAAATTTCTTTGGGGGTGGATTTGTTGAAAATATTTTGAATTTTGTTTGAAAAAAAAGGAAGAAATGGAGCTAGTTTTACCCCCCTCCTTTATTTTTTCAATTATATCTTTTATCTGATTTGTTGCTTTACATAAAAACTATTCAGAAGCTTAATGGTAACTTTTGAAAGCTTGTCCAGACTATTATTTCCTACCAGCAGTGTTGATTGATGGTCTGAGTGTTTGCAATGAAAATCAAGTGAAATATAAGTTGGGGAAAAGAAAAAGAAAAAAAAAATGAATGAGGGTTGACAATATTTCATTTAATTATAAAAATTCAAGATATTACTACTAATACCACTCATGTAACTAAAGAAACAAATTCAAATGAAAAGTGGTTGTCAATATTTCATCTATATTAATAAAATCAAAATGATGGATTTTTTTTTTTATACATCATTTGGTTTAAATTGGTAGTATTAGTTTTTAACCCATCTTTTTATTCGGTAAAAGATCTTCGTAATGTTAAGATTTTACATTAAAAATATTACAAGATATTCATTTATGAAAATAATAGAAAGTTTTATCAAGGTACCAGTACAACTTGTGTAAATAAAGCAACTTAAATGAAAGGGTTGTCTTCTGTAATAATAACATCTTACTTTACATTAAATGCCTGTACATCCCTTTCACTAAGTCTCTGTCATTTTTGGTCTGATTTCAACCAATGTTAGGAATTTTGAGTCATGGCTGGAAAGATTTTAAACTGTAGTAGGTTTAATAGAATGAAGGGTTGAAAGACAAATGAGTTGAAAATCAATCTGAGCTGGAACTGTACTAGGAGATCTGGTTCAGATTGTTTTACAGATCATATCTGACTATGAAAGAATGTCTCATGCCCAGAATGGATAACCCACTCTCTTAATCATTGTAAGTGGAATATGGTTTTCTCTTTCCTTTTACTTTGTTTAGGTGGAGGGAACCATTTCATCTCCTTCAATCAACCTAAAGAGGTG
>OY757947.1:25881355-26116355 GCA_963585895.1 Sepioteuthis lessoniana | reverse complement strand
TTGTCAAATTTCCTTGTTTTCCATAATTCTGGGGGTATTTCATCAAGCCGGGCAGCTTTCCTATTTTTCCTTGGTACCACGTCGAGTTCTTCTTAAGTAGACGGTCCTAGTTTGATGTCTAGTTGATTGCTAATAATTTTCGTGTTAGATTCATCCGTAACTTTGGGGGTTTTTCCTAGTAGATTCTTGAAGTGTTGTTTCCACAGGTGTATTCATTCTTCTTAGCTGGCAGCTTTTAGTATGACTCTCCCAGTGCTCTTCTTTCTACTCCCCTTTCTACTGTCTACCATGCTATCCTGGATTGTCTTATTGATATGGTATTGAATGTATTTTGTTTGTTCTTTTAGGTATGCGTTATTTTGTTCGTTTTGTGCTTTCATAAGTTTCTGAGTGTTTGCGTTTGTTGGGTTTCTCCTATTGCATCGGTATACGGTTTTTATGTCGTCATGCTTTTCTTAACTGCTAAAGTCTCCCAAGTTTTTTTGGTATGTATTCAGTTGCCGCTTCCATGTGGACATTGAGGAAGTTCTCATATTCGTCATTCGGGGTTAAGCGTTTCTGATATCTCACTGAAGTAGTAATTTACGAAGCTCTTTGCTTCGATGTAGCACAAGGCCAAATGAATGGGGCACCCAATGAGACTGATATCTCACTGAAGTACATCGAATTTGTTTCTTACTGTTATCGTATATTTATCGCTAATATCCCTCTTGTTAAGCTGTAATATTACGGAAGGGCGTTGTCATTGAGAACGCGCAAGCACATCGTGAAAAATGTATTATTGTTGTGACAATTCGGTGATCGGAAGATACATCTTCAAAAGAGGAATATGCGTCATAATTCAATGTACTATTAATCCATTTCTGATTCATGAGTATGTAGTATATCTGTGCTTTAGCGTTATTTGGCTAAGTGTTGGTCCAAAGTTTTCTCTTTCTTTTCTGAAAATTAGTATCAAGGCATGTTAGTCCATTTTCTTGTGTGAAGTCCATTAGGTGTTCCCCATTTCTGTTTGTCAAGTCGTATAAGCTGAATTTGTTGTTTACGCTTTTACGTATTTGTGCATTCATGTCTCCCCCGATGATTAGAACGTTGTGTTTCGGGATGCTACGAACAAGAGAGAATAGCTCGTTATAGAAGGCATTGAGGTCCGTTTCATCACTAGCGTTAGTGGGGCTGTAGCAGATGATCGGTGTGCTGTTTATTGCCTTTAAAAGTGGCTACCATCATCCTTGGTTGTATTTTCTCGATGCTGTTCAGTGATTTTATGGCCCGTGGGCCGATAAGAATACCTACACCTCTTATCATGACATTGACAGAGTTTTTCCTTGCAGATCCCGAGACAAATGTCCATCCATTGCCAGTATCGTGGTATTTTATATCTTTTTCGCTATGATAGTATCTGTGTTCCTGTACGCATACTATGTCTATGTTATGATCTATCGCAGACGCTGTCAGCTCCGGTAGTTGGGCAATTCTATTATAAGTTCTAATGTGAAATGTCGCTATTGTGCTTTTACAATTAAGTAGTTTTTGTTTGTGTTTGAGTTCTGTAGCTGAGGCCAGAGCTCCAATCTCAGCAGAACGCTCCCCTTTTTTTTACCCGCGCGAAGGGCGATGTGGTTTGGATATGTGGTTTGAGTGAGGGTCATAGTAATTTTTCGATGGCTGTATTTTAACTTCATCAATAGACGCCACCCTAAAAGAACTATTTGATCCTGGCCGTTGACTTCTGGGGGTTCATCCGCCCAGCATTTACTTCACGTCCACCATGCAGCTTCACATGACTTCTGTGGTTTAACTCGCGAAAAAGAAAAAAAAGTCATTTTCCTACCCCGCCTTTATTTTTTCTCCTTTTCCCTTTCTCTTTCTTCTTGTCCTCGCTCTACATTCCTTAAGTTTTAACTTCGTATAAGTCCACACTTAAGCTATTTTAAAAATCACTGTGGAATTGTTGGCCCGGGGTTAATGGCTGTTATTTCTGGGGCGTCTTGTGTGCACTAATTAAAACAGCAGACAGCTTGTGGGAACTCCTTATTTGTAAGGATTATTTCCTTCCGATTCCTTTTTAATATCTGGTACCGGATACTTTATTAGGTATCTATATAGATTTTCTAGCAATATTGGAGACAATCCATTTTTTTACACTAACTTTTCTATTCTATGACTTAGCAGAATTTTTAACTGAAGTAAAAATCATTTTAGCCGACTTTCGGAAAATTCATCTGAAAACTACACTTCGAATTAATACAGTTATCTTCATTTAAATCACAGATAACATTCAGCAAAGATGTTACTTTCATACACAAAATAAAATCTAAAATATGTATTTAAAAAGTTTAGACAAAAGACTAACTGGGGCTTTTCCTTGTTTTCCACTCAGTAGCTAAAGTTTTTTTTCCGTTTCTTTTGGGAATGCTAGCCGTCTATTTTACTTCAAACATGAGATGTAACTATTTCTTAAAAGTGGAGTCTTATTATGCCGTTTTAAAGACATATGTTGTTTCTAACTTTTCTATTTCATCCACCTCCTACACACAGTCACCATCTTCGAGACATTCCTTTCTGACACTAACTTATCTATCTGTGCAGAATTTTTAACAGTAGTAAAAAATAATTTTAGCTTGCTTTCGGATAATTCATTTGAAAACTACACTTCAAATTAATACATTTGTCTTAAAGTGTGAATGTATATATATATATATAATATACGAGGATCATTAAATAAGTTTCCATTCTTTTTTCGTATGGGTATTTTATTGATAGTACACACATGAAACTTTAGTCCCCTTCGAAGTAATCTCCTCTGGCTGCAATGCACTTGTACCATTTCAACAACTTCTCGAAGGCCACATGGAAGCCCTCTTGTGTGAGCGTGTCAATGACCTTCGTCACAGCCTCTTTCATCTCCTCAATTGTCTCATAACGACAGCCTCTCAGCTTAGGGAATAACCAAAAGTCACAGGGAACAAGGTCTGGACTATAGGGAGGCAGAGGAACTCTCTTGATGCCCATCTTGGTCAAATAGGATGGAGGTGTGGACTGGTGCATTGTCCTGGTGGAAATGCCACTGACCCGATTTGAAGAGAGCTGGCCTCTTCCGACGGAATCTCTTCCTGAACTCCCTTAAAACCTCAACATAGTAACCCTCACCCTTTGGCCAATCAACTCTGGTGTATTGACTTCCTTACTCCTCCCACACGTCTCATCATCCCTCACAGACTCCCTGCCTTCCTTGAATCTCTTATGCCACTCAAAAACTGATGCTCAATTCATGCAAGATGGTCGAAAAGCAGTCTGAAGCATTCCATATGTTTCTGTGACATTTTTTCCAAGTTTAAAACATAATTTTATTGCATATCGTTCTTCTAAAGGGCCTTCACGTCCAGATTGCATTTTTGAAATTCACCAGCTGTAACAATCAGACTTTAGTAGGGTGTATTCCAATTGCTACTGTAGCAGTTCATTTGAAGCTGAAATCATAAAAATTGGTCAACGACAATTTTAAATGCCTGTACAAAATAGTCTGGAAACTTATTGAATACACCACGTACGTACTTACTGGAGTAATAAAAGTTTAATGAGACATAGTGGTAGTTTATTGAAAATGCACATATTGGCATTATTATTACTGTACTTATATTGCACAACATTTTGAATGTAGCTTCTTATAGGCTATTCTCATTTAGGTCCACTGAGTAAATTTTGACCTACCAGCAGCCTACTGTACATTTGGGAGTCGATCAATACAACAGGCATATGTCTAACTTAGAATTTTGAGTTAAAACCTTGAGGTCGACTTGTATGCCCGATCAACTTGTACGCTGCAATTTACGGTATATATACATATTTATAGAATATTTAAGAATTTTATTGCATATCGTTTTTCTAAAGTGTCATCACGTCCAGATTGCATTTTTGAAATTCACCAGCTGTAACAAACAGGCTTTAGTAGGGTGTATTCCAATTGCTGCTGTAGCAGTTCATTTGAACCTGAAATCATAAAAATTGGTCAGAGATGTATAAGATGTATAACATACTGAATTTTCAAGAGTCTACGACAACTTTAAATGCCTGTACAAAAAAGTCAGGAAACTTATTGAAGGCACCATGTATATATGTTTTTTTTGTATTGTTAATTAGAATCTTTCTTATATCAGAGGATTTGAGTTTGTCAGTGTCTTTGTTATGCTTTGTCATTAGATGCTGTTTTATGGCGCTTATGTCGGAGGGGTGGAAGGTAAGGCGACAAGAGAATGTGGTTGTTGTATGACCAATGTAGGTATTAGGTGTTATGTTATTTTCTGAGAGACACTCTTGAAATGGACATATAAATTTATACACTACATTAGTTTGAGTTAGGGAAGTTTGTGGGGAGTTTATGTTATTCTTAACAATGAGGTTTGACATTTTAAATTTAGATAATGAGTTTTATTTGTTTTTGAGGTTCAGTGGGTTTAATGTGTCTGTGTATAATGTTGGTTATTACTTGCTTGTCTAATTTGTAGTTTTTATGTTATGGAGATATAGTTTTATTTGTTAATCAATCAGTTTATTAGGGAAGTTATTATCAACTAGGGTTCGTTTTATGATAGTTCTTTGTAAAATATTGTCTTAAAGGAGGATATGTAATAAGCTCTATGGATTAAATTTTTTAAGAGCTATTATATATATATAAGATTATATAAATATATATAATCTTGTTTTTTGGTTGCAGAGATGCTGCAATTGTATATTTGGTTGCAGTTTTAACGCAGTAGAGTTTGGTTATAAATAATACCAAACAATATCTGTTTTTATTGAATAATATTTCCCTAAGAATAATCAAATTGTAGTATTTTTGGTTTAAAAAAATTGTTAGTGGTGTATTTATTCAAAGGCAATCCTGTAAAGTCCAATACAAGCAAGGCACCACGTATATATATATTTAACGGAAAGGCAAATTGTGGTCTGCCCTTAAGAAAGGAAATACAGGAATGAGGACGAGAAAATATTGATGAGTTTCAAGAAGTTTAATGACTGTCAGAAAGATAACCCTTGTGCTGTGAGTCATCCATGGAAGAAAACAGTTGCAAATGATAGAGCCAGAATTAAACGTCTAACCTGAAGTTTCGCGGACCAGTGGGTCTAGGAGGAATAAGTGATGAAAGAATGGACTCCTAAAGGAACACTGGCCCAAAAGTTAAACGTGCTCATCTCATGTTGTGATGGTCTGTTACTGCTGCTGGATTCGCCAAGAAGAGTCAGTGAAGAAGAGAGGATGTGGGGGGAGTATGTAATTTGGTTATTTCAGTAGATTGCTCTCTAAATTATTCCCACCACAAATACAACACAAAACTTTACAATCGCGTGAAAGAAATGGAATAGAACGCAACGAACATTAAACAACAAACAATTTAATATGCATATAACAGAATATGAAAACAAACAAAATATATGATGTGTAAATGGCCTTTTGGAAAATAAAGTTTGACAAAAGGCAAATAAATTTGTTTAAAGATGTGTGTATGGTCATGTTAACGAAGTCCGTAAATAAGTCGTTCTTACTTACATTAAGTTTATAGCGGGTTTTACGATTATGGCGACAGCGTGTCTCGTTGATGAAAGAAAGTTTGTCGGGTTTTCCTTTTGAATATAATTCTCGGCCATTTGAAAAGAGGTCATGAACTTTAGTTGAGGAAGGAAAGGAATTGGTTGGACATAGTATCGGATACTGGCTTAGTGGCTTGTGTTCGTCTGTGTGTAAGCTTGTGTCTTGTGTCTTGCTTCCTAACTCTGTGTTATTTATATCCTACAGGTGGATCAAAGAATCGCCCTAAAATCTTGGCGCGTAGACATTTATTGACCAATCAGATTTGTATTTTACTATTTTATTTTCGAGCCTAAATATTTTCTGTAGGTTTACTTCCGATCCTAATTTTCTAGAATGTTCTATTCCATGTTTTTAGCTGATTGGTTGAAAAATATAAAAATGTAATTTAAATGTTAATACGGGTTTGATCCTAAATTTCTAGAATTTTCTTAAGTATGTTTTTATTGCTTATTTTAAGACTAGAAAAAAATGTGTATCCTATAAGGAGGACGACAGAATGTTACACTGCCTTTTATATTACCCGGGGAAGTTATCCGGGAAGAATGGCAGGAATCATTCTCATTGGACGAAGTATATAAATTCGAAACTCCAACGGCCAAAACAATTCCTGCACTAAATAATAATTTGACATTCTTTCTTTCTGCTACATATATAGTGGAGTTTCCCCCCAATGCGTCGTGGATTTTTGAAGAATTACGTTAATACTTGGATTTTAGAAGATCGAGACAAATGGAGAAAAGTCATTTTTTCTTTCTTGTGAATGAAGAAAGAAAGAAATGGAAGACCCAGAAAAAATTATCAAAAAAAAAAAAAAAAAAAAAAGGCTATAGCCATTGTTGTGTTTATGAGTAAAGAACGTTATCGCAAAGTCTAGGAAGGGGTGAAGTTGACAGCCAAGAATGAAATGTTATTTTATCTCCCCAGAAAATTGGAAAAATAACAGAATCTAATTATTCTCTGATGAATTTGGGAAGATATTATTCACACATTACACACCTATGATAAAGTGTCGGAAATTAATTTTCTACTTTCAGAAAATTACCGACCATTGAACAAAACAACGTCGTCAAAAAAATGCGGAAGAAATAAATAAGTTAAGAACGGTCTTGCTCGATTGTAAAAGGAGTTTTATTTACACTTATCTCCGCAAAGGAGGTAAAAATAAAATAAAATAGGCAAAAGAATTTTCCTTTGTATGAAATTCCTCATGCGTGACGTTGCCAAATTAAATTTAGGGCGCCGAGTACCAAAATACAAAAATATACAAAAAAGGGAGAAAACAAAAGGAAGCAAGTGCACTTACAGTGATGAAAGGGTGTAGTAAAAGAACAACCCTTTTAAATATATATATTCTCTCACGCAGGAGAGATAGAAAAAACAGTTCTGAAGCACTCAAAAAAATATCCGTTCAATGTCTCTAGCTGTCTCTCGCTAAGAACAAAAATTACGGATGTTATTCACCATTCAGGTCTTTCTCGTCAAAGACAATGCTCCTTGAACTTCTCATGGGTACGTCGCTATTGTTTTACTTTCTGGTGGGCGCAGCTTGGGTGTCCTCTCGTCAGGTATTAGTGCTGCTCCTTTTCTTGCCAAAAGGTATTCGCTGGTACCTCGTGTGTAGTTTTCAGGTTCGAGAAGTATCAGTAACCAAATTCTATAGCCTGAAATACGTCCCGCTCCTTTCTCGTCAAAGGTATACACTGGAACCGGCCAAAGTCCATACACTTGCTGCTTGGGTGACAGATTGTCCATCCTTAGCGCTGACTTGCCGCGACCGGCCGATAAACATAAACATGTCAAGTTACACGCCCGCGTTAGGACAATTATATCCGAGTACGACCGAAACTGACTAAGCCCTTTTTCTTTCTAACGACCTTGACATTTCGTTATAGCTAAAAGAAAAGGGAGAATTAAAATTAATAACATTTACAAATATTTCGGCCAAAAATTACCTGATAAGACTTGAACTAATAGTCGTCGCCAGCCTATAGCAGGTTAGAAAAATACTTTACGGCTACACTCATTTTTTATCAAAGAATTTTATATTCACGCGTCTGAGCTGTGTGTCACAGCCCTTTCCCCTCTGGCCTCAGGGGGCCTTCCCCCCAGGCTTTAACCCTCTTCGGAGGGGTTGGGTTTATCGCCCGGCGCCTGAGGCGCCCCGAAAAGGGGAATGCCGACGGGGTCCGAGGCATTTTTGGAACTGCCTATCGCGTTGGGCTACGGCCCTGCGACAGGACCCACCTTAAAAACGGCCTTGTGCCATATTCGTACGTTGGTGGGACGTAGGATAAATACAGCGCGCTCCTGGCGAAGCTCATTAAGGAGGAATCCCGCATTCTGTGCGGTCGCATTCACCTAAACTTACGGCGTTGGCCCCACTTCTCGTGGTAGACCTGTCTTTCTTCCACCTACATAGGTATGCACAAAGATCCTTTTTAGGACCACAAGAGGTCCCTGTCTGCGGGTCAGAGCATCTCTGGCGGTCAGTAATGATCAGTCGAAGTAGACGGCCAGGCGGCAAACACGAAGACGGATTCTAAGACCAACCGGTCTTAACTCTCACTCGGTTCCGATAGTCCGATAAGCTGCGCAGCGCTAATGGCACGGTCCAGCCTTTAGCTACTGCTCCGCTATCCGCGCAGCGCTAAGATAACGCCCATCTTAGCCTCGGCCTTCTGGCCTGTCCGCTCGTCCGCACGGCTTTGATACGACAAAGCCTTCACTCTCGTCCGCACGGCTTTAACCCGACAAAGCCTTCGCTCTCGTCCGCTCGTCCGCACGGCTTTGACCCGACAAAGCCTTCGTTCCCGTCAGCTCGCCTGCACGGCTTTGACCCGACAAAGCTTTCGCTCTCGTCCGCTCGCCCGCACGGCTTTGACCCGACAAAGCCTTCGCTCTCGTCCGCTCGTCCGCACGGCTTTGGCGCGAACCTAGCCATAGCCATTGTCCGCACGGCTTTGACACGGCAAAGCTTTCGTTCCCGTCCGATACGTCCGCACGGCTAGGGGGCCCAGCAAGGCCCTAGCCTTACCTCGACCTCGACACTCTTGCAAGGTACAACGCAGTCCACGTAACGACTCGCTGTTACGGACTGTTCTACCACTGCAACAACTGGCTCACGTACGACCCGCTGTACGAGCCAGAAACCAGGTCGACACACCCCCGGTTAACCCAACATATCGTCATAACCGAGGATGTCGATCTACCGAACTCGACGCTCTTGCAAGGTACCACGCAGTCCACGTAACGACTCGCTGTTACGGACTGTTCTACCGCTGCAACACCTGACTCACGTACGACCCGCCGTACGAGTCAGCAACCCGATCGACACACCCTTGGTTAACCACAACATACCGTCACAACCAGGGATATCGATCTACCAACCTCGACCGACCATCTACCTGTACTCAACGACCAGCACCGACCATCTAGCTGTACTCAACGACCAGCATCAACCATCTAGCTGTACTCAACGACCAGCAACAACCATCACGGACATTTACATTCACGCTTGTAAATATGACAAAATAAATTGTCACTTGTTATTATCGTTACCTCGCCTTTGTTCCTTCATATTGCTTTTGCTGTTCCCATTCACATAATTCATTTGCGGTGTCGACATACTTATCGGCTCCGCAACAGTTGCAATATTTACGAAAAATAGAACATTGAAATAGCAGCATTTTTTTTTCTCTCAACTGTTATCATTTAAAAAAATATTAAAACTTTGTTGTTCATTTCAACCCCATATTCTGTTGTCTCTGGATTTCGACTTCGATTCATTTTTGTTTTATCTGGCTCGACATTTTGACTTCTGACGAAGTGGTAGATATCAGGTGCCTGGGAAAAAAAACACAAAAAAAAAAAAAACCCATAACAACGTGGGCAAGCAGCTGATTCGACTGAGATTCTATCTCCTATCTGGAAAGATCAAGCGTCAATTAATCGAGTGGGGGTGACATGTGTGTGTGTGTGTGTGTGTGTGTGTGTGAATATATATTATATATGATTGAAATATGTGGAAAGTTGGATAAATCAAACACTTAACTCAAATTTAGATGTGTGATTTTTCATTCGGCTTTATTTCATCTTCACGACCCCCGTGGATTCAATAAAAGACGTAGTTCGAAGTTCCGTGAAGGTTCCCGAGTTCGACAAGCACCTGAAGAAGGCCGGAGGACACATCGGCCGAAACGTTGTGGAAATAACAATAAAGATGAAGACAATAGTCCGAAAACCCTTAATAATAAAAATCACCAAGTTTCGTCTCAGAAATTTTGACAACATTATATATACTTAACATTATATATGTTTAACATGGTTCAATGATTAAAATTATTATTATGAATTTATTTCTGTCTCCATCTAAATATAAATTCTTTTCTTTTATTTGATAAATTAATTATGTTTTAATATTTTGGTGTATGCAAAGGGGGAAAGGCACAGCATATCAGATTCACTAAAACACAATTATCAGAATAATATATTCAAATGAAAAATCACCCAAATTTTGGAGGTGTGGGAGAGAGATTTTTTATATAAAAATTACTCTTATACATTGTCAGATATGATATTATTCTCCTTTGACAGACAGGGTAAAATTTGAAAAAAGTCAGGGCATTATTTAATGGTGTGGTTGGAATTGTTGCAAATTCTAAAAGTTGGTAGGCTGGTTAAATAAATTTATAATGGAGTATATCTATCAAATTTCTTGTTTTTAATGATATATTTTGTATGGATGTTTATATATATTAATTAGCCGTACATTGAGCACTCTATTGGGATTATTGTTTTTATCTATAGACTTAAGTGATATGGTATGATATATATATATATATATATATATATATACACACACAGATAGATAGATAGATAGGTATATAAAGATATAGATCTCTCTCTCTCTCTCTATATATATATATATATATATATATTACATGGTAGTGTCTGTGATCATGGGTTTCATGCTTTCTGCATTCATCAGACAGAGTGAAGGTTTAAAAAAAAACACAATATGGTTAATTTTTTGTTTGAAAGGGAGTGGGGTGCATATGTGCTGAAGTTTGTGTGCTTTTAAATGTTAGTATGTTTGTGTATTCGCTGTTGCAAGTTAGAATTTGTACTGCCCACAAGTGGGGAGAGAGCTGGAGAAAGGTCCTGATGTAACACCTTTACTTCTATCTAAGAGTTAGTCAAACTGCCTTCTAACCTAATATTGTCTTTGTCTACCAGCTCCTGGTCTTAAGGGATATCGACATTGTGGCAAAGCAGAATATGCAGTAATACAACCAAGTGCACAAAGTATGCATAATGCACAGGTGGCAAGATGAGGCTTGCAAGGCAGGGGAGATTCAGCCTTCTGACTATTAAAGGGGAGTTGGACAATTTTTCAAATCTACCCACTATTCCTGACTCTACTTCTCCTTATCCATGAGGTAACAATAGATACTCATCAGGGTGATGGTCTATCTTCAAAGTGGATAGATGTGGAGCTAATCAGTGTTTGCAAAATCTCTCACTCTCTGTTCCACACTATGTTCCCAGGAAAGTGGGAAACTGCTTGGGCAATTGATAGATTAAGTGACTGCATAATTTTAAAACTCCTTTAAAGGAAAATGTAGTTTCTATGGTTTATATAGTGAAAACAACAAAAAAAGATGGATACATGAGTTTTGAATCCTACGTATTGCTGATTAGTTCAGTGTCACTCGACTAAGGGAAAAGGGTTAAAAATCATTGTATACAACAAATGATATAAACAAGAAGTTGTGTGTTTTTTTTTATGTAGCCACTGGTCCTCAACTATAGTGACTACAGTAACTTCATCAAGTGACATTTTGTGATAAAAATACGTTGGCCATGCAGTGTCCAACATGATAGAGGTGGTGGCCCCACATCAGTTGGTCAAGTTCGATCCCAAGAGGCAGCACAATAGTATTTAGAGATATTTTCATGTAATTTTGGTAAATATATTCGATAACGCGAGATGTTATTTTTGTTATTTAGATGACAATTTACTCATTGCACACTATGTATGGGTTAGGCTTATAGAAAATATGTATGCATATGTTTATATGTACACCTATGTATGTTTATATATGGCTTGGTGTCTTTGTTTAATGGCATATAAACCTTTGTGGGTTATTTAATGCCAAAGCCATCCTTGTAAACAAACAATAGGGTCTGGTCAAGTTAATAGGATTCATGCCTTTATTCATCCCAATTATTTTATTGTAATGGGAACATCTTCTTAGAAGGGACTTTTTGGGTTGTCATCGCCAAAAGGAAATGACTCAATTTTTTAGAACTGACACCACCTGCTAAGAGATTAACCTTTTGGGCTCAAGCCACGAAGCAGAGAAAACATGAATTGAGTAGTCCTGTGAACTTCCAGGATGTGCTGGTTTTTAAACCTTGCTGTTCCTACAGTTAAGGGAAAATGGTAAATAGGACGTAGATTCCCTAGAGAATTTTGCTGCTGTGCTGGACTTCTCCTAGAGAAATATGCTGTTACCTATATCTATTAATTTCTGCTGTCTTGACTTTAACCACAAGGTGTCCCAGAACTACCCTGCTGTGCTGTATTCTTCCAAGTAAAATGTGCTGTTGCCTATATCTGAGAATTTGTGCTGCTTCAACTCAGACCATGAGGTGTACAATTGAATTTGCTGTCCTATACACGTGCTGAAAGAATTGCTGAATGATCCCCTCCACGTGTCTTCATTATTCACTGTATTCTTGACGGATAAGTGAACAGGTTTTCCTAAGAGATGTTTTTCGCCTAAGAGTCTCTTCCGAATCTTTTTAAAATTCATACAACACACCTTTTTTTGAGTTGTAAGTTTGTTTGTTGAAGACATATCAGTTACTTGTAATTTGTGAGTAACCCAGTATTTTTTCAAAACAATGTGTATCATTGTTACTTGATTCATTTTTTTTGTCTGGTTGCTAAAATGCAACTAGTGTTTTTCTTCAAAATTTTGTAACTTCCATTTATTCATTTTTATTTACTTGGTAAGAAATTGTTCTTAGTTGGATGCACAAGGCGTGTTTATCTTTTTATTTTTTCCTTTCTTTTTATTCAAAATTCTGTTTTATTTTTCGTGAAAGGATTTTTCTTTTTATAAAAATTAATCCTTTTAGTGTGTATGTGTGTATAACAATTTCCATTTCAGTAAAATGTAATTTATTTGTGAATAATATAATAATAAATTAATTTCAATCACTTCTTGTCATTTATCAGGTAGCTCTTTGATTCTTCTCAAGTAAAATTCAACTGGTCTTAAGTGCAAAAAGTTTTCTACAAACGATTTCACCTGATCTTCTTGAGAAAAGTTTTTTTCATTCACAGAATGACAAAAAAATTTTGTCATTTGTAGAGAATGATGGCCTAGTGGATATGGTAGAACAGACCAGAGTAAATCCATGACTATTGCTGAATGTGGCTTTGTTTTTATCAAAGAGAGTATAATAAATCTGTATCAAGTGTCTGATTGTCATTTAAAAAGCCAAACACTGGGGTGATCATAAATACACCCTAACTTTTCTTCCATGAAGATTTTGAGGTAGGCTGTAGAGATTCCTCCAAGTAAATCCATTGCCTGTTGTATTGAAAATTGTCATAAAAGTTCATTTTTCATCACCTGTAATGTTACTTTTGAGAAATGGTTCATTTCTCTCCCTTGAAAGAAGAGTTGACACTATGGATATGCAATCTTTTTTATTCTTCTCATTAAGAGTATAAAGAAGCTAAATATCCAGCTTGCTCACTTTTTCTATTTTCGTTGCATAGTCACAACCATAATACATATACAACTATACACATATACATGCGGAAACAAAATCAACAATAATGATGAAGGAACACACTTCTTTAGAAAAATATACCTCTAACACTTTATTCAAAAGGGTTGTGAAAGGGTTATGTGTGAGAGGTGAGTTGGAGACTGAACAAACTGCAACATATTCCTCTGTTCCTCTGTCTTTAGCAGCACTTCTTTCTCATTCTGCTGGGCTGCTCAATCGGGGGTCCTGAGGACCCATAGCCCTCTGCTGAGTGTTGGTTCTCTCTACAGCATCTTACCTCCAACTAAGTGACTTCAAAACTGAACCTGTCTCACCGGGTTATATCATTGTTTGACGTCCACCTGCTTCCTGTGAGCATCTGCACCCAATTCAACCCGTCCACAGTCAAAGTTATCCCCTGATATCGTCGACCGGATGCACCTATTCCTTGATTGACAGCCGGGTCGAAGGTCATGTTACATTTTTTCAATTGGCAGCAGATTGTGGACTGTGATGTGATAGTTCTTGAGTACTTTTTCATGAATTGCATTCCATCAATTTTCTTAAAGAATCTTGATTGAGCATCTCTCAATGATGTATGGTCTTAATGAAACTTTAGAAACCTGTTTTGGACTTGGCAGTCAGTAACGACACCTTCACCATAATCACTACAAATTTTCTAAGTAGTTTCTGCAGCATTTTTTGTTATTCTTAAACTCCCATGAGATGTTGTAAATGTACTTTCAGTTCCTCCATTTTAGGGGTGTGAGATCAGAGGTTAAATTAAGATGTGTACTTTTTCACTACTGAAATAAGAATGACTAATGTGGACACTCTTTAATCAGATAATTTCCCATTGCATTTAGAACACTGCATAGTTACAGCTTTTAAAAAATAGAAATTGTTTATGACTTATATGTACACATTTCTTGTATACATATTTGTTGGTTTCTTAGATAAAAAAAGAGAAAAAACAAAAGAACAGTCTTGAGGATCATTGATATACAGTATCACTGTGTGTGTGCGTGTGTGTGTGTGTGTCTGTCTCTCTCAATATATATATGCGCGCACGCACACACATAATAGAGTGGTGAAAAAGTCACTTAGCATTTCTGATTCCATAAATGTGAGATATTAAGGATCCTAAAAATAATCGACAAATATTTGTAATTTTCATAAATGGAGTGAGATAAAAGTATTGCTAGACTGACCGCATTAGATCAGGAGGTAACAAATAAAAATTGTTTCAGGTGATGGAAATGTACCAATTACTTTAATAATAACAAAAAACATTTTGTAAGTTTGACTATTATCCTAATCTTTACTAATATATACAGGGCTTTACACACTCCATTACTTTTAGAGCTGTTTCAGCTCCTGTTCACATGCCTGAAATTGAAGGTAGTTCCCCATTTTTAAAATGGAGCTGCTCCAGCTCCAACTCCTTTAAAAAAAGGAGCGGCTCTTTTTTAGTGAAAATATACCTTCTTTCATAAACGTTCTATTTTGCCAATAAGTGATCAATGTATATGTGTGGGTGTCAAAGGATCTTGTCAATTTGGGTGGGTGGGGATGTCACTTTAAGTGTGAGAGACCATCAGATAATATTTTATAAAATCTTGCTAATATTTTGAGATTTGCTAAGAAGATGGGATTTCTTGATCCTAAAAGAGAATATGTAAGATTATGCATAAATTTTTGTTGCCTGAGGCATGAAATAGAAATCCCTGAAATATTTTAAAACAATTTAAACATTCATTATATTAACAACCTATTTTTTCAGGGGAGGAAAATTTGACCTGATATTTGTTCAATCACAAGGTTTCAGCTAGATATTTTTGTATGGGATTACAGGACATTAATTGGATCTCTGGCAAATTGGCAATTTGTTGATATTTTTTGGCCATCGTTTATTCAAAAATACACTTTATATTTCAAATCAAATACCAACATAAATACTCTGTTAATGGTTTTTCAAACAAATCAGATCAATTCATTGAAGTTCATTAACCTTTTTTCAAATTATTATTAATAAAAATGTAAATAATTATTTACTATTTATTTTGGAAGGGAATTTAAATTTGTTCTAAGTAAATAAAGTTTTACTTTTAAACATTGCATTAGTGATTATTTTCTTTTAAAAGAAAGAAACAGTAAACATTTCTCCAAGAGAGGAAAGACAGAATTTAAATATGACAAAATATGAATTTATAAAAAAAATCAGTTGAAATATTTTTAACTTACAGTTTTGGGTCTAAAAAAATATTCTCATCAGTGTTACAGTTGGCAGGAGAAACTTGTGAAATAAACTTTGAACAACAGACTAAAATACAAATCTTCTATTTTTAAGAGTTGTGGTGATATGTTGTATTATTTCTCTGGGGTGGAGAATATATATAATGAGTAGGGGTCAAAACAGATTCAGGGTAGCAATTAGCTGAAAATTGCCATTCCATTTATTACTATACTCCATTGTTTTCAAGCAAATAAAATCAAAGTATCTTAGTTAAGTTATTGTATCTTCTTTTCAAATTATTATTTTAATAAAACAGTTGGGATGAACTGCGCCAGTCTAGTGCGCTACTGAGAGTTATTTCTTTTCAAAGAAGCAAAAACTATGTAGCCTCAAATCTTTGTAAAAATTATCTTGATGAAGACATTTATTCAAACAACAAATAACAATTTCAAGTTTTATTTGTCATTAAAAAGCAAAAAATAATAATCAACCAGCTTACCCTTTTTAGTTGAATACGTTGAGATTTGTAATTTTCAGCAGCATTAGTAAAATATACTAAAAAATAAACATTTGTTGCTGTTTTTACAAACAAATTGTTATTTCCTTTTTTCCTTGAATGATTTACTATTTTTCATTAAAATAATAATTTGAAAAGAGGCAAGAACTTAACTTAAAGAAATATCGATATTATTTACTTGAAAACAACGGAGTAATAAAAAAAAATACTTATTTAAAGAATATTTATTAAAAAACAAACATATTTCTTTAGTTATTACCCTTAAAGATTTATTTTTAGCAATAAAAATATGAGTCATAAATATGAGAAAATTTCAAATCTTTAAGAAAATGACTTCAGAGTCTTTCTACAGAGTGACTGACACCTTTGAAGAGACTTTTACCAGTCTGTCTCCTAAGAAAAATTGCCCATCAGAAATGTAGCACCTAGCTGACAAATCATGCTTGCTTCTAAACAAAAATCTGAAGTTCAAATTTTTTGGCTTTCATGTCTAATTTTCAAGTGTAACATTTAACACAGTTATAAAAAAAAACAAACCACAAACAGTTTAGCTCAAACATTTTTTTCCTTTATTATTGTTTAATATCTTAAAAAAAAAAAAAAATTCAAATAATTTTGGAGAGTAGAGTGTAAAAACCTAAAAGCTCTTTTAGCCCCAAATGAAGTTGCTCACGCTCCACTTAGGCTGAATATAAAATGAGCCCTTTTCTCCTTCGCTCCAGCAAAAAGGAGTGTGCTCCTTTTTGGAGGGCTTTACAGAGCCCTGGATATATATATATATATATATATATATATATATATATATATATATAAGATAAGGAAAATCTGTTTTATTAGCATCAAATTCATCACATCAATAAAATAAAAGAATGCTTTTTATCATTCATGATGCACAAGTGAACATAAAATCAGGGATCAAGTTTAATATTTGTTTAAAAACCAAACTGGCCCTCCATTTTATAACCTAAAAATCCATTAGATACAATACTTTATACATTCCACAAATTTTGTTTTGTATACAATGAGCACAAAGTTGGGGATCAGTTTTCAGTATATTCAAGAAGTAGAATGATCCCCCGTTCATGTCAACATAAGGCTATAATGGATGCTCAAGATGATCAACAAATTTATCAGTATAATCAGAAAAACATGAGAAAAGCTGGAGCAGGAAAGGCAATTTAGAAAAAAAGAGAAAATTTAAGGTTAATTTGCTGCATCATTGATAATGTACAAGAGAAATGAAAAAAAAAGAGTGAAACTGATAGTTAATATTTCCAGAGAAAGTGAATTTACTCAGGGTTCTCTCTCATATATCTGTGTGTGCGTGTGTGAGAGAGAAGGAGAGAGAGAGAGAGAGAGAGACTTTAAATTAAAGTGGAGGATCAGCTGATCCCTCAATTAATGGATCTTAAAATGTGTTCAGAGTTTTGCAATTAGAGCTTTAGATGATTGAAACTAAAGATTTAAGATATATATATATATATATATATATATACACACACACACACCTCTGGACAAAAATATAAGACCACCCTCAAAAATTTGATTTTCATCATCTAAAAATTTTAAACAATATCTTTTTCTTCATTTTTGAGGTGTGTGGGGGGGTCTTATATTTTTTCCAGGAGTATATATATATATATATATATATATATATATATATATATATAAATAAAGGAGTTGAATCTGTTTTGATATGTAGCTTATAACTCAGAAAAGAGATGTCATTAAGCATTAAAATACACTTTATAATAAGGAAAAGTACAAAATTTAGTTTGTGATTTTTACTGTTTAAGTGATATTAAAAATCAATCGATTTGGGGAAATCTTCAGAAGTCTTGCCATGTTTAAATATCACATAGTCAAAATTTGAATTTAATGCTTTTTGAAAATTATTATGCTGTAATTTAGCACTAATTGTAGAAGTTTTTTTTATAAATTTTTAAGAATTAAAAAAAAAAAAAAATTAAAAAAATTGTAATATGAAAATTATTTTTTAGATTTTTGATTGTTAGCTTCTTTTTATTTTAATGGTATATTTCTATTTAACTTTTTATTGTATCAACTGAAAATGTTACATTTTTAGAGTAAAAAGGTAGAAGTAACAAAACTGATTTTTTAAAACAAATACTTTTCATCTTCATTTTTAATCAATGTTATTTAGAAATAAAAAAAAAGAAAGAAACTATTTATAGAATAAACAAATTCTTTTTATTTGAATAATTACCCAAAATTTTCCACCTAAAAATTCTTAGCTTCTTTTTATTCTTACATTTTTATAGGGTAAAAAAGAAAATAAATTAAACAAATAAATTTTTTTTATCTCTGTAACTCAACAGGCAATTAAGAACTGAATTTTTTTTTATATATTTAAAAAAAAGTCTTAAGAAAAATGAAATTAAAATAATGTTTCAAATTATTGACTAGTTTAAGGTTGCAATTTTAAAAATATTTTGAATATATTAAAAAATCCTAATATAAAAGTGTATTGTAATAAATAAATTCTTAGATTTTTTTTTATCAATATTTACTTCCATTCTTTTATCAGTAAATTTTTAGAGGGGAAATCAAAAAATTTGAATTCAAATTCGACTTTTGATGAAAATTATTGACTAAAACAATTGTTCTGTAACTGAGCACTAATTAGGAAAAATGAAAATTTATTGGAGCAAAAAACAAAAACAAAACCTTTCACTTGTATATCTATATAAAATTTTAAATGCAAACTAAAAAAGGAAAAACAAATCAGAAATAAAAGAATACATTTCATTTGAATTAATAGGCAAAATCAAATAAGTAAAGTAAGTAACGAGTAAAGTGTTCGCCAATGGTCTGGGAGACCGGTGTAGTAACTATTGAAAAGGGAGTCTTCGGGTGTCCCTAAAATCATTTTAGTCCAGGTAATTCTGTTAGTATATATATATAACTCAAATCATATAAACACAATTTTATTTTGCAAGCAGATATTGAGGACTGTTGTTGCAAAGATCACTGATCTACATCAGTACAGTAGTATCTGTGTGTGTATATATATCATATAGTCATTTTATCATTGGGCACCTTGGGTGATGTAATGGTTAACAAGCTAGACTAGTAAACCTTCATGAATGAGTCTCATTGGGTGCTCCTTTCATACAGCCTTGTGTTACATCTAAGCAAAAAGCATAGTAAATTTATCATTATATTAAATAATTATGTTTTTTATTTGAGGGTATATTTTACAATTAGTTGAAAGTAATTCCGAAATTTCTTTACCTATCATAATTAAATTTTCCATCAGTGTATATGCATATGATGTGTGTATATATATATTTTCATAAATTTTGAAGTGCTGCTACTGGATTACCCTGAGTTAAGAGTAAATAAGGTTTCAGTCCCAAAACCATGTCTGACATCATCCAATGAAGGCTTTTTTGGTGGTACTGCTGCTAATTTTACAGTAAAAGATATATATATATATATATATATATATATATATATATATATATATATTAGGGTAGGTCGATTTTGGAATTGTGAAAAAAGGCAGTCGAAGAAAGTTGCAAAATAATGTCAAAAGTTCCCACAAGAAAAATCTTTCTTCAAAAATTTGCATTTATTCAAGCAATCAAACTGAAAGACCAAATAAATTGGGATTTTTATCACGGTAAAGGTGTCACTGGCAACAAGCGTCGCTTAAATAAAACCCGAGTTTTAACAAAAATAAAATAATACAATACGCTTAAGAATAAATATTTCTAAGTTTAGTATTCCTTTTCCTTAGAAATTAAATGAAAATATGAAAATTTAAAAGGAATAAAATCACTATAATATTTAATTTAATATACGAATAACTATTTACATATGTTGTTTTATTTATTGTATATTTTTCATGGTATTCACCTGTTGAAATGACCTCCCCCTAAACGATTGTTTTCTCTTTGTTTACTGTTTAGTATTTTAATTATCACGAATATTTCTTGAATTTATAATTAAAATAGACTTAACTATTAAAAAATACAACTTATATTATTATTCTGATTTGTTTATACTTTTAAAGTTAGTGTTTATTCATTAAAAAAAATTGTTTACGAGCCAGATACGGTAGATTAAAGTTCTATAAAAAAAAGTAAAAAGGAAAGAGATGGGTTACATTCAACACCAACAGCTTCAACATCAAATCTTCAGGGTAATGTTTTTTCCCCCTCCTACTCATCTTCTTTGAGTGAAAAACCAGAAAAAGAATATTTGCAGCCAAAGAGTCATCCAAAAGGGCCTTATAGCCTTATCAAATTTCCAAGATATGCCCCCCAGTTAGTCAGTTAAGACATATCTTCTAATCTTGGAGCTAGCTTTGCCAATGTCTTGCTCTTAGATTTGAAGGCTATGGGCCTTCTTATACCCAGTATTAATATAAACGATATTATTATTGATAAATGTAAAGTTGACAGGGCAAAGACTAAAGTGAAAACAACTGCCCAACAAAGACATGATCAAAGTATGGAAAATCTCATATATATTACAATTGATGGGAGAATGGATAAGGACACATTGCTGTATAAGGAAATTTGTGGGAGAAAATGGACAGAAAACTACGAAAAAAACTAAGGGACCAGAACGCCATTTAACTTTTATAAAGGAGACACCATATGAAAGTAAATATCTGACACACAGAGTTCTTCCTAACATTGATGCAACAGGTACTGTTCATGCAGAGGAAGTGGTGGATGTTTTGCATGAATTCAACAGTGAGAACACTATAAAGGCTATCCTTGTTGACAACACTAATGCCAACACAGGTTGTGAAGGTGGAATGGTTGCAATTTTAGAAAAAAAAAAAAAAATCTTCACACAATTGGTTCCTCACTGCACCATAATAATTTCAGAGCCCTTTTTAAAAATATAGATGGTTGCGCAAAAGGCATTCAGTGGCCCCCTGGGGAAATTATGCTCAAAGGATTGCCATGATTTACTCCAAATATCATTTTCTACTATTAACAGACCTCTGGATTCAATTTTGAAAATTGATGAAATTGTCACGTGGTCTACCACTGAGAGGAGAGAAACAAGAAATTTCCCCTACCCCTCCGTGTTTGAATTGACACGCCCCAAAGATTGACCGTTAAAAGAGGAAATTAGAATGTAGGTCAAGCTATCTGTACTCCATAACCTCACCCCGGGTGGATAGAGATAGTAGTCCGAATGAATTGCCTGACAGGGTGAAGGAAGAAGAAAGAAGCTAAATGATTGGCCAGAACCCTAAAGCCGGAAGCACCCTTTTCGTCAGCGGAAATAGGAATGAAGAATGCAGTTTTCAGGACAGAGGTCGCCGTGGAAGGACATGCGAATCTCATGCCGAAACTCCAGGTGAAAAAACAGAAATAGAGTTCTTGGATAGTCAAGTCAAGTCAAGTCAAGCTGTACAGAATCCCGCTAGCCCGTAAAAGAGAAAATACTCTCAGAAGAAACCCATCGAAAAGCTAAGTAAACCTTAAAACCGTTTTCTCCCTCCACCCTTCCTAAGTATTGCAATTGTATGCTCTCTCCCTCTCAATTTAAAGAAAGAAGCATATATAGAAAAGAAAAGAAATGGAATGAAAGGATTCATTTCACAAACTCTAAACATATGTTCAAGGTTCATTTCACAAACTCTAAACATATGTTCAAGGTTCAAGAGAAAAGATAGAAAAGTAGGAAGAAAAGAAAAAAGAAGAGACATTTATGTCGGTGACTGTTTACTGGGAAACATAGCCGACCCCTATAAATATTTGTTTGGACCTTGGCTATTAAAAACCTTATTATATTTTAGATGTCTCCTCATGTCGAAACTTATTCATTGTGTTGTTTGCCTATTGAATTGCCTTCTTTTGCGTGTTCCTTTTCAGCTTCATTTTCACCTCAATTTATTCTCGCTAAATGTCTTATTCACCTTTAAAAACATTACACGGGAAATTGAAATTGTCGACTACGATAAATAATAATATTATATCTAAACCTAGAGGCCCATATCTTCCATTATCCTAGGGGTAGGAAGACGAAGTGGTCTGGTGGGTGTGTGTGTAACGTGAAGTTTGGAAACCCCTTGCCAGCGGCGGTCAGTCTAGCCCCAAATTAACCCCCACATTATCTGCCAGTTCCCCATGTGTCCGAAGAAGGAATCTTAACTGGAACTTATTTTGCGAGGGATCAAGTGCCAGACTGCCCCGACTTCACGTGTGTGAAAAATAAACTCCCGTCTTGGGATAAATATTTTATGCCATGTCACAAAATACATGATCTCAGTTGTGACCAAAGAATTCTGTATGAATACGCAGTAGGTATTTCTAGAGGTAAGGTTGACTCTAGATATGCCTCCTGGAAAATTGGTCCTTTAAACCAGGCAAGATGGTTAACTTTGGCCATCAGGCTCATGTGTTTATGGACTTGTGGTGCATACCCACAAAGGCTCACAACAAAACTCTACAGTTTAATAAATTTTATCGTAAATGTGTATGCCACTTGTTGGTTTGAAATTAAAAGAAATAATAAATTCCACATTCAGCAACTGCACATTTTTAACATGATCCAGAGAATTAAGGAGCAGCCTCATGAAATCCAACAGATAGCATTAAGAAATATACAAGGTAATACATTTTGTTTACTACCAGAAAACCTTCTATATTCCATGGTCAAATCTGAGAAAGTTGAAGTAAGAGAAGAGGCTTTAAAAAGAATTTTGGCCATTAGGTAAGTAAATATTTATTCATATATCACTGACTCAATTATTCCAATTTATAGAATCATTTTTAAAGATTTTATCTAATTTCACCATAATTGTTAAAGCAGTAAAAATTGGAATTTTTAAATAATTCAATTAATTAATTTTTATATTCTTTCAGAAGTGGGGAGTCAACCAGGAAAAGGTTAAAAAAAAATACCAACTATTAATTTTAATACCACACATTGGACACAATTAATAGATTTAACATTATGTGGCATTTTTGAACCACCAATGATGAAAGATTTTTTGAATTTGAACTTCGAGAATTATTGTTAAATGGAACCAAGCTTGACTTGCCAGATTTGCCCTCACATTCTCAAGCCATGGAACGGGCAGTCAAGTTAACAACCGAAGTTTCACAAACTGTATATGGTTTTGAAGCACATAATAGCCAAAGTTTTGAGTCAGAAATTGAGAACGGCATTTATGTCTAAGGGCTCTTATAGGGAGCAATTTGACTCAATATATTAAGCTCTATTAAAATAGTGTTTGTTTTTCCTTATTTTTTTGTTTGTTATATTTTCACTTAAAACTGAAAAAAAAAAAATCAATTTTTAAGGTATTCAAATATTATTGCTTAATTGATAATGTTAAAAAGCAGTTTATAGAAGCAGATATTGTAAGGGGGGGGGAGAAACAGATTTTCAAATTGAAGATTAGTTATCATTTCTTTAATTAATATCATTTTTATAAAATAAAAGGACATTTAAATACTAACATTATTTGGTTTTCACACTAATATTCAAGCCAAATCTTGCAAAAACAAGGAATTTTCAGTATGTTTTTGTCTACAATCTTTGATACCAAACACTCAAAAAACCGTTGAACTATTTGATCTAATTTTTTGTATGAGTACTTACTAGGTCCATACACAACTTTCAGTAAGTGAGATTTTTTAATATTTTAAGAAAAGTGAAAAATCAACCTCCACTAATATATATATATATATATATATATATACACACACACACACACACACACACACACATTCATTAAGTCTTGCTGAAGTTTTAAAATTTAATAACTCATACTGTACAAACAATATAATCATTTTGTAAAAACTTTGAAGTAACTCCAAATAAGATTTTTACCCCCCCCCTCATTTTTTGTAATTGGAGCAATATTCTTGAATTCAAGAAATGATTTGAAAAATGTGTTGACAAAGATGGTGGTCACATTGAAGTGAAGATAAATAAAAACTACATCAAGTATAAAACTTGAACATTCATTTGATTTTTACTAAATAATTTGATCATTTGTATGTGAGTTTTTAAATTTTAAATCTATGGCAGGACTTGATAAACATATAGTATTCATATGAACACACATGAGAGTGGTTGAAAAGTTCATATAATGACGTCATATCTGCTTTTGATGACTTTTTGACCTATGGGATCCAAACACTGCAATACTGATGGAAAAAGTGTGGACTGCAAAGAAGATTGAAAAATAAATCTCATCTGGTCACATTCCATTGGCCAGCCTATAAACTATTCACCTGAATCGTATATATGTGTGTAGTTTTGAAAACAGATGTTTATCACAAAGAAATTGTTTATTAAATAATTTTTCTGAAGAAGCTGAAAAGTAAAACTTAAAAAAAAATATTGTTTTCAAATTGTCATTAATAACACACACACACACACGAAATTGAATAAAACAGAGTAAAAAGTCTTGGCACTGAATTTCATGTGACCAGCAACAGACAACTGTGTTTGAGTTGACAGTTAAATATTGTGGCATTGCTCGGCATTTTTGTGCATAAAACACTGTATTTTATAGATTGAAAACATTTTTGGCATCAAATTTTTTAGCTAAACGAAATTGATTATAAAGAACAGACTTTTATTAGGAGCATTTGTGCTGGAACAAGATCAAATGTATGTAAATATTTTGTTCTTTTTATACAAATCCATATTAAAAAAACAATCACTTATTGTGATCCAAATTTGCAGCTTTTATGTCTTTCTTTTTCAGCAGAATCCATTGCATATTGACATCTGCAATCATATATCAAAAAATCAACTGTAAAAATGTCATTTAAATATTTTCTACTCTCATTATTGAAAAAAAAAACTGAAATTTGAAAACATCTAAATAACATTTTCCAAAATAGTTTATATATATATATATATATATATATATATATATATATATGTGTGTGAATTATCTCCCTTGCACTTTAAAGCCTATGCTGCATGTCTTTTATCGTAGAACTTTGGCAACAAATTCTGAAACCAGTCTGTAAAATCCTTGATCAAAATTGGAAGAGAATCCGCTTTGGGCACTTGTTCGTCCCATGGAGAAGTTTCCAGTAGGTGAAGTGCTTGGTTGCTGATTTTGTGTCCCCAGGGTAGGTCCACATGGAGACACAGGTGTTGTGGTTCCTTTTCGTATGTGTCGATGCATTGACTGGAGGAATGTGTTCTGATAGAAAAGATAAAGAAGAATTAGTTTTTCTTAAGCATTTTTAAAAATTCAGTCATATCACTCCACAGATTATAAAAAGTGTGATCAAAAGTCTTATGAATTTTTTTAGAATTCAAAGTTTAAACAAAAATGTATGCACAGCTGAGAAATTTGGATTATTATCCAATTGACATCAGCTAGGTATCTTTGCTTCAATTTAAATTGACAAAGTCTACAAAAGTCAGTTCCAACCTGAAAAAGTTAAAAACTAATCCTTTTTAGATTGTGCAAGTGCAGTAATTTCCATATTCGCCAGAATTAGAGATTTTTTATTGTTTCCTAAACTGAAATCTTATCTCCTGGGTAAAATTTTAACAGCATGTCAATCCATTGGGGTTATTTTATGCTGAGAGGTTAGGGAATTGCCTGTTTACATTTTCATTTTTTGTGTAATTGTTTCTTTTGCACAAGCTTATATCATATCATGTATTCATTTCTAATACAAAGAATTTGCACACATCTATATGGCATCATGAATATCCATCCCAACCCAGTCAGCTGGGGCTGTAGAATACACCCATTGCATCTCTGAAGAGGGATAAGACCCATCTTCCACATGGCCCAGTCAGCTGGGGCTGTAGAATACATCCACTGCATCTCTGCAGAAAGGTAAGACACCCTCCAGCTCCCATAATGAGTGTCCTGGATATGACACTGTATCTGATGAGGATCCAGTCCTGAAGCTTTGTACTCCATCATTGCCATTACTTCCAGGTCCACTCTGGGTCAGAGTGGTAGTACCTGTTAGGATCCCATCTAAATAGAACTGATATTAAACTGAATTGTTACTGTTACATAGCAATACCTGAAACCATTTAACTGTATGCAAACAAATGGGCTCTGGCTTGTTTAAAGTGTTACCTAATTGTTTACAGATCATATTTGATATATATATATATATATATATAAAAACAAGATCTGGCATTAAATAACTTACAAGCCATAAAATCAAATCCAACCCAACCCAAACAACCAGCATATCCATCCAATACAAATAATTTTTAAACAGATCTTGACCCAGAGATGACCCAAACAGATACTACCATTGCAGGTCAGAGTGAACCTGGGAGTAATGTCATTTGGCCAATGGAAAACATGATGAAGTGTTAGATGCTAAAGAAACTATTTTGAACACACCTCAACTTAGTGATTTATAAATCTTGGCAGATTGTTCTTTTTTCCAACAAGGTTTTATTTTTGGAGTAAGTAGTCAAGTATTTAAGACTGCATGCAACCTCTAGTGTGGCTTTACACATTTTGTTGTAAAAACAATTATAACTGTGCCCTTCCCAGTGCTTTCTCATAAAAACCAATCAAATAAAAAAGTCATTAAAATGTTATCAAAATTTTTCATTTAAGCAAAATATATGAAATTACTAATTATTATTAGTTTAAAGTTTGTTGTAACCATTCGAAAAAAAAACACTGAATGAGGCCAATTTTTTGGGATTTTACATGATATAGCATTATTCAATGTCAAAGTCTTTCCTTTTTTTTCAAGCAAATTTAATCTTTTTAAATAATTATTATAATAATAATAATCATTGTTTGCATACAATTATATAGTTTTGAATTTTTCAATCAAATTGAAGCTGCCTATGACAAGATGCAATATAATGATTCTTTAAATCATTCACTTTCTTTAACTCACTCAAACTTACTTAGTGACTTTCTTTCATTCTTTTGATCATTTACCCCCTCCCATCAATTCAATAAGTATCATTTCAATCTGACATTTGTTTCTATTGCTACATGCTTAAAAAAATAGAGTGAAATCTAGTGAGATGTTTTATTGAGAGTGTTACTTTGATCTACCATCAAATATCAATACCAACAATTGGGGTTTTGTAGTGTTAAAAATATTTTAGTTATAATGTATGGATTTCTTTATCTTACTGATTTCAACCTTTATTTAAGTCTAATTGCTTAGACACTCACTCTTTCCCCAACAAAGAACAAAGCTTCTTTTCCCCTACCAAATAACACAAATATAGAAACAAATAATCACAGTTGGACCTGAATTACATTGTTACTTTTATCCCTGACTATTTTCTACAGGAAATCTTTTTTTCCTGCCATCCAAAGAATTTTGTTATATTTTAGAAGCATAATTTTTTTTTTCAATTTGCATTTACTTACCAGATCTGCACTTAGTTCTCTCTTCAGCATTTGTTTGTCTCTTGCAGACAAACTAGGTTCCTTCAGATAACGACAGGCTTGTGACATGATTAATAGCAAAGAATTTTCAAGAACAAATAAAACCAGATTTCTAGAAAGATAAAAATAGGCAGGTTGAAAAATTATTGATAATTTTAGAAATTTGGTTGAGAAGAATGTCCTGAGACATCAAAACATTTTAGGGAGTGTGTACTTCACATTGGCAATAATCTTTGAAAAAGATTCTTTGTATGTCCATTGGAATTTTTAGAAGAATATAAAAAAACGAAACAACAACAAAACCATTTGCATTTTACAAATATTTTATGGTATAGGATTTACACTCCTATATTTTAAAATGGCTGTGATACCACTTGTTCCTAAAACAAAGATGGCGGACGTCAGTAAGCTAATCAGTCTCGGGAACCTTTTGGCCAGGAAAGTCATGTGATTTGTGCTCACAACGTCCGCAACTTTGATTCTGTCCCACACATTTGGAGCCGACCACATGACAAGGATTGCCTATATATACTCTCATCTTCCAAGAACTCACTCTCTTACATTTTTCACTTCCAGAGACAACACACTCTCTCTCTCTTTCTCTCCATTTCGACTCATAGAGACAGCACACTCTCTCTCACATTTCAACTTCCAGAGACAGTACTCTCTCTCTCTCTTCATTTTGACTTCCAGAAACAGTTTGACCTTGTCAGTTAGTAATACAATTCAATACACGTAACATGGGTGCATATACATTCTGCAACCTTTTTCTTTCCTGTCCTGCCTTTTCGGTTAGACTTCTTCAAGCCTTGAACACAGCCATAGAAATTTCGTCAACCCCCGAAAGAGACAAACAACCAACAGGGGAGAAGACATGTTCCTCCTAGAATACATTGCTGTATTTTTGTACATCGATACTTTGCATGAAATACTTAGTCCACATACATTTTATAGTCTACAGGACACTTTCAATATTTAGTCTTTTTCCATAATATCCGTGTTAGTTACACACATGCACACAAAGAAGAATATTCAACAGACTATATTAGAATATTTGTAATGTTTCCTTTTTCATGTATTTGTTGATATATAAATTTAATTTTGTTTGTATTACTTTGTTTTGAATGTTCTTGTTTTACTTCATTCACTTTTCAATAATGAGCCAAGATAATTTGTGGGGAACAAACTCTCAATCAAACATACCACCACGAAATGGGGGACCAAAAATATTCACTAAACAACAGTACCTCGACAATGGAAAAAAAAAAAAAAAAAAAATAATAATTTGGGAAAAAAAGTACTGGATATTCTATAAGAATACCTGACGAAAAAGAAAAAGAAAGTAAAATACCATTTTTATTTATATTTTACAATTAATGATGTTTCTAAAAAAAAAAAAAAAAAAAAAAAAAAAATCCTCAAAAAGAGGGTAAAAAAAATGAAAAAGAAGATTAATTGATTTTAATGGCATGTCTAGGGTTATTTTATGCCTAGGTAAGGCATTCATTGCACATTTTATGCCTAGGTAAGGCATTCATTGCACATTTGTATTTTTTGTGTAGTTCTTTCTTAAGAGTTTTGTTTGCACACAGTTGTGTTTCAAGTATTCTATCTAAAACTAATAATCATAATAGTTATTTATTAGTATCCTTATGGTTTCAAGTAACTAATAATAAGTAAAGTAAGTAAAGTTGGTGACCTTAGTCGAGGGGGACCCGAAGGCTCCCCTTTTAATAGCTACTACACCAAGGTGTAGGGGAGGGCGCTATTCCACTCCCTGAATTGCTTTACTTTACCCTTGATCTTTACCTTATAGTGCTGAGTGCTAAGCAAGGCAGCATCAAGTACCATATTTTGAGTCTTTGGTATGACTCGACTTGGGATTGAACCGTGGCCTCCGTGATATACATTAACAAGTACCAAAGTGCAAAGGGAATTATAAAAATGGTCCAAAAGTTCATTGTTTTTCGTTTCCAAAAAGTAAACATTTATTTGATAAATGGAAACATGCTATTAAAAGGGAGAATTTTACCCCAAGTCCATTGAGCAAAGTGAGTAGTTAAAATTTTAATAGCCATTTATTTCAACAGGCGCTAAAATCAAAATTTGTTAAAAAAATTAGTTTTGCACAAGAAAGAAAGCAGTTTTAAAATTTAAACTGAAACTGAAAAAACTTGTTAAACATTATATTTTCTAAAAATATTTGAATTAATTTTTTTTATTGATATTCTATTTAAGAAAATTGTGTTTTCTTTTCAATGAAATATCAAAAAAAATTCTTAGAAAATGATCGTAAAAACTTTTAACTTTTCTATACTTGAAACTTTATGAATCATTTTTAAACATGAAAAAATATTCCTGAATTAATTTTTTTTTCATTCTTGAATGACCAAAAACTACAAAAATTTATTTTTTAGTCAATTTTAAAAGAATTTGTTTTATTTTTAAGGTTTTTATTTTATTTGAAAACTCTGTAAAATTATTTGTACTAAAAGTCAAATCACTATTGCAGAAAATTTAAATTTGAAAATGATGACTTAAACTTTGTTTAAACCTATTATTTCTGAATAAGTTTTGAATTTATTTGAATCAAAGGCCTAAATTACACCACCACATTTGAATTTTAAAACATAATTTTAAAAATATTTAATTTTTAGAAAATATTTAGCACAAAATGAACATGCTAACACACTCAAAAAATATTTTCCAAACATTTTTTCCTTTTTTGATAATCTGAAAGTTTATCATCGATATTAATCCATAGAAAAAATTGGAAATAAAAAAATTAGATTTTTATCTTATGAATAATTCTTTTTATAGTTAGTTTAGGATTTTTAATCCTTAAAAAATTAATTAGTAAGTAAACATTTAACCAAAAAGAGTTTTGCAAAAAATTGATTTTTTATAAATAGTTTAACATCATAAATGAAATAGAAACGTTAATTCTTACATTTTTTTTCTTCATTTTTACTATTAAAATATTTCTAAATGCAATTGAATTACTAAATATCCTAGAATTTTTTGAAAGATGAAAATATCTTTTTATTTCATCCAGGAGGATTAACAATGGATTCAAAATATTTCAAAATATTATTTTAAAATTGAACTCTGTTGTTTTTTTAGCAGGATTTCCCTGAAGACTTTGTTTTTCTAATAAATGAAGATATAGTTTAACTTTAAATTAAAATAGGGAAATTCACTTGATTCAGTGGATAGCCGAACTTTGGAATAGTAATACGAAAGTTCGAATTCCAGTCTTGCCGTTTACGTTCACATTTGGATAATATCCTTGGGAAAAGTATAAATAATTATTCCCTTCAGCTATGGATTATATAATGCTTTCACTGTTGATCTTATTCAAAAACTGTGTATTGACAAAAACGTTTTATTGTTTTCAGCATTGACTTAAAAAGGATGATATTCAGTAAAAAAAATAAAACTAAACGAAAAATTAATTCTTGAGTTTTTGATAGGCATATTTCTTTATTCCTCTAAATTAACACTGATGACTTCTTTTTTTACTATATATCCTTAGCGATTCATTCATTCATTTAACAATTAATAAGATGTAAATTATGTTGTGGTTTCTTTTGAAATTATTTTTTGGGTATGTAAACTTCATTTTGAACCTGAAGACATAAAAAGAGAATCGTCAGCATTTGATAAAAAACAGGTAAAACTATTACAATTAAATCTTGAAAGACCATATCTTTATGATGGTGCTATAACTAGGATTCTTTCAAACTCCCTCCAATTTATTTTTATCGACCTTCTTTAAAAAGTCATCAAACTCAAAGAAAATTCAAAGGGAAAATTATGATCGGAAAAGAGCTTTATTGCAGATAACCTAGCATACAAAAAACAAAAAAATGTTCCATAACATTACTGATATGGAAGATAAATTAGATTTTATTGACAGAAATTATTGGACCATTATTAGGAAACAGGATAAACTTATTATTTGCCATATCATTCAATATCCATATTCTAAAATAACCCTGTCTATTGTAATTGATTCTGATTTTTCAGCACAAGTGTTCTGTAATGATGTGGAAATTCACAGAATAGGGGAGTATAAGATTCCTAACTTTGTAACTGATATAAATATTTTTGAAATTTTGATCTCAAACCTTCAAAAAATGGACATAGAAGAACAAAGCAAACCACAAAATAATATTTCAATATTAAAATTGATCATGTCATTTCTGTTATTACTGCAAGAGGAGTCAAATAAATATTACAGTGCAATTAAATTTATATATGAACAAATAAACCTAATGACACTAAATAAGTTCAATTATTCAACAGAAATGATGATATTTTCTTCATTATAATATAACTGTTCTCCTACTGGATACAGACTGTTAAGAGATTCAAAATATGTAATTTTACCAAGTGATTCAACCATTAGAAAACTTAACCTACCAAGCTCTATGAAATCTGTTGTTGAGCAACATGTAAAATAGATCAAATCTCTTCTGATTCATCCACTTAACTCTTCCCACACCTAACTACTAAAGCACACAAAATACAGACCCACAGACATCGACACTGTAGAAGAAAATAACAGCTACCAGATATTGACCCAACAACAGCTAGTGTCAAACTGAGAAAATCATGGCTTCTGCGCATAGGATCCACACATAGTCAGTCCAAAATCCCCAGAAAATTCTCAGTCATAAAAAAAAAAAATCTATTTTTCAACCAATCATATTTTTTCCACAAGTAGTATTTTCTGGAGCCGGTGTTTGAAATCAGGAACACATAAATAGGCCAAACAGAGGTCACACACAAGTTGAATCGCAGGCTGTCCCGAGAGCGTCACCTGACAAGACCGTCCAACCAGATCAAAGCAACCGCTTGTCGCCAAGTAGACCCCCCCCCAGCTAGCCAGATATTTCATCTGCTTGTTTATTTTATTTATTCAATAAATAAAATAAACTAAATCTTCTCATCAGTCTTATTTTTCTTGCAACCACACATATATAACACTGGTGTCAGAAGAGAAATATGAACTATTTCAGCTTCACCCACTTCAAACTTTTCCCCCTCATCAGAGACCAAAAAGCAGCACTTCTCAACATGACAACGGGTTCGACACATCCATCCCAGGAGAAAATAAAAGAGACACAAGACGACATGGTGACCGCCCTGAATTCTGCCTCCATAACGACTCCGTCCATAGCTCAAAAAAGCACCTAAAACTACAATCTGGCAATGCGACAACAGACACTTCGAGACGCAATGAAACAAAAAAAAAAAAAAAATTCTATCCTGGAAATGACATCAGTCAGTTCATCACTGCCTTAAATAAGGTCTATATGATCCACGTCATACCAGAACTTGCCACTTAACCCAGCTTGGAAGAAGAAGAATTCGTCAAGGCTGTCCAAGACTTGCTTGACCAAGGCATATTTCAGCAGATGGTAGATTTCAAACAAGACACATCCCCTTTCAAAAACCTGAAGACCTATCTTATAGGAACCCACGGTAGCCAGATGACAAACTTTTAGCACCTAAGTCGAGCTTGGGACTTACAACGGCGGGATGACGAAAAGTTAGTGGACTTTGCTGGCTGACTCGAAAACACCATCAGAGGGGTGGCTGTCTGCATAAAAAATAAATATAAGAAGGACAACAAGGTCGACTTGATTGTCAATATGGTTTTCTCAATCATGGGCACAATGCTGATGAGTGAGAAAGTCAAAGATTGGAACCCGAACATATATCCTCACCTTGTCAAGACAATGGACAGCCACTATACAGTGATTGGCATAGCCTGCGAAGCCCAACAATACGTTGATCGAGGTATAAAAATGGACAGCACGACCTCACAAGACACTGCATATTATGCATGTAGACCTCAGCAATCGAGATGAATAAATAGACGGACGGAACCAAAACAACCACCGAGATCAAATAATCGACCAACGCACTCTCAACAGTCCAGCTCCTGCAAACACGGCTGTAATTATTATCAGACGCACAGAATGCACAACCGCAACACAGAACCCGCCATATGCAGGAACTATACCAGGGGCGTCGCTTGCTTTAACAGACGCAACTGCCCATATCGTCACCTACCTCCTACTCAGGCTAATGTCGCAGCAACGGATGAGGATACACCATCCACAGACATCGAGGAACAGGATTTTCGGTACAAAAAAGACGAAATGTGATGGCTCATCCTCTGTTCTTCCACCCTAGCCATCACATATTCAACTTTCAGAAACTCTCCTTGCACCGGTTACCACTCATTAAGGCCACCTTTACCGTCAAAGGCATCACATTCTTTGGTGTAACAATGTTAGACTCTGGATGCTCCACTGGCATCGTACCAATCTCCCGACTGCCGAAAGAAGCCAAGAAACATGTGACCCATTCTGACGTCCACATAAAGGAATTAATAGCTCGGTGAGCTACACTGTAATATCAACATCGGAAACTGTGACTCGCCCATTTTCGAAGACATCAATGTACTGGTGACAACCGAAGACACACCGATCCTGATCAGACAAAACATTCTCGCCCACAACACATTCGGTTCCTACATAATTGACAACCAAAACGCAACAGTTGAATTCAGACACACACTCACATCAGGTTACAGAGTACACACAACCCCAATAATTCCAGCCTCGACATCATCACACGGCCCTAACTATCCACCACAATAACCAGCCAACCATCGGACCACACCCCAACATCCAGACACTTGAAGCTAGCCTAAACCGTTTCATCTCCAATACAAGTCGGCAATAAGGTTTTACTTCATTGGCCACAATCAACCATAGCCCAATCATCAAACCTACCCTGGACAGGAGACATTAAAGTCATTAAAACAAATGATATGATGAGCCAGGTGCAGAACGAAAATGGTGACACAGCCTGGATCCACCAGGCACATATTTGTTGTCTTAAATCACGATCAGCACACCTATCTCACTTACCCCCCATGTTATCACACTCACCAAAACACTCAGAATCCCTCTTCACCCTCTTTCGAGTCATATAACCTCACACAGAACTCCATATCAAACAATATATCCTCACAACTACCACAAAATGAAACAAAACAAATGCCTATAAGACTAACATGAAACAAATTCCCGCACGTTTTAAAAACTTTATCATGCAGTAGATCCTTCATACACACATTTCCTTATACATACATTATAAATAATGAGATCTGGGGGAGGCTTGTTCTCTTCACACGCCTAACTACTAAAACACACAAAATACAGACCCACAGACATCGACACTGTAGAAGAAAATAACAGCTACCGGATGTTGACCCAACAACGGCCAGTGTCAATCTGAGAAAATCATGGCTTTTGTGCATAGTCTATTCAAAATCCCCAGAAAATTCTGTTATAAAAAAAAAAGTCTATTTTTCAACCAATCATATTTTTTCCACAAGTAGTATTTTCTGGAGCCGGTGTTTGAAATCAGGAACATATAAATAGGCCAAACAGAGGTCACATGCCAGTTGAATTTCCGGCCGTACGAGAGCATCACTCGACAACACCATCCAACCAGATCAAAGCAACCGCTTGTTGCCAAGTAGACAACCCCCCCGCCAGCCAGCCAGATATTTCATCCACTTGTTTATTTTATTTATTCAATAAACAAAATAAACTAAATCTTCTCGTCAGTCTTATTTTTCTTGCAACCACATGCTTGTATATAGCAAACATAACAAGAATTCTCTCATGTATATAAAAAATAAGTTCAAGTTACTTGTGCAGAAAGATATCACAGTATCTTTACTTATTGATGAAATTCATCTAAAACCTTATTTTGATTATAAAGGTGGCAATGTTGTTGGCTTAGCCAATAATACCAATGAGGTGGCAACAAGTGCATTTGCTTTCGTGCTTAGTAGTGTGTTATCGAATTATAAGGATGTTATACATATAATGCCGACTAAATGTCTTAAAGCAGAAAATCTATTCAACATAATTAAAAGTTTGATAATTGGGTTGGAAGAAATAGGCTTTAAAGTATTGTGTGTAATAATGGATAACAATGCAATCAATAAAAAAGCTATGTCTTTATTTTGTACCCCAGCAAAACTTTCAATTGTATATCCACATCCAGTTCTCAAGTCTAGACCTCTTTTTTTCTTATTTGACTCAGTCCATATTTTAAAATGTATCAGAAACAACTGGCTTGGTCAAAAAGATGCAAGTAAATGCATGATATTTCCAAAGTTTTGTTTCAATGGAAATCATGAATTAGATAATGTCCAAGGTGCTCCATTTTGTACCTTAGAGAAACTTCATGCCCTGGAATCGCAATCACTTCTAAAACATTGTTACAAAATGACTGCCAAAGCCCTTTCTCCTAATAATCTTGAAAGGCAAAATATTAATTTAGTGTTTCAAATATTTAATAAGTATACTATTCAGGGACTGCTAACTTTAGGAAAAGAAAAATGTTTGCCCAATTTTGCTGAAGTTGTGGAATTTATAAACATATTTTTTATTTGGTGGAATATAATGAATGTGAAAACACCAGTTAAAGGTTGGAATCTTCAAAATAAATATTGCAATCCATTAAAATTAAATGAAGAAAATTATGCATTTCTAACAATATTTTGAAAAATGATCGTATAAAGAGTCAATGAGATCAGGTAAAAAAAACCTTATATATTAAAAAATTAGAATCTGGAAATATCAAAATTTGGGTGGAGTGTGTGTGTGTGTGTGTGGGGGGGAAATAGGTTTACTTACTTTGGAATTATTTGTCCGATGGACTCATTACCTTTCTGGGGAGAAGCAGCACGTGGGTCAACCTGGAAATGATAAACAATTAAATAATAGCATCAAAAAACAATGAATGAAAAAAAGAGGAAATAGATAAAAAAGAAAACGAATGAGAAAGAGATAAAATGAATGAAAAACATGAAATAAATTGAAAACAAAAAGAGAGCGACTGAACCTGCAGTCAAATCTAATTTATCTAATGAAGACAGTGGTTAGACACCAGACTAGATGAGAAATAAAACTTATCAAAGGTTTGATGAACCTTTTGAAGGATCAATGGGATATATTACCCTCACACACACACTCATGCTGTGTATCAGAAGAAAGAAAGGTATCTCCTTGCACAGAACCTTGTTCAATCATCAATACTAATTCCCTATCAGTTGTCTTTGAGCTGAGAGGGAATATTCAGAAGATGGGTTCTAAACTATACAGCTCTTAATCACTTAAAATCAATCAAAGTATGGGCATGTTCCTTCTAAGCAACAAAAACCATTCTTGGGGCAGATATATTGATTGCTGCTTGTTTATGACTCAAAGGATAAGATAACTTTCAGCTCTCCCATAAGAAATTATTAAAAAAAAAGAAAAGAAAAGAAAAGAAAAAGATCATAATTGTGGGATTGCTTTTCTCTTTGAAAGTTTCACATCTCCTGTAAAACTTTACCAATTTAACAAAAAATGATAGAAAATTACCTTAGGCAAGAACATCATACACATGTTGATACAGGCTAACAGGGTTCCAAATGTTGGTTGGGCATCTTGGTCAATGGAAGGGGCATTGAAGCCAATTGCTAGAAATGGGTCATATTGACTGACATCCATACTCTGAAATTAATAAGTTTATAAAGTATTTATTTTCAGAAATTTTGAAACATTCAGAGATACCTATGCACAAAAAATTCTTAGGGGTAAAAAACCCAAACTGACTTGTTGTATTGAAAAGGAAAAGAGATTAATATTAAATTCAAATCTTGAATGAGGCTATTGGCATTTAACTTTCTTGGGAAAGGCAAAAATCCATCTCTTCTTCCCCAACTTTAAATAAGGGAAAACCTGGGTTGTTTAGCTTTGATATGAAAACCACTCTATGAGAAGGAAAACTCTGAATTCATACCAGCTTTGTTTTGCTTTAAAAAAATTGACCTTGTGTCACATCCTGCCAGTGGCAGAGGGGTTAGGTAAATACAAACACACCTATAATTAACAAATATGTACTCACCTGATCCATAAGCATCTCACACAGATCAGGGGTAAACTGACGAAGAGAAGACAAGCAGATTCCAATAATGTTCAAGATGCTAGAGAGAAAGAGAGAGAAAACAAAATATAAAATCATTTAATTATTTGGTTTCAAAATATTTACAGTGCTCTTTTATCAAATTTCAGGTTTTACTCTATCAATTTTAACTACCCAAGACTGTAGAATCATCTGCTGCCCACCCACTCATAAATGTTTGTGTACTAGATGACCACTTGCCCCTTCCCTAAAAAGCTTCTTTTTGCCTGCTCTGCTAGGATCTTCTATCTATCCTCTTCACCACTTAGTCAAAGGTTTACTGCTGTTTACTTGACCATGCAGACTCCCCACCTCCAGGATTTCGTTATCACCATCCAAGCTTGCTAGACCATTATAACTGACCCTTGGCTGTAAAAGTTGAAGGTCCAGTCAACCTCAGAAAAAAAAAAAAAAAATTTGATTTAATAATGAACCTCAAGTATAAAGCTACCAATGTTGACAATTTAGATATGACAGAAAGAGACTTTCTTTAAATGCAAAGGTGCAAGTTTCTCAACTTAAAGAATCAAAAAGAAACAAGTTGAGGTTCATAAAATCTATAGCAGAGGTGTCATTCAGCTTGGATGATGAATAAACTAGATATCCCGGGCCAGCTAAGGGCAGTTATTCCCCAAAATCCAATTTTTAGTGTAGGTAAAGGAGTCAGTATATTACAACTTTACAATTACAAAATTCATTTCAACAATAAAGAAAGGAAAGAATATGAAGTGTTAACAAAGTGTGTGTGCTGAGATATAGTCATCACATACATAGTTCTTATAAGTAAGAATCCTTACAGTGAGAATGGAAATAATATCTTTAACCCTTAAGGATTAAAGGTAAACTATTTTATAACATCTATAAATATATATTTAACAGAATTTTTTTAAGTGAAAAAATATAATTAAAATTCTTTTTTAGATAAAATTAAGCTACATAGTCGTATAGCCTAAAAAAAAAAAGTTTAAAAAAGGGGAGGTTTAAAGGTGGGTTAAAAAAGGGCAAGTTTAAGGGTGGGGTTCAAAAAAGAGGAGGTTTAAAGGTGGGTTAAAAAAAAGCAAGTTTAAGGGTGGGGCTAAAAAAAGAGGAGGTTTAAAGGTGGGTTAAAAAAGGGCAAGTTTAAGGGTGGGGGTTAAAAAAAGGGGAGGTTTAACGGTGGGTTAAAAAAGGGCAAGTTTAAGGGTGGGGTTAAAAAAAGGGGAGGTTTAAAGGTGGGTTAAAAAAAAGCAAGTTTAAGGGTGGGGCTCAAAAAAGAGAGGTTTAAAGGTGGGGCTCAAAGGGAGTCTCCTAAAAGAAGGGTTATAAAAAATATAAATTTCACTAACTTTTTTTTCTGAACTTTGAGGCATTGTGCTGATGGCTGTTCAAAATCATCATGACTGGAATGTTGGAGAAATGCAGAAATTGGGGTCACAAGTTGATCCTGACGTTTACTATCAAGGTCATCTCTAGCTGATCCGGCATGCTAAAAAAGATTAAAAAATTATTTGTAAATTAACTATTGTATGGGGGTAAGAAAAATTGCAAATTGCTTAATATATTAAAAAAAAAAAAGAAGTTTTGTGGTGACGTTATGGTAACATGGAGTAGGTCGTTGCAACTTGAAATGAATAAGCATCATGTTTCTACACCAAAAAAATTATAAATTACACTAAAAATAGAAAATAACTTTTTGTCTGCTACTAAAGGAAAATTTTTTGTAACTGAATTCAAATCTGAAGTTAAAATAAATTTATGTCATCATGTTATATATATATATTTTTTTAAAGTCAGACACATTTTAATGTTATATACATAATGTTAATCCACATTTAATATCATCATAGTGGAAAGCAAATTTGAGTAATCAAACTCAGTAAATATTTTATTACATATTAACACCTGGAAAAAAAAATTCAGTTAGAAGAAAAGAAAGATTTGCCATCAATATATTCAACTTAATTGTCAGTTATTAACATTCAAAAGTTTTTGAGACATTTTGCAGTTATGGAAGGTGATGTAACCAGCAGTAATCACCCATCATATTTGGGTTGAAGTGCCTTTGTTATCCTGTCTTTCACCAAAATATCTTGGTTGAATCTTTCTCCATGCTCATCCACAAAAAGTAAGAAAAAAAAAAAAAAAAAAAATTTTGTTGTTGGTTATTAAATCAGTATCATTTTCAGCTGTATGAGACTTAATAAATATGAATGCCATCAGTTTGAATAGATTCAATTTGCCTCTGAACTTACTGTTGAGATCAATTTTCTGATCAATGAAAATGCTTGATCTCAGTTTTGTATAATGTTTCTTTGTGTCAAATTTTACTTTTAGAATCTACAAAGATTGTGTATCTTTACTTTTATGAAGTTTATAATATGGTTGTGTCCAACATAAAGAGGTGGAAAGAGGACAATTTACAGGTTGACCAGAGGCATTTGATGCATATTTTATAAAATTTTCATTGTGCAAGAAGAATTTAGAGCATGGATTCAGATTCAGTTCATTAAATTTAGTTTAAGATATACATTTCTACTTCATTAGCAAAAATTTTGTTGACCAGAGTTTTTCGAAGGATAGAAATTATCATAGAAATTCATATTAAATGCTATTATTATAATTATTATAATTTCTTTATGCTGGCCAATAAGATAAGTGCACATAAAAGAAAGACCCACATGAAAAAAAAAAGGAAGACAGTATGGAAAATTAGATTGACATGCTTCACTATAAGGATAGTGTCATCAGAATAAATTTATTATTCCACTAAAATGAAATTTTCACATGACAAAAGAGAAGTGAGCTATCCCCCACTTTATACACAATATCAGTCAGATTTGATAGATAAAAAAAAAAAAAAAAAAAAAAAAAAAAGGGTTCCTAGATTTAATTTATATTGTCTTCTTTTTTGACTGATAACATCAGATTTTCTTCCAAATCTTACTCATGTAAATATGTTTTTGTTTTTTCTTCTTTTTTTTATAGAAAAAATTTAGTTTATTTACTAAATATTTTCTATAAAAAAAAGAAGAAAAAGAAAAAAAAAAAAACTCATTAAAATTCAAATATTTTTCAGTGATAATAACTAGTTATAATATAAATCCCATCAATAGGAAATAATTTGAGATGGAGTAGAGGCTACCAAAAGTGGCATTTAAGCAAGTAAATAGAGAATAATGAAATAATAGAATGTAAAAGAATACTCAGTAAATGATTAATAGTAGAGAAAGGGTTAACAGTAGATAAAAAACTGTCAGAATTATCGAAAAAATCTATAAAATCTGTAATAGGATAGAAGAAAGACATATAGAAAATAATGAGATGTAAGGAAATTTTGACAAACAGAGAAAAAAAAATTCACAGAGTAAAAGAATTAAAAAGAAGAGAAAATAACTAAAGAAAAAGATGAAAAATAAGAACAAAAGAACAAAAAAGAAAAAACAAACAATAAAACCAAAAACCAATAAGAAAGGAATAAAAAATAAAAAATATAAAATTAAAAGTCATGTATATTTGATTATCTGCTTTTGTTGAGAGAAACACCAAAGGGGGCTAAATGGCTATGTTTGCTCTGCCCACTGGTGTGTAAAGCCTGTATGGGTAGATGATTAAATACACACAAAACATCTTTTACAACATAGACAAATCAGAACGCCAAGCTGAATAAATAAATAAATGATAGATAAATTTTTGTTCTGTTTTGTTTTGTAAACCCCCAAATGAGGGGAGAGTATTTAAAAATTAATCTCACCTCCAGAATGTGTTGTAGATAACGTGGCCGTATGAGGAGAGAGATAAAAGTTTGGCACATGTACACTAAACTGGTCTGGAAAAAAAACATAAAAATAAATGACCAATCATAAATAAACATTTCAAAATCAATAAAAACATCATTGGAAATCCTTTTTCAAACTGCAGGCCTCAGGATATATTGCTTTTAAGGTCTCCTTAAAAATAAATTTAATAAACATCATACTAACCTTTATTTGGTGAGAGAGACAAAGATGAAAAGACTGATAAACTGTTAGAAAAAAGGTTTTAATACAAAACAAATATACACGTGAATACTTTCAAATATAGTGTGCCAGCTTATGCTCTACCTAGTGAGAGGGGGAGATAATTAGACGTGCTTTAATAGCAGGAGTATAGAATAAAAAAGAATAGAAATAGTATGAGTAGGATGATTTAATTTAGAATTTCCCCTTCAAGGTGTATTAAGGAGAAGGGTAGGGAGGTTTTAGTGTTTTGTTTTTTCATTTGGCTGGATTCAGAGATTTCAAAAGTTTCTAGGCTTTTCGAACTAATTTTGAGGCTTTTGGGGTATTTAGGGTTTCTCTGTTTTGAAGGACTTTCTTCTGTTTCCATCAGTTCAAATTTATTTTCAGTTTCTATTAGTCAGATTTATGGTTTATATTTGTTAGATTCCTTCTTCCAAGGAGATCTCTTTTTGGGGGTTAGTGGTGAGCTTTCAGTGTTGTCCAATTTTTTGGGTGGAAGATTGTTGGGTTTTGTAGTGATGGGAGGGATGCCTGGAGCTTGTTTTTGTTTGGTTTATATTTTTGGGGTCTTCAGTTTCATTGCTGTGTGGGTGAAGGTTCTTTGGATCTGGTCTAGAATGGGGCTTAGTTGTCAAGTTGGTCAAGCTTTCCCTTAGTAATTCAAGTAGTGTCTTCAATTCTTTTATTAGATTTATCATGTCGAAGTGAATCATCATTCCTTGATTTTGAGTACAGTTGTTTGTGGGTTTGGCTATGTTTGCATAGGTAGTTGTGGCTAGAGAATTTTCAATTAACTTCCTTGTAGGAAGGATATATGGGAAGCGGTTATTATTAACTTCCTTGTAGGTAGGATATATGGGGAGCGGTTATTATTTGTGACTGCTCCAATAATGAGTTCATCTCCTGGTCCATTAAATTTCATGATCATTTTACTGTGATTTCTTTAGGATGTCTTTTCCTACGATGATATCGATGAATAAATCCTTAATTATTTCAACAATCATGCCAGAATGTATCTTATTGTTTAGAGAGATATCAACTATTTCTTCCCCAACAATTTTAGTGTGTTGATTAGGGTCTGCCAGACCTTTTGTTTTTTGTTTAGTTTTACAAGAAGATTTAATGTTCTTGTGGTATTTTTGTTTACAAAGGTTCCACACTGCCAGTGTCTACAATAGTGTTAACTACAGTTCGATTTATCTTACACTTGATTAAAATGGTGTCTTTTGTTTCTGGTCAAGTGAGATTTGGAGGATTAGGGTCAGTGTCATATAAAACAGTAGATATTGAAGATCTACATACCTTAGCCCAGTGTCCTTTTTTTGGCATTTTTTATAGTCACCATTCCGAGCCATACATAGATGATGCAGATGGCATGAGTTTCCACAAAAGAAGCAAATTTCTTTAGGCTTAGTGTCTTTTTTTCTTTATAGTTGTCAGGTTGATATTTTCTAACTAGGACCCAATCAGGTGTTACCACTCTGAGCCAGAGTGGACCTATGAGCAATGGCAATGAAGGGGTACTCCACATTCCCCAAAGCGCCAGTATTGGAGCCTCACCATCAAATAGTTTAGTGTCATATCCAGGACATTTATAGAAGGGGGTTTACCCCTCTGCTGAGATGCAACTGGGCTCTATGTTTCTATGTATTTTAAGCTTATTGAAGTAACTCAAAATAATTCTTAGTAAACAATTATAACTTTAAGTAACTATTGTTGATACCTAATAATCTGCACAGTTATAATATGGTTTAATCTAAATCATTTATTTTTACAGTTATATGATTTCAAGTATTTCCAGCATTTATATAGTTTCAAATAACTAATAATAATAATAATTCTTTATAAACAATTATAGCTTAAAGTAACTATTCTAAAAGCAAATAATTTGAATAGTTATATGGTTTCAAATATACCTATTTAATACTAATAGTTTTCAAACAGATATATTTGACCCATAGATGAGACTGTAACTGGTATGAAATCAAAGTGGACATGGGAGTAATATTAATGATGGAGTGAATCCGTACTTCCCAGAGTTCTAGAACTGGAGCCTCACCACCAGATGCAATCTAGTGTTATATGCAGGACAGCTCATTTAAGTGGAGTCTTACTCTTCTGCAAGAGATGAATTTACTTTTGATTAACAGTTACAATGATGTGATGGGGTAATAAATAATAGTGAATAATAATTGTTTTAATTGTATAATCTTCCATAAGAAATAGAATTGTCGTATCTTTGGTTTTTAAAAAAATTCTATTGGTGCATATTGATCAATGGGCGATATTGTATATCTAACAATATAGAAGGGGAAATGATTTAAAAATCTTCTTACCATGAGTTTGCTAAGGACTTTGGGGAGGTGAAACTTCCAATCTCTGGCATAGAAAGACATTTGGTAGATAAAACGACACGTTGCATGGGCCTCTTTGAGGACAGGTTCTGTCAGGTTGATGCGAGCCAATTCTAAGGACTAAGACAAAAATCAGGTTTAAGATGAGAGGAAGGCAATAGTTCAATATTAAACAATTATTTCCTTGGACAAAGTAAAGAAAATTATAATAACATGAGTAATCATCTTTGGTTGATCATAGTGGACATTTACATAGTGCAATGGTTAGCCAGTTAAGTTAGCAGACTTAAGTTAGTAAGTTTAATTTCCACTGTGATATAATTATTTACATCACACAAATTTGAAATAGAAGGACATCAACAGAAATAGAAAGTTTAAAACTTTCTCAATTTTTGCTTCCTTTAAAAATTCACATGCCCTGATAAAATTTGTATATTTTTACATTTAAATACCAAAATGTTTAACATTGACAAAAAATAAAAGCATTCTCTGAAGACTTTGCGCTTTTTCATATTTGTACATTTTCATACTATTGGATTTAGTTTCAGTTTTCCTATATATATATATATATATGTGTGTGTGTGTGTGTGTGTGTGTGTGTAAAATTTTTTTCGTTGTAGGTCCAAAGAGAGAAAAAAGTAAATATTTCAAAATTAATAGGTCCACTAAGAGATTTGTATTTTTTAAAAATTATTTATTTCCTTTTTTAATACATGTATATTTCCAGCTTGATGCTTTCGTTAGCAATATATATATATATATATATATATATATATATATATAAAAATGTATGATACACATTGACAACAAAACAAAGTCAGTAAATGATTAGAATCTAAATTTACATGAATATTAAATATTAACAAAATCATCCATTACAGATTATATTCTATACTTACAAATTGTACAATGATAAAAGAAAAAGAAAAAAGCCTAGGAAAGAAAAGGGAGGAAAAAGGAAAGAAAAAGAAAAAAGAGAAAAACAAGCAAAAAGTAAAATGGAAAATCGAAGAAAAACAAAGCAAAAAAATAGAAAAAAAAAAAAAGAAAAGAAAAGTGAAAGAAAAAGGGAAAAAGGAAAGCAAAAAATGATAAAAATAAATAGAGTGGGGAAAAAAGGGAAAGAAAAAAGTAAGAAAAAAAAAAAGAAAAGAAAAATTAAAAAAATAAATAAAAAGATAAATTCAGAAGGGAAACCAGGGAAATTACCTGTAGTAATCGGTCTTGGTGGACACCAATAAAATCTAAAGCTTCTTTAAGAAAGGAATATTTCAATGTGGTCAACATTGATGCATAAAGGTCAACACTGAGGCAAAGGACATTGTCCCAATTTTGGCTATCAGGAACACTTCTCTCCTGCACAAAGAGATAAAAAATCAACAATTTCAAATTTCAAAATGTATTATGGACACACACAAAATACAACTAAAACATTATTCTTCTCATGTTAAGATGGTAAGGATTTCCCCGAGAAAGGTGAATATCATATACAAAGCCAGTGTAAAATGACAAAATCTTAAGGAAAATATAAAAAAATGAAGATGAAAGAAAATAGTTGAAAATAATAATGGTTGACAATGCTTCATCTAAAAAATAAATATATATGGGGATCATAGATCTTTGTCTCAATCTGGATGTAGGCCTGAGCAAGGAGGCATGGAAAGAGTGGCTTATGCAGCAAGTCTTTTCTTTGTGTAGAACTAATGTTGTCCAAAGACAAGGGCTGATATAGCTTGGCAGCAGTATTATTGCTGGAATTGTCAGAACAAAATTGATTAACTACATTGGACTGCCTTAGGGACCAGCTTGAATTTAGATTTATCCTTCTTCTATACTGGTTGCTAGAACACCCAGTTTGCCCTAAAAAAAAGTAAAAAAGAAACTCTAATAACAAATATGGTACCAAGAGAGATCAAGAATAGGATAAGGGTGAGTTAAGAAAAAGCTAAAGACTGGTCTGTTATGGTTTCACCTTTCATGGGTTATTTAATGCCAAAGCCAGCCTTGTAGAAGAACGGTAGAGGTACAATTTAAGAGAAGGGGGTTTGTAACTTTCACAAGGTGTGAAAGTGACTGCAATAGCATGACTAGAATTCAATTTTGCTTACAACAATGTTACAGTCCAACACATTAGCTTATTTAGGCAACCAAACTGAAGATGACTAAGGAACCTTTCTTTTCATCCTAATAATGGTTAGAAGTTCCGTGATAAAAGTTGGCTTCAAAAGAAAAAAAGAAAAAAAAAAAAGTAAAGTAGTAAAATAAAAAGAATGCATCTTTATTGATATATTTGTTGTCACCTCTCCATGTTACATGTACTAGTAACAAGGAATGATCATTGACCTGAATTATACAGTTGGTGTTAATTCTGAGTTTTACTTTTTCTAGACTGGTTGCCATCTTTCCTCTACAAACAGCCAATCAATTTGATATAGAACTACTCAAGTTAATATGCATACCAACTGAATTCAAGGAAATTCTGATAGGTAAAGAAGATGGTCTTAATGATAAACAGTGGGATGTCAGTTGTCTAAATTTCTGAGACGAAGATTGATGATTTTTATCATTAAGGGTTTTTGGACTATTGTCTTAATCTTTATTGTTATTTCCCCAATGTTTCGGCCGATATGTCCTCTTGAACTACGTCCTTTATTGAATCCATGGGGGTCGCCTGGTCTGATTCTGTTAGCCATAACCAGGTACAAGTGTTAAGTATTCCTGTATTGTTACTTGCCTGCAGTCAGGATTGAACCTGCAACCTCCAGATGATTGTCTCCTTAGAAGCTTAGGGAGCCAACGCTGATAACCGTTATGCTATGTATCCTACTGGACAGTTCAGAGTGAATTTTTGTAACTTATAAACTTAATGTTCTTACTTGACTAGGATTACTACTATTATGTATGATTTTTACCTGTGCTCATATTCAGATTTTTTTTCCTCCTCTAGACCTACCAGAAGCGATGAACGATAGGGAGGAGTTGCGAGAGAGGGTCAGGGATATCCGTGCTGGCGGCACGACATGATGATGATATTGTATTCAACTCTATACTTGGTCTAGTCAGCAGGTCATTGTAGCCCAAAATATGTGCTGATTCCTTAAGGCATCTAATCCTTCAATGTCCAGCCCTAATATTTATTTCAACTTCATCCCATAAGGGCAGATGGTTTCCCTTTTCCTTCCAAATATGGTCTGCCATACCCAATTTTTCAATCTCATTTCGTACTACTGTCTTCCGATGTTCTTCTAGCCTTACTTTTAGTGTGTGACCTGTCTCACCTTTGTATATTTTACCACAACTGCAAGGGATGGAGTAAACACAGTTCTTGATCAAGTATAGAGTTGAATACAATATAGGAACCGATAATTAAAATAGAGTTGAATACAATATGGGAACCGATGAAAATCAAACAAACAAATCTGAATATTAGCACAGGTAAAAATCATACATAATAGTAGTAATCCTAGTCAAGTAAGAACATTAAATTTATAAGTCCCAAAAATTCACTCTGAACTGTCCAGCAGGACACATAGCATAACGGTTATAGGTATTGGTTCCCTAAGCTTCTAAGGAGACAATCAACTGGAGGTTGCAGGTTCAATCCTGACTGCAGGCAAGTAACAATACAGGAATACTTAACACTTGTACCTGGTTATGGCTAACAGAATCAGACCAGGCGACCCCCGTGGATTATATAAAAGATGTAGTTTGAAGTTCTGTGAAGGTTCCCCGAGTTTGACAAACACCTGAAGAAGGCCGGAGGACATATTGGCCGAAACGTTGTGGAAATAACAATAAAGATGAAGACAATAGTCTGAAAACCCTTAATGAAAAAAAAAGAAAGAAAAAAAGTGGGATGTCATGTTGCTGTAAGACATGACTAATCAAAAAGAATTTTAATTTCAAAAACACTTACTCTGTTGAATGATAACAATTTTTGCTGTAAATCTTCTGCACTGTACAATGAGCTAATCGACAAGCACAAGTGATTAGCAACTTCAGCAGACATCAAGATCTTTGCACCCTGAAAATAAAAATGCAAAATAAATAGATAAATAAAAGTGAAGATCAAGAAACAATAAACAAAATAAGTTTAAGTTTCAACAACCCAGTAGATATTTGGATGTATTTATCTCCCCACCCCACCCCACTACAAGCAGGATATGACACAAGATCATTTTTTAAGAGGAGTAAAACCAGTTTGAATTCAGGGTTTTCCTTCTAGACTGGTTGGCTAACAAAAGATAAGGAACTCAGTCTGCTCCATTAGTTAGCTGTGGAGAGAAGAGACGGATTCCTGTCTTTTTGAAGGGCATTAGCACAAAGTGAAACACAAGCAGTCTTGTCCAGGATTTGAACTTAGGTCATTGTTTCTATTTTCTACAATAACTGTTATACTAAGTGTGCGTTCAATGACTCTTTGTAGGTCGGTTGATAGAGCAGCTAATATATTTTACCAATCTTCACTAAAGAAAAAGAGAATGATTTTGAGTCTCACCAACAGTTTTTTCTTTATCAGTCCTGATCTGCACTGTTCCTCACTGCTATAAAATGATGACCACAGTGAGATGGAATAAAAAAAAGCAACTTTAAATAAATGAAAGAAAATACAATTATTATTTTTACTCTTCACACAAAGAATGAAGAATAAAATGACCAATGCCCAAGTCTTTGTTTGCTGTTCATCTTACAAAGTGTCAGCACTAGAAAACAGTCAATAAAAATGACAAAAGTATTCTTTTTTCTTCGTTGTGGAGTTAATCTGCAGCTTCTTGTGTTTGGATAATCTTTTCTTAAAAATAAACAATGATGTGGGATTGAGGTTGTTTAGTAGGGGAAACTGGGACAGATGATATTAGCACATTTATGTTTGAAATCTACAATGCCCTACTACGAAACCGAATAGAACCCAAAATCGACAACATACTTAGAAAAAACCAAAATGGCTTCCGAAGAAATAGATCCACGACCTCACAAATATTAACCATCCGCAGAATCCTTGAAGGTGTACGGGCAAAGAACCTACAAGCGACATTAATATTTGTCGACTTTACCAAGGCTTTCGACTCCATTCACAGAGGAAAGATGGAACAAATCCTACTAGCGTACGGCATACCTAAAGAAACCGTAGCGGCAATAACAATTCTCTATAGAAACACTAAAGTAAAAGTACGATCACCGGATAGAGACACGGAATACTTTGACATTGTAGCAGGAGTACTACAAGGGGACACGCTGGCCCCGTACCTCTTTATCATTTGTCTAGACTACGTACTTAGAACATCGATTGACAAAATCAAAGAGAATGGTTTCGAACTGACGAAGAAAAGAAGCAGAAGATACCCCGCAACAACAATTACCGACGCCGACTACGCCGATGACATAGCGATACTGGCAAATACACCTGACCAAGCCGAAACTCTTCTGCATAGTTTGGAACGAGCAGCAGCAAGCATAGGCCTCTATGTTAATGCACACAAAACGGAATATATGTGCTATAACCAAACGGGGGACATCTCCATTCTAGAAGGAACCCCACTTAAACTAGTAGACAAATTCACGTACCTAGGAAGCAGCGTCGAATCAACCGAAAAGGACATCGAAACGAGGCTAACGAAAGCATGGACAGCTATCAATAGGCTATCGATTATATGGAAGTCAGACCTAACCGATAAAATGAAACGCAGTTTCTTCCAGGCAGCGGTCACATCGATACTGCTATATGGATGCACTACATGGATGCTAACAAAACGGCTGGAGAAAAAACTGGATGGCAATTACACAAGAATGCTGCGTGCAACCCTGAACAAGTCCTGGCAGCAGCACTCCACAAGACACCAAATGTACGGCCACCTGCCCCCTATCACGAAAACTATTCAAGTTAGACGAACCAGACATGCAGGACACTGCTGGAGAAGCAGAGATGAACTCATAAGAGATGTACTCTTATGGATCCCCACACATGGCCGCGCAAAAGCAGGACGACCAGCTCGAACGTACATTCAGCAGCTATGTGAGGATACAGGATGTTGTCCTGAAGACCTACCTAGGGCGATGAACGATAGGGAGGAGTGGCGAGAGAGAGGGTCAGGGATATCCGTGCTACCAGCGCGATATGATGATGATAGTTAGGAGGGAAAAAAAAGTTCACCTGTTCAGTCTTAGAAATGGTCAGGAGGAGAGTCAGTGCTGAGTCGACAAAAGGCAATCCTTGTTTGGCCTGAAAAAATCCCCAAAAAAATAAAAAACAATTAAAACAAAAATAAAAGGAAAACCTTTGCAGCAATGCAGGGTAATTAATTTTATTTAGCGAAAATCATTTTAAGACTTTTTAGCCTCGACTAAAAGTGATGGACGTCATTTTAATTTGGGTCCTGGATATGGTGCTAAACAACATAAAGTAGCCTGGCTCCGGATTGCTCTGAAGTCCATTCTGTCCCAAAGTATTACTCCTGTTAAAATTCCATCTATACATCAAATAAATCTGAGATAATTCTTTTTTTTAAAGTCCAGTCTCCTTGAATACACAGGGTTGCAGCATTCACACCACATCAGTAATGGTGCTGCTGTGATTTCATAAGCTCCACACTTGCTTTTGAATTCATTTTTTTTTCTTTTCATAAACTTTGAAGACCAGAAAGAACAGGTTGCTCTACTGGAGGAGGAGGGCATTTGGTGAGAGAGAGAGAGAGTGCATTAGTGGGAAAATGAAAGACAAACCGTCATGTCCAGGATTTGAACTTGGCTCATCATTCTTAAGATAATAACTCTGCACTGTTGGTTGAGGCTATAGAATACATCGAATGCACCTCTGTAGTTGAGTAAGACCCAACACCTGACAAGTGTCTGAAGTATAACAATAAACTGTATCTGATTGTGAGGCTCTTGTCTTAGGGCTTTGGAGAATGTGGAGTATCCTTTCATTGCCATTACTTCCAATCTAACCCAAATTGATAGTACCTGTTAGGGTACCATCTATGGGTCAAATAAAACTGTTCAATAATTTACTAAGGATTATTACTATTAGTTATTTGAAACCAAACAGCTGTGTAAATTACTTATATTACACAGGAATACTTGATAAATAGAATTACTAATGCTAAATAGCAATACTTGAAACTATTTAACTGTGTGAAAACAAATGAGCACTAACAACTCGTTTAAAAACACAGTTATCAACAAACTATTCATTTATATATATATATATATATATATATATATATATAAAAACAGGATTTAGAATTAAATAGTTGATAAACCATAAAATACCAACCAAATAAGCTGATAACTGTGGCATGACATGCCCCTGATGCTTGAGAAAATGTTTAAAATGATTATGAACTACATTAATTGGTTTCTTAAAACATTGATATTGTAACAAAATCTGATGAGTTTTCTTGTTTAAAATGATCATGAAGATACATTTTTGTATTGTAAATAATTGGAAACCATAATTTTTAAACTGACTCCAGCATAAAGTAAGGGTTGATATAGCATAAAACCAACCAACCATCTTAACTAAATCAAGTGTTCAAAATCATTCACATTAGTTTAATTATGTTAGTTGTTTTAACAAGTGGCTTCCAGTTAAGTAAGGTAAAATATGAGATGTACATGAATACACTGCAATTTGGAAACAAATGGTACAGGTGACATTTACCTGAATCCAAACTTGGACAGTGGTCAGTAAAGTAGGGATCAATAAATGGTTATGCAGTACAGGAATCCAAAGGCTGGGATCATCCAGGTTCAAGATGATTTCTTGTAAGAGAAGGACACTGGTCATCAACAGCTGCAAAAGAACACAGAGCAAACAGGATAGATAGATAGAGAGATCCTTCCAGGATGAATTCAGATAGAATTTATAAAGGAAGAAAAAAGATAATTTTCTAAGAGTGTAGCAGTATTGTCTGTAGTCTGTAACCCCCCCCACATTGTATTTGTTTTAAAATGATATCTCTTGGCTGTCAGGTTTGATCAAAATCATATAAGCCATGGGTCAGTTCCACAAAAGAAAAAAGAAACAAAATAAAATCCTGAAAATAAAATTGTATGGCCATCTTTATCAATAAAAATTTCTCTCAATCCAATCATGAAGTAATGTATGTAACACTTTTGCTCTTCAGCTAAAGTTAAGCAGATCCTAACTATAGTGGACAGACAGCAGACAAAGACTTGGTCAGTTTCCTATCCCATTCAAGGTCTAAAACTGCTGTCTATGTTCTTGTTGTGACCAACTATGGTGGCCAGGGAATGGCTCCCAGTCTGGCCTAACAGTACAACCACCACTGCTCTGGGCAGCAACTTGTCTGTTCTTAACTCCTGACTGTTACCTTGAATATATGGAGCCATAACTTTTGGAAAAGAAAACTGCTTTTCCTGTGTAGACCTACTAGAATTCCTGTACTTTAGAAAATGATATCCTTGGGTTCTGATCTGACTGTATCTGTGCTGAAGACTTCTGTTTATTACAGACATTAAAAAAATAACCTTTTTATCCATCAAGAAATCCTTCTCTTTTTATTTCATTAATTATCAAAATCTGCCAAAATCCCTAACTTGTTTAGCTATCCTTTTGATACTTCTATACAATCCTGGAGCACTGTTTGATTAGTCTCTAAACAAATATTTTTGTGAGATTAAAGTAATTTTTGCTATAAACCAATTTCATATCATGCAGTGTTTACATTTATTGGAGGAAAAAAGCCTTAGTTATTGAATAGCCCTTATCTAAAATAATTCCCTCCTCAGTGAAAAAAATTTCCCTTATTTACATTCATTCAATCTGGAATTCCTCGTTCATAAATAAGAAAACATTTTTTTGAAAATTTCATATATCCTTTGTTATCTGTTCTTTTTTAACCAAACATGCATATGTATTGTCATATGGCCATCAAGTAAATATAAAATGATGACGTGTATATGTTTCTTATTGACAATAAGTAAAGAAGATGAAAAATATAGATGAATAGGTCCTCACCTCTGTTAGGTGGTTTCTTTTTCTTTCTTTTTACTCTTTTCCTTTTGAAGACGTTGAAATGTCATAGAAGAATTTGTCTATGGCTGTATTCTATTTCCACTCATATAAGGTCCCCCCCACCACACGCCCACTCCCTGCACTTTTATGGCAGGGTAGAAATGATTTGAATGGCATGTACCAAATGCATGAGCAAGGTTGTCTGAATTGGCATTTAATGGATGAATGGAACAAGTGACCAAAATTGAAGATCCAAGTCAGTCAGAGGGATGAACTCAAGGCAGTAGGTACAGACAAAATCGTCTACCACCAGAAAGAGATATAAAAGGATTTATCATAGCACATATTCCCACCCCAAATTTGTGATATAAAGTGAAGGTGTTGTCTGGAGAATAATCTTTATGTAAGGATGGAAACTGCTTTGTCAGAGTGAAGGAAATGCTGAGGATTCATATTTGTATGAATAATGTCAAGAATTCATTTCTTGAAGGATACTGGATCCAAAGAGCATTAGGAAATTATGGGAATCTATGAAAAGGGATTTTAAAACCCAGAGGTCTATCAGGCTGAGATGAATCTGAAGAAATGCCATATTTAAATATCTCATTCTTGCAACAGTCTGTCAAAGAAACCTTTAACAGAAATATCAACCCTGGCAGGGCAGAACTCTAAGCAGGATATTAAATAGATAAAATAATCAACTGATGTTGAACAGTCTTATATAAATCAAAAAAAAGGGGAGTATAAGAGATGGCAGTAAAAGTTGAAATGTAAAGGAGAAAAAGAAAGGAAAAGCAAGAATGTTTGGAAAGAAACAATATTTTTTTAATCATTTCTTTTTTGTTCTTTTGAATAATCGTATTTAACTCACTAGTTTGATTTAGAGAAATTTTGCAGATAGCGTTTGTAATAATGTTACAAAAAGAAAAAACAAATGTGACTAGTTATTTTGGGCTCATGACAATCAGCAAAAAAAAAAAAAAAAAAAAAAAGAAGAAGAAGAAAAGGATAGATAGATAGAGAGATCCTTCTAATAATTTGACTCAAATAAATTATGGCTGAAATAATAAAAATAATCTATAAAAATCTCAAAAAAATATATTCTTTGAAAAATGGGGTTACTCCCCATTTTTCAAAGAATATATTTTTCTTTTAATTTAACTGCTAAATTTTGATTGTAAATCATTTTTTCTGTTCATCATATGAGGGAAATTCATTCTTAAGAAATCTGATCGAAAAGATTCAAACCCAATCAAAATTCTGTGGGGGTGTTCTTGTGTGTTGGTGAGTTTGCATCAAAGCTTTGAAAAATATAACAGATAAAAAGAAAATATTGTTTTGGATTTGGTAGAATGCTAAGTTATAGTTGGGTTATTTTGTTTCATGGCATATCAACTATTATGGGTTAATGAATTTTAAATGAATTGTTAGAGTGCAAGACAAAGGTTTGTAGACAATTCTGTTTCACAGGTGTAAGTTTTGTAGATGGTCTCGTTTTGTAGCTGTATCAAACTTTTTTTTATATATGACTATCATCATCATCATCATCAAGTAGTGCTGACAGCATGTAGTTCCTTGATTCTCTCTCACCATCCTTGATGTTGTGGAGTCTCCAGATTGAGATGTTTGATATTTTCAGTTGTTTCTGTTCAGTTATTGGTTGGGTATGATTTATTTTTGTTATATAATAGCCGAGGGATTTCGGTTTATGCCTTTGAGTTTAGTTAGGCTGAGAACCTTTCGGCTCAGCACATGGGTGAGTTGGGTGCAACATTGAGGCAGGTGTTAACGTGGGCGTGCGCGGGCGGATGGAAGTGTCACTCAGATGTCATAATAGTCCGAGACGAAACGGGGTGACAGGGTGCAGGTGACGTCATGCACCGGAAGCGCACGGAGGTTTGTGTGAGAATCTGAAGAAAGTCAGGGTTGAGATTAGACATGGGATTAAGACGGTCGACTTTTGGAGCTCGCAGACGCGAGGTGAACGTGTGCCCTATGAGGGCCGCTCAAGATGGGGGCCAAATGAATAAGACAGCATAGCAAGATTGTGTCTCTCCTCCTTACGTTGAAATCTTTAACTCAAATTTAATAAAAAGGTTTCGTACCTGAACAAGAAGTCGTAACGTGTTTTTGAATTCTGAGATTCCTATGTTCTATCGTTATGAACATTATATGTCTATTTCGCAAACAGCGTAATTGCGAATATGGTACATTTTGGATTGAAGGAAGGTTTGGGTTTAGTTGGGGTAATAGAATGTGCTTCGCTTTGGTGTTTGGTTCTGGATTTGGTGGTGCATCAGTGATCTTTGTGATTTTTCTTTTAAGGTATCTATTTTGATATTTTTTGGGCAGTGTTATGCGTGTTTGTTGTGGTTTCTTTTTGTTTGATCTTAAAATCTCGGCCAGTTGTTTAATCCTAGTTGCACTAATTTTTCAATGAGAGTTCTGTATTTATTTGGTTGATTGAACTCACCTTCTGTGCTACATTAGCATAGGTGTTATCTTTCATATAGGATTCCACCATTTTTCTTGCATCTAGAAATGTCCTATTTCTTTTATATTTCACCTCCATGATTTCTCTCTCTTTTGTATATATTGCAAGTTCTTGAAAAAGCAGGATGGTTCTCTTGGCAGCTTTTTGCATTTGGCTTTGTTAGGACAATTTTCCTCTGTGTGGTCTGGGTTTTTTTGGCAACACTTTTCATATATTGGATGTCCTCTGCAGCTCTCCTATTAGTGACCATATTTTTGATATTTAAAGTACCTTAAGGATGTGGGGATGTATTGTTCTATCTTTTTCAATTCAATCTTTATTTCCTTGGGAATTATGAATTTGTTATATGTTAAAGTGTATGTATTGGTTTGTATTCCTTCACCACCCTTTCTAATGGTTATCCTTTTGTCGTCTGTGATCCCTTGCTTTCCTAAGACTGTATTTCCTCTGGTATAGCTAAGGATAACTCCCTATTTTTGATAACTCTCTTTAAGCTGTAAAATTTTTTATGTGAATAAACTTTGTACTTCAAATTGTGGAAGGTTTTGATTTTTGTTAGGTTTTCAGAATGTTTCTTCTACAAGTAAATTGCTACTTCTAATTTTCTTCACAGTTTGCACTGTTAGAGATTATTTTTTCAATCAAGGTTGAGGAAAATTTGATTAAAAGAGTTTCTGTTTGTATTTGCCATATGTATTGTTTGACTTTTGTCCTGTGCTCTACTACCCACTACAGAGTCCACTTTCTGTTGTAAATTTACCAAGGGGGATACCCATTCGCCTTGGTCGAGACAGGATTTGGTTTGATTTGGTTTTATGGCATATCAACCATTGTGGGTTATTTAATGTCAAATCCTCTTTATACATATACATTAAATACATAAGATTTAGTTTGGTTGGGTTTTATGGCATTGTAGGTTAATTAATTCTGAATTCTGTTTACATGTATATATTAAGTATGATTTGGCTTGAGTTGGTTTTACAGCATATCAACCACTGTAGGTTATTTAATGCTAAACCCTATTTATACATATATATTAGATATATAGGATTTGCAAAGACATTTTGTTGATAATGTTTTTAAATGAGCCTAAGCTCATTCTTTTGTACACAGTTAAATGGTTCCAAGTATTTCCAATTCAATTAAACAAGTCATTCATTTACACACAGTTAAATGATCAAACCATTCTTTTTCAAACAATCCAATTTAGGATAAGTCATTTGTTTGCACTCAGTCAAACAATTCTATTTGACTCACAGATAGGACCCTATCAGGTGCTACCACTCTGGGCCAGAGAGGACCTGGAAGTGATAGCAATGAAGGAGTAATCTGCATTCCCTAAAGCTTCAGGGCTGGAGCCTCGCCATCAGCTTGATGAGTTTAAGTTTTGTTTAATGGCATCTCAATCTATGTGGGTCACATTTAATGCCAGAAGGGTTAAATTAATTTTGTTTTTTGTGCATGTTTTAGAATTTAGGGTATGAGTTTTGGTTATGTTTTATTATATTTAGCTAGGTTTTGATTGGTTTGGTTTGGTTTGGTTTGGTTTGATGTCATGTCAACCATTTCAGGTTACTCAATGCCAAATCCATTTTTATAAAAATATAAGTACAGTTTTCTTTACACTCAGTAAAATGTAAAAACAGTTCCATTTCAAACAATTTAGTTTAACATAAATACGCAGTTCAAATGTCAAAAACAGTTCTTTGTAAGTTGATTTGGTTTTATATCATATCAAACATTGCAAATTGTTCAATACCAAATCCTATTTAGACTTATATATTAAATACATATGGTGTGTGAACATTTTTCAAATAACATTTTTAAACAAATCTGAGCTCATTTTTCTTCACAGCCAAATGATTTCAGGTAATTCTTGTTATATGAATCATTCTATTTATTTCTCCTCATTTGCTTGCACACAACCAAATGATTTCTGGAGTTGCAACAGTTTAACATCAGTCATTTGTTTGTACACATTTAAATAGATATGTATAATATGTAAGAGATTAACATTTAAAAAGAGCTTATAAGTTGGCCCACAGTTAAATAGTTTCAAGTAGTATATTATATACTTCTTCAAGATTAAGGCTGGCAAGTATGCGGTCTGTATTGCTATCCATACTTTCTATACTATAGGTTCTTCGTAGGGGTCTTTTTAATCCCTGAGCATTGCAGTGTTTGATTTTTGTTTTGAATGTGCTTCTGGTTTTTCATTTTCGTGTTCATCTGTATTTTCCTAGTTTGGCAAATGGAAACCTCTGTTTGCATGGGCTCAAATCTGTTCTTTCTTGGGGTAGTTCTTGTTCTTGAGCTGGATCAATTTTTTTTCTGTTTTGTACCATGTCCCTTTAGTTTTCCTTTTGGGTGCAGTCTGTTGTGGCCCAGCAACAGAAGTCACCTCAGAAGTGAGGGCTTCTGAGCTGTTCCTGTCTGGCTTTGCCTGTCTCTCTTGGCCTGTTGCAACTCTGGTGTTTGGGTCTTTGGAGAGTTTTTCAGTAACTGCTTCTATGATGGTTTTCATCTCCTGGATCAGCACTCTCATTTCATTTACAAGTTAGGGTTTTGTGGTTGCACTTGTTTCATACATATAACAGCTTTGTTTTTTGGTTGTTGGGATATTTTTTGTCACTTCTGCATATTTTGTAATCTCTACTTGAGACAAGAATATATTGGTTTATATACTTGTGTCAAGATGGGGATTTCGAGCCTTTACTTACCATGTTCTATCTAGTACCTCTAAGGTGAAAAGGGTTTCCCATAAGAGCAATTTGTAGAATACAGTCAGGATTATATAGGTATTAGAGCTTGGCATGATCAACCAAATGATTGGATCAAGTCTGTCCAACTACATGTCTAGCGCAAGTAAGGATCAAAGTGGAGTGTTGCAGGTCATGTGACCATTTTTTACCTGAGTCATGGATTGCTCAGCCACTAGGATCCTGACATTACAGGTTGCCATATGTAGCCTCGTTGGGAGTCTTATCCCTCTGCAGAGGAGCAGTCAGTGTATTCTAAAGCGCCAGCTGAGAGGGCAATTTTAGAGAATTGTCAGTTGTCAATTATCAGCTGTACAAACCTTCACAGGCACAGGGATTTTATGAATTGTATTTAGAAAAAAATGTAATCTGGGGATAAAATTCTTATATTCTACTTATAGTAAATTATGTTAAAATATGAGTTTGAGTAACATTTATGACTTAAAGTAGCCATTGATATACATTTATATATATTATACACACAGATATATTTATGATAATAAAGATATTGGGAGAAAGAAAAACATAATTATATATAGCAACAAACAAAAATATATATACATTCATGCATACATAATAGACAGGTGAACTCACCTTTATTCTTGTTTGCTGCTTGCCTTGTAGAATAGCAACTGTGTTTGTAGAGTCTGCATTTTTTACACTCTTTGTTTTGCCTTGAACAGGGAATAAGTTTCTTACACATTCCAACAACATTGAACACACCACTCTCAAAAGTGATATCAGGCACTGGTCGGAAACTAGAAAGAGTCCAAAATAAATTAAAGAATGACTTTGGAATTCGCAGCACTTTCAGGTTAATAAAACGAGAAAATTCCAAGCTGATTTCAATCTGGCACTAATAGACATATCAATAATCCTTCATAAATGAGAATTATTCCAGGAAAATAATAATAATAATTAAGAGAATAATAAGTGAAAATTAATAATCATAATATAGGGTGTCTACAAAGGAAATCAACAGTTACAAAGATAAGACATTCTTTGTTGCATATTAACTTAAAAATCTATTTTAAGTACTGACAGTTTTTACTTGCAATAGATTTTTCAAATAAATCTCAGTTTTGGAAGCACATGTAGAATAGTATTCATCATTTTAGGAAATAGACTTTATGAACTGAATTTAAATCATGAATTTTTCCGATTGTTTGTGGACATTTCTTTGTACTTTTGGCAAGGAATACTTTGTTCTTTTTTTTAAATTCAATTTAGAAAATATACTGTTTAGGAAACACAACCCTTAATTAGCCAGTTAAAGAGATTTATAATGCAAACAGACTTCTATATCAAACATATCTTGCAATTGAAAACCATATACAGAAAAAGAAAAAAAAAAATAAATAAAAATAAAAAATTAAAATTTATAAAAAATAGTTGCATCAAATATTTTTTTACAGTTTTAGTCTATATATTTATTCAATGTTGTTACATCTAAATTAGAAAATGTTTCTTGCATATAATAAAAGTAAGGGGTTGTCAAAAACATCTCTATAAAAAATGCAGATGCGAATGTTTTCTTTTTTCTGACTACATTCCAAGTAAATATTATATATATATATATATATATATATATATATATAAGAATAAACAATTTAAAAACTATCTTGAAAAGAGTAACATCTACTTTAATTTTCAATTTTTAAAGTCCCAAAAGTACAACTGTTAGTTTCTTTGTTTAATGACAAATCATTATATCATATGTAATATGATATAATGATTAAAAAAAGAAAAGAAACACAATGTATTTATCTAACAAATTATCCTCTTACATATAATTAGTTTAAAAAAAAATCATCTAAATCAATTAAGACAGAGTGGTTGACACAAAAAAAAAGAGACAAAAATATGTTTACTCTAAAACCTTTTTTAAAATGTAAAACTTACTCTTTTTTTCACTAAATTATCAACATTTTTTATTAAAATTGGAAAATAAAGACAAATCAAGACAATCCAAAATTACAGCATTTTTGAGATCACCTAGAATACTGAGAAGAGTCCTGGAGGCCAGAGGAGATTTGTTGTCACTCAGATTCTAGTGAAAGACAATTAGCTAATACTGGTGTGCAAAACTTGCAAGAAGTAAAATAATAATTGAATCAATCGATCACTTTGTGTCTGGTTGTCCAATCCTAAAACCAATAAAATATAAAGAAAGGCATGATAAAATAGGACATTATTGGAAAGTATGTAAATACTATGGAATATTGGATTGTGAAAGATTGTCAACTATTCTCTGGGACTTTCCAATTCTAACTGATGTAAAAATAAAGAACAATAGACCAGATGTAGTGGTTAAGAACTATAAAATAAAACCATGCCTTCTAATTGATATGTTTGTGCCAACAGATAATAACATATCAAATAATATAATAAAATAAGTAAATACAAAGACCTGGAAATAGAAATTGAAAAAATGCAGCATCTTAAAACTCCCAAAGTGCCAGTAATAGTGGGAGCACTGGGTATGATCAAGATAGGAACAGATAAACACAAGATACCTGACAGTCCAAGGTAACACAAAAAAAATTCACTTACTATCAATGTAAGAGAAAAATATCCTCCAAAAGAGACAGCAATAAACATCAATACAGACTACATATGATCATTACCTTCTTGGTTAAAGACCCAGTGAAGGAGTGTCAAAAAACCAAAGTAAAGCTGAAAATTGAATAATAATATTAATAATAAAAGTGATTAAAAAGGAGTTGAGTGAATCAAAGTTTGACTTACTGTTGACACGTTCTTGGTTTGGTAACTGTAGCAATGTGGTCAGTGATGCAACAAGTCCAATTTGGACAGCTGGAATAAGACATTCTTTGTTGCAGAAACTTGTGTCAAGGGCCAGTTGTAAGTCTTCAAGAATGTCTGACCATTTGTTCATAGAGCTGGAAGACAAACCAAACAATATCTATGAAGATTGTAACCTGATTTTTAGTTGAGAGTAACCTTTTCATAGAGAGGATATGAGACACACTTGCTTATTGATAATAAGTGATCTCTTGTGACACATAAAAAAACAGTGACAAAAAAACATGTTTACTCTAAAACCTTTTTTTAAAATGTAAAACTTACTCTTTTTTCACTAGAATATTAAATTTTTTTATTAAAATTGGAAAATGGAAGACGAATCAAGACCATCCAAACTACAGCATTTTCACTATGTGAACACAAATGCATTCAAACTCCACGGCAGAGACATTTTTGATTTAAGTGATCCCATTATTTGATTTCAAGAAAGGCTGTGTTTGATCATTTTATTAAGCCTTTTATGAGTAGTATCATCAGGTTGAATTCTTGAATCTGAAGCAGCAGCCTTACAATGAATAGTAAAATAACAACTGGAGCTTATAGTTTTAAAGGGTTAAAATTGTTAAAATTTAGGAATTCAGTCTGCAGAGAGTTAAAGACAACATAAACAGATGAATAAACTTCATACTTACCCAACCCAGCTTGTTATAATTGTAAAATACGTGGCACTAGCAATGCAGGCTAACTTCAAATTATAAACAGAGATGTTGTCTTTCACCTTAAAATAAAATATATAAAAAAACAGGTAGGATTTTTCAAAGGATTTTTTTTTTTTGGATAACTTGTTAACACACATACGCTATTGGTGGAGATTTAGTATATACTGACTGCATCCTTTGTATAGACGTAAAAAAGGGGTGTCATAGGCATGAAACTAGTCTACATTTAATGGTAAGGATCCATTTCTGGAGCTAACGTAATGCATCCCTGCATTACCATTACTCCTAATTTTACTCTATGAGTCAAGTACGAGAATAAGTTTCCAGACTTTTTTTGAACAGGCATTTAAAATTGTCGTAGACTCTTGAAAATTCAGTATATTATTGCTATACATCTTATGAGATTACTGACCAATTTTTATGATTTCAGGTTCAAATGAACAGCCACAGCAGGAATTAGAATACACTCTACAAAAGCCTGGTGAATTTCAAAAATGCAATCTGGACATAAGGACACTTTAGAAGAACGACATACAATAAAATTCTGTTTTAAACTTTGAAAAAATGCCACAGAAAAGTATGGAATGCTTCAGACTGCTTTTCAACCATCTTGCATGAATCAAGCATCAGTTTTTGAGTGGCATTAGAGATTCAAGGAAGGCAGGGAGTCTGTGAGGGATGATGAGAGGTGTGGGAGGAGTAAGGAAGTCAGAACACCAGAGTTGATTGGCCAAAGGTTACTATGTTGAGGTTTTAAGGGAGTTCAGGAAAAGATTCCGTTGGAAGAGGCCAGCACTCTTCAAATCGGGTCAGTGGCATTTCCACCAGGACAATGCACCAGTTCAAAACTCCATCCTTGTCACAGACTATTTGACCAAGATGGGCATCAAGACAGTTCCTCACCTTCCCTATAGTCCAGACCCTGCTCCCTGTGACTTTTGCTTATTCCCTAAGGTGGTCATTAATTATACAATTAATATTAACACGATTTTTTATTTACTTAAATTTTCCACTAATGTGAAAATAGTAATGAAAAAAAAAAAAAAAAAAAATTCATAACTTTGGTTTCTAGATACAAAATTTTTAGCTAGATGTTTACTTTATACAGTTAAACAAAAACAAAGTTTCAGCTAACTTGATGGACACAAAATAAGGGTCTAATTTAGCATTATACTTACATTGTAAATTGAACCTCACTTTAAGATGATTTGGTGGCTATAGTATAGCCATACTTGAGTTATATAATTTATTTAGCCTAAATGTATATACATTTATGCCAAATAAATGCAACTCTCTCTCAAGACTTTATTTGTCATAAAAATAGATACAAACATTTGAGTTATGTGATGATTGCTGGATAGAAAAAAAGAAAAAAAAAAGAGACTTTTGATCAATTATAATTTTCTTATATTAAATAACTTTATTAGCTTATAAAGAAAAAAGTCTTAGATCGGCACACTTACCAAACATTGGATACTGCTAAGAAGATCTGACAGTATCTGCATCTTGAGTTCTTCCTTAAGAATAACACCAGGAATCTGAAATCATAAAGTTAGTAGCATTGGTTCTTGTTAGCATTTGACAACTATGTCGTGTCACTAAATATAGGCAACTGGGTATTGTGAGATGAGTTAGAAATAATCCTGACGACATTGGGTGCAGAGAAAGAGAAGTGTGAGTGTCATCGAAAAACACCAGAAAGAATTTAAAAGAGTAAACAAAATATCTCTGTCTGGAATCCAAGGGTAATAATGACTACGTATGATAGAGGCTGGAGAGAAGAGAGGGTCAGGACTTCTACAGACAGTTAAACAGCATTAATTCTGATAATACCTTTCTTCAATGACTTTCTATAGTAAAATAGTCAGTAATACTTGTATTAATTCTTGACCACTGACAATACCTTTCTTCTTGATTTTTAATACAGTTCTATAGTAAAATCATTACCAATACCTTTATATTATACATATAACCCTATTCTGTCACTAATGCTTGTAATTAATTTCCGACCATTAACAATATATTCTTCCTGATTTTCAGAGGTGTAAAAAAAAAACAAAAACAAAAAAACAACTTTGATATTGTAGTAGTAGTAGTGATGAGAGGAAATGAGTAATTAGGGAGGAAATAAATTTCACCATGTTTTGATGCAACTCTGTCAAAGGACTCTGGATTTGAGTTTTAGATACTACAAGTAACAATCTATAACAATATTTACCTTCAATTTGGTGATTGTTATAAGCCAGTTCTTCCAGGATTTAAGCAGCAGTAGAATTGGATCATCTTTGAGTGTGTCTGCAGTCAAATAGGCATCCATGTTTTCTTTCTTGGCAACTTCAGTCAGTGACTTTCGAATAAACTGAATCAAAAACAATTGGTTGTGATTTTATTTGGTTTGGTTTTGTTTAACAACACTAACTTCTTGTGGATTATCTAATGCCAAAATTTGATTCATTTCTAAAAGTTTGATTAGAATCATAATTATATTTTCCATGTTCTATTGCATTTCATTCTTTAAATTACACTTTTATTTGTCTATAATCATGTTTGTACACAGTTATATATCAAGTATTATCTAATACAAATAATTTGCATACAGCTGTATGGTTTCAAGTATTCCTATCAAATACCAATAGTTTATACACAATTATATAGTTTAAAGTAACTATTCCAATTCTGTAATAATTATTTGTTAGCACACAGTTATATGGTTTCAAGTAATCCTATCTAAGACCAATAATTTGGTAAGACAATTGGTAAAGAAGAAAAAGAACTATCTTCACCATTTATTTTCCTACAAACATTTGTGATAAACTGGTGGAAATGAGGATCTTTTTTTTTTTTTTAAACAAAGAATAAAAATCGTAAAATTCAATACTTACCTCAGACCAATACTGAATCCGATTCTGTTTGGAAAGAACAGCCATTTCAGCTTTGAAACTTTCCTCCACTTTGTCTCTGGAAGAAACATTGTTATATATATATATATGTGTGTGTGTGTGTGTGTGTGTGTAACATAGACACAGACAATATAAATATAAGTAAAAAGTAAGTAAAGTTGGCGATCATAGTCGAGGGTGACCCGAAGGCTTCCTTTTCGATAGCTTACTACACCAAGGTGTAGGGGAGGGCGCTACTCCTTTCCCTGGATTGCTCCACTTTACCCTTGATCCGTACCTTATAATGCTGAGTGTTAAGCAAGGAGGCATCAAGTACCATTTTTTGAGTCTTTGGTATGACTTGACCTGGGATTGAACCCAGGTCTCCCGGGCCATTGGTGAACACTCTAACCGCTAGGCCAATGTCCGGACATATAAATATAAAAACAAAAAAAAACAAAAACAAAAAAACTTAAGTCCCAAAACATAATTGATAGGGCAAAAAAAAAAAAGAAAAGAAAAAGCCACTTGGTCATAGGAAAACTTATATTTTTACAAAATAAAATTTCATCTTTGATGAAGCTGTCTTTACAAAAACACATGAAAATGAGTCTGTCTAATGAATTATATATATATATATATATATATATATATATATATATTCAAGTAAGTTTTGACAATGGAACACTGTTTATTATTTTTAATTTTATTTTTTCAAGTCTCCTTGTTATTTTTCTTGTGCTGGGATCTAGGTGGTATCTTCTGCTCAAGCGCTTTTGACCATATTTTTGAGTTAACAGTTTGAGTTTTCATTGTTTTAATTATTTGTAGAGTTTTGTTTTGAAGTTGTTGGTTGGAATGTTTTCAGCATATTCTTTTAAAAAGTTCGGGTGAAAAAAATAAACAATAAAAACAATTACAAATCCTAGAAGCAGAATGCATAAAAAATAAAAAACCAAACATAGAATAGAATAGCATTTGACACAGGCACCAACATATCAAATATTTTTAATAACTAAAACCACTAACTCTATTAGTAAGTATGGTTGAAAGCACTTGGGCAGAAGATATGAGACAATTCCTTGACCAACTAGATCCTGACACAAGAAAAATAACAAGGAGACTTGAAAAGATAAAATTAAAAATAATAAACAGTGTTCCATTGTCTTTAACAAAACTTGCTTGAATAATAACTTTCTGCCTAAATATACACTCTTATATATATATATATATATATATATGTAGTGCATTCAAAAAGTTTCCAGACTTTTTTTGAACAGGCATTTAAAATTGTTATAGACTCTTGAAAATTCACTATGTTATTGCTATACATCTTATGAGATGACTGACCAATTTTTATGATTTCGGGTTCAAATGAACAGCCACAGCAGCAATTGGAATACACCCTACTAAAGCCTGATTGTCACAGCTGGTGAATTTCAAAAATGCAATCTTGACGTAAGGACACTTTAGAAGAACGATATGCAATAAAATTCTGTTTTAAACTTGGAAAAAATGCCACAGAAACGTATGGAATGCTTCAGACTGCTTTTCAACCATCTTGCATGAATCGAGCATCAGTTTTTGAGTGACATAAGAGATTCAAGAAAGGCAGGGAGTCTGTGAGGGATGATGAGAGGTGTGGGAGGAGTAAGGAAGTCAGAACACCAGAGTTGATTGGCCAAAGGGTAAGGGTTAGGGTTAGTATGTTGAGATTTTAAAGGAGTTCAGGAAAAGATTCCGTCGGAAGAGGCCAGCACTCTTCAAATCGGGTCAGTGGCATTTCCACCAGGACAATGCACCAGTCCATAACTCCATCCTTGTCACAGACTATTTGACCAAGATGGGCATCAAGACAGTTCCTCAGCCTCCCTATAGTCCAGACCCTGCTCCCTGTGACTTTTGCTTATTCCCTAAGCTCAGAGGCTGTTGTTATGAGACAATTGAGGAGATCAAAGAAGCTGTGATGAAGGTCATTACCAGTTGGAATCACAATAAAGTAGTTAATATATATATATATATATATATACATATATAAGTATAGTTAGCAACTGTAGTCGAGGGCGACCCAAAGGTTCCCTTTTCAATAGCTACTATACCAAGGTGTTGGGAAGGGCACTACTCCTTTCCTTGAATTGCTCCATTTTACCCTTGATACATACCTTATAATGCTGAATGTTAAGCAAGGAGATATCAAGTACCATTTTTTGAGTCTTTAGTATGACTCAACCTGGGATTGAACCCCAGTCTCCAGACCCATTGGCAAACACTCTACCAAAGCATAACATAAATAAAGTCTAATTTTGGTATGTAAGACACATGGTAATATTTTTAGAGTTTTTTTTTATTAAAGGGGAAAAAAGCATCTAATATGCCATCAAAATTTAATAATTATGATGAATTCAAATGATATAGGAACAAGAATGGTCATTTACCTTGGGACTGAGTAACTCTCATGGGCTAAAATCATGAACACATAAGCCACAGTCTTTATATCAGCTAGCCAAGAGAGTTGAGCCTGGAAAAAAAATTTAAACAACCGGATTTTAATTGTAAACCTCTCACAGCTTGACCCCCATTCCACATGCAAGTGGCACATCTGAACAACCTAGGTCCCATTAAAAAAAATACAAAAAAGATTTTTACAAATACTTTTTGTTTAGTATATACCTACGTCTACTCAGACAATTTGCCAGTTTTTAAAACTATTGATTTTTTAAAAATGATTTTAGAAGTTTGGTTCCTGTTTACAATGTTAAAAACGATCTTTGACATTCCAACATAAATGTATAGCAGTTTATCTTCTCCTTGGCTTTATTTATAAATTTCAATTATAAAATTTGGGTATTAATGTTTTCTCCTCTTACTCCTACAATTATGGATTTTCCTCCTCTTCTTAGGGAAAAATAAAAACAAGGTATACATGTGTGTCAGTAAGTCAAAGATCATTGTCAAAGTATTTATATTGTAAAAAAGATTTTCCTTCTAAAATCATATAAGTCAATATTTTTCAAAACTGACAAATTGTGTGAGTTGAGATTGATCTTTTGAATGGTAAAAGAGAAAAAGAAAGCATTAAACATTAATTCCATAATGGATTTATCCCAAGGTTATTTAAGAAATAGTTTATTCTTTTTATAACATTTATTAGATAGGTCTCATTTATAAGATAGATTCTTTTTATAACATTCATAAGATAGGTCTTCATTTAAAAAAAAAAAGAAGCTTTCAATTGTGAAAAAAATCTCACAATATAAACAAAGAGCTTTAAACAGCAAATCAGCCTTAAATAAATAAAAGCTTAAAATGTAAAAAGCAAAAGGCATAAACTTTTTTTAAAGTCTTAAATGGTAAAAAGGCCTTAAATAAAAAAAAAAGAAGCTTTTAATAGTGAAAAAAAAAGCTTACAATATACAGTACCTTATAAAAGTACCTTAAATGGTTTATAGGCTTTAAAAAAAACTTAAAGACATCTTCAATGAAAAAAAAGTTTACAGGGATATTTTAATGAGCCATCATATGAACAGAAAGTTTCAATAGCTGCTCAAAAAACAATCATTGCTTTCACTACTTCATATCTAATTTCTATCCTTTTCATTAAAGCCAAAATAATAAGCGCTGAGACAAAGTAATTTCTGAATGAAGAACTAGAGTAGACTACTTACTTCTTCACTGTCATCTTTTTCATCACCAATGTTCCTCTTTAAGGGTTCACATATACTGGGCCAGAAGTAATTGATCTTTCGAAGTACACTCATTGCTGTCTCACGCATTCCACCCCATAGGGCATGCAAAAATTCGATGCATGCACACAAAAGGTTTGGAGGACATTGATAAGTTTTCTGAAAATAAAAAAGATGTTCAATATTTAATGCACTGCTAGAAGCCAACGAGATTTGCTTTTATAGATTCAAAATGAAACTAAGAATAAACTTGTCATTACCTCAAGTGATGTAAGTCCGGTTTATAATTTTGAAAAAAGTCATTATCATTTCAAGAGTTGTCTAGACTACTTTTTAGTTAAAACACCATCTACAATCTAGTAACCACATTGTTCCCAAGGTGGAGAGGAGAAGTTTGTGCATCACACTGTTTTTCCAATATGAACATCCAACAAAATGATTTTTTTTCCACACCCGGGAGTAGCTTCACAAATTTGGTCAGTTAATCAGTCTCTAATGCTTTCCAGATATTGCAGGTATGACCTCTTGACCTGCACTCAGCGGCTTAGTCCATTTCATAACAACATCTGCAGTGGAATCATGCATGTTGTAACAGTTGTAGGAAATGGACTTGTTGAGCCAAGTTAGAATACTGGATAAGGCTGTTTGTATTTCACTTTATGCTAATGTCCTTGAGGAAAGCATAAATCCACTGCTATTGGTAAGGCAGACTGAGCTGTTTATCTTTGGTATAGCAACTGATCTAGAAGGAAAACTCTGAATTAAAATTCAGCTTAAAAATTGACTTTATGTTGCTTCCTGTTTGTGATGGAGTGGTTGAGTAAATATGTGCATCAAAAATAAAAATTTGCTGTTAGTCATTTGAGTTTAATAACAAAAAAGTTTCGATATAATTAGAAAAATGACTTACCTGCTTTTCTGACATGATTAAATTCATCACCGTTTTAAGACAACTGGAATTTCCCAACAACAATTCCTTTAACGAGAAAAATTTAAAAAACATTAAATGTGCTGTTAAAATTCAACATAAAGTTTATCAAATAGACTGAAGATATATAAGCAATAATCCTTAATTCTAGACCAATGTGTGTGTGTATATATCATCAGCATCATGTCACGCTGCTTGCATGGATCTCCCTGACGCTCTCTCACCACCCGTCTCTATCGTCCATCATTCTGGGAGGTTTTTCAGGCTACATCCTGTATCGGTACAGAGCTGTTGTATATAGGTTCTAGCTGGTTGTCCAACCTTTGCTTGTCCATGTGCAAGGGTCCACAGGAGTCCATCGCTTATGAGTTCATCCTTACTTGTCCTGCATGTCTGGTTTGTCTAATTTGGATAGTTTTCATGATTGGTGTTAGGTGGCCGTACAGCTGCTGTTTTGTAGGATGTTACCTCTAGGACTTGTTTAATATGGCTTGTAGCATTCTTGTCTAATTGCTGTCAAGCTTTTTCTCCATATACTTAGTCAGCATCCATGCCTTTGCTAGTTGAGTGTTGATGTTATTCTTGGTTGATGTGATGCTGTTTCTGAGGGATGTGAACTTGTCCACTAGTTCCAGAGTGGATATGTCACCTCTTTGATTAAAGCACATGTATTCTGTTTTGTCTGTGTTGACATGGAGGCCTATGCAACTTGCTGCTTCTTCCAGGCTATGTAGCAGGGATTTGGCTTGGGCAGGTGAATTTTCTAGAATTGCTACGTCATCGGTGTAGTCCACGTCTGTAATAGTTTGTGTGAGGTGTCTTCTGCTTCTTTCATTTGCCAGCTTAAAACCATTTTATTTCATTAAATCTATTGACATTCTAAGCATGTAGTCTAGACAGATAATAAATAGGTATGGGGATAATGTATCTCCTTGCAGTACACCTGCTACGATTTCAAAGTAGTCGGTACCTCCATCTGGTGATCAGACTTTTACTTTTGTGTTTTTATAAAAAGAAAAATTGACAGAGTAGTTCAAAATGGATGAATTTATTAAGCTTAATAAATTCATCCCTTTTGGACTACTCTGTTAATTTTTCTCCATACTGTTGAATTCTTTTGCATTATTTACTTTATATATATATATATATATATATATATATATATATATATATATATGTATATATACACACACACACACACATATCAGTGGCAACTCTAGGTTGTCAATGGTTCATATTTCTAATATAATCTATATGTATAATTTAGGAGGTAAGAAGAATTGTAAATACAATTAATAAAATCTCCGCTCCTGTGCAGTTTTGCACAGCTGATACTTGACAATTGATCATTCTACAAAAATCAAAACAATGTTTTCCCTTTATCTGTTGTATTTTTCAAAGAAATGTCTTTGACTCAGGCTAGGTACCAATCTTAGTTGCCACTAGAATCTTTGATGTTAACTTTTCAATGTCTGAGTCAATAGAACAGATCACAGGCCCACACAAGCATGCATAGAATTTTGATGGGGCCCAAATCTTTTGGGCCTGATTTATCATCAAATTTCCTTCATATAATAAACAGAAAAAATTATCTAAAGTCAAAATAACTGAAAAATTATCAGATATCAGTTAAGTGCAAAATAAGTGAACTTTGTGTGATGGCTTCCTGCTTTGAACTTGGCAGTAAGAAATAAACTGGAGAGCAAATTTTGAAAAGGTTTTGGGGCCCCTTTTCCTTCTCAAAAATGGTGTGACAAGAATGAATGTCAAATTTAGGAGTAATTCAAAAACTTCTTTGACCTTTTTTCCTTCTTTGTTTGGCTTCTCCAATTTGAGGTTAAGGAAAAGTTCAATGAGTCCAGGCTGAGTTACAACACACACGGACAACAACTCCAGAATGGCAACTTTTAGTTGTAAATCCTGAAAGAAAAGAAAGAAAAACAAATAAGAAATAAATATATAGAAAAGCTATAATTTTTTTTTTGTTTCTTTAAAATAATTTTCCAAATTATATCTGATATGGCAAAATTCTCTCACACACAAAGGTTTATATTACTATAAAACAAGTTTTAGGCCAAATACAATAACAAAACTAGAATCAGAATTTCAGTATATATTAAGATAATTGGAAAATAATTACATTTTACCAGAGAGAATATATAAAAAAAAAAAATTAAGCTTAATTCATTTAAATATTACCATAAAAAAATAATCACTTTCATTTTTAACAATTTCAGCCCAAGAAAAGATAAAATCATTAGAACAAAAGGTTCTTCTGTATCCTCCATATTCACCAGATTTAGCACACAAAGATTTTCATTCATTTTAATCACTAGAACATTTTATAAGAGACAAATCATTCAGAAACAAAGAAGCTGAAAACAGTTTGTCTTTTTTTTCAGGGAAAATCTCGGATTTCTGTAAATGAAAGCTTCAGTCATTCAAAATAAGGCCATCACATTTTTTATGATAATATTTAAATGAATTGCATGTTTTTATATCCTCTTACCAAACAATTACTTTTTGAACACCCATATATACACTTGTATTGTATGATCGAGAAATTGTGAAACTTGCTGACGTGATATGCATGTGTGCATTTTAAAATTTGTTGATTTTACTATATACAGTAATATACAAGTGTTTGAAAATGAAAATTTTGAAAAGCAAACCTCAGTCACAGCAGATAAACGTGACAGCATTTTGTCTTTGATGGGTTCAGCATGATTTCCAAGGATAGCAAGAATAGACATAGGGGAAACCTAATAAAACAAAAGGAAACAAGCATCAGATTTTTCAAGTTACTCTCATATGAAAACTTGAATAGTTCTTAAAAAAAAAAAAAAAAAGCAAGATTATTTACAGTATAACCAGTAAACAAGTACCCCCTATCAATTTTTTAAAATAAGTTAATTCTCTTCTAAACCAAAGTTGTCAAGATTTTATTATTTCTAGTGAAATATTATACAATCAAAATAGATACTTTTAGGTACTACAGTATCAATAATAAATAACAACATTCCCAGCAACTTTTTTTTGATAAAATCTTCATTTTCTTCTAAATCAAATATTCCATGATTTTATTATTTCTAGAGGAACATTATTCAATCAAATTGGATATTATTAGGTAATACGGTGATACCATAAATAACCATCAACTTTTTAAAATAAACCGAGATATCAGGATTTCATTATTTCTAGTGGAATCCCATACAATCAAAACAGATATTATTCATTATCAAACACTGTAACAAAAAATAAAATTGTAAAAGGGGTATACATATTTTAAAACAGCAACACATTCCTATTTTGGTTAAAAAGTTTCAGTACTGTTGAGTTTAATAATAACTAATAATATCCATGTTGATTGTAGACACATCCTAAAAACTGATATAACCCAATCATACAAGACCTTATTTATAAACAAGGAAATATGCAGGAAAAAAAAACTGTTTTTAATGAAAGCTGCTTGAATGAATATATTTCAAAATGTATAGGTCCACAAATGAATTTGAATTTATTAGTTTAAGTTTTTATTTCATATAGTTGTGCTTTACATGTTTCAGACTTTATATATATCCCCGCACACAAATATCACTCATAAATAAGTAAACCCATAATAATTTTTCATAAAAGTTAATTTTCATCTAAACTAAAGATACCATAATTTTATTTTTTACTAGCAGAACTTTATATAACTTTTTTTTTTTTGAGGTTACAAAATTTCAGTGCTGTACAGTCTGGTAATAAATGATAACTTATAATATTGGTGGTGGTGGTAGTGTTGTTGTTGTTGTTATTATTATTATTATACTGGTATATTTGGTTTCTGATTGACCCTTGGGCACAGTGGTAGAGTGTTCACCAATGGTCTGGGAGACCAGGATTCAATTCGAGGTTGGATCATGCCAAAGACTCAAAAAAAAAATTGAGCCAGTCCTGGCGGCAACACCCCACAAGGCACCAACTATACGGCCACCTGCCTCCCATCATGAAAACTATCCAAGTTAGACGAACAATACATGGAGGACACTGCTGGAGAAGCAGGGACAAGCTCATAAGTGATGTACTCCTATGGACCCCCACATATGGCCGAGCAAAAGCAGGACAACCAGCTCGAACATACATACAGCAGCTATGTGAGGATACAGGATGTAGCCCTGAAGACCTGCCAGAGGCGATGAACGATGGGGAGAAGTGGCGAGAGAGGGTCAGGGATATCCGTGCTAGTGGCACGACATGATGTTGATTTGATGTCTCCTTGCTAACATGCAGCATTATAAGGTATGGGTCAAGGGTAAGTAGAGCAATCAAGGGGAAGAAATAGTACCCTCCCCTACACTTTGGTGTAGTAGCTATTGGAAAGGGAGTCTTCGGGTCACCCTTAACTATGGTCAGCCAACTTACATATTTGGTTTAGAAGAAAATTAGCTTTTTATAAAAAATTGTTAGGGGTGTACTTATTAAAGGGTGATATTGTATGTGCGTGTGTGTGTGTGTATATATATATATATATATATATATATATATATACACACACACACACACACACAAACATACATAAGCATACAAGTATTACTGTATCTCATATCTGTAATTTATGAAGTGTATGATATGAGATAGTGAAAGAGAGGGTGTGTATATCTTTGGACTGTTACATATTCATATTTTTGTTTATTGAGTCTCAATATCATAAATAATATGTAATAATATCCATTTTGATTATGAAATGTTCCAGTAAAAATGATAATATCCTGGTATATTTTCGTTTAGAAGAAAATTAAATCTTTATAAGAAAATAGGTGAGAATGTATTATTTCTTCTGTGCAGTATATGCAGCAGGTAAAAGCAAATCAAAAGAACTGAATATTGAAGAAAAGCATGTTACCACAGCAAGCCTCTTTAGTAGAAGAATAGCCATGGTGGGTAGTTTAGGAGCATGTTGGTGGTATATGTATTGGGCAACAGTCAGAACAATATGCTGTTCCTGTTGACTGGCAGCTGGCAAGGATAACGCTCTCTCCACTGGGGATACAGGAAGGTCTGGGGCCTTGAGCAGGAGGAGACGGTTTAAAACTGAGAAGGAAATCTGGATTAAGTCGATCAGCTCAGTGCTTTTGTTTTCAAAAAACCTTAATGGGAAAAAAACAAACAAACAAAAAAAAAAACAGTTAAATACAACAAAAAAATAGATGCATGAATTAAGGAATCATTTCAACAGTAAATACTATTATCCTCAAATAGGGTTGCTGTGTAACAAATATTTTGGCATAAAATTTATGTGTACATAAATTCTGCACTTGTATTTAGTTTTACTGCCTTTATGAAACATCCTATATATATATATATATATATATATATATATATATATATATATATATATATATATATATTAAAAAAACAAGAACAATCAATCACATTAAGATAATAAATTTATTTCCATCCTATTAAAAGCACTGATATAAATGAATGTTCTAAAAAATTAACAGGACTTCTTCAGATCAAACAAGATCATGAAAGACAAAAGGAAAGACCAGGTTACAAAGTGTTTGAACAAACCCAAGCATCTACTCCAACCAAACATACTTTACTTTTTCTCAGATTAAATAAATTTTTGCCAGGATCAGATGATGAATTCAAAGAACAACCATTGGCTTCCTCTGTCCCCATAAGATGTACTGATAGTGATAAAACCAGTCAGTCCACATCATGGTGTTTATGGTGGTCACTAGCGATGGTGACTTTATTGCTCCATTGGTCTTCCCACATAGCCTCAGACCTACATAGTGCCTGAAGTAGGTAGTGCTGCTCTGGATTGAGAGGGTGGCTGCTGGAAGACCCTATGTCTGGCAACATGCTACACAAGAAGAAGAACCCAGTCTTGGCTGTAAGAAAATTTCCGCAACTATATCACCCCAAACATCTAGTTGCCCAACTCCCTAAATTGTAACTCCTTGATTATCATGTGCGGAGCATGGTTGAGTGAAAGACCAACAAAACTCTGTGCAGCATCAAAGATGAGCTGTAGGCAAGGATAATGGCAGCTGTTGTGTTACACCATAGATTAGATTTCCTGTTGCTTATCTCCCCTAACAGCCATTGCATTTTAGGAGACACTTTTTAGACTTGTTTCTGAGAGGACCTTTGGTTTAATTCCCTTAGTGAAGAAATAGTCCAGAGCTTTGCTATCTTAATCCTTCTTGATTTAGTTCTTTAGTTTGAGCTTCATCGGTAAGAAATATTTCCTTTCCCCTCTTGAAACACATAACTTTCATAATTATTTGATACTTTGTAGTATTCATTTTGAGTGTAATTTGTTTACTTATATCTCTAGTATGTGTTGGCCAAGTTTCACTTGGCTTCATTAACTTGGCTTTTATGAAAAAGTTATTCTATTCTTCAATTCTATAGGAACAAGAGGGGATTATCTTCCTTGTTCAAGAACATATGGATCCAGCTGCATTTTCACAGAAAATATAAACAAGACTGTAACCGCTGCTGACAGACAAACGTCACGTGGACTTTACTAATGTGTTTTAATTACCTATTTACTATATGGTACTGTGTATAGGATCAGACCCAGGTGAGTGAGAAGGCATTTTTATTGAAGGGGTTATATATCAACTACTTCGGCTAAGTTCTATGCACAAACATTTGCAAGTGAGAAGCTTACAAAAAACAACTTACTCATGCAGAACCATTCAATGCTCAACAAGTTGGGTATCAAGACTTAAATGTTTGCTATATTAAAGATCATCATCAAAGAATCTTCAGCTTCACTTCCATCACAAACTAACAATACAAAAACATTAACAGCAAAATTTCTCCAACTCTATTCAGAAATGATCACACAACAATACTGAAAGTTCAAAATTAACTCGGATGTATTTACAAAAACTACTAATCTTCACCTTTTTCACAAGGGTGATACAGTAACTTGGTGGAACATTATGAACAAAGTCAATACAGTTTTTGCTGATCACCAATACTGAATCAGAGTTGACAGATAAAGCAGAATTACATTTAGAAATTGCCATTTCTTGAGGAAGGTGGAATTTCAAACCATATCCACCCCATAACAAGTGCTCTACTCAATCCCACAAACTATGCCAGTGATGTTCCATTGATGCATCCCGATTCCCTAATCATTTGCTTCTAATGACATCCATGCAGTAGATGGACATCTCACGAGATGCACTTACATGTCATCATGCCTTTGGTGCATGCAATCAAGAATTCCTTGGGCTCTGTCCAGACTCTTTCTGCATATAAAGGTGGGAGGAGCTATATATGAACAAGGGGGAATCATCTCCCTTGTTTCAGATTATATAAACATGGAGCCAGCAACATTTTCGTACGAAGTATGAACAAGACTGTGACTGCTGGTGACTGACATACATTATCTGGATTTTACCCACATGTTCCAATTACCTATATTCTATAACTTCCTAGTATTGCTTTTACTTGAATAACTCCCTTTTATCAAAGCTCTGTCTGCTATTATGTATTATTTAGTCCACAGCTCTTTAAGTTAATATTAGGCTTCCAGCTCCTGTAAACTGTTTCACACACATACATTTATCAAACTGTATTTTGTTCTTTTTTGACCTTTTTATGGTGATTAATAAATCTGTTAAAGAACACCAACTTTTTCTTCAGCGTTTTAATTGTTAAAAGGTGTTTAGCTGTCAGTGACAATGCACATATTTCCTCAAAACAGTCGCATGTCTTTAGGCATGGTACAGCAGTATTTATCAACTTAAACTAAGAGACAGCGGGAAAGACTTGCAGGAGATTATAATGTCATCTGGAGGCCATGATTATTTAACAGCTTCATTGTTGTTAAGCAATAGCAATGGAGAAATGGATTTTCAAGCTGGAATTCAGTAATTCTAGGTAATGACACAAATACTGGCTGCTGAACTTCTAACAGTTTAAGATTGTGTTATGTTTTAAAGTTATTCGGTGGATTATTTGGTTTAATGGCATATCAACCCTTGAGGGTTGCTGAATCCTGTTTATACATATATGTATGAATGATTTGTAAGCAAATAGTTTGTAGGTAACTTTATTTTCAATTTGGAACTCATTTGTTTGCACACAGTTAAATGGTTTCAAGTATGGCATTGATGCAATTGACCCTCAACCACTGCCTTCTAAGCACTTCTTAGATAAAAAGGGTTGGGTGTTTGCCATAAGAGCAATAAATTTGAAGAATACTGTTAGGACAATCTTATAGGTGCAAGGAATTGATATGACCAGCCAGTCTAACCCAGTCAGGGTTGAAATGGAATGTTGCAAGTCACATGACCACTTTGGCTGCAGGGTCACAGACTGCACAGCCATTAAGATCCCATTCTCAAACATTATGGGTCATCATCCAAGACCAACAGGTAGCCTTGTTGGGGCAGAGTGGAAGTGGGGTGTATTACTCCCCCTCTGCAGAGATGCAGTTAGTACATTCTGCAGCACCAGCCAACAGGGCATTGTGTTTTAAAATATGACGGTTTCTTAAAAATATAACTATGTAAATGGGATTGCCATTACATAACAGGATAAACTATTTTACTGATTTGTAACTACAAAAAAGCATTGAATCATATTCAAGTATGTATTTACCCAACCCCTCCACCATAGACAGGATTTTTAGATAGAATATAACTGGTTTGAATTCAAAGTTTTCCTTCTCTTAGACTGATTGTTACATCAAGGTTAAAGAACCAAGTTTGCCTTACTGTTAACCCATAACTAGCAGGAAAAATAGTTGGATTTATGCCTTTCCAAAGTGTATTAGCACCATGTGAAATCTTGTTTGGGATTTGAACTTGGGTAGCCAATTCCACTTCCTCCTTAACCAGAACACTAAGACTTGAATTCAGATGAATACTGTGTTTAAGGCAAAAGATCGGGGAGATGGCTACCCCACCTCTTAGCTTTAAATTAAATGATTCAATAATACTTACCCGCCTTGTTCTGTTACTGTATCATTGAAGGCATCCACACCAATAGAGATGACGTTCAAAAGTGATTGTCCAGCCTCTGTGTATAACAAATTGTGGACACACATTTTCTGCAGATTTGGCCTGAAGGTGTTCAAAGAGGATGAAAAGAAGGTGAAAATATATTAAAGATTATATATATGTTAATGTTGAAAGAGCAGGTGTTAAAAAATGATGGTGAATTACTCACAGTTTTTTCTTGGAGACAACTTTTGGTTTGGCCATCACATCTAATATTTTATGGAATATCTCCAGACATTTGTGACCTGTGAAAGAGAGGGAGAATAATTTAAAAAAAGCAAAAAAAGCAACAAAAAAAAAGCAAAAAAAAAGAAGCAAAATACAAAATAAATGATTTTTTATATAATAATGATAATAAAGACAACAATAATAATTTGATTATGTTGTGTTGTATACTGGGGGGATGAAAGAAAAACAATACTAATAAAAATATAATCTTCTTGTTTATTACTACTGTAAGTTATAGTGGCAAATTAGTTGTGTTAAGAGATAGTTGGGAACTGCTAAGATATATACACAGATATATATGTTACCTTCAGAGAACCCTTCTTCTTCATTCTCTTTTGCAAGACTATTACAGGGCTGACTTAAAATCATCGCCATTTTTTTTCCATTCTTCTTTTGGAAGACTGGTACATGTTAACTCAAACATCTACTCATCTAAACAGAGGATCATACCTGCTTTCAACTTAGCAAGCTTCTTTCTTCACACTTCTCTGCATTATCTTAGGCATTTAATCATCTTAGCCTCTATTTCTTAACTATGGGGGTCTTCACAAGGCTAGTCTTTCTTCTTCTACCTTTGCAAGGCACTCCTATTTTCTTCTGGGATCATATCCAGCTTTGATTTAGCGAGTCTCATACATTTCAAACTTTTCTCAACCTTGGACTGTCTGGCCAATGGCCAGTGCCCAAACAGCATGATGTCAAGTCTCTCTTCTGTCAGCTCTCTTCTCTCTCTGCTGTACCGGGAGTAAAAAAATCTTCTGTGATTTATAATTTTTCCAGGTGCCTATGTACCTCGTGGTGGCTCTTCTTTCTGGAATGGCACCCATGCAATTCACATGACATTTCTGCTGTATTTTTTTTACCTTAAGACACAGGTGCATCTTGTTTTGGTATCCACATACTTACACAGTCTGTCAAAAGTCAAATATCTAACAGTAGGCCTTTTATTAAAGTTTACAATCTATAGTGTCTATTGCCCTGTTGGAGGGGCTTAGAATATGTTAACTGCATCATCTGCAGCAGAGGGAATCTCAGCCCTCTGTTGCAGACGATGTATGTCTTGTGTATGACACTAAATTACATCCAGTAGTGAAGTTCCAGTTCTGGAATTCTGTGGAGTATGGATTACCCCAAGTCATTACTCCCAGGTTCACTCTGATATAGATATGTTAGGATCCCATCAATGGATTGAATAGTTATTTTTGAAAATTATTTGTATTAGATAGGAAAACCAGATACAATATAACTATGGTCAATTTATTTGTACTAGTTACTTGAAGCTAAAACAGCCAAATAAATATTATTACAATTAGTTTCTTGAAGCCATATAAGTGTAAACCCATGAGTCAGAGATCTAGTTGAATAAATTTATCAACCAGAAAAAATAAGATTCGACCAAATTGGATTTTAGAAGAATTAAGTTAGTACATTATGACAGTAAAAATTAATGGAAATGGATTTTAAAAGAAACAGTCAAAAATATATCAATTAATGAGAAAAGGAAAAAAAAATTGTTTTTTGACTGAAAAAAAAAAAAAAACAGGAGGAAATACAGTTGAATTGTTATGTTTATGAAACAGTGTAATTATCAACAGTAGATTATCCAGGTGGGCTGCCTGAGAACAAAAATTTGGGATTAACATTTTTTTTTTTAAAATGTGGAAAATTTTTCCAAATGTTTCTGATGTAATATCACACATGATCAGAAATTAGTAGAAATTCCAAATTAGGGAAGACCTCTACTTTTTGGTAAAAGTGAGAGGAAATTAGACACAAAAAAGAGGGAGTCAGAATTGAAGGGGTGGAATTAATTATTGAAATCCAAATTAGGAGAAAATTGATATTGTCAATAGCTTTGCCAGCCCCCACACCTTAGATGAGAGGTATACATAAAAACAAAGGTTTCATCCCTTACCAGAAATGAGTGCGAACTGGCTAACAGCTTTGACTTTTTACCAGACTGTCCAGGGTATAGAAAACAAAGGGAAAGCCAAAGATACTTTGTGAAATAATATGATACTTCAAGAGGTCCTTGTACCAGACTACCTTGGGTAAAGAAAAGTAAAGACTATTAAGAAGCTGAGCGCTAAAGACTGAGAAAGATAACCACCATTGGAGATTGCCTTGTGCCAGACTATAGAAAGAGAGAAAAGCCTAAAACTTATATGATAAATTGAGAGGCTTTGGGCCAGACTTTGAATGATAATAAATTGACAGACTGTTAATTTGTGAACTGGGTCGGTCTCCAACTATAAACTCCCAATCTCTGGGATAGGTAAATATATGTACCATTTTTAAAGATCCTTTTTTTAAACTGAATATCATTGTTATATATTGTTATTCAGTTCTGTTGGCATTGACTTTTTTTTTTGCTTTCTTAATTGTGTGGTCTCATCTGTCTACTCATCAACTGGTGACTTCGATTAGCTATTGATCTGCTGCCGGGATAAAAAAACACAATGTGGACAGATAAGCAGACTGGTCGTGTCATCCGAGGACATAACCAGTCAAGCAGAATGGTCAGCAGATTGAAAGCAGAATCATCTGAGTGTTTGGGGAAGGTGGGTGTACTGCCTCATAAGTGCTTGCAAATTATTAATGTTAGATAACAATAACCGGCTCATCAGCCTAGTGGGTAGAGTGTTTGCCAATGGTCCGGGAGATCTGGGTTCAATCCCAGGTCGCATCATACCAAAGACTTTAAAAGTGGTACTTGATACAACCTTGCTTAACACTCAGCAATATAAGGTACATATCAAGGGTAAAGAGGAGCAATCTAGGGAAAGGAGTAACGTCCTATCCTACACCTCACTGTAATAGGTATTGAAAAGGAAGACTACGGTCGCCAACTACAACAACTAGATAACAATACTTGAAACTATATAACTGCTTGCAAATTATAGTTGTTAGGAATAATTGGAACCATATAACAAATGGTTATTATTAAATAGGATGTGTAACTTTAGATGATATAATTGTGTATAAATTATTAGTATTAGATAAGAATACTTGAAACAATACAACTGTGTGCAAGTTATCTGTATTAGGAATACTTGATAACTACATGCAAGCAAATGATTATAAATAAATAGTAATATAAAAAAACAACAAAAACAATGCAATAGAACATTGATATGCTTTTAAACAAACCAAACCTATGTTGTCTGATTTATCTGTTTCTACAGTAGTAGCAACCAGGCCAATGGCCTAATGAGTAGAGTGTTCACCAATGGTCTGGGAGACTGAGGTTCAATCCCAGGTTGAGTCATACCAAAGACTTAAAAATGACACTTGACGCCACCTTGCTTAACACTCAGCATTATAAGGTAAGGATCAAGGGTAAAGTGGAGCAATCCAGGGAATGGAGTAGCACCCTCTCCTACACCTTGGTGTAGTAGCTATTGAAAAGGGAGCCTTTGGGTCACCCTTGACTAAGGTCCCCAACTTTACTTTATAGTAGTAGTAGCAATAGCTCTCCCACCAGGCATGATTTATGAGTGCCTAACAGTTCAGTTAAAGATGTCAACCAGTTGATAACATATCCTAGGTAAGTGAATTAGTCTACTAGTTTAAGAGGGGTTCCGTCTAGAGTGGAGATGTCCCCCGTTTGATTAAAACGGAATTTATGTGCTATAATCAAACGGGGGACATCTCCACTCTAGACGGAACCCCTCTTAAACTAGTAGACAAATTCACTAACCTAGGAAGCAGCGTCGCATCAACCGAAAAGGACATCGACACGAGGTTAACGAAAGCATGGACAGCTATCAATAGGCTATCGATTACATGGAAATCAGACCTAACCGATAAAATGAAACGCAGTTTCTTCCAGGCAGTGGTCACATCGATACTGCTATATGGGTGCACTACATGGACTCTAACAAAACAGCTGGAGAAGAAGCTAGACGGCAATTACACAAGAATGCTGCGAGCAATCTTGAACAAGTTTTGGCGGCAACACCCCACAAGACACCAACTGTACGGCCACCTGCCTCCTATCACAAAAACTACTCAAGTTAGACGAACCAGACATGCAGGATACTGCTGGAGAAGCAGGGACGAACTCATAAGTGATGTACTCTTATGGACCCCCACACATGGCCGTGCAAAAGCAGGACGACCAGCACAAACATACATTCAGCAGCTATGTGAGGATACGGGATGTTGTTCTGAAGACCTGCCGGAGGCGATGAACGATAGGGAGGAGTGGCGAGAGAGGGTCAGGGATATCCGTGCTACCAGCATGACATGATGATGATGATGATGTTTAGGACTGGTCTCATTTTTTGGATGAATTGATAATAAAAGAACAGTAGACTAATTTGCCACTGATTCACTGAACAACATTCATTTCAGTTTTCCTTCTAGATAAAGAGGATTGACATTTGGTAGAAAGGTTGAAGTTGTCAATCAGGACAAACTATTGGATAATTTTTTGTAAAAACAGATCACAGGCAGTGGAATCACAGACCATAGCTACAGTGATCTGACAGGATACTAACAGTATACTGGTTCCATGGATACTGTGGCTATTAATGATGTCTTTTGAGTCTTTGCAATGAGAATCCATGAGTCTTGATAATGCATCTGCTTGGCTGATTTTATTGGTTGACTGGTATTTGATGAAGAAGCATCGTGTGGCCCAGTGCTATTAGCTATATAGACTGGGATGCTTTTCTTGGATGGATCTGAAAATCCTAACAAGGAGTTTGTGATCTGTTACAAGCCATATTTATATATTTATGAAACATTTTGATAACAAACACAATTGCTAAGGCTACTTCACAGACCACTGCTACAGCGATCTGACAGGATGCCAATACTATACTGACTTCTGGTTCCACAGATACTGTAGCATTAATGGCTCCATTTTCTTTTGCTTTATTCATCTGTTTAAGAAGAAAATTTGTTTAATGGCATATCAACCTTCTTGGGTTATTTAATGCCAAACCCATCCTTCTAGAAGAACAGTAGTGGTACAATTTAACCCATAGCTGGAAGGATAAGGGGGGTTCATACCTTTCTCAAGGGTTTTTGTCTGAAAGTGAATGTAATAGCACGATGGAAATTCAAACTTGCTTACTATGATTCTGCAGTCCAGTGCTTTAACCATTACACCATGAGGACACCCACTCATCTGTTTAAGGAAAAATAAATCTTTTTTCTTTCCTAGTTGGTTATATCACCCATCATTTTTTGGTGGATTAGATGATCCCATTTACACGAAACAGGGGTGTGCAAATAGTAGATTCATTAGAAGGAAGTCTTCCTAACAGGACATTAGCATGAAGTCAAACACAGTCTCATCCACGATGTTAACTTGGCTTGTCAATTCTATTTACTTACAATGAAAACCATAATGTATTGTGTACTTCCATTCTATAAAGAATATTTAATACATTAGATACACCTGTTTGTTGTTGGCCACACCTATGCATAGAGGCATTCACTTTAAATTGACCATGTGTCATATTGTGGCAGCACTGTCTCTGACTCACCCAGTTTTACTTGCTAAACTACCTCCATCCAACGAGTTTGTTTTTAAGAAAGATTACCTGACCATAAAATGTATAAGCCAAAGTAAAAAAAAAAAAAAAAAAAAAAAAAAGAAAAAAAGAATAAATGAATCCACTTGTCATCTTTATTCTCTCCTCCTGGTGATGGAGGATGGTGACACTTTGTGATATAAATGGTTGATGAACTGCTATAATTCCTGGCAACTTCATTGAACATACATGGTTCTGACTTTTGGAAAAGAAAATTTGGACTTCCCAGAAGTGAAATACCTTAAAAAATGATATCCTAATCAACTGATCATACTAGTACTGAAGACTTGTTTATTAAGGACATTAAAAAACTGACTCTTTCATTCCCATTGAGAAACCCTTCTCTTTCAATTAGCATTTAAAATCTGTTGACCTTCTTAACTTGTTTTTTTATACTTTCAATATTACTATACATACACATATATTATGTCCACACACACACACACCGACACATATGTACAGTATGTTTATATGCATACATACTTCTGTAGACACACTTGCACCAACACACATACATTATTGCATCTAAATATGTACACCTAGGTGAGAAGAGGTTATAGTGTCACAATATTCTGTCATTAATACAACAGTGATTTTAAGAAAATACTGAAAAAGCATCTGGCATTGGTGGAAAAGTAAGAGGTCCTCTTACCAATTGCTTCCCTTCTGGTGGCATTGTAATATCTCCATTTGTAGAATGACGGAAACACCTCAGTCAAAATGAAAAGCACTGTAGCTGATATTTCATCATCAACAGGCACTTGGGATAAATCCTTGATGAAAAGACAACACATTATCAATAATCAAATGAACTCTGATATACAATTAAACAACATACATAGATATATCAGGGCCTTCAGAAAGTAATTATGTTAGACAAGGTAGGATATAAAAACAAATGTGAATTAATTTTATTCAAATATCATAAAAAATCTCATCACCTTCATTTTCAACAAATTTAGTCCAACAAGAAACCAAATTTTTGATCACTTGTTTAAAGAAATCTGGGCTTTTCCTTCAAAAAAGAATTGAAAGACTATTTTGATTGTCTTCTTCGTTTCTGAATATTCTGACACTAATGAAATGTTCTTGTGATCTAAACAAATGAAAATTTGTAGGTACTGCTAAATCTGGTGAGTATGGAGGATGTTGTAGAACCTTCCATTATAACAATATTGTCTTTTCTTGTTGGGCTGCAATGATTGAAAAAGAAGGTGATTTCATTTTTAATGATAATATTTAAATGAATTTAACTTACATTTGTTTTCATATTTTCTCTGGTAAAACAGTTACTTTGCAAACACCCTAATATATATAATACAATACTGTCAACAAAAAATCAAATTAACTGACTAACAATATACAAAAATAAAAATGCACAATATTAAATCAATACAGCAATCTAATCTGTGTAGGCACAAACTACTAAAATTACCAAGAGGCAATCTTCACATAATTAGATATCTTGGTTAACTCCTACATTGAATTTCCTGAAGATAGCATGAAATAATGAGTAGCAGTTTTAATAGTTTCTGCTAACAGAGATCATATATATTTCATAAATTACAATTATTTCATTCTAAAAATCTGAACAGTCTAAATAAAAGAAAATACATGAAATCAATAAAGTGATAGGTGACACAGAAGATATTTCTTAATACATCTACAATTAGAAATCAGTTCACTTTGTTCAATTTGTAATTATTTACTTTCAGCATATTCCAGAATACTAAATTTTTTTCCAGATATAATCAGCAGCGTCTTTATACACTTGGTCTTTTTCACGGTATTGCATTTTATTATAGGAAATTTACACATTTTTTATTTTATCTGCCATATGTTTAGATAACATGGTACGGTTGGCATATTTTTCGTTGGTATAACTGAAGTTATGGTTATATATATATATACATTTTTACACACACACACACACACACACACACACACACACACACACACACACACACAGTAGTGTGTGTGGAGTCAAACATACATGAAATCCAACCAAACCTTACCCATAGAAAAATTGTTTACCCTAACAACTAGTTTCAATCAAATCTATTGAAGTACACCTATTAGTTTTATGTTTACATAATGGATCACAAAATACCATAAAATAAATTGGTAGTGGATTTGATTTCTGTAAATGATTCAAATTCTCCGAACTCTTGCTTAACACTTTATATACTGTCTGCTCCAAAAATGCCGTACAAATAACACAAGGGTATAATAAATTCTTTCTTTTAGAAATACTTAGAAAAGGATATATTAAAAAAGAGCATAAGAAAAAACAATTACCATAGTTTGGTATATTAGTGCCAGTAAATACTTACCATAACAACAGTAGATATAAAATCAAGGAAAGCCAACGACAAAGGGTATCTTCCTTGGGGACATTCAAAGCCAGCCAGAAAGGTTCCATACATCCCTGGACGTAGGCCTTTGGAACTTAAGAAAAAGAAAAAAACATAAGTATATGCTGTAAAAAAAGAATCGAGGCTGATAAGGTTCTAAAGATTTATTTAGGTCTCCAAGAATTTAGGTTTAATATATGGTCAAGTTTATTGTTGGGCTCTTCATGTTTATGTAAAGACACAAACAAAAATTGTGCAGTTTTGTAAGCATTTCCTGTTTGGGGATATATCACATACCAAAGACTGATACTGATTCTACTCTTTCAAGTATAATAGGTAAGTACAGTGGATGACAATAGAGACAGGATAACACTGAAATTAAAATCACATATTATAACTATTACTATGTATTTACCTGACCACTCAATCATAGGCAGGATGTGATTAGGTCAATTTTTGAGAGATGATAAAATTAAGTTTTCTTTCTCTTAGTCTGATTGCCTAATTAAGGCTAAAGAACAGTCTACATTACTATTTCCCCAAAGCTGAGGGTGGGATGGATTCATGCCTTTCTCCAAGGCATTACTTTGAAATGAAATAGAAATAACCTCGTCAAAGATATGAACTCAAGTCGCAGTTTACATTTCCTACGATGATCATTGTTACGCAAAATAGTTGCAGGTTATCGGTAGATACCTTTAAATATCTATAAAAATAAAAAAGACATGAAAGCTAGATAAAAATTCAGGGGTGATAAATTGCGTTTATATTTGCAGAGTTGTCCCCCTTGATAAAGTAAAATTAAGTTAATTGTCTCCCTTGATCTTTACTTCCTCGTTCTTAATTTTTGTTCACTTAATTTTTGACTATCATCAAACGGTGAGTGCCCTAAAATTATCAATAAATTCTAAAATAAGAACGATTTTTAAGATGAAGATAAAAATTACTGGTTTATTTAAAATTGTGTATAGCATTATAAATATGATTACTACTACCCCTTTAGAGTTTTTCACATCAGCATTAGCTGATGGTCAATCATCATCATCCTCTTTCTAAGTTTTCACTTCAGTACTGGACATTTTCATTGTTGTTCAGACTATAAGACTTTCCTCAATACTTCCATAGATCTCCAGTTCTATCACTCTCTCTTTCAGGTCCTTTGGATGTTCCAAGGGCAGTGAGCATATTTGACATTACTGGCATGTTCATGTTCCATAATTTTTTCAATTCTATAAATCCAAATTAATTGGTTGATTGGTCAAGTCAATCGTTGTTGGATTATTTATTAAATTACGCACAGTTATGTGATTTGAACTAACTCCCTATTTGCAAACAATTATATATCTTCAGTCAACTTTTTCCATCTAATTCTCATATTTTACAAGTCTTTTTATTTAGTTTACAGTCTTTTTAAACAGGTAAATACTTTATACTTTGAATAGTCAAGATTTTAAAGGTTATGAAAGTTCACAATTATTTTAAACATTATCTCAAACAAATCTCTTTGACTAATAGGTTGGACCTTTCAGGTACTACTATTGCAGGTCAGAGCTGACCTTGAAGTAGTGGCAATGAAAGGGTAATATACAATAAATTGAGCTTCATCATAGGTTGCAGTTTAGTGTCATCCTAGACTATTGGTGAACACTCGACTCATTAGGCCAATGGCCTAGTTAGGATTGAAATGATGAGAGGTTTGATATATTCAGACATTTTTGTTCAGTGGATGGTTGTGTATGATTTATTTTGGATTGGAGGAAGGTTTAGGTTTGGCTGAGGTAGTAAGTTTGTGCTTTGGTTTTTCCAGAATCATCTATTTTGGGAATTGGTAGGTGGATCAGTAATCTATGTGATCTTCATTTAATAATACTTGTTTCTGTAGGATATATGGAGTTTTCAGTAAAAATCTTTTTAGTAGTAGTAGCAGCATGGAAGTTTGTTGCTAGTTTGTTTAATTTGTGTTTTAGTTTGACAGATTTCAGTTGAATGTAATTTCCTTAGATTTTCTTGAAATTTTGACTGTTTGGTCCCAGTTGCATTAGTTTTTCAATGAGACCTCTGTATTTATCTAGTTGATTGTTGTTAATTTTATTCACTTTCTCTGCTACATTGGTATAGGATTACAATATTTTCCTTGCTTCTAGAAATGCTATATTTCTTCTATATTTCCCTTCCATGATTTTCATTTCTGTTTTGTATATGCAGCAAGTTCTTGAAAAGGCTGAAAAGTTTGCTTGGCAGTTTGAGCATTTGGTTCTATTGGGACAACCTTCCTCCATGTAGTCTGGGTCTTTTTAGCCAAACCTTCCACATAAAAAACATCCTCACAGCAGCTCTCCTTGTGGTGTCCATATTTTTGACATTTAAAGCACCTTAAGTGTGCAAGGATATATTGTTTAACTGTCCAATTTTAATTTCTTTTGGAATTATAGTTTTGTTAAATGTTAAAATGTATGTGTGTATTTCTTCACCATCCTTTCTTCTTTGAGCCCTGGTCTATTTCATCCTTACAATAACCAAAACCTTGTGCCTTAAACAGTGGTCATAGTCTCTCAATACAATTATCCCTCAGCCACTGCTTTCTAGCAAATTTAAGATAAAGAAGGTTAGGTGTTTGTTTGCCATCAGAACAATTTGAAGAATACAGTTGGACTTAATCCTATAGGTGTTAGGGCTTAGTTGTCTGAATTTCTGAGATGAAGCTTGATTTTTATCATTCAGGGTTTTTGGACATTTGTCTTCATCTTTATTATTATATTCACAACATTTTGGCCAATGTGTCTTCAGGTTTTCTTTGGTGTTTCTCATTGAACTCGGGAGTCAACACAGATGTGGTTCAAAGTTCTGTATAGGCTCCCAAGTTCAACAAGAAACACCTGAAGAAGGCTGGAGGACACATTGGCTGAAACATTGTGAATATAACAATAAAGATGACAATAGTTTGAAAACCCTGAGTGCTAGGGTTTGTCATGACCAGCTGACTGATCAGATTGATCCTTTTTAATACCCTATCTAGTTCCAAGTAAAAGCCTAAATGGGGTGTTGTAGATCACTTGACCACTTTACAATCTGGGTCACAGATTGCTCAACATCCAGGATCTCATCCTCAGGTAATACAGGTTGCCACCCACAGCTATATTGGAGGGGGAGTTATCCCTCTGAAAAAGTGCTACCAGCATATTTGACAGGACAAGTACAATTATGAAGAGGAAAAATAATACAAGTCAAAATTAATGGGGAATGGGGGAAATGCCCTTACCTGAAAACATCTGCATTTCCAAGATGCTCAGTGAAGTAGGGAAGTAATCCTGTTTGTTTTATATTTTGCCATACCTATAAAAATAAACAAACATCCACACATTCATTATCTCTTTGATGAAGTATTCTCTATAGTTAAAGTTAGATTACAGTCAGTTTTCTTTTTGCAATCTCAGTAAAGAAAGATAAAACATTCTAATGAAAAGAACAAACACAGTACTGTAAAAGTTATTTACAACTTCTTGGAATTAGTTACAAAGTAATCATTAGTGAAATTAATAGGCAAGGCATTTTTAATGATAAAGAGAGGTAATTTGCTTCGTTATAATGAAATACCTTTTACTATCTTGTGTGTGTGTGTGTGTGTGTGTGTGTGTGTATATATATATATATTTATATATAGGTATCATACAATAACTGATGTTTGTACAACAGCATTGCTTCCAACAAAGCCTTCATCAGATGACTCTGGGTTCAGGCATGGTTTTGGGGCCGAAGCATCATTACCACTAGCCCAGAGCACCCCAGCAGTATCTCACAACACCACCAGACTTTGTCAGATTGTCGTCACTCTATGGGATTGCCATATCTACGCTGATGCAGTTAGAGCCTTATTTTGGATCTTTTCCATGTATTTCCTCTTGTCTGATGGAGGAAGTCCAAGATTAGTCAAGAATGCGGAGGTTGAGTTGGCAATGAAACCTCTGCATCCGACTTTGATAGGAAATACATTTGTTATCGAGCCATTTCTGATACATTGTTCTTGCAGATCCTCATATTTTCCCAACTTACGCTGATGTGCCCAGTCGAAATTTTCTTCAAAAGGGACCATTAACTCAATAACGAATACTTTTTTTGCTTTAACGGACCAAATGACAATATCTGAACACTTTGTCGTTAATACTATTTTAGTTGGAAATATGAAATTAAGTTTTAAATCAGTTGCAACGTGCCAGCCCTCAAGTAATGATGGTTTACGCATATTTTTACGTGCAAGTTTCGAAATACTTCCTTCTTTCACGAACTGAATTGCTCTATTGTTGATAATATTTAGAGCTTTATTGTCCGTCTCTCATATTTTCGAAGCCTCAGCAAAAATCTCTAAGTGTAGCTTCTTCAGTGTACTCACATCCAGTGAGAATATGTTTGAGGCTGGCAGTTTTCCCACGTGCTCTGCATCGGTCGGATGTAGTTAACCCCCAAGCATGAAGGTTGACTGGTGTTGGTAAGACGTAGACTGCTTTTATGAGGAAACTTAATTTTCTTGGTTCCATGTGCTTGAGGTCGCTCCATACCCCCCCCATATATATATATATATATACACACACACACACTTGTGGTTCACACCATTCTTTTGATCTAAAGTTCACATCTTCATGTAAATGTGATAAAAAAACATTGAGACTAAAGCTTCAATTTTTTTTAAATTCTAAAATTTAACATTTAAATGAAAAGAGACTTTATTTAAAGACTCGTCTGAACTGAAGTAGATAAATTCCAAGTCAGCTTGGATACAATTTTCAAATTTACAATCATTCCAACTTTTACTGAGAGATGATGCAAAAAATAAAAGAAAAGAAATGAAAAATATAAAAACACATAAAACAGAACTTTTCCCAGTAAGGCAGAAACTTTACCTTGTGGGGATGTTTCTTAGCCACTTGGGTAAGAGTTTCAACACACACAGCAATGAGATCCAAGGGTGGAGAAGTGAGTCCAGCAAATCTACAAAAAAGCAAACAAGTAAATAATTGCTGGATAGAAATTAGGATTGTTGTTTGAAAGATCCAAAAGACTTGTGTTAAGGAAGAGAATTGAAAGTCAACTGAAGATGGGATATATTTCACACAGACTAAATTCAATTCTTTACAAATCCTTCTTTTCATTGAGGAGATGGGGATGAAAGGACATTAATTCCTCACTGGTTGCTCTATAAACAAATACCTGAATTAATTGGAATAACTGATGTTTAGTATCCTATCCATTTCCATTGGATGCTCAATGATTAAACCTTCTTCAAAACATGGTTTAGTTCTATAAATATCAGAATAACTGCAGTGGATATGTGGAAACCCATTCCTACTGAATTTGTCCTCACTGAGTGCTCAATGAAATTTTAAAAATTACAAAAATAGTGCAAATAATAACTATCATTAAATCAACTTTTTACTACAGTTTTAACCACATCAGCTTTCAAAAAAAAAGTAAACTTTTGACCAGGAAATGCTAGATAAATGGCTGAGATTTAAGGATAGTGCAAAAGAGCAGGTTGCAAAGATGAGACACAGAAGAGATAGTTCTTCAAAAAGAGAGAGCTTAAGACTTGAGGAAGTTTCTCTATTTGTCATGTATTGCTGAACTTTGTAAGGGTTTGTTCAGCTTTTTTTTTTTCGGTACCACATTTTCTTTTAGACTTAACTTTCGTAACTATATGGTTCTTAGGTTTGCTTTATTTTCAAATTCTTACTGGCAAAATGTGGACTGTCAGACAGAAGTCACCCACTTTTTGAATAAAAACAGTAAGATTTCTTTCATTCCTGTTTTTAAGGTTTATTTTTCTGCTGTTATTCTTGTTACCTCTTTTAATTTTTGGTTGCCTGGTTTTTACTTACTTTCCAACAGTAACTAAAATTTGTAAGTAAGCAGTGTAGCGTTGAAAGATGGTTTAGAGGCAGAAGCCAGTTTATATATATATATATATATATATATACACCCCATCATACAATTTCTACAAAAAAGTAAAATTTCCATAAGTTCAAGTAGTAACATTTAAAACAAATCTTACCTGTGGATGACTTGGTAGCAGAGATCTAAAATGTCTTGGAAATAGTCAATGGATTGAGGAACATTGGACAAAACAGATTTTACTAGACTGACCACTTGACTGGCTTGGCAAGTCTGATCAGCAGTGATCATATCTGAAGAAAGAAAAAAATTCATGAAAGAACATCTAGGCCCAAGTACTTACTAACAAAGTTGACATTTTTCAAATAGTCAAATTGGAAGAAGAAGAAGAAGAAGAAAAAAAAATGCCTGAATTTCTGAGTTGGGTTATCATTATACACTGATCTGAATTTGTCTGAATTTCAGAAATTAGTAGTGACAATGTATATAGTAAATGTGAGCACAGTTAGGTGGTGGGCAATGTATTTCAGAGTGAAAAACTATGTATAACACAGCTGTTAATCCATGAGGAATGCTTCAATCTGTCCATCAGTGCAAACTGAGCACATAAAAGATGGACTACACAGCAATTTCCTGACAACACTGTCATAGTTGGTGTGAAAAAATGAGTTGGTCCTGATGGTCCAGATTTTATGAGTATAACATGCAGGCTCAAGTTCATTGCTAATGGTGGTGACTGTGTGGAAACTAAAACATATATAAAATATATAAATACAATATCTTAAACTAAAGTTTTTCAATAAAAGATTTGGAAGATTTTCTTCTCAATCATGCATGTTTTTTTTTAATGTAAATTCAACATTTTGAAATTGCATTTCTAAAAGAAATTTAACTCACCAGAATTAAAGTTCAATCATATAAATTAAAAATATCCAATTCATCAAGTATTGTGTATTTAGGTAGAAGTCTTTCATTAATAATAAAAATTTAAATAAAGATAGAAAATTCTAAAAAATATTTTTTTTCATTTTATTAATTAGGATGACTATGATCTATTAGGTAATGATATAAAATTGAGACATTTATGTTATGTTTGCTTTTCAAATGAATGAGACCTTCCTGATCAATTTTAAGCTAAAAATTGTAGCCCTTGACAAAAAATTCAGGAATTGGGTAGAAGGTGATGATACTCCTTCAGCTAACAATTTTATTTGCTTTCCAAATGAATGAGACCTTACTGACCCATTTTAAAAAAGAATGTTCCAGGCACTTTTGTAGACAAAAATGATCCATCCTCTTCTCTTAAATACCTTTAAAACACTCCTTGCAGTGATAGGAGTGTGAAAATTGAATTGAGTGTGCCTTTGTCCTGATGATTTGAAGGCTTGTCTTTGTATATTTGTTGTATCTGAGTATCAAAATTCACTGCCACAATTATTTGAGTGTGAGGAACACAATTCGAACACTTGTAGCAGAGGAAATAAATTATGGTTTAATATTTTGTCATGCTAAACAATGTAAAAATTTCATGATGAATTAGCAACAACATATCTATTGCCTGAGCAAACATAATACAACATATACACAAATAAGAAGTACTAGAAGGAGGTATTATAGAGGAAAGTCTTATCAAGTAGTTGAGTCTTTTTGTGTAAGTTAAGAGTTTTTGATAGAATGGAAGTTGTTGCATGAAGACTTATGTCAAAACATAGCAGTGTGTGTGGTACGACACAAAGTTTATTAAGGCAAGAGCCACTGTTGGAAATGCACACACTCGTGTAAGCTTCTTGTCGTAGAGAGGGAGAGAAAGTTAGCCTTTGTCATGCTGTTTTATATGCTACTTTGGTAATGCCACCTAGTGATCATTGGAAGTACTATTTGGAAGGCAAGAGACATAATCCCTATAGGAGTTTACATACTAAATTTCATCAAGATTGGTTCATTAGCCAAAGAGTTGATAAGAAACAAAGAGAATTATAAATACATTATAAAAGATTATTCTTTAAAAATGGAAGGATATGTGAATATGCTACTTTTTATCCATCTCCTAGTGGGTCTTTAAAACAAAATAGACACAGTAAGAGCAGAATCCAAAGTAAGAAAGAAACATAACTCACTTGGGGAACGAGACACCTGGAATAACAGCTCCTGGATTTCACATGTTAGCACCTTCCAGCAGTTATAGGTAAACACCCACTGAACTAGGTGACCTCCTTTTGTAGCTACACAAACATAAATAGAAGGGATAAAAACAACAGTAAAGAAAATGGATTATACAAGACATGTTAACATTTTTGTTCAAAAGAAGAAATAAGAGTGGAATTTTATAGAAGAAAAAATATTTGATGAGAGAGAGAGAAAGAAAGAAAGAATGTAAAAAGGCAGAAAGAAAAAAATGAAAAAACAAAACAAAAGGAAAGAAAAGCAAAGAAAAAGAAAGAAGAGGAATTTTTAGAAAGAAAATGTCAAAAATAAAGAAAAAAAAAGAATTAAAATAAAGAAAGAGAATAGACAGAAAGAAAAAGTGAAAAGAATAATGAATGACTTGAGAGTGAAAAGAAAAAAGGGAAGAAAATGACACATAAAAAGTGAAAAAATAAAGGAAATAAAAAAAGGAAAAATGATGAGTGATTCAGAATGAGAGTAAAGAAAAAGAGCAGAAGTAGCAGACAGAAAAAGTGAAAAAGAACAGAAAAAAAGTAATAAGAAAAAAAAAGAAAAAAAAGGAGAGCGATAGTGGAAAGAAAAAGTGAAGAACAAATGAAAAAAGAATTATAAGAGAAGGAAAGAAAAGGAAGTATCAAAAAGAGAATGTGAAGTAAGAAAAAGAATGATGAGAAGGGTTGGTATGAATTGTTTAATAGCATATTAGCTCCTTATGGGTTATTTAATGCTGAAATTTGAAATTTCCAATGTTCCATTGTACTTTTTTAAATCTATAATCATTTGTTTGCACACATTTCTATGGCTTTAAGTATTCCTATCTTATACTAAGAATTTATACACAATTATATGGTTTAAAGTTACTATTTCATTTTAATAATATCATTCATTTGCACAGTTAAGTATTCCTATCTAATGCCAATAATACAGTTTTAAGTATTAATAATAATAATCCTTAGAAGACAATTATAGCTTCAAATAATCATATGGTTTCAAGTATTATCAGCTAACATTAATAATTTCATTTGATAAAAATCATTTGCTTGGATAGTTACAGGGAGTGATGGGTAAATTATTGCCATTTTAAATTATTAATTTCAAATATACATTTTGTTTGTTTTAGGTTTTGTCTACTGTGCAGCAAACTAGAGACAGTTGAGCATTGTCTGTGAGGAAAGCCACAACATGATACAATTTACTTCTCCAGAAATTTGGAGTACTGGAGTATTTGCTGTACTGCTTGGCATTCATAGCAGGAATATCAATAGGAAGATTTCAATTTTTGGATGCCAATCTGAGAGCAGTACAAAAGGTTTTGAAAAGAGCTGGATGAGTCCAATGGTAATTATGAAGGTATGGCAGCTTTGATTGTTCTGATAAGAAAAAGAATTCCCTAAATAGTTAGTGAGATCCATACCATGATTGGCAACAATCCATAACTAGGGACATGGGAGCATCTGAGTTTCTTATCAGGCAGGTAGAGCATGAAGACATTTGGTATTTCTCGTACAAGATGAGAAAAGGCCAATTTTTACTACAAACCATGAAGGACAAGAGGAAAGAGTATGCTGCAAAGCTTTTGAACAAACTCAAGCATCTCCTCTGACTGAAAATATTTTGGGTTTTTCTCAGATGAGAAAAATTTCTGCCAGTATCAGATGATGAACAAACATTGGCTTCCTCTGTTCTCAGAAGATGTACTGATAAAAACGAAATACCCAGCTTACATCTTAGTCTTTTGGGTGGCAGTAGTGATGTTTTGCCTCTATTCCTCTTCTCATATAGTATCAGACTGAACACAGCTATGTCTGGCAACAGAATTCCTCGCCCATATTAGCTATCAAAAAATTTTGCAACCACATCACTGCCTAACTTTCCAGATTGCAATTCCTTTGATTATTATATGTGAGTTGTGGTTGAGCAAGAGACCAACAAAATTCTGTGCAACACCAAAGATGAACTGAAGACATCCTTGTTATCAATTCAAATAAGTTATCAATTCAAATAAGAAGGCCATCAGAAAAGCTTATAGGAAATTCTGAAGTTATCTTGAGGCCATGGTGATTTCTTTGAATAAATTGCACATATAGTATTTTAGGTTATTTTCAAATAATCTTTGGTAAATATATAAGATAAAATGAGATGTTTAGGTTATTTTCATTTTTGCATGATTTACACAAGAATTGACCCATCTTACCTTGTACATGGTTTTACATATTCTTTTGCAATGCCAATAATTTTCAAACAAATCGATTTGACCCATAGATGGGATGCTAACAAGTATTATTACTGTGTCAGAGTGGACCTGGGAGTAATAACAAGAAAGGGGTACTCAATAATCCCAAGAGCTTCAGAACTGGAGCTTCACCACCAGATGCAGTTCCATGTCATACTCAGCAAAGTAGAAAAGAAAAAGAAAGAAAAAAGAAGAAAGAAAAGAGAAGTAGCAAAAGCCAAAAATAAACAGAAAGAAAGAGAGGAGAAAAATAGAATAGAGAAGAGAAAGATTTATTAGATAAAAGGAAAAAGGAAAAGGTTAAAGTAAAAATGAACATGACTGAATAAAAGAAAGAAAAAATTACAGTAAAGCAACAGTTAAGAAAGAAGAAGAAACAAGACAAAGATGAAAGAAAAAGGAAGACAAATGAAATAATAAAATGAATTTTAAAAAGTAGAAAAAGAAAAAGAAAAAAAGGACAAAATGATGAGATAAAAATGAAGAAGAAAAGGATGAAGAGAACCAAAAAGAAAGATGATGAAGAGAATAACAAAGAAAAAGAAAATTAAGAGGAGAAAATGATGAAGAGAATGAAAAGAAAGGAAGAAAAATGGAGATGAGAACAAAAAAAAAAGAAAAAGAAAGAAAACAAAATGATGAAGAGAATAAAAAAAGATAGGAAGAAAAAATGATGATGAGAACAAAAAAAGAAAGAAAACAAAATGAAGAGAATAAAAAAAGAAAGAAAACTATGATGAAGAGGATAAAAAAGAAAGAAAATGTGAAAAGAGGAAAAAAAAAATACAATGCCGATTATAACACAGACATCAACCAAACAATCTGCTTAGCCAAAATTCAATGCATCAAAGGTTTTCAGATTCAGCCTAGAAAAAAATGTCTTTTACATATCTGTCAAACAATAGAACCATCAGGTTTTGATTTACTTCAGAAATTATGCATCATTGCAATTAAAATGATATGATCTCTCTCTGTTGCTTACAGCAAAACATATTACAGCATGATTTTTGCTAGTGCAATGCACTCACACTTTGTAAATAGAGTGATTTCCAGTTCAATTAGACAATCAGTGTCTGAGAAATTTTTAATTAATCAAAACAAAAAGAAAAGAAAGGAACTAACTCCAGGTTATTAGTAGTTTCTTTGTTCCATCTGCATTATTCACTGTCAACCATAATAATGATACTTTGATAATAATTGAAAGTGTCAAGACCACAACACTGCTGAGAGAGACTCAAATACTTAAGAGAGTTCTTCAGACTTCAGTGAAGTTCACTAGTTATTACAGCCTGTGTAAAGCCCATAAAGGGTGAAATAATAATAATATAATAATAAAGTTTAGTTTTAATAATTCTGTTATTAATGATACATAGCAATTTTGTTAAACAAAATTTGAGGAAAAATAAAATAGGCTTCGATATAGGAGAAATTTTGGGGACTTGCTTAAGGGAAAAAACTAATGTCTTTGATGTAGAGAAATACAGCAAATAAATTTAAATACAGGCGAGTTTTTTTACATTATGTTAATATGTTTCACCATATATGGCTTTTCCCATGAATATTTTGGTGGATGTTCCTGTTTTAGTATGAAAGAGTGAGTTCATTTAGTGTGGCCTATGTATAGTTGGTTTAGGGTGGTTTCTTCTCTTCTTACTAGGATTTTCTTTCTTTTAAGATGGGTTGCATAAAACAGCAACAATAATAACACTATAAAGACAGAATTTTTACTTTTCTTCATAGGCAGCAAGTGTTATTTTCCAATTGTTTATGATTAAATGGAAAGGACCTATTTTTCTTTTCAAACTGGTTTTGTAACTTGGGTAATGAAAATTTCAAAACATGATGAGAGACTATATTTGGAGCTCATATATAAATGTAATTTAAATGATAATTGCAAATCTCAAAAACTATTCATTTCTAAATATTTTTGTTCATTTTTATCCAACATAAACATGAAAATTTTGAATCACATGTTGTTTTAGTCAGTCCTTATGTAAATCAAAATATGCAAATTATTTTTTTTTTACATAGAAAATAGGTTAATTTCTTAATTTCATTAAACAGGGTATAATTTATGAGATGTTGGATAAACAATTTACATGCAATGATTTTCAGCTATTTTGTAAAACTGTATGATGACTGTCAACAAAGATCCAATAAAATGACAGCATACATTAGTCTAGTTAGACTATGGATATTTTACCATACACAGTAGGTTCAGTATTTTGTGTCAAGCACTATTTTACTGTAAATCAGATGCTTTGTACTTAAGGAGATTGCAATCAGATCTTCATCCTAAAAGGCTTAGTATAGTAACTATTCCCAGGATTTTAATGGAATGAGAAGATTGTTTTAAGTAAAGATGGCTGCACCCTGGTACAGAACAGATATCTTCTGAATAGAGGAACTCATAAATGTGTAATGATAGGCAAACAAAAACAATGTTGACACTAATGACAAATTAAAAATGATAGTCTAGGTGTGAAACATAAGTGATTCTTGGATGAGTGAGTTTTTAAAAGAAAAATAAGTGGTGAAATCAATTTAAGACTTTAATACATGGAAAAAAATTACCTGTTTCCAAGTGATGATGACCATATGTACCAGAAGGAATTATAAAATTCCCTAAAAATGAAAAATAAATTGAGCATAAGTGACTAGCAAAAAAAACAATGATTTTTAATGCTGAAAAAAAAATGTTAACATTGCTAACTTAATTCCCATTATTATTTACTGTTTGTATACTGAAAATGTATATTGTTGCATCTTTAAGTCTTCTTAACTGATATCTTCCTTGTTTTCTATGTATTTCTATAGCTAAATCATTAGCTATTAATTTATATTATACATATAATAATTGTATTTTATCAGTTATGTTCATATTATAAACTCAAACCCCTCCACTCTAACTAAATTGTATTTCTGATTGACATGCAGTTTAGTTAGAACCCTGTGTGAAATCTCACTCTCCACACAGCAGTTGAAATTGTGGGGAGTTTACAATTTGAAACTGTCCTTAAGGCACAGCTTCAGTTGTTGATTATCTAACTTGATATTTAAAAAGTGTTGTGATTCTTATAGACCAGGAAAACTGGTGTTTCCCAAACTAAAAAGCTGTGGTAATCTCCTCTGGTGATGAAGGTTCTGAACAGGATAAGTTTATCCCTTCTCTGGAAGAACAATAATGCCAGTTGGTTAACTTCACCACAATATAATTTCTGACCACTAACAAAATTTTTCTTCTTTTATTTTTGATAAAGATGTAGTATATATACTGTTCTTACCCCCCCCAAACAAAACCAAGCCAATCTTTTCTTCTAAGTTGGTTCTGTTTGTCTAAATTTAAGATAAGTAGTTTTTATCATTTACACAATCTATAGCTTTTGTTTTGGTTGTTATATTCACAATTTGCCATTGTACTTTCTGGCCTTCTTCAAGTATATACTTTGTCAAAGACAGTAACTTTCAAGGAATTTCAATGCCTAGCTCTTATTCAATCCACAGCGGTAGACCTATCATGCTGAGATATGCAAATAATGTAAATAACAACAATTCATCTTAAAAAATTAGACAAATACTTTAAACTTTTATTTAGACAAGTGAAAATTTGTTGTTAAGCATGTAAATAGAACATATCCATACTGAGAGTGAGATGAATTGAAGACAGATTTGAATTCATTTGGATATCTTGGATACACTCAAAAATGAATAAATATTTAATTTTACTATTTTCTAGACTTAGAAAGGAATTTTTAAGTAAGGAAAAAAAAAAAAAATTAAAAAAATCCTTTTCTTTAGGGGGTCAGGCAACACTTGGCTTCAACAGATGTCCATCAGGGAGAAAGCTATCAGCTTTTCATCATGATTACCTAGAGAGTAAGTAAGTACTGTGAGATGGACAACCTTTTACAGTGAGGAGACAGAAAGATATAAAAGAATGTGAGAGAGAGAGATTAAAAAAAATCTATCAAGATAGAGTCTTCCTTCAAGAGTTTAAAACCTTTTCAGACATGACTAATAATTCCAGAAAATTTGGAGGAAATCAGGCTAGAAATGACAAAACACCAAACTGTATGGACACTAAATGAATTATAACCAACGAGAAAAGGATGGTGGTCATATCTTGTCATTTCAATGTAACCAGCAATCATAATAAATCTGTTCAAGAATTCATTTTGAGACAATGATATGGACATATTAATTCACTTTTAAATAGATTTAACTTGTCATGGTCGATTCCTGATGCCTAAAAGGGTTAAAATACAAATCTTTATACAATCACAAAATTATTGTGCAAATTAAGTTGGCTTACCTGCTACATAAGGTTTTCTATCTTTACTCAATTGACACAGGGTCATGTCATCCATCTGTTGATATTCAGCTGAGATTGACTTGTCAAAATTTTCCAAGTAGGTAGGCAGGGATTTCAGAGTTGATACCACCTAAGTTGAGCAGAAATACAGCAAAACTTTAATGGTTTTAGTCACATTTTATATTTTTTCATTTATATGAAGGATTGTCATTATCATTCATTTTTGAGTAATATTTCTTTCATCTAATTTCTCTTGCTTCCTCACACCTAGAAAGTAGAAGTAATCTTTAAAAAAAACTCTATTAAAAAAGAATAATGACAATTCTCTAAGAAATTTAGACAAGTCTAGTAGCATTAGGTATAAAGCACCAAGAGAAATAAGATGAAAGAAAAACTAGTCAAAATAATAGCAATGACTCATCAACAAAATTTGAATACATTTTTTTTTATTGGCCATAGATATTTTACCTGAGTGCATTCAAAACTCAAACATATATCTTTTGTTAAAGAGAAAAACTATAATTATTGATTTTAGTTGCTTTTTATTGCAACTAATCAGACAATCACATATTTTGATTTTTAAGCTTTTGCATATTGCTATTTGTTGGGTTTCTTTTATTAAGTAAGGATGCTTTTTTTCATGTTATCTTGTTTTTCTCTAACTGCTTTTGACAACCAGGGAACTCTACATTTGGTTTTTGGTTAGGTTGGTATGCACTTGGCTACTGCTTCAATATGGTTGGTAACAAAGTTTTCATATTTGTCATTTGGAGTATGTCTTGTCTTCTAAAGAGTATTAAACTGATTTAGTACAATTACTGTATATTGATAGCTTATGTCACTACTGGCAAGTGAAGAAGATTCAAATCATGAAACTTTGTTTTTTATTTCTGCAAAGACTCAGGTGAACCTTTGCTGAGATGAGGAGTATACTTCACATTTCAAAGTGCTGTTTGTCAACTTCTTGTTTATAAATCCAGCTGTGTTTTGAGTTTTTTGGGTTTGGGTATGTGTAAGTCCATAATTTTCCTTCCTTTTTTTGAAATTTAGTGTTTAGTCATACCAGCCTGCTTTTGAGAAAAAACTTTACAAGATATTCCCTATTTCTGTTTTGTGAGTTGTGTAAACAGAATTTATTATTTTCATTTTTGCCCAAATGAACATTTACGTCTCCACCAATGATCAGAATGTTGCATTTGAGAATGTCTCAGACTATGAGAGTTTGTTCATTATAGAAAGAAGTGATTTCTGTTTCATTACTGGTATCAGTCGGACTGTAGCATGAGATGATTGTTGTGCAGGGGGGTGCCATTAAACATAGTACACATTATTCTCAGTTGGATTTTGTTTTAGGCCTATTTGAAATGGCGGCAAATTGAATAGAGGTTAGCTCCAGGATTGAACAAAAGTTTCTGATCAAATTTTGGCTGGCAGAGAAATGCAAACCATTTGAAATTCACGGAAGAATATGTGATGCATCTTTTAGTGAAAAAAATATTTACAAATGGGCTAAACATGGGTTTGCCACTATGAGCCTGAGTCAAAAAGTCAGTTCATAGAGTGCAAACACACTGACTTTCCTGTAAATAAATTTATGCCTTATCTTTCATATATCTGATTTTCATAAAAATTGTCAACAATATCTTTTTCTTCATTTTTGAGGGTGGACTTATATTTTTGTCCAGGGGTGTGTATATATATATATATACATATGTAAATATTCATGTTTGGATTTACTAAGCAATCAAGCGATGGGATGCTAAGACGAGGGCTCTCCAGCAACAGCAAAATACACCAGTCAAACTGGTGTGGAATATTTCCATCAGCTTCTGGCTGTAGAGGAAGAAAACTTGAAGAATGTTTGTGCAACTCCAAAAGCTACATGACATCTTTGCCAGAATTCCAGCTGACTTGACTGATCAAAATACAACAATTCCTGACAAAAACATATTTGATGCACCATATTCTGCTGCTAATGATACAAAAAGTGAACAGAGTCCAGAAAGTAGTAGCTGAGGATCATATACAATCAACAACCCAAGTTGTGTTGGATGAAACCAATCCTGCAGGATTTAGCCTCTTCAATTTAAAAAAAAAGGACTTTTCAAGAACTTCAGAGATGCCATTTTATGAAGAGAACACTGAAAAACATTTTCTGGATACACAATGGCATTACTGAAATCTGTAATCAAGCTTTCATTTTATTTGAGAGAGACTGAAGATAAATGATAAGCAAAGTAAATATAAGAACTTCTTGTTACAGAAGTGTTGGACCTTAAAATCATTTTGGATGTGTTAGCCTTGACTTAATTCAAACTGAGGAGTTGTACTGAAATCCATACTTTCTCCTCCCAGCTATGGGAAAACAGTAAGGTAAACTGAACTCTCTAGCCTTGGGAGGGCAACCAGTCCAGGAGAAAGAAAAATTCTCAATTCAAAGTATGAGGAGTTTTGGTGAGAAAAATTTTTGGCTCACAGATGCATCATTCTTTTATTATCAGCTCATCCAAAAAGTGTGGCTGGTTCTAAGGCTTTTGGAGAAGGCATGAATCCATCTGTTCTCCCTCAGCAAAAATAGTAAGGGTTCTTTAGAATTGATATGGCAACCAATCCAGGAGAAGGAGACCTCTAATTCAAACCAGCTGTGGTCCACTTAAAAATTGATCTTGTGTCATATCTTGCTAGTAATGAAGGGGTTCAGTCAGTGACAACTTAATTCCTGACCCCTGACAATCCTTTTCTACTTAATTGTCAACACATTTCTACAGCAAAATCTTTTACAGTGTACATAAAAGATACATTAAAAGAAATTAAAGCCATAATTTGGGAGGTCACCAGACCCTACATACCTTCAAGGCACTCTGTGACCCTGCAGCAGCTAAAGTTGTGCTAAGTTGAATCAAAGGAGAGAACTTGAAGGGGAACTGATCTTTAGCAAGTTGATAAAAGCTCCCAACTCCTTCTTCAAGACCCTGGAAAAATGAAATAAAAAGCCAAACTTTAAAGCTTCAGTTTCCTTACTCTTTCATCACATCTTGTATACATTTTAGTATTTGCTATGTCGCTATATATATACTGATTAGAATTAACAAATTTTTTTTTTGCATATTTGCTTTATAAACCCCAGTCATAATATCACAGACTACTTTAAGAACTAGTATTAAAATAAGATGTAATACATTTCTAAAGTAAAATCATTTCCAATGAATTTCTATATATGCTTTTTAATATTTGTTGTCACTATGCATTAGAGCAAATGAATGTTCTGGCATATTTATTTAATAAATTCTACCAATAGAATTACAGGTTATATAGAGCTCATATCAAAATAAGCAATGAATTTTTTGATTAAAATAATTTGCAATAAATTTTTATAGTAAAATATTTTCCAATGAATTTCGTTTTTTATATTTGCTCTCTTACTATCTGTGTAATAACTGAAGTGAAAAAGTTTTGGCATATTTGATATTCAAATACTAACCATAATATTATAGGTTATGTAATGAGCTCATATTAAAATAATTTTTTAATGCATTTTTATAGAAAAATTCACTATATATGTAATCATTAGAGTGAATGCAAGTTTTGGAATATTTGTTTGATAAATCCTAAATACTACAATGTTATGAAATAGTTAAAGATTTGCAGTGGATTTTTGGTGAGATAAGAATTTTGTGTCAAAATGTGTCCAGATCCAACAAAGCATGTAAAATCCATTTATAAACAAAAAAACAAAGTTTACCTGTGCCCACATATCATTTGCAATTGATGGCTTACTTAGAAGTTGTGATATTACAGAACACAATACCTGCAAGAACAAAGTAAATCAGTGTTACATAAATATAAAATTGTCTTAACTCTTGGACAGCTGCATTTTCTAATTTTCACTCACTCTCAGAGTCACATTTTCCAACAAAAGAACAACTGTTTTAAAAAATTCTAATTTTTAGGGCCCCTATTTATGTATCGGTACTGTCTTTGAATGGTCTAAATCACTTTCCCATCCATTCGATCTTCACTTAGCCTTCATTCACCAATCATTCTTTCTATTGATTTACTATCTCACTGTCGTCTCATCATAACCCTTTGCTGATTCTTATTTACATGTCTCATATCATTATCCTTATCTTGGTTGAAAAGCCATTGTAGTTTCGAACCTTCTTAAGGTTTCTTTTGCTGTAGTTGGTAACCTTCAGGAAATTTCAAACCAAACCCTTTTTTAAATTTTGGTTTGAAATTCTCAGTGTTTATGACAAAAATACACTTGAAGAAAGCTGAAGGGTACATCGGTTAAGATGTGATAATTGTGGAAATAATATCTCCTCATTTCACAAATATAGACAGCAGATATCTTTATTGAGTAATAGCTAACTATATAGTTTTACATGCAAGCTGAGTAATGAAATTTATTCTTACCACACAAACTCTCTCCATCACAAATTTGGCTGTGATACTAAATCCAGCCAATTGGTTTCCACTAATTAACATGTCAAGATTCTCAGTTTGAAAGCTAAAAATTTTTTTGAATATTTTTAAAGTTTGCCATTCAGCAGTGAAATATACCAAGGTACTAAAAGGGGAATTTCTTTTGAAAAAAAAAAAAAAAAAAATTTAAAAAAAAATAATGTTTAACCGAATAAAATATTCTTCCCAATACTTTAGCCATTTCATTTATTTTGTTATTACTATAGATGAGTAATAGCCAATTCTGCCTTGTTTAGAGTTAATCTTAGTTAAAGAAAAAAGAAGAAAAAAAGAAAGAAAAAAACGTAAATGTGAAACTACCTTTGTGATTTTCCAGCAGTTTCAGAATACAAACCAGCAAGTAGAAAATCATATGAAATTTGACTAAAGTTGCCAAAAATTTAACTCTAGTTAAATATGTGTGGCATTTCTCATGTGTAAGGTTAGGTACTTTGTCTCATGCCTGAAACACTTGGTTTTTCATGTAAAGTTAATAAGTTACACCTGCTTTTTAAAGATTTGATTATTAAACTCTTGAGAATTTGTAATTGTACTAGGCTTAAAGAGATCAGTTTGTAGATTGCTTTTTGAAAATACAATCGTCTTGCATGGAAATTTTATTCAATAACACTAATGAAGATCAAAGGGTCTCATTTACAATCAACTTGAACTTACTGTAACACCTCCAATAGTATCTTCTTGAAACTGATCAAGCAGAGCACAGACCAGAGTGTAAACAGTGCAGTAGGCCACAGAAGAAATCACCTGAAAGAGATCAAGTACAGATAGGCAAATGCTTCATTAAATATTCAATTGTATTTTCTATAATATTTACATATCATAGTAAAAAGTAAAGTTGGCGACCTTAGTTGAGGGCAACCTGAAGGCTCCCTTTTCAATAGCTACCAAACTGAGGTGTAGGGGAGGGTGCTACTCTATTCCCGGGATTGCTCCACTTACCTTTGATTCTTACATTATAATGCTGAGTATTAAGCAAGGCGGCATCAAGTACCATTTTTGGAGTCTTTGGTACGACTCAACCTGGGATTGAACCCTGGTCTCCCAGACCAATGGCAAACATTAGTAAGCATTCTATAATATTTACATATCATAGTAAACTTTCTCTGATCATTAGATAAATAGGATAAAAACAGAACAAATCCATAACCAATTAGTCCTTATAGGGCCCAGCTTAAAAATTCAGCCAAATATCTCCCATTTCTCTTATTCCTGTGAGTTTTCCATTAGTCAAAGCACCTCTGAAACTCCTCTTAATATGGTTTGAAGCTGTGCAGTCATGTTTCTTTTAATGTTCTATATGTCCTCAAATCTAATCCTTGAGATGAATTTGCAATTTAAGAAACAAGAAAATGTATTGAGTTAAATTTAGTGCAGGTCTTCTAGATTGTTCATTGATTTAAATGACCTATACGTTTTGAATGGGTTGTATGTAAATGACAGACCACTAAGGCTATCACACCAAATCAGGATATTTTTCGAGGCATACAATATTGCAACTAGTCTACATTGTCTTGTGATTTTTGTTCTCCTGTTATAAAGAGATTTATAAATGCAAACTACTAAAATTCACTCCCTGTGGTCCTCTATATTTTTTATTTACTCTGCCAAAATTTCATTTTCCTTCAAGGGTCTATATAGACTACTTTGAGTAAGGAGGATGGTGCAATTGCACAATATTGTGTTTCAGCAAAAATTGCCGAGAAATGGCACCAACTCATTGAAATATTATCACTTTGCTCAGGGGTGCACACATTTTCATTCAGATTTTAAAATTCAATCATATTATGATTGATCATATTTGTATACCAAAAGTTTGGATTTACTGACTCACCATCGTCTAAGATGAAAAATGGAGAGAATTTCTTTAAATAACTCTCTTATTTTCTTATTTGCTTCTTGAGATAAATTATAGGGTTTGAATTACCAGTAAGAGCCAAGTTCTTTTTTACCCAATTCCTTTCTCTACCCCTTAAAAGAAGTTCATTTTTGCTAGGAGGCCTTAATTCCATCTCTAATTAATCTATGTTCATTTGGCTAATTAACATCATTCAGGATGACTGCCACCAGAATGAAAAAAAAAAAAAAATTTTTTTTTCTGATCAGGAAGGCCCTTGAGGGTAAGTGTAGGAGGGTGGGCATAGAGTTGATCGTTATTAGTTCTTACAGGCAATAATTTTTGGTTGTCCAAGATAATTAGGCAAGGATGGTAGGACTGAAAATACCAACTTTAAATTCAAGATCCAAAAGTCAGGAGTCATTAATTTGTTATAGAATTTTTAATTACTTTGTATTGATACAACTTTAACAGTTTTTATTTGCCATTGGTAGAACATTGGTCTTGCAAGCGATTCATAGTAAGTATTTACCTAATGTCACTATTATGAGCAGAATGCGAGACACTAATTTTTTAGAGTAAGTACAGCTGGTTTGAATGAAGTTTTTCTTTCTTCTAGACTGGTTGTCTTACCAAGGCTAAAGAGCCAAGTCTGCCCCACTATTTACACATAGCTGGGGGACAGGAAGAGAACAGATGGGTTCATGCCTTTCTCAAGGGTATTAGTACAAAGTGAAACATAAACAGCCTTATCCAAAATTTGAATTTGACCAGTTAAGTCCATTTTCTTTTGATGATAACTGTCATACCATGTGTACCTTCATAAAAAGTTAACTTTTTACAATGGACATTTATTTTAGCTTTCTATACAATTTATATATAATAGTAAACTTACTATGATATTCATAGGTAATAATGAACTTTCTATGATATTTACAGGTAATAATAAACATTCTATAATTATTATCATATTATGATAACTCATAGTTCATTATTACGAACTAATACATTTACAGGTAATATCATAGTTCTGGTGATATCATAATATTTATATATATTTATAGGTAATATCACAATTCATTATTATGAACTATGATATTTACAGGTGATAATGAACTTTCTATGATATTTACAGGTAATAATAAACATTCTATGATTTCACAGGTAATAAAAAAACTTTCTATGACATTTACAGGTATTGATGAACTATGATATTTACAGGTAATAATAAAGTTTCTATGATATTTACAGGTAAAAATGAATAATGATATTTACAGAAAATAATGAACTTTCTATATTTACAGGTAATAATAAGCTTTCTATGATATTTTCAGATAATAATGAACTTGCTATAATATCTATGGGTAATGATAAACTTTCCATGATACTTACATATAATAATAATAATAACAACAATAATAAAATATAATGTTTACAGGTTATACTAAACCCTATAGCATCAAAGCTTTTCAACCAAAAATGTGAATATATAACAGTCTAAAGATAAATACAATATTACACAAAATTTTACATGAGTAGATATACTTTTAAATGAAAGTTGATTTTTTCTTGGCTATCAAATTTGGTAATATTAATATCTATTTTGATTGAGTAATGTTCCACTAGAAATAATAAAAGAAAACTTTTCATAAAAAGTAGTATAAGATGTACATATTTATGGGTGAGACTGTATATCTTGAGTTTTAAAACATAAATGCTTTCATTTTTATAGTATCATATGTCATGACCGTAGCATATTTTCCTCCGTTTCTGTAAAGAATATTTACGAAACTATATTCCTTTTGCAATTTAAAAATAAATGCTGTAAAATTTTCCATGAAACTAATAAATAAGTCTTACATTGTTTCCAGAAAAATGCAGAGATTTGAGTAATGAGCAAATGTAGTTGAGAGCATCAAGTTGTAGTGCTTGAGAGCCAAGCTTTCGAGTTGTGCGCTCATCTTCTCCATCCATGTAGTAACAACGGGCAACTGCCCAGCCAAGCAGGAGTGGCCCATGAGTAGGAAGGGTAGACAGACTACAGAAGCATTTGTCAAGTTCCTGAAGAGAAAAATGGTAAATCATACATACACAAACATATTCATGAGGTTCATTCAATAAATAAGGGGAGAGTTGTCTACAGAGATGGTAATAGGAAGAACTGTTTACAAGGAAATTAATGGTCATGGGTTCTTTCTTGTCCTAAAATATTGTCAGCATCCACTTCTTTACTGACCTGTAACTTTTTCTTTACCGGAGAGTCAATGTGTTCCTGCTCCATAAACTGTCTTTTTGACTTGGCCAATAGTAGCAAACATGTTTAGCTCATTTGTAAACATTTTTTGATTAAACACGCTTGTCCATACACCATAATCTTCTTCTCAGTTTGCCTTTCTCAGTCACCAAAAAACTTGATGACAGACTTCTGTTTAAGCCTGGAGCACTATTAAATTTGTTACCATTTTGAATAATCTTGACACAAATATTTTGGCAAGATTAAAATAATTTTTGATATAAATTAACTTCAAACTATGAAGAGTATACAGTTATAGAAAAAAAATCCAAAAAAATAATTTATTTTGTTTTTTCAAAAAAAATTCCCCTTACTTGACCCTCATATATGAATCTATTGGGTCCATCCACATGCATATGACAGTGTGTGTGTGTGTGTATATCAGTGGTGAAGAATGACTTGGGAACTAGGGCATGCAGTCCATTACTCAGCTAATCATCAAGGAGGAGAGGGAAAAGAAAAGCCTTATTTTACACTACTAGAAAATTATTTGTCCCATCTGTGAATGTAATGTGAACTAATTTTAATGTGAGGTCCTGCTTCAGACTTGATAACCTTCTTCATTGGACTTGATGTCCTCTCATTAGTAATGATGATGATGATGATGATGACTGCTATTGATTATGAGAGAAAATAATAAAATCTACAAATAATGATTTATAAATGTTTATTTGTAAATCAATTCTTTGTTTCTTTTTGGCAAATTCATTGATCACTTTGTTGTAAAAAGTATTAGTACCACATTTTACCTACATCTTCTAAAAGTCTTTATTCATGAAAATGAAAACCAAATCACTTAAAAGCTCTTCACTTTGGGAACACCTCATAATTATTTACATGCTTTAATGAAGAAGACGATCTCTCACAAGAAGCAGATGTGGCAGGTATGGTCACAATCAGATGTAGTAATTAGGTTAATTTTGCCAGAGCTTGATTTAGTTGAAGTTCCTATATTATTTCAGCAATTTCTTAGATGCTTGATACTTGCTATGTAAAATCTTCAGCATAAACTGATTTCAGCTTGCATTTCAATCCATCCAAATCCAATATATTTTTATATACATACAAATTTGAAAAGGCTTCCATAAGTAAATTTTTTATCTGTGAAAAAGCTTCAGATTTCCAATTCAAGAAATGTGGATTCTCCTATTGTTTTAAATCTTTGCTCATTATGAACAATAACAGCATCCAAAATATTGTTCAGATTTGAATAATACAAATTTGTTGTCTAAATCTGTCCAACAACAAGTCCTTTGAATTGGTAAGTCTTTGATTTCATCTGCATGAAGCAATAAAACATCATCACTTCAGTAGAGAGTGTCAGATAGCTTAATATGGCAGGAAGAGGCTTTCTCTTTGTGACCCCATACTTTAATATTCTTTCTTTTTTTTATACACTCTGTTTGAAGGGAATAATAAAACAGGAAAGACTAAAGCCATGGCCTTTTTTGACCATGGTGAGAACACAAGTAAAAATATTTTTGCTTTATCTTTCACTCACCCAATCTGTATCTGATGCTCTCTTCTCAAAGACAATAAAGAAACTATTAAATTCATTGGTTTTTATTTGTGTCTTTTCACACTAAACTAGTCGGTGTTTTCTCTACTTAAACTCCCTATATAATATCACTTGTAACCATTTTCCTAAGAAATGAAGAAATAGGAAATACAAAGAGGACAGGGAAAATTATCAATAATAAATTTTATATTACACTAAGTTATTTATCCTTGCAAAAGTCTAAGGCATCAAGTGCATGCATTGCATATATGTACTCTTTGCTCCTGTATATATATCTAGGCTGTATTTTCTCTTTTAAACATATTTGATAAAAAAAAAAAAAAAAAAAAAAAAAAAAAGAATAGACACTGCTTCAGTCTATTTTATCAATGATCTGTTCAAGTCTTTGTAGGAGTTGTTTGACATCTGGATGGAATGAATTCAACTTCATATTTCTTATAGTGGACATTTCAACTGGTATGTATATTACATTGGTTGTACTGAACTAACTAGTCAAAGGAGAGAAGTTATTAGAGACAACAAGGTTTAATTAATTAAATTTCATTTTATTGTTAGAATCAGTTGGGGAAACCCATCATATTAGATTATTTTAGAGCTATTTCATCAAGTTTTTAGTGTTTGGGCATCAGGTTATGAAAAAATAGTTTAATGCATTTATGGTTGTTTGATATAGTATTATTTTCATTGTAATTAGAGTTGATATTTTTAATAGTACATTTTATTTAGTCATGAACAATATGGATTGGGAAGTCATCATTAATGAGAGTTTGTTTACTGTTTTTAAATTTTGAGTAGAAGATTGTTTTAGAGGATATGAGTTTGAAATGTCTTTAAACCTTTTCCCACTAATACTTCCTTTTGCCTCAAGTAAATTTATAAATCTGGTCTCTCTGACCCTGCAAAGCAAAAATCAAAAACACAAGCAGTATTCATACCCTGCAGTTTATTTAAAAAATACCATGTAAATATTGAAGCTACTGTTCCTGACTTCATTAATTCCTCCTTCAGTGTTATGTACCTGGATTAAGAAGCATCAGTTTAGCCATGTATACATTTTGAGATTCTCTAAATATAACTTTGGAGGTACAATGGTCTCTTTAGGAGGATCCAGATAAACCAATCGATCCAAGCCACTTGCTCTGCAGGAATGTTGTTTTTATGTCCACTGACTTACACATTGAATGGTTAGCTGCCATTATTACCAATGCTATGCATAAACCTTCTTTAGAGCATTGTAGGAGAATCATTCCTCATGTTGCAATTATCTCTGTCTTGAAAGCTTCTTGCAACAAGTCTAGCTTTACAGGTTTGTTTTCCATTGGAACTTTTATTCATGAAAATCCATCTTGTGGAAATTTTTGGTTCAGGTTCCATGATGTGCACTTTATTTTCAAACCAGCTTTGGAGTTTGTTCTTTCTTATCTCTTCCAGATCATCATTAGAGGGAGAAGTTATTATATTTTCCACATCACAAGAAGAGCGTTCATATTTGGTTTACTCAGCTTCATTGGTTCGTCACTTTGATACCCCATGCTCAAAGTTCACTCAAAAAAGTTCATCTCGTGTCTTTTCTAGCCAAACAAACAGTCAATTTCTCTACTTAAACTCCCAAAATAATATCACTTGTAAGAATTATCCTCAGAAATGAAGAAAAGGGAAATACAAAGACATACTAGGAGAATAGTGAAAATTATCAATAATTTATTTTATATTACACAAAATTATTTATCCTGGAAAAAGTGTGAGGCATGCAGTGCATGAACATACCCTTCGCCTCTGAGATACACATACACACAGAGTATTTTCTCTTTTAAACATGTTTGATTAAATAGGACAGACACTTTGATTTTGCTTATTTTATTAGTGATCCGTTCAAATCTTCATAATAGATGTCTGACATCTGGATTGAATGAATTAAAAATGCACCATATTTTCCCCAACTACTTTTGGCCCCAGCTAGAGTCTTCTTTAGGGTAATGAACATTGAAATGACCAATACAATGACAAGTCATATGCATTTATATAAAGAGAAGGAGTGTGAAAGGAATACAGAAGAGTTTGTAATGTATTTGTTATTAAATCTCATAAGATTAGATAGAAAAAAAGAACTTTGAAAGAACAAATAAGTAAAAAATCAAAATGTATTCCTGTACATGGAGGCAGAAAATTGGAAGGTATAATATCCATAACAGAAATTACTGAAACTGACTGTTTTTTTAGGTCATATCAACCCTTTTTGAGTCGTTTAGTGCCAAATTAAATTTTAAACAATCCAGTTTAGCATAAGTATATTTTTTGTTTACAAACAATTCAATTTTGCATAAGTATGCAATTCCAATGTCAAAAACAGTTCTATTTCAAACAATTCAGTTTAGCATAAGTACACAGTTTAGTTCTATTTGACCCATAGATAGGACCCTATTAGGTGCTACCACTCTAGGCCAGAGTGGACCTGGGAGCTTTGGTAATGAAAGGGTACTCTGCATTCTACAAGCTCAAGCATTACTGGAACCTCACCATCAGATTGTTTAGTGTCATATCCAGGACACTTGTTTGTTGGAGTCTTACCCCTCTAGAGAAAAAGTCGGTATATTATACAGCCCCAGCCAACAGAGTTTTATTTCAAACAATTTAGTTTAGCATCAGTAAGCAGTTTGAATGTCAAAACAGTTCTATTCCAAGAAATAAAGTTTAGCATAAGTATGCAGTTTAAAATGTCAAAACAGTCCAGTTTCAAGCAATTCAGTTTAGTATAAGCACACATTTTAGTTCTATTTGATAGATAGGACCCTATCAGATACTACCATTCCAGCGCAGAGTGAATTTGGGAGCGATGGCAATGAAGGGGTACTCCACATTATGATGCATACTTTTTCACTACTGAAATAAGAATGACCATTTTTAATCAGATAATTTCTGGTTGTGTTTAAAACATTGAAGATTGAAATGCATACTTACAACTTGCCTTTAAAAAATGAAAATTATTTATGACTGAAGCCAATAGTTTCAAGCTTTTATAATAATCAGGCAATATCAAATCCTAAAGAACAGCAAGTATTATGGAAGAATATGATATGCAATAAATAAATAGACCTTATCAGAGAACTGAAAAAGTTAGGGAATGTGATGGGAATCCATCAATTTGATCCCTAAAAAAGAGACTGGAAGAAGTGGAAGTTCACAGAAAGATTAAAACTATCCAGAGCATCTGAGATTAGCTAAAATTCTGCGTTCCAGAGAACTGAAAAGGTTTGCTGTCAATTGGTGAAAACCACCAGCTCATCATTGATTTGAACACTCACAAAAAGTAAAATTAATAATCAACTATAAACAATAACTTATGTTTAATAGTCCATAGCAGCTGTTTTAATTATTCAAAGGGATGTGTATTTTTTAAATATAATTTCATCAGACAAGATGATAGACCTAAAAAAATGAGACAATATCATGTCAGACAAAATTCCATAAAAAAAAAAAAAAATTACTATATTATTTTTTTTATACAATTCAGACTGTAGCAGAAAGAACTTTGTATTTTTGTTTGGCGCGTAAATTAATTTGACCGTTATGGTTGTCAAATATTTTCACCCAATGAAGATGACTTATCTTATTCCGCCCGGACCATTTTCCCGGACAACATAAAAATGGTGAAAGCCCGCCAAACTATCTCTTCCTCAGAACCTTTCGAGCAGGACGGACATACTTTCTGTCCGCTCTCTTCATAGCAGCAGAATCGCAACACCATGAGGAAAGCCATCTAATTTATGGACCTTTTGAGTCTACCCTCTTAGACCAAGGGTTCCCAGTTGAACATGAATTAGATGCATGTAATCCGCCACTCACAGGAAAACTTTTATGTCGCCTCTAACTTTTGTTATGTCTACAGCAACGCGTAATTCCGACATCCAGCTACCTCATTCCTGGGCACCTTTTCTGGAGACCTTCATGCCTCTCTCCAACAGCAACCAGGACTACACATTTTTGGGTGACTACATCATTCCTGTCCTTAAACAGCAAACACAACTTTTGCTATGTCTATAGAGATGCATATTCCGCTCAGACATTCAGCATAGCCTTGACTGTAGCAATGCACATTCTGCTCTGGCATTTAGCTGCTATAATTCCTTCTCAACTCAATAACTATTTCCTTCCTTCCTACGAGACTTGTAGCATAAAGGTACCCCTTTATCCTGGCTGCCATTAAACCTTCTTGAAAACCTTACGGCATCTTCGTTCTTCTCCTTTATTTTCCTTCGAATATAGCGAGGAGGTAACGTAACACTCTTCCTCCCTAAAAGACTATTGTGCTCATCATGGTTGTTATGCTTACAATATTTCAGTTGCTGTACTCTTTAGTTTTCTTTAGGTGTCTTTCACTATGGTAAATTTTAAGGAGTTTCAAACCAAACTGCTTATTTAATCCCCATGGTAATAAATCAATTAATTCACCGTAGTTATTTTTAAGGCAAGGACAGTGCAACAAGAACAGACTACCTCAGAGGATTGAAATTTAGATTAAGTTTGGTTTGAAATTCCCTGAAGATTAACTACAAGGAACAAAAGACACCTGAAGATGATCAAGGAGTACAGTAGCTGAAAAGTTACGAGTATAATAATCCAGATTGTGTAAATCCAGTAAATAATAAAAAACTTCTCATTCTTAAAATTTAGCCATTTTACTGTGACAATATGATATCAGATGACCATTAGCAATGGATTGTACTTGTATTCTGTAATTCTCAATTACACAATGTGTAACAACAAGTCTTTAGAATACAGACCTATGATAGGTAGCTGGACACTCTCTCGTTATTATTACATTATCTTATTTCAATTTATTAACTGAATACTTAGCAATGGGAGTAGATGTGCTTTTTTTTTTTAATATTAAATATTTTTATCATTTCCAACATAAAAAAATGAATAAAAATATTAGGACACAATTATAGCAATGTATAGAATAATGAAAATATTACAAACTTATGAATAATTCTAATTAAAATATATATCCTATCAGAATATTGATAGCCTAAAAAGTATATCTACTGTCATTACTATTAAGACAGCTAGCATAGTGTAGTAGACCTTTATGAATAAGGGTTAGTTTCTCATTAGGTACTGCAAACTTCTGGCTTTGTGCCAAACTAAGCTGAGTAAATAAAGGCATCTCTAGTGGTGCAATGGTTATCAAGTTAGGCTAGTAGACCATTATCAGTGAGTTCGTTTCTCACTGGGTGGCCCATACTTATGCCAATCTAATGAAAGATCATTAAATGACTTGAATGCCTATCATGGCATTATGATTATCCAATCTGGTTAGCAGACCATTACTAGTGAGTTGGATTCTCACTGGATGCCCCATACTTTTGCCCTTGAGCCAAATTGAGCTAAGCTTAGTAAATGAGGGAACCTCCATTAGTGTAATGGTTAGCAAGCTAGACTAGCAGAACATTACCACTTTGTTTCTCAGTGGGTGCCTCATACTTCTGGCCTGGTGCCAAATTATGCCAAGTTAGACGAGAGTGTCTTTCACGATGTTTATTTTTATTAAATCTGGCCAACAAACCATAAATAGTGAGTTGGATTCTCATTGGGTGCCCCATGCTTCTAACCTTGTGTCAAACTAAGCTTAATAAATGACTATTACCTTTTTTTATAATGTTCTGTGAGGCGGGTAATTTTGGCCGACACTTTATAACCTCTCAACTCTTATAAAATACCGAATACTGAGTATGGAATGTTAATGCAATACTGACTTGCAACGATACATTTCACATCTATTTTGCACACACTTTATATATTTTGTATTTCTAGTCACGTGATCTCAGTAGTACAATCCATTTCAACAGTTGTGTTTGTTGGCTGGAGATCCGTGTTCAAACAACACAAATCCCTATTGGCACATTCTTCTACACAACACCACCCCTTTTGAGCTGATTCCCTCTGGAGTCTGTATTTTTTCAGCACTGGTTTCATACTTGGAAACTCCGTCATAGTTCTTTTCCTTTTTCTGTACTGCCGCTGTTATAGAATTTCTTGTGGCGTAGATATGTTGAAAGTATAGTATAGTACTTCCATGGGTATTTCTTGCCTAGGACTTTCCAAATCAGTGTGTCTACGTCTTAGATGGTTCAGGTGATGTTTATACTCCCACCTTGGTCCCTGAACCATGTAAGTCATTTGGCCGATCCTTTTTTTACTACACCATCTTTCCAAAATTCTGGACGTGAACTGCATTCTGTTGAAAAATTGGTACATACATGGATTTTGTTATTTTTCTTCATGCAAATAGTTGGCAATGCCTATTCAGAGTAGTCTACTTTGGAAATGACTCCTAAATTCTCTAGTCTTTCTGTTTCCTTATTGATTGGATCTAAGGCCGCAAAAGTACACCCCTTTTTCGGTCTGAATACAGGTGTTGCATTTTCTTTAAATTAAAATTTCACCTTTGCTTTTGTACATGTCCCAAGACCTGAAAAAACTTCTGGAAACTTTCTTTTTAATTTAGTTTTGAATTTTTCTATTGCTGTAATATTACTTGTGGTGACCATATTTACTTGGTTACTGAACGAATTGATTGGCAGGTTCTAAAGATCAAATAAGGCAATACCATCCGTTCCAAATAAATTTGTTGTGTTCTTTAACTCAAGTACAACTGCATTTTTAGTTTTTCCCATGAAAGAAATGTTACAGATGAATTTGTCTAAAAAATTTAATTTCCTTCCTGACACAACACAAGCAAACTTTTCTCGAACTCAATGAACTAGATTTACCCAGTTTTTTCCAAGTCTTTTCATTAAGTATAGTAATATCAGATCTTGTATCCAATTGTGATTTTATTTTTATATTGTTAATTGAGACAAAAACAAATTTTCTCTTTGGAGGTTTTTCATTTAAAAACTTGATTTTTTTTTTTTTTTTTTTTTGCTCGTCAACTTTACCCAATGTATTTACTTTGTTGACATACTTTTTATTTTTACTCCATTTTTTGGATTAGCAACAAGTACTCTTATGTCCTATTCTTCTATATTGGTAGCATCTTTTATTTCTAAAGAAGTGGTCACTCAAAAAATGCTTACCACCACAACCATGACAAGTATTAGGTATGGAGGGGGGGAGTATTGTAATTTTTTAAATTTTTTTGCTGCGAGTTAAAAAACGTTTATATTTTTCCTTAGATGGTCCGATACTATGTATCTGTGAAATGTCTCTCTTCTCAATCCTAGTGGTGTCTAGTTTTAAATTCACCATATGCTGACATTCTTCAGCTATTTTTGGAGAGTTAATTTTGAATCCATTTCTAGTTTAGTTAAAATCCTGGATGTTATTTCTGTGTCCTTATTTGAAGTCAAACTTTGAACAAATATCAGACATTTAAATGAGTCGGAAGTTAACTCATTTAACTTAAACTTCTCACATTCTTGATTGATGACTCCTGCATAGTTGACAAAATTGTTGTTGTCACATTTTACTAGATTTAGAAATTCCACTGTGAATAATGAAGTTATCTCTGAAAATTTTTGTTAGCATTCCAATAGTTTCTTCAAAATTTACTTTGCCAGGCTGTTTTGGCAAAATAAAATTGACATATTCTTCATGTTCGGCAGTGGACAGTTTCCTTGATAATAATCTGATTTTCTTTTCATCATTTCAATGTGAACAATCCTTTTTGAAGATCCCTTTGTATCTTCTATATGACTGAAAAGTTATCTCTTGGAATATGAAATAACGTCTGGCATGAATGAATCAGATGTTTTTTTCCTCTGTAGTTTTCTTAATCAACCATTCAAAAAACATTTCTTGTTGTTTCTCTAATTGGGACTGTTGCTCCAACTGATCTTTATGCTGTTTTAACTGTAATTCTTGTTTCTTTTGCTGTTCATATTGATCTTTTAGTAGTTGTAATTGTAGTTCCTGCTGTTGCTTTTGCAGTGCCAACATTTGAGTCATAATTCATTTTCCATGAACTCTGCTGAATATTTCAATTATTACTTGTAGGATACATATTTTTTCCTCTGTAGTCCACGTCTAAGTTTAAAACAATTCCTCAGTGCCACTTTTATAATGTTTCGGGGAAGGGGGAGAGGTTTGGTTGACACTTTATAATCTCTTCACTCTCATACAATGCCAAATACTGAATTGCAATGCTACATTTCACATCTATTTTGTGCACACTCATCAGACCTATTAGACTAATATATTTTCTATTTCTAGTCATGTGACCCCAGTAGCATAATGCCTTTCAACAGTTGTGTTTGTTGGCTGGAGATCCATGTTCAAACCAGACGGGTCATTATTGGTATCTTCTTCAACATAACACCTTTACTATTATAATTGTAGTTTCCATGGTAACTAGCATTGGATGGTAAAAGTAAGAATTACAATCCTATATAATCTTTTATGTATATATTACAGAAGAAATAATGGGAAATGTCTTTGTTGGGCTATTCTGTACAAACACCAGAAAAAATCTTCATGTTGTCAGGGAAAGCAGCTTGTATTAAAGTTTTCAAGTTTTCATAATAACTTTGTAACTATGACAAAAAGGTTAAACATTAAATGGTAAAAAGATTTAAACTCACCTTAAAGCTGTCTTGATCTTTAAACAAAGGGTGATGTTCAAAACTGAAAAAAAGAGAAAAGAAAAGAATTCCAGTCATTCTATAACAGAATAGCAGAGAATATGCCATTTGCAGAAGGGTATCCTCCTGAATGGGGTATGATACTAGACTACATCTGAGGCGAGGCTCCAATTCTGGAGATCTGAGGAACATGTAGTTACCACTCCATTGCTAATACTACCAGTAGTAATAGCAGTACATGTTAGGGTCCTATCTGAGGGTCAAATAGATCTGATTGCAAATTATTTGTATGCAATAGGAAAACTTGATGCCATATAATTGTAAATTTTTTGCATCAATAATAGTGACTTGAAGATATAATTAGATTAAGGATTATTATTAGTTGAAACAAATAATTATTATTAAATAGAAAAAGTTACTTGTAACCAATGGCCTAATGAGTAGAGTGTTTGCTAATGGTCCTGGAAACTGGGGTTCAATCCCAGGTCGAGTCATACCAAAGACTCAAAAAATGGTACTTGATGCCACCTTGCTTAACACTTTGCATTATAAGGTAAGGATCAAGGGTAAAGTGGAGCAATCCAGGGAAGGAGTAGTGCCCTTCCCAACACCTTGGTGTAGTAGCTATTGAAAAGGGAGCCTTTGGGTCACTCTCAACTAAGATCACCAACTTGATATCATAACTGTAGGCAAAAAACTCTTAAGAAACAACTAAGCAAAAAAATGTAAATATAAACATACAATGAATGCAATTCCATAACCTCTAGGCATAAAATATCCCCAGATGGATTGACATGCCATTAAAATCAATCAATCTAAAATAGAAGATATGGTGCCTCTATAGAATAGCCCACTCAAAAATTCTTAGGACAATTGGAATTCTTATTGTTGCTAACACAAATGTTTCAGAGTTAGTATTCTTCAGCTCTTATCTGTTGTGAAAAAAAATACTGTTGCATTGTGGGGTTCTTGACAAAAGATGGCAGAGATGATGAAGAGATGACGACAAGTTCATAGGAAAGGAAAAAAGTCAGACGTGGTCACAGAAAAAAAATAACTCGCTTTATAACTGTGTTTCAATCACCCTCTCTTCTGCTCTGAAATCAGGAAGATGTGAAGTGATATTTTTGAGTCTATGAAGAAATTACTAAATTGTAGCCATTGCTTATGAGGTGTTTTTTGTCCCCCCTATTAGCTCTAGAATTTAAGTCATTTTCTGCTGGTTAATAACTAATTGATCCTTTTCAGAAATCCTCATGTGTGTTCATTTCTCACATCCACCAGGAGAATTCCTGTGATTATCCCTTTGTTGTTGGTCACTACAGGGTGGAACGATAAAAATGTCACCCTAGAAAAGACAACATGATTCTATTTCCGTTTAATGAAAACCGGTTTTCCTTTTTTGTTGCAGACCATCAACTAGTTGCCCAGTTGTGTACAAATCTCAAGGGTGGATAGGAGCCTTCTATCATGTCTGAAAGTGACACAATGTTCAATGAGTGAGATCGGCGATGCGCTGCTGTACAACTCATGCTCTTTACCGATCAAAGTTATGACAACAGGACCATTGCCAGCACCCTTAAAATGCAAATCCGGATGGTTCAACGTGCCCAGGGTGATGAAAAAGTTTCCGGTTATGGTTATGCTCTTTGGTGTGGTTTCAAGTGAGGGCCACATCATGCCACCTCACATCTTCAAAGTCGGCTTGAAAGTCAACACCAAAATGTACCTGGATGTGCTGAAGAGTGTGGTGATCCCCTGGTGCAATCAGGTGGCCGGTGGCAGAACCTGGGTGTGGCAACAGGACTCGGCGCCGGCCCACAAGTCCAAAGAGACCCAGGCTTGGCTTCAGAAGGAGTGCTACGACTTTGTACCCTTCTCTCACTGCCCCCCCTCCTCTCCCAACCTGAACCCGCGGGACTACTTTGTTTGGTCATACGTCGAGAACATCACCAACATGACCTCCCACAACACCAAAGCCAGCCTGATCACCACCATTCCCTAAGTATTCACTGAGCTCCCGCCGGCACTTGTGGAAAAGGCATGCTCCCAGTTCCGGATCCATATTGTGGCGGTGATTGAGGCTGAAGGTAGCTACATTGAATAAATGTCAGCTCTATTATATAATCAAGTTACCTGATTTGATTTTTTTCAATAAAAGTTTTAAAATAAAGCTGTAGTGTTGTTTTCTTTAGGACAACAATTCTATCGTTCCACCCTGTAGATTCACTGATGGTGGGAAGCATCCTACATTTTAAAAAATTCACAACCCAATATATATATATATATATATATATATATATATATATATATATATATATATATTTTAGCAAGGATTCTTTAGTCCTTGTCAAGTGTAAAAAATCCAAAAAAATTTTTTAACCTGATAAAAGCTGAAGAAAGAATCAGCAAAATCATTAAGAATAATAAAAATGCCGAGAAAAGGTTCATAATTATTTACTTAGGACGCTCCGCTTTTTTTTTGTAGGAAGATGCAATCAGTGAATTCTAGTCCCTGCTGGCAAGGCAGACAAAAGAATTTGGTAGTGTGCAAGCATCTGAGAGAGATGAGGATATTAAATGGTTTTAATTGTGTTATTCAGATTTATCCTATACTCAACATGCTCATGTAGCTTAGAGAGCAAACTTTGATAGTTGGTATATAACCAGGCTTCCTCCCAAGATTAGAGAGAGGGAGAGAAAGAGAGAACTGAAGGAGAGATAGATTCTTACCTTTTGTTTTTAGCTGCAATTTGTATCAGATCAAAATCTAAGCATTTTAGAATAATAATAATTTCCAAAAATCTGTAATAAAAGAAATAAAAGAAGAGGAATTTATTCTGAGAGGCTACCAAGTGAAATCAAGTGTGAATTTTAAAGAATTAACTCATTTTATAATTACAAGGCTTAACATTAGAATAATTTATACATTATTATGAATAAGGAACACCTATTGAATAATACTAGCTTACTATAATTTACCAAATCTCAATCCATAATACTAAGGCGCCACCATTTTTGGCTACATTTCAAACAAACTTTCAGCAATTATTAGTGTCATGCCTCAAAAGGGTTGTAAACTATATCAGAAGATTAAGTTTCCACTGATTCTTCAATATTTTTGACCTTGTGCCAAACTAATCTAAGCTAAGTAAATAGTTTTGGTTTTATTTTATTTTTTTTCAAATCAAAGTTATAACAACATAAGAGAGGAACTGCTGTATTTCAAACAACTCTTGGAATGGAAATGACACTTTTCAAAATTACCAAAGACATTCTCAACTTAATTAAGACTTACTCAATTTTTTTCAAGTATTTCTCAAAGGACTCATCAAGTAAATGCTGAAATTTCTGCCATCGACCAAATCCTTGGTTCTAAAATAAATAAAGGAGTTAAAGGAATTCAAAATTAGTTATAAAAAATGAAATAAAAAATCATTTTTAATCAGTATGAATAATAGGTTGCACATCACAGAACAAGGGAAAAAAATATCCTTATTTAGAAATGTCTGAAGGCAGGTGCTAAAGAAACCAAATGGTGATTCCTAAACTGAAACTCCTTAATGCACAAAGATAAGTAGGCTTAGAATTTTTTGTTTTTGCTAACTTGACATTCCTTTTGAAAAACTTCATCATTTTCGGTTTTTAGTAAAACTTTTATTCCGTCTTGTTCTTTTTTCATCACAAAGTACTGGGTCAATAAGATCGAGTAAAACTAGCAATAAAATAATAATGGTAAAAATACTTCATCTAAAAGGCAACATTAAAAAGATGAAGTAAAACTATTGATAAGATGATAATAACGAAAACACTTAATCTAAAAATTTGTTTCAAATAATTTGTATCATGTTTGGTATACAAAATATATAGATAGTTTGAATAAATACATTTTAGGCATAATATAAATAGTATATTTGAATTTGAATAAAATTAATAAACTTGAGAAGATGAGTGACTAAGATATTGTTATATGAATTGCTACCACAAAAGGTGAGAAAGAAAGGCAATGACCCTGACTAGAAAGTAAATTCAGTTGATCAGATTTTCAAGGGGTTTGTGAATGTGTCAGTTTGACAGAAAAGGGGTTGAGGAAGAGGAGTGCAATCAGAACAATCTAATTCCCAAATTTCATTGACCACTTGAAATTAGTTGATAAAGAGTGAACAAAGAATACAAGAGATGTGGAAGGAGGGAGAAAATTCTTCCTCTGGTTTAGCAACAATTTTGCTTAAGCTGCAAAGAATCTTCACAATCAGGCAAGTTCAGACAAGCCCCAAACCATGGATTTTGAGGTCATGTTCCTAGCTATATAAAATGTCCTTTGTGGGTATGCATATATGCTTACATCACTCTCTCTCTCTCTATATATATATATATATATACACACTATGATGAGTAAAAGGTTTTGCATTATAGAAAGTGCTAGTTTGCAGCATGTATACTACACAACTGAAGCAGCTCAAGATGTGATAAGTACCTTCTGTAGTTGGTAGTATAGTGATAGTGTGCTGACATGTACATTGCTTCACTCTGTGTATGATTTAAAAACCACACAGATGAATATGCAACATAGTCTAATTCAAAAACTTATGCTTTATGAGTTTAAACTTGGCCATAATATCATGGAAGCAACCAAAAACATTTGTTGAGTGAAAGGTGAAGGCGCAGTTGATCACAATCTAACAGTTAAAAATTTTGCTTAAGCTGCAAAGAATCTTCACAATCAGGCAAGTTCAGACAAGCCCCAAACCATGGATTTTGAGGTCATGTTCCTAGCTATAGAGCCAAATTAGATGAGTAGCACTTGGAGAGTATCAGGCAATCTTGACATTTCACAGACCAGTGTAGTTTGTCACCTTCAGAACCTCATGTGAAACTGCTAAATTGTGCTTCACAAAATGTTGCTAAACTTTTTACTCACCCAAGTACATATATATATATATATATATATATATATATATATGTACATACAAAGGCATACACTGAGCAACATCAAATTCTCTAAATACCAAGGATATTAATACAGAGCAAATATTAAACATAAGATCAAAATTAGCCAGGATGAAATACAAGAAAATCATGCAGACTCTTTTTAGTCATAAAACAAAAATGGCTTTTATAGCATTTGTATAAAACAAACACACACGTATATATATATATAGTGCAATTGGAAAGAAACTCAAGCCTGGATAACAATAGCCATACATTGAGCACTCCCATAGATTTATATGAAATTCCTCATATATTCTATACACGAATAATCCACACTCACTGTCTTTGGACGCTGACTGGACATTACATTATATATATATATATATATATATATATATATATATATATATATATATATATATAAATATACATATATGCACACACAAAATAATACCCCAAAATAATAAAAACAAACATGCATATATAAACATACATAATTACATAAATGTGCACATATAAACAAAAATATAAACACTCATATATCTATGCACATGCTCACATCCATATAGAAATGCATAAACAGACACATACACAAATATGTAAGCATATACCTATATATATATGCACACAAATACATACACACATATATAGATGCTCATAAATACATACACACATTTATGAATACACAGAGAAAAATGCACCTAAACATGTATATACATATATACACACAAACTCTGTCGAGAACCATGATTAAATCCTGGATCTGTCCAAAATGCAAAAAAGAGGCATTTTTAATCTTCAAGTAAATTAACTGCAGATAAAATTTAAACCTTACACATGTTTGAAACTGACAACTTGAAGCATTTAGAATAAGTGCTCTTTGATCATTGGAAAGTTCTTGAATTAAATATAAAGTAGTTAACCATCTGAGTTAAAAAGAGACAAAAAAAAAAGAAAGAAAAAAAAAAAAAAGAGTTTAACTAAATTTCTTGGAGATAACCAGAAGAGAACAAAAAAAAATAAAAGTACTGTTTGATGTAAAAAAAAAAATGCTTTAGCAGGAATATGGGCAGCAAATTTGTGACTGCCCCACCCACTGGTACATTTTAACTTAAAGTTGTTCAGGAAGGCCTAATTCATCTAGAAAGAAAATAAAATTAACATCTGCAGGAGGATCCCCTCACACACACACACATGCGCGCTTTGAGAGGCATTGGAACTTTTTAGGAGAAAATTAATAAGAGGACATACTTGTAGAGAAAGCAAATAGAGTTAGTTTTTGTTTAATAGAATGTGCCTTAGGATATTATCTTCATCATAGGCAGTGTCAGGTTTTTCTGCTAGTGTGTGTGTATATATACACACATATTGACAGAGGCTTGAGGATCAGCAAAATGAAAAGCAGAATCATGAGTTTTTACTGTTTTACTATGTTTTATTTTATAGTTGAAATATTGCTATGCACTTTTATACATTGAGCACTGCATCTAACTGATTTAAAACATTTTTGGTGGTAAATTTTAATTATAATTGTGTGTGTATATATATATATATATATATATATATATATATATATATTAAATGTGTTTAACTGCAACATTGTAGTAAGCTAATTAAAACTCCAGTCACATGATTATTTTCACTTCTGGACTAATACCCTTGGGTAAGTTATGAAGCCCTTTATCTCCCCTGGGTTAAAATAGTACCAATATTGGTCTTTTGAAAGGATAGCTTTGACATTAAATAGCTCACAAAAGTTGATATGCCACTAAACAAAGAAACTGAAACCAAAATGTAATTATAATTAAAATTTACCATTAAAAGTGTTTTAAATCAGTAAAATACAGTGATATACAGTAATATCTTTGAATAGTATCAATAATTTATTCTGAAATTTAGTCCCAACTGTTCAAGGTGTTATGTGTTTCAATGTAATTTATTAAAATCTATGATCTTAAAATAGAAAAATAATGTTAACAAAATTTTACTCTTCAGTATTGATAAATGCAAATAATACATGTATAAGTAAAGTTGGCAACCTTGGTCGAGAGTGACCTGAAGGCTCCTTTTCAATAGCTACTACACCAAGGTGTAGGGGAGGGTGCTACTCCTTCTCTGGATTGCTCCACTTAACCCTTGATCCTTACCTTATAATGCTAAGTGTTAAGCAAGGCAGCATCAAGTACTATTTTTTGAGTCTTTGGTACGACTCAGCCTGGTTTGGTTTGGTTTATTTGTTTTTAACCTTTGTAGGTTATTTAATGCCAGAGCCATTCTTAGAAGAACAGTAGTGGTACTATTTAACCCATAGCTGGGAGGATAAGGGGGTTCATACCTTTCCCAAGGGTATTAGCCCGAAAGTGAACGTAATAGCGCAACTGGAGTACGAACTCGTTTACTACGATTCCGCAGTCCATCGCTTTAACCATTACACCACGAAGACACCCCCCGACTCGACATGGGATTGAACCCTGGTCTTCTGGACGATTAGTGAACACTCTACTCATTAGGCCAATACATGTATACATAAATTTAAAAAAAAAAACACAAAACAAAACAAAAAAACAAAACATCGTTTGTAATTTTGGAAAAAGCTTTATGGGAGAAATAATCTTATGGTTTCCCTATTCTTATTTTTGTCTTTAAGCATGTCTCTGTTTTAAACTGTTTTTAAGGTTTTTGCAAAAATACAATTAACTATATTAAATCAAAACCACAACATTCAGATGATTGGGGTTTTATATAGTATATTGTGTTGTATAATATAATATTATCCAGCCTTGCTAAGAACTTACTATTTTACATTGTTTGGGATTCAAATAAACTATTGTTATCTTCACTTTAGAATACTTTTAGTTTTGTCTTCTTAAGAATTTTTTTCAAGTATGAGATCAAACTGTTATTGTATTGTGTTGTGTTGTATAATATATCATATTCACATGTCAGACTTCTTTTGTTTAGTTATTTTAGGCACTGCTCAATATTTTAAATTTATCTAAATTATTAACAATTAATAAGCAATTATAACCCAATGATTTTATTTAATACTTAACAGCTGTTTCATTTTTAACTTACACACACCCTACACATACGAGGGTAAATCAAAAAGTAATGTCTTTTTATTTAGTGCAGGAGTATGTATCAACCGGGACATTGGCCCAGCGGTTAGAGTGTTCGCCAATGGCCCGGGAGACCTGGGTTCGATCCCAGGTCGAGTCATACCAAAGACTTTAAAAATGGAACTTGATACCACCTTGCTTAACACTCAGCATTATAAGGTACGGTTCAAGGGTAAAGTGGAGCAATCCTGGGAATGGAGTAGCGCCCTCCCCTACACCTTGGTGTAGTAGCTATCGAAAAGGGAGCCTTCGGGTCACCCTCGACTATGGTCGCTAACTTTACTTTTTTTTATGTATCAAATGAAGCTGGTCCTCTGTGGATCCCATCCCTACTACTTATTATAGTCAACCATTTCTCTCAATAGCAATGTTCCACCATTGAATTGGAGCATGTATCCCTGCCTTGTAAAATTCTCTTGACTGTTCTTTGAGCCACTTCATCACTGCAGTTTTCACTTCCTCATCACTGACATGCTGTTTGCCTCTTAAAACCTTCTTTCATAGGACCAAAGATGCAAAATCTGGCCACTCAATGTCCTCTTCCTGCATGACAATTCTTGACCACATACAAGCATGAGACAATTGCCTCATTTGGATGGACAACTTGACCACATCCTCCAACTCATCAGATTTAGCATATTCAGACCATTATCTCTTCAGTGACAATGTTCAGAAGTAGGGATGTGATCCACAGAGGACCAGCTTCATTTTGATGTATGATATATATTTGTGTTGGTAATTATTCCTGTACAATAGAAAAAGTATTACTTTTTGTCACATTCTTATATATATATATATATATATATATATATTTTCATTCAAAATTTCATGTGGAGCACATAATCACCACACAGAAAGAGGAGCTTAGCACAAATCTAGTATTGATGCTGGTTAGGTGGAGGGGTGGTTAGTAAAATGTTTTTTAGTGAATAGTCGAAGGTAGCCACTTACATAGTGGGATTTAAAGGAGTTATCTAAAGAGTGCACAACTAAATAATTTGGAGCTGAATTTTAAGTGGAGCACACAATTATCAAGCAAAAACTATCTCAGCCATCCACATAGTTGATTTTAAAGGTGTAAAAACAATTTTTATACAAATTTCACCATTTAATATATATAAAAAAACACAAGTTTTAAGATGTTAAAATCTTTAAAAGAAAGCATCAAAACTATTTGTCTATATTTCTGAGATAAGGCATTGTCATTATTATTCTCTACATATTGTGGACTGCTATACTCATCTTGGCTGCTACACTCTCCAGCCTTCTTCAGGTGCCTTTTGTAATACTTAGTAATCTGCCAGGAATTCTAAACTGCATTCTGAATCCTGGAGGTAGACCTCTCATCCTACCATCCATGCCTTTGGGTGTATTTTACATCAGCAACTTTTTGTCTTTTTCACTATGGGAACCAGAACCAGGGATTGAACTCAGGTGATACTGACAATGTCTTAACCCTCTCCGTCATGTGTCTAAGTGGATAATTCAGACTGGATTTTGCAGATTTATAAACCCGATATCTCAATTATATGATCGGTGTATTTTGATCTTCACTGTTATTTCTATTTCTGGAATTATCTGCATTCTCCTTCCAAATTACTGGTTCCCAGATTGTATTGATCTTAATACTGGGCCTACTTAAGATGTTGTCATAACCTATCATATGTGTTGATTACTTAAGTCTTCTTATTTTCCAATGTTGTTCCCTATCTATCATTTGACTTCAATCCACAAGAGCAAATAAACCTCCCCTTTTCCTTCACATATGATCAGCTAAGCCTAAATTTATCATCTCTCCTTTGATTATAGTTTTTTTGATATTCTGCCAACCTTAATTTCAAGGAATGGCATGTTTCCCCTTTCCTGCCATGATTGCATGGGATGGAATACACACAGCCTTTGGTCCTATTTTTCTCTATGGGAGGCTCGACTTGGAAGCGACATCTTCAAAGTGTTGAACAGCTTCTGAATATTGTCTTGATAGACATTTCCTTTTCATTTTCTCAGACATACCTCTAACATAGAGTAGACAAACTGTAGCAATATTTTTCTAATTATACTTCACTTTTCTCTCTTTGTTATGATTGCAGGGTAATTGTTGCTTTGGTGGGTATTTCTTATGTTGACCAATTCTTGTTGGTATGTGTCTGGATTGCCACTTATGACTTTTGCTCTGTGTTGTAAGCAGCAGATGATCCCTTTCTTTACACTGTATAGATGGAAGGAATTGAAGTTCAGGTATTGTCTGGTGAAGGTTGGTTTACATTATACAGATGTCTTGAATCCTTGTTATGTATGAGTTATAAATACATTGAGGAAGGTTAGCTGATAGTTTCTTTCTTTTTTCATTGTCAACTCTATTGAAGATCTTATTGAATCTCTTCCTGGTAGAACCAGAGTATGAAGGTGTAATCTATGTATCTCAGCCACACAGTTGGTTTCAAAGGTGTGGATTCTAATGCCATTTCTTCAAAGTATTCCACATATATGTTTGCCATAGCTAATCCTTCTTTTCCTGCTGATACATGTCAAAATCCTATCTTGAAATACATTGTCTATACACAGATCAACATCTCCAACAGACTATTTATCAGGACCCTAGTACATTCTCTCATAGAAGAGTTTGCAATCAGCTTATCACAAACAACTGCCTGAGCTTCATCCTTGCATAAGTGAAAAGAATCACAACATCTACGTTCACCATCTGGTTGGATTGATTGGGAGTATCTCTAATTATTTCCACAAAGTAGCTAAGTTCTTTCTGGAAAATTACCGATTATGACAAAAGGCACTAGAAGACCAAATAGTATGGCATCCGAAACATTGTGAGTATAACAACCAAGATGAGTATAGCAGTCTTCAATGTGTAGAGAGTAATAATTAATACTATTATTCTGCTTTTTTGTATGTATAACCATTTTGCTTTTTGAAGATCAGTATAGTATCTGCTCTCAAAATGAGAAAAAACTCAAATGTTTAAAAATTTTCATTATAAAATATGGCATTGATTTCCTGGTGAAAACTTTTGTTGAACATACAACTGGTTATATATGGCTACTATTTTCCCCATGTGAGAAGAGGTTGGTTGTTGGGAACTATCTACTTTAAGAGGAAGTCCTAAGGTAGAACTAAGAGCTTAATAACATTCTGCCTCACACACACACACACACACACACATATATATATATGAAGAAAGGAGAAAAAACAAAATGATCCAAATTTGATGAATTTATTTTGATGGAAAGTCAATGTTAAATGTTTTGGTTTTAATGACATTCACCAGAATATTAAGATGATGAAAAATGTTGTTTAAACAGCAATGGATGTTTGTTGAAATAACAGGAGAAAAAAAAAGTGTATATAAAGAAAGACTCCTAACCATACATTCAGTGTTTTTATTTTGAAACTATTAATTATGTAATTGGCATGTGGAATGATGTTTGAAATTTGTTGGATTTCTAAGAGATACAATGGAAGATGATAAAAACATTGATTGTTAGAATATTTTTGAAGAAGTGGAAGGAAAGGAAGAGAAAATGAACATGAATATATTGTTCATGAGGATATATAAGAGGGTAGAATTTGGAATAAATTTAATTCATAGGGCTCAAGGAGGTGTAAATAAGTGAAGAGAGAGATAATTAATTAAAATTTGATATGTTGTAGCTATTTAGAACTAATTTAACTAAGAAAGGGGATAAATTGAAAAACAAAATAGCACTGGCTTAAAAAAATTGTCTTTTGTTATGGATATGAGCTAAATATAATAGTTTTTGCTTATAGATTTACTCAATGATAATAATACTTGTAAACAGATTTCTCCACAAACTATTAAAAAAAAAAGTGAATAATTTTAATAAGTTTTACAAGAAATTAGTATCAAAAGAGGACAAATTTTGGTCTTTGTAAATTAACGATCACCCCACCACCCCTAAAATGTATGGTCTTCCTAAAACCCATAAACCTGAGATTCCTTTGAGACCAATTATTTTTGGCATAGGATCGCTCCCACCCCCATTAAATCGCAAAATTCTGAGCTAAGTCACTATCACCTAAGTTAGGTACTATCAGTGATTCCAGCTCACTCCTCAACAAAATAATTACCATTAATATGAAAAACAAATCCTTAGCTTGTCTTGACATGTACTGATTGAACTTTGCCATCTGATGAATGGCATCAAAATGATATCATTTATATTCATTGTTCCAGAAAAAGGAAGATAAAAAAACATAAAAGATAAAATTTATACATACTTTAAATTTATTGAGAAGAGCCATGAACTTGGTTAGATTGCATTCTACCAGGTCTCCGAATGAGATAAGTAAACACTCCAGAACCTCACACTGAAATCCAAAAAAAGAAAATAAAAACAGTTAAATGATGAAAACAATTTTTGTTATTTACAGTTGTGATTTTAGATGAAGAATCAGTATTATTATACATACAAAGTACTCAAACCAGCGACTTTGTGATAATTATTAAAGTCATAACATTTTGACTATTTGGCCTTGTTTAAGTAATTTTCAGGAAATTTCAAACAGAACTCTTTATTCAATTTACTTAGTAGATTGTTCTTATTTCAATGTTCATGTTTAGAGCAATTGCATTTTGTTTAATTCTTCTTTGAAATAGTTAAATGATATAAACTATTTTTGTCTGAATTTCTAAGATGAGGAATTATTATTACCAGCAGTTATTACCTATATCATATATGGGTTGTATGTATTTACCTAACCCCTCCATCATAAGCAGGATGTGACACAATGTCAATTTTTCAAGTAGAGTACATCTGGTTTGAATTTAGAGTTTTCCTTTGCAGAGACTGGTTGCCTTACCAACACAAGAGAATTTAGTTTAGCCAACAGTTTATCCATAACTCGTAAGAAGAAAAGATTGATTCATATCTTTCTCGAGGTCATTAGCATGAAATGGAATGCAAACAGCTTTGTCTAGGATTTGAACTGGGGTCATTGATTCCAATTCCTATGACAATAATTGTTATGCTATGAGTGCCTCCATATATACAACTTGTAAGATGGTCACCAATATGCATAATACTTTATGAATATTGGTGACCATCTTACAAAGTTTTACATTTACTTATGCTTAACACACACTTTCAAAATTTGGTACCACCAACTTACTACAAAAGTTCTAAACAAGACCCCCTCATCCCTGAGCTAGGTTGCATCAAGACCCTCTTTGAGGAACAATAATCTTATTCAGTTTTTCTAAGTTCAACATTAATCATTTAAAATATGTGATGCATTCAATAAGTTTCCAGACTTTTTTGTACAGGTATTTAAAACTGTCGTAGGCTCTTGAAAATTCAATATGTTATTGCTATACATCTTATGAGATGACTGACAAATTTTTATGATTTCAGGTTCAAATGAACAGCTACAGCAGGAATTGGAATACACCCTACTAAAGCCTGATTGTCACAGCTGGTGAATTTCAAAAATGCAATCTGGACTTTAGAAGAACGATATGCAATAAAATTCTGTTTTAAACTTGGAAAAAATGCCATGCGATAAAAGCTGGATCTACTGCTAAGACCCAGAGACCAAGAGACATAGTTCCCAGTGGAAGCATGCTGGCTCTCCCAGACCCAAGAAGGCCAGACAGAGCAAATCCCCCTACAAACTTTTGATGATCCCTTTTTTGACAGCACTGGCATGATCTACATGCACTGGGTTCCCACTGGACAGACAGTCAACAAGGAATACTATGTTGAGGTTATAAGGGAGTTCAGGAAGAGATTCCGTTGGAAGAGGCCACCACTCTTCAAATCAGGTCAGTGGCATTTCCACCAGGACAATGCACCAGTCCACAACTCCATCCTTGTCACAGACTATTTGACCAAGATAGGCATCAAGACAGTTCCTCACCCTCCATATAGTCCAAATCTTACTTCCTGTGGCTTTTGGTTGTTTCCTAAGCTCAGAGGCTGTTGTTATGAGACAATTGAGGAGATAAAAGAGGCTGTGACAAAGGTTATTGACACGCTCACACAAGAGGACTTCCATGGGGCCTTCCAGAAGTTGTTAGAACAGTACAACAAATGCATTGCAGCCGGAGGAGATTACTTCGAAGGAGACTAGAGTTTCATGAGTGTGCTATCAATAAAAGTGCCCATATGAAAAAAGTCTGGAAACTTATTTAATGATCCTCGTATACTTTTTTTTATTCAATATTTCTCTTTTACTACCAAATTTGTTCTAAATTACCAGGCACACCCTGTATTATTACATTTCTCAGGCGACGTAGGATTATTATTTTACTCCTTGCAAATTTTTCATACTCATAGTAACTGGTTATTTTCACTGAAATTCAAGTAACAGTCTCCTCAGCTCTGCAGGACTCGTTGATCTCAGCAGTGCTCAATTCCACATATTTTTAATCTAGATTCTTGAGATTATTCTGAGTGATCTGATTATAAGTTTTATTATTATTATTATTATTACCACCACCTTCACATTCCACAGCATTATTAACTCTTTGGCAAGGTAAAGATATTTCTGGAGTTTTTCATTTTCTTTTATTTCAACTCAGTGATTTGCTGGAACAACAAAGTTCGATACCTAACATGTCCATTATTATCATAATCCTCATCAATGTTGTTATTAATATTATTATCATTAATAATAATGATAATAATACTAAAATTCAAAAATGTTCTGAATGTTCCAAGAATTAACCTCATGGAAACTATAACAGAAACTAATCTCATCACAAGACAGCACTGCAGGCCAAGAGAAGGAATCATTCTAGAGGCAGACCAATGAAGATTTTTTGGAATATGCCTGAAAATTTGATCTTCTAATTTGACATCAAAGAGTGCGATAGCCAGTTACGAATGAGAAGTATACGATGGAGGCATTCAGTTGCATCAAGACTCTCCTCAAAGCTGGGTAGGGGTTATCATTGAATAATTTTTTCTGTTTTTCTAAATTGAACATGTGTACAAGTTTATATAATCATTTTAATATACAGACTTTTTTCTGGAGAAGAGAAGACAACTTACCCCATGCGACAAAGCGAGCATGTATGTCTAGTATGCAAAATGAGTGGTGGGCCCGAGAGAAAAAATAAACATGGCTGCCTCAATTTAAGATAAAATGCAGTCTCAAGCAAGGAGAATTTACTACAGTGTGGTATGCAAATTTTTCAAAGTGAACATACAAACCAAGCTTAAAATACCATGTGTGAGAGAAACAGTGGGATGTTTCTTGTTGGTGAAGTGTTTGTTTGTTTGGGTTTATGGCATATCAACCTTTGTAGATTATTTATAACCAAATCCATTTTTATACAAATTAACAGTTCTATTCCAAACAATTCTGTTCAGCATAAGCACACAGTTTAATAGTCAAAAACATTTCTATTTCAAGCTATTCAGTTTAGTATAATTATAGTTTTGTTTATAAATGTCAAAACAGTTCTATTTCAAACAATTCTGTTTAGGATACAAAAACAGATCCATCTCAAACAATTCAGTTTAGCATAAGAATGCTGTTTAAATGTCAAAACAGTTGTATTTCAAGCAATTCAGTTGAGCATAAGTATGCCATTTAGTTCTATTTGACCCATAGATAGGACCCTATCAAGTACTACCACTCTGAGTTGGAATAAACCTGGGAGTGATGGCAATAAAAGGGTACTCCATATTTCCCAAAGCTCCAGCATTACTAGAACCTCACCATCAGATTGTTTAGTGTCATATACAGGACACTCGTAGGAGGAGGGGGTCCTTACCCCTCTGCAGAAAAGCATTCTATGTATTCTACAGCCCCAGGCTGACTGGGCAATACACAGTTAAATGTAAAAAGAGTTTTATTTCAAACAATTCAGTTGAGCATAAGTACTCAGTTTAAATGTCAAAACAGTTCTATTTTGAGCCTTTCAGTTTAGCATAAGTATGCAGTTTCAATGTCAAAACAGTGCCATTTTAACCAATACAGTTTAGTTCAATTTGACCCATAGGACCATATCAGGTGCTACCACTCTAAGCAAGAGTGGACCTGGGAGTGATGGCAATGAAGGGGTACTCCGCATTCCCTAAAGCTCCAGCATTACTGGAACCTCACCATCAGATTGTTTAGTGTTATATCCAGGACACTTATTGGGGGAGCCTTACCCACTGCAGAGAAACAGTCGGTGTATTAGTAAAATCTCCACCAACAAGTTGCCAACTAGGCAACTCTTGTTTGAGAAGATTTTACTAATTGGAGACATTTATTGTTGGTAAAGACCACCCATGGTTGATGTTCTACACGATTAAAAAAAAAAGGAACAGTGACAGGAGTCTATAACCCACATTCCATTCTCATCAATAGAGCACCATGCCAGCAACAGATCTGCTTTGTCAGAAGATGACAGCAGTGATAATCGTCTGAGAACAACTTAAATGCACCACTATTTTCAGTGCAGGGCCAGAGGATTCATCTGCGGAACTAGAGAAAATGGATTCTGGAGATGACCATGATGACATCAAGAATGAGAGAGGCTAAGTGGGCACAACTGGAGAAGAGATTGGTGGATCCCACTGACCTTTACGTAGAAACATGCACTATTTCTGTATCATCTATATGATCAGGAGATCAGGGAGGAGTGTAGATGACAAGATGACTTACCCTGTGTGACAAAGCGAGTTTGTATATGCCTGGTGTGCAAAATGATTAGTGGGCCCGAGAGAAAAAAGAAACATGGCTGCCTTAACACCTCAATTTGAAACAAATCGCCAGGAGAATTTGCAAAGGTGGTGCATGCAAATTTTTCAGAGTAAATGTACCGGTCAAGCAAGATATTTCTTGTTGGTGGAGATTAGTTCTTTGAGATACTAAGCATAGGGAGACTTGTGAAAGGGAATACATGGATCAGTTTCATATTTCAACACACACACACACACACACACACTTACTCTCAAGATTGAGATTATTTCATTTTCTATTGAATATTTTTGTTTTGCTTCAAATTTTATTTTTTTACTTAACCTGTAATACATTTGAATGGTGTTAAAAGCTAATAAGATATTAAACAAAGTCAGTACTCGAAAAATTCAGTGTCATGAAATTCCACTCCTTTAAATATCATTATCCTTTAAAAGAAAGATCCTGTGTCAGTTTTTATTGGCTGATGTTTCAGCAAATTTTTCAACATACTCTCTTTCTCTTCCAAATATCCACTGAATAAGAAATTCTTTTTGAATAGCAGTTCATAATCTTTCAACAAGTCATTATGTAATATGTGCTGAGGTAGAAAATGGCTGTTGCCCTTCAACACCAGTAAAATTAAGTTGTTGTCTTTCCAACATCATCATTGGAACTTTCTTCATTCCATCCACCGTTACCCCAGGTTCTAATAGACAGAATTGAATCTAAAGAGATTGACAAACCTTAGGTCTTCAATTTATTATCGATTTGATGTAGGACACTAATATTACATCCATTACAAAGGGTTCAGCAAAAATGGTAGAGCAATTCCACTGACTGAGAAACAATGTACATGTATGTGTGTGCGTACATTTATATTTCTCTAATATCTGTGCAAAGTGTACACGTATGTATTTGCATATCTCTATTGTGTGTATATGTCAGCTTACTATACTCTCAATTACTTGCATGTGTATATATATATATATATATATATATATATAGAGAGAGAGAGAGAGAGAGAGATTTTTAATGTCTCTGAAACATCAACACACTTTGTTGGGGGAGCATAGAATATGTCAGCTGCATTCCTTACTGAGAGATAAGACCATCCCTCACTGCAAAAGGTACACTAGATATGACTGACCTGGAGTGGTAGTGCCTGTTAGGGTCCAATCCATGTATCAGATAGATCGCTTTGAAAATTATTTGTGTTCAATAAGAATACTTGAAACCATATAAGTTTATGCAAATTATTTGTATTAAGAATAGTTACTTGAAGATAGAATTTCTTTTTCATTTACAAATATGTTAATTGGAACCATATCATTGCAAGCAGAAAGAAAAAAGACTGCTTTTGGCAGGGTTAACATGCTATAAAAATCAAATCAAACCACAATACTGGAAAATTAAATTTCCAGTATTTCAATATAAGGGTAGCTTCTTCAGAGATATTTCTGAAGGTATCTTTATAATCATGTCAATTTATTTTCTCTACTGTTTTCCTTTTTGTCAGATTTTATTTCAAATCTCATATATATATATATATATATGTGAGAGAGAGAGAGAGAGAGAGAGAGAGAGAGATTATATATGTTATATTTTTATAGGTTATTATTATTATTATTATTCCTTTGCTTTTGTCTGATGAGGAAAGCAATTAGATGAAAATCTGTTGTCTGATTAAAACCAAATTACTAGAATATTGTTAAATTTAGAAAGATTTGTAGACTTCAAACACAGAAGAGTGTTGATGTGTATATGCACACATATACACACATAGATAAGCATATATACACTGTACACATAATAGTAATGAAAATACATATATGAATAGGTATATATTAGAGAGATGCAAACATGAATGCATGCATGTAAATATACATAGATAACAAATACAAACATATATGCAGACACATATACACATTTAAATATATCCATATAGATAAAAGAGATGCAAACACATACATGCACAAACATACATACTGATGAGACATAAATGTAAACACTACACACACACAAACACACACACCTAATATAGTTGTAAGTACATGAACATAAGCTGTGAATTATAAATATGTACATACACACAGGTTGAGTGTTTGGTTTTTATGACACATCAACCTTTGTAGGTTATTTAATGCCAAATCCATTTTTATACAAATAATCACTTCTATTTTAAACAATTCAGTTTAGCATGAGTACACAGTTTAATTGTTAAAAACATTTCTATTTCTAGCTATTCAGTTTAGTCAAACAGTTCTATTTCAAACAATTCAGTTTAGTACAAGTACAGTTTTTGTCCACACACAGTTAGATGTCAAAGCAGTTCTATTTCAAACAATTCAGTTCAGTATGAGTATGCAGTTTAGTTCTATTTGACCCATAGATAGGGCCCTATCAGGTGCTACCATTCTGGACTGGAGTGGACCAGGGAGCTATTTCAAATGAAGGGGTGCTCTGCATTCCCTAAAGTTCCCGCATCATTGGAACCTCACCATCAGATTGTTTCGTGTCATATTCAGGACACTTGTTGGGGAGGGGTCTTACCCCTCTGCAGAGGTGCAGTCGATGTATTCTACAGTCCCAGCCAACAGGGCAACATACATACAGGAAAAAAATGTAAACAGATAAATTTGCATACACACACAATACCTGTATTCATATATACATACACATACATAGACACACAAATCGTAGAAGGAAATGTAAACAGATACAAAGTGAAATACATGCATTTAAACATATACACACTGCACACAAATACAAATAGAGAGAAATTCACACACACACACACACACACAGAGACAAACACATATGCACAGAAACACACAAGCACAAATATATAAACACACACAAATTCATACATATGTACAAATAAACATACATGCAAACACACACACACACACACACACACACACATATATATATATATATATATATATATATATATATATACATCCCTTTAAACATATACATATAAAAGCAAATGTACGCACACATATGCAGATAGACATGTACAGACACCCATACAGATAACACCCACCATTATATATATATATATATATATGTGAGAGAGAGAGAAATAGAGGAAGGAAGGAAGGAAAGGGAGAAATGTAAACAAACCGAAAAGTGATGAGAATAATTAAAAAGATCTTATTGTCCAAAACGAACCAAAAAAAACTATTTGGCAATCATTCAATACATAAAAGGAGAATTATCAAAGGGATTAATAAAAACCATTTTCAAAAACAGTCAATGTTGTCTCACTAATTAAAAATAAAAATTAGTCATGTGAGTGCAAAGATGTATAAACTATTGAATGAAAGATATATATATATATATCTCATCACAGTTTCCAAAATAATTGATGCAAAACTTAGTGCACAATACCCTTTGAATAAAAATCAGATCTCAGAGCAAATAAAGTTTTGGTTCAAGCACATTCAGAATGCTAAATTGGAGGTTTTTGTTTGATTTTTTTACTGTTTTTTAGGGTGTATAATTTCTGTTAAAGAAACAGAGAGCCATAGGGCTTAAGTGTCTAAGAAGTTAAAAACTTCTTACACTCTTAAGCCTTTTGGCTCTCTGATACCCTGTCTCTGAGCTCACAAAATTCACAAAAATATCAAAAAACATTTTTAGTCCATTTGACACTGCAGACAACTTTTTTTTTTCTTTTTAAAGCTATCCCTTCATTCCATTAAAAGAAAGGGTGTGAATAGTTACTTTATTATTGAACCAAAATTTTATTTGCTCTGAAATTTGATTTCTATTCAAAGGGTACAGTAAAAATTTTAGAGCAAAGAAAATTTTTGTTCAAGCACAGTTGGCATGCTAAATTTTTTGTACTTTTTTGTACAGTAACCTTTGAATAGAAATCAGATTTCAGAGCCTTCTTTTTAAGCCTTGAGTCATCAGCTCCTTGGTCCTCATATAACTTGTTCCTAATCTCACTAATTTCACAAAAATATCAAGCACAAAACATATTTCAGCCTGCAGACATCTTTGTTTACAGTTATCAATCATTCCATCACAAAAAAAGTTGTGAGTAATAGCTATATTAAATCTTTTATCATTAGTATCTGTTATGATTTCCTAAAGCCCAAGATAAAATGCTTAAAGTGTAGAGTAAAATATCAGGATTCTGCATTCAAATGGTTAGTAGGTTGCTTTTATGGTATGTCAACATTTGTAGGGTTATTCAATGCCAAAGTTCTTTTTTTGCCAGTAATTCTATGCTTTCAAGTAACTGATGATAATCATTTGTAAATAATTATAGCTTCCAGAAAATACTTTTAATGCTAATAATTTGCATCCAGTTATATCATTTCAAGTCTTTCTATCAAATATTAATCATTTTTAAACAGATCTATTTGACCTATTGGTCAGACTAAATCTGAGAATAATTGTAACAAAGGAATGATTCAACAATCATCAGAGCTCCAGAATTAGAGTCTAACCACTGAATGTAATTTAGTAGTTATACCTAAGTCACACACTTTTTTGGGGGTGTGTGTGTATTCTAACTACTCTGCAAATGATAAAGTTAAAATGAAAAATAGTCAACTCAGAAAGACAGTTGTCACTAACTAAGCTTGGCACCTGGAGATAATGAAACTTACTAGTAATGATTCGCTAGCCTAGATTGTTAACCATTACACCATGGGAGATATCCCTGTAAGATAGGTAATTGGTGGAATAAACAAGGTGCAATGTCTATCTTCAGTTTTATTAAAAGGACATCGACACAAGGTTAACGAAAGCATGGACAGCTATCAATAGGCTATCGATTATATGGAAATCAGACCTAACCAATAAAATGAAATGCAGTTTCTTCCAGGCAGCGGTCACATCGATACTACTATATGGGTGCACTACATGGACTCTAACAAAACGGCCGGAGAAGAAGCTAGACGGCAATTATACAAGAATGCTGCGAGCAATCTTGAACAAGTCCTGGCGGCAACACCCCACAAGACACCAATTGTCCAGCCACCTGCCTCCTATCACGAAAACTATTCAAGTTAGACGAACCAGACATGCAGGACACTGCTGGAGAAGCAGGGACGAACTCATAAGAGATGTACTCTTAGGGACCCCCACACATGGCCGTGCAAAAGCAGGACGACCAGCACAAACATACATTCAGTAGCTATGTGAGGATACGGGATGTTGTCCTGAAGACCTGCCTAGGGTGATGAACGATAGGGAGGAGTGGCGAGAGAGGGTCAGGGATATCCGTGCTACCAGCACGACATGATGATGATGGATACAATACCCATATAAGGTGAGAAAAAATGTAAAAACACTTTTTAAGAAGTAGACTTTTTAATACAAAAAAGACTAACTAGATGTGTATGTGAACATATATATATATATATATATATATATATATATATATATATATATATATATATATATATATATATATATAAACAGACACATATACACCAAGTGCCATGGGTAGTTATGTGTGTGCGAGTGAGAGAGAGTATACACATATACACATAATAAATTCTAAGAATAGTTATACAAGTCTCAGCATATATTATTTTATGCATAAATTTTATCTATTCATACATAATAAATGTTAAGCAGAATAGTTTATACATATACACAAAGTATGTGCTAAAAACAAAACCTAGTACAATATCCTCAAAAGATAAGAAAACTCTGAGTATACTTTTTAGTAGAAAAGACTAACTTCAAATGCATTTGGCAGCATTGTGCATGTATGTATATATATATGTTGGTCAACCTTAGTCAAGGGTGACCCAAAGGCTCCCTTTACAATAGCTACTACACCAAAGTGTAGGGGAGGGTGCTACTCCTTTCCTTGGATTGTTCCACCTACACTTGATCCATACTTTATAATGCTGAGTGTTAAGGAAGGAAGCATCAAGTACCATTTTTAGAGTTTACAGGTTGTTCACTCTAAAGGACCTTGACTAGAATTAGTATAACAGGACCAATAACTGCTGAGGACTCTGTAATGGTTCTAATACAACCATTACAGAGTCTTCAGTAAAAATGAAATAGTTTCTGAGATGCAAGCTGGAAAGGGATCAATTCTAGCTGGACCATCTGAGCAAAGAGGCCTGATGTTGAAAGATCTGAACCCCCAGATGAACCCACTTCCAGTAACAGGAATTTGTTTATTCTTAGATGAAGGTTTATTAACCATTACTATAAATAATTTTAACTAGTATTATCCTTCATCTTCCAAATTCTATTAGTTTTTGATTGCAACAATGTTGATGGATAAACAATAAGAGAATTTGTTTTCTTTAATTCAAGGACACAAAATGGATTCTTAACAGCTATAGATTTTGGCACCCTGACTGACAATGGAAAACCTTTGCTGCCAAAAGTCTTAACAATAAACCTTTTATATGAAACTGTATTGCAAATGTTAATATCTTAAATAATTTTTTTTAAAGAGTTTCCTTTGTAGAAATCTTATATAATGGAATGGGAGAGGGTATTTTGATCTATCTGAGAAATAAATAGTTGTGCCATACAAAAGTCAAGTCAGTGCTTAATGTTGTTCAAATTTTAAAAAGAAATTTTCTTAAAAAAAAATCAAGAAAAAAACCCAAAACAAAACACTTTCCCAATTTTGTACTTTGATTTCAATGAATTTTGTTTTCTTAAATTTATTTATCTATTCTTTGTTTTAAATAGTGCAGGAAATGGAAGTCTGATAGAAAATCCTGAAGAAAATGGATGATTTTAAAGGGGGGAAAAAAAAAGATGTCAGCATAGAAATAAGATCTAAAGAAAGACTAAACAAATATTTACCAATCTTTCATGGTGCCTTGCAATGGAGTAATAGGTAAGTAATCTAGTCTCACAGATCATTATGACTGTGTAGTATAATTGATCCTTACTGAGTGACTCTAGACTGTGGATTTTTGCTAAACTAAGATTTGTAAATACCATATATACTCATGAATAAATACTGATTTACATTAAAATTATGGAAAAAAAGAAGGGGTTAATTTTTGAAAACATGGACTGCTCCAACTCTTTATACATGATCAAGGTATGAGTCAAATTGGTCTTTTCAAAAATTATTAGTATTAGATAAAAATATTTAACATATAACTGAGCAAAAAATTATTATAGACAAATTGTACTGTAAAAAATTCAATAGAACATTGGAAATAGATATAATTACAATCAAGCATCTACGAACTAATTGAATCTTGGCATTAGTTAACCAGTAAGTGTTGCATACTGACCCTTGACCGAGCCATCAATCTGACACACCAATGTAAATAAGTAGAAACAGTCATGTGATCAATCGAAAGTTGTGGGTGTTATGAAATAATATATGCAGATGCCTACTTGGCAGTTGGTGTCAGTGAGAGCCTGACTCAGAGCCAGTTTGCAGTCACTGAAAGTGCCCCACTGGAGGAGGTGGTCTACAGGGCCTTCAGTTGAGTACCCCTAGCCAAGAAGCAGAAGAAGTACTAAGTCGGATCTTGAAGATAACACAGTGTGTCAAGAGAAAAAGTAGTTATGAGTAAAGCTATGAGTATAGTTATAGCTATCTGTCTTTGTATCCCTCCCTGTCTCTGTCTGTCTCACACACCACAGCAGCTTTGACTCCGAGAAGAATAAAGAGTTATTTTTTTATAACTAAGTGTTGTCCTTCTTCCTTCAACTGCGGTATACAACATAAAGAGTAAATATGCCAATAAACAAATAAACTACACCAAGACTTAATGCTTGAATTTCAACTTTACAAAATCCAAGCTTATGTACATGTTGGAGAATACATAGATATATTGAGAAAGATGTGTAAACTCATGTATATATAAACCTCAAAATAAATACATATATTCTGCTGTATATATTCAATTCAGAATTATACAACTACTTGTGTATACATCAATGCTTAACTTACAGTCAGTAAATCATTTATTGATGGAATTTTTTTTGAAGGGAAGGAATTAAACCTACTCATTCTGATTAAAATTAGATTAAACTTTAAAAAAACTATTAATCATGTAGGCTGACACCATATTAGGTTGTGGGAATAAAGAATAAAAAGAAAATGCAGTTGGTAAAATGAAAGAATGGCAGTAGGAAAATGAAAGATTAAAAAAAGCATTGGGGAAAATGAAAGAATTGGAAAGGCAGTAGGGAAATAAAAGAATGGAAAAGATGTGGGGAAAATGAAAGAATGGAGAGGTGGTGGGGGAAATGAAAGAATGGAAAGGTGGTGGGGGAAATGAAAGAATGGAAAGGTGGTGGGGGAAATGAAAGAATGAAAAAGTTGTGGGGGAAATGAAAGAATGAAAAAGTTGTGGGGGAAATGAAAGAATGGAAAGGTGGTGGGGGAAATGAAAGAATGGAAAGGTGGTGGGGGAAATGAAAGAATGAAAAAGTGGTGGGGGAAATGAAAGAATGGAAAGGTGGTGGGGAAAATGAAAGAATGGAAAGGTGGTGGGGGAAATGAAAGAATGAAAAAGTTGTGGGGGAAATGAAAGAATGGAAAGGTGGTGGGGGAAATGAAAGAATGAAAAAGTGGTGGGGGAAATGAAAGAATGGAAAGGTGGTGGGGGAAATGAAAGAATGAAAAAGTGGTGGGGGAAATGAAAGAATGGAAAGGTGGTGGGAGAAATGACAGAATGGAAAGGTGGTGGGGAAAATGAAAGAATGGAAAAGTTGTGGGGGAAATGAAAGAATGGAAAGGTGGTGGGGGAAATGAAAGAATGGAAAGGTGGTGGGGGAAATGAAAGAATGGAAAGGTGGTGGGAGAAATGACAGAATGGAAAGGTGGTGGGGAAAATGAAAGAATGAAAAAGTTATGGGGGAAATGAAAGAATGGAAAGGTGGTGGGAGAAATGAAAGAATGGAAAGGTGGTGGGGGAAATGAAAGAATGGAAAGGTGGTGGGGGAAATGAAAGAATGGAAAGGTGGTGGGGGAAATGAAAGAATGAAAAAGTGGTGGGGGAAATGAAAGAATGGAAAGGTGGTGGGGGAAATGAAAGAATGGAAAGGTGGTGGGGAAAATGAAAGAATGGAAAGGTGGTGGGGGAAATGAGAGAATGGAAAGGTGGTGGGAGAAATGAAAGAATGAAAAAGTTGTGGGGGAAATGAAAGAATGAAAAAGTGATGGGGGAAATGAAAGAATGAAAAAGTTGTGGGGGAAATGAAAGAATGGAAAGGTGGTGGGGGAAATGAAAGAATGGAAAGGTGGTGGGGGAAATGAAAGAATGGAAAAGTTGTGGGGGAAATGAAAGAATGGAAAGGTGGTGGGAGAAATGAAAGAATGGAAAGGTGGTGGGGGAAATGAAAGAATGGAAAGGTGGTGGGGGAAATGAAAGAATGGAAAGGTGGTGGGGGAAATGAAAGAACGAAAAAGTGGTGGGAGAAATGAAAGAATGGAAAGGTGGTGGGGGAAATGAAAGAATGGAAAGGTGGTGGGGGAAATGAAAGAATGGAAAGGTGGTGGGGGAAATGAAAGAATGAAAAAGTGGTGGGGGAAATGAAAGAATGAAAAAGTGGTGGGGGAAATGAAAGAATGGAAAGGTGGTGGGGGAAATGAAAGAATGGAAAGGTGGTGGGAGAAATGACAGAATGGAAAGGTGGTGGGGAAAATGAAAGAATGAAAAAGTTGTGGGGGAAATGAAAGAATGGAAAGGTGGTGGGGGAAATGAAAGAATGAAAAAGTTGTGGGGGAAATGAAAGAATGGAAAGGTGGTGGGGGAAATAAAAGAATGAAAAAGTGGTGGGGGAAATGAAAGAATGGAAAGGTGGTGGGGGAAATGAAAGAATGAAAAAGTTGTGGGGGAAATGAAAGAATGGAAAGGTGGTGGGAGAAATGACAGAATGGAAAGGTGGTGGGGGAAATGAAAGAATGGAAAGGTGGTGGGAGAAATGAAAGAATGAAAAAGTGGTGGGGGAAATGAAAGAATGGAAAGGTGGTGGGGGAAATGAAAGAATGGAAAGGTGGTGGGGGAAATGAAAGAATGAAAAAGTTGTGGGGGAAATGAAAGAATGGAAAGGTGGTGGGGGAAATGAAAGAATGAAAAAGTGGTGGGGGAAATGAAAGAATGGAAAGGTGGTGGGGGAAATGAAAGAATGAAAAAGTGGTGGGAGAAATGAAAGAATGTAAAAGTTGTGGGGGAAATGAAAGAATGGAAAGGTGGTGGGGGAAATGAAAGAATGGAAAGGTGGTGGGGGAAATGAAAGAATGAAAAAGTGGTGGGGGAAATGAAAGAATGGAAAGGTGGTGGGGGAAATGAAAGAATGAAAAAGTGGTGGGGGAAATGAAAGAATGAAAAAGTGGTGGGGGAAATGAAAGAATGAAAAAAGTGGTGGGGGAAATGAAAGAATGAAAAAGTGGTGGGGGAAATGAAAGAATGAAAAAAGTGGTGGGGGAAATGAAAGAATGAAAAAGTGGTGGGAGAAATGAAAGAATGAAAAAGTGGTGGGGGAAATGAAAGAATGAAAAAGTGGTGGGGGAAATGAAAGAATGAATAAGTGGTGGGGGAAATGAAAGAATGAAAAAGTGGTGGGGGGAAATGAAAAAATGAAAAAGTGGTGGGAGAAATGAAAGAATGAAAAAGTGGTGGGGGAAATGAAAGAATGGAAAGGTGGTGGGGGAAATGAAAGAATGAAAAAGTGGTGGGAGAAATGAAAGAATGAAAAAGTGGTGGGGAAAATGAAAGAATGAAAAAGTTGTGGGGGAAATGAAAGAATGGAAAGGTGGTGGGGGAAATGAAAGAATGAAAAAGTGGTGGGAGAAATGAAAGAATAGAAAGGTGGTGGGGGAAATGAAAGAATGAAAAAGTTGTGGGGGAAATGAAAGAATGGAAAGGTGGTGGGGGAAATGACAGAATGGAAAGGTGGTGGGGGAAATGACAGAATGGAAAGGTGGTGGGGAAAATGAAAGTGTTCAAAGGCATTGGAGAAAATAAAAGAATGAAAAGGCAAAGAGGAAAATGTAGGATTACAAAGTAGCAGGAAAAATGAAAGAATTGGAAGTATTGTGGCAAAATGAAAGAATGGAAAGGTGTTGGAGAAAATAACAGAATTGAAAGGTAGTGGGGAAAACGAAAGAATGGAAAGGATATAGGGAAAATGAAAGAATTGGAAGGAGATTCGGAAAATTAAAGAATGGGAAGGATATAGGGAAATGACAGAATGGAAAGGATATAGGGAAAATGACAGAATGGAAAGGATATAGGGAAAATGACAGAATGGAAAGGATATAGGGAAAATGACAGAATGGAAAGGATATAGGGAAAATGACAGAATGGAAAGGATATAGGGAAAATGAAAGACTGGAAAAGATGTGGGGAAAATGAAAGAATTGGAAGGTTAAATTGTTAAAAGGTAATGGGCAAAATGAAAAGTATACAAAAGCAGTTGTGAACAGTTTGTAAAATGAATGGTTTCGATTGAAACTTCAAATGCTGGGAGATGGTAAGAAATATGGATTTGTTTCTATTAATATTTTAATTTAATGAATAATTTCCTTTCTTTTTGAGCAAAGAAAATGATTATTTTTTTGTTAATTATTTTTTATTTTAGTTAAAATATTTAAAAAAATAAAAAATAATAAAATGTAAATTTAAAATTTTTTTTTTAGACTAACAACAAAAAAAAAAAAAAAAATGAAAGAGAGAAATGGAACAAAAGGAAAATGTAAAAATGTTTAGTTCATTGAGTCTTTGCTCATAAATTGATATTCAAGATTCTAACTCAATTCATTTTCTTTCATTTTTATTTATTAGTTATTATTTTCATCATTCAGTATAAGTTTTGGAAATCTATATTGATAATTGTGAAAGATATTTTTGCCTCTAGAAATGGCCAAAGCATTTGATGTTGAGTTACGAAATTTTGTATGTATACATATTGAAGCCAGAGTAAAGTTTTAATGGGTAGGATATAAAATCCTGTTCCTCATGAGGAAAGTGCAGTTCTTATAGATAAAGGGTCATTTATTTGTTATTCTTGATATGACAGCCTCCTTATAGATATGCATTTATACAATTTTTTACTTTTCATCATGTTTCCTAAGCGTGAATCCTCAATTGGAAGCAGGACTGCTGCAAGCAAAAAGAAGAATTTACATGAACAGGAAACTGTGAAGGACGCAATGAGATGCAATAAAAAAAAAAAGAAAAAAGAAGTTAACATAGGCAAATTAGAGGCTAAATCCAAAGAGATAATCCACATCACAGAAAAGATGATTTACAGGTTATATATGAAACCTTGTGAAAGATTTTATAGTGTTTAGTAGAGGAGTATGTGCATGTAATTTTTTCTTTTATGGCTGTATCTTCAATGAAACATTCCCCCCCTCTCTCTCTCATATATATATATATATATATGAAAATGACAATTATAACCCCAATTAAAAAAAAAATTTTTTTTTAAAAACCCAGTCTTCAGAGGATGATTTAATTTACACTTTGAATTATTTACCAACATTAAACATGTCAGTTTTTAAACATTAAACCTTTATCAGAGCATTTGAATATGTGATATTGCATCTCCTGAATTTTATTTGAATCAAATGAAGCCAAATTACTAAAATAAGGAATTTTGTAACTTCTGAGCACTAATTTGACTAAATAAAGAGATAAATTGAAAAAGCCAGGTCTTTGTTTGATAGTATTGCAGGTTGAAGTAATACTAGATTCTACAATTTTCTGGAAATTTTTTTATGATGTATATATAAACAAATATTTTGGAATTTTCAAAATTAAATTTGTGATTAGTTTGTCAATTATGCCTGACTAAACCATTATTTATGCTTTCATGCTGTTAGATTTATTTCCAGTGAAGTAAAATTTGGTGACCATAGTCGAGGATGACTCGATGGCTTCCTTCTCAATAGCAACTACACTGAGATGTAGGGGAGGGCGCTACTCCATCCCCTGGACTGCTCCACTTTACCCTTGATTCTTACCTTATAATACTAAGTGTTAAGCAAGGTGGCATTAAATACCATTTTTTGAGTCATTGGCATTGAACCCATGTCTTTCAGACCACTGGCAAACACTCTATTCATTAGGCCAAAGGCCCAGTATATATATATATATATATATATATATATACTGGGCCTTTGGCCTAATGAAAAGAGATTGTTTCATACTTTTATATATATATATATAAGTATGAATCAATCTCTTTTCACATGGAAAAGTATGAATCAATCTCTTCTTCCACCAGTAATGGGTAAAATAGTAGGGTAGTCATATATGATCTTCATCTGAGGCACATTGTTGAGGATAATTTGTAACATAATGGCGTACCATTCTTCTGTTATCAGTTCATAAAATATTCTTGCTGATCCAACAAATCCTTTGCCACTATAAACAAAATCACTTGTAAAAGTTGTCTAGTAGTTCCCAACTTTAATTGAACCATTCAGCACTGAAACATTACATGTGATAGCAGTGTTATTATATATATTTATGTACATACATACACACTGATTATAAAATGCAGATCATTGTTTGTTTGTTACATAAAGATTACAGCAGATTCTACCAGTTTTTGATACTTTTTATTTTGTTTATAAATTAATATGCAAATTTCTTTTAAATCAAAATTGTGGCCAGCTACAAACTGATGTGTTTAAATTATCCCCCTTCTTGAAAATCATAACTATAAGCACTTTCCAAGGCACTTGAAGTTTTGCCAACAATTAACTTTTTTTACTATTCTTAAAAGGAATAATATAAATAGCTGAAGTAGTTTTTTATTTGCTTTATTTGTTTCGTTTCTCATTATTTCTGTTGTACTTCAGACAACTTGATAGCTTAATTCAAAATTTTTTTATCCATTACGTCTAATGCTGAATTGATGAGTAGAATCTATTGAATTCAGCTTTGCTAGGATTATGTCTTTTAGTGTTTGTTTTTCAGTCTTTGTTTGAATGTATTTTATATACTTTTCTTCTGGTTATTAATCTATAGCTGGGTGAAGAACAGATGGATTCATGCCTTGGGAAAGGCATGAAGTGAAACACAAACAGCCTTGTCCAGGTTTTGAACTCAGGTTGTTGGTTCCATTTCTTATGAGGATAACCATTATGTTAAGCACACCTAACTATTTTCAATGTATTTAAATTGTTATCTAAATACTGGGGAGTATATATCATAAGAGCTTTTAAATAGAAACCTATTATAATGTTTTTTATTTTCCTCTTGTGATATCAGTAGAAATGCATGTGATAATTTTTGTTGTTTGATAATGTATACTTAAATTAATCATTGGTTCTAATTACTAAAGTATTGAAGAAAAGTTAAGAATTATTAGTTTCTATTTCATAGGTAAAATCTATGGTTGGTTCTAGTTTGTTTAGCTGATCAATGATGTTTGATATTTTCAGAATAAAAGATTTATTCCTGATTATAGTGATGTTTGATAAGATGCACTTGAAATTATGTTATACACACTTATAGAGTATCCCCCATAAATAAGTACATCTCTTACAATTTATTTTGATAAAAAGTTCATTTTCTTTTAAATCTAAGATAGCATTTTATTATTCTTAGTAAAACATTATATAATCAAAATGTATATTACTAGGTAATAGGAAAAGTTTGGGTTTGAAGAGAACAAAAATTATCAGTTTCTTTTTCAGGACATAATTACTATTTGTTTCCTCTAACTTATAATAAAGGTTCATAAAGACGCAATCAAACTTTTCTCATCCAAGGAAAATCTAAATTTGTGACTTACCTGTTCTTTTAGGTTTTGTACTACCCATACCATTGAGTGCTTCTTGTTCTGTTGATAACCAAAAATAAATAAATAGAAATGTGAAAAAAAGCAAATTTTATCAAATTCTAACAATTATCAATTTTTGTAAAGCTCCTTCCTCATCTCATTATTGTTGCTTGAATTTTGTGAACCATTTTCCTTATTCTCTTATGACTAATACCTGGATTTTACTATGAGGGTGTGCTGAAAAGAAAATAATTTCTTTTTTATTAAAAAAAATTTTTTTTAAGAGTTAAGAAAATTTAGGAAATGATTTGTCAAATGTGTTGATAATGAATATATAGCCTATGTGTTTCTTGGTTCTAAGTCATTCTCTTCTTGCTCATGCCAAGAACACTTCAGCATAAGCTTCTCAAACAGTTTACTTGATGCACCCCTTGTAGTCAAATTGAATTTCTATTCACCCTTAAATAAATTAATTGAATATTGAATTACAAAACGTAACTAATTAATGTATTTAAAACAATCTACATGAAAAAGAATCAGTAAATTATAAATGCAAAAGCATCTTTAATTTTTTTAATTATTTTTTTTAATAGGAAGGATAAATCTGATAGGCACTGAGAAGTTTGAACCACATTCTGTGTTTAAAGTGCTTCTCTGCTTAGTAAATAATGCACATGGCTAAACCCAGATTCTACCATATATGAATTTGGAAAAGTTAGTAAAATAGACCCAAGAGTTGCCCAAAGCTTTAAATATTTTGTTAGTTTCTTGATTCATCCAGAAATATCCAATTCCTTTAAATGTGTATATAGTTTTCATTTCAAAATTGAAATTAATTTCAAGAATTTCTTCTAAAGAAATCTCATAACCAATTATAAAAAGGGGTATTTTAGAATTCAGTATTCTGTATAAAATAATTTGTTTAAAATATATTTGTTTTTAAAAAATTTCTTTTCATGAAAATATGATTTTTAATAATGCCAAAAAGATCCAGATTTTTTTCAATCAGAGCCAGCTTGTTCATTAATTTAAATGATCTATATGTTTTGAATGGGTTGTATGTGAACGACACATCCCTAGTGGCCATCAGACCCAATCAGGCATCCTGGCAACTAGTCTATATGATTCGGGGATTTTTGTTTTCTTCTTATAATTAGACCTACAAATGCAGACTAGTAAATTTACCTGCTGTGAACCTGCCCCCATACTTTTATTCACTTCCCGGGGTTTATATGAACCACTTTCGAAAGCCCAATCATAGATAAAGTATTTTCATTATCAATTTTGTCAACTTTTTTCTTTCATTATTATTCATTTTATGGCCAGTTTTTCTATAGCTTTACATTATTGCTGCTTGAATTTCTTAGATGAAACATAAGTAAAGTTGGCGACTTTAGTTGAGGGTGACCCAAAGGCTCCCTTTTTGATAGCTACTACACTGAGGTGTAGGAGAGGGTGCTACTCCATTCCCTGGATTGTTCAACTTTACTCTTGGTCCTTACCTTATAATGCTGAATGTTAAGCAAGGCAGCATAAAGTACCATTTTTTGAGTCTTTGGTATGACTCGACCTGGGATTGAACCCCGGTCTCTCGGACCATTGGCAAACACTCTACTCATTAGGCCATTGGTTACAAGTAACTTTTTCTATTTATTAATTTATGATTAGTTTTTCTCTGATATCACAAGTTCATTTCTCATTGGAGATTTCTATATTTTAAGCTGATTAATTAATGGTCATAATATAACATTATGGCAAAAAGCAATAATAAGATGGAAAAAAAAGATGTTATAGATGACTTATAGATGCTTCATTTAAGAAATTCAAGCAACAATAAGATAAAAGAAAAAATAGTTATAGATGAACAATGAAAATGCTTCATCAAAGAAATTTAAGCAACAATATTTAAATGAAAGATAAGCTATTAATGAAAATGCAAATAAGTTTGAAAAATAAAATGTGATTTATGATATACAATAAGAGACTATCATAATACTGAACGTAACAGTAATATATGATGTTTTTTAGAGTTTATACACAAGGTAATTGTTAGGTATCATACCCACACTCAATGAACTGTTCCAATATGTGGTAAGTGAGGTGGCTAATAGGACAATATATAGTGAAATCTGTAGAGACTGATGGTAGGCTGAGATGATTCTTAGATAATCCCCAGATGTTTTCTCAGGAGAGTCAGTAACCTATGACTGTTACCGAGACTTACAACAAAAAGTGATATACAACAGTAATATTGATCAGATCAAGGCACATTCCTTGCTGGTTGGTACCATGTAACCCAGTAGAATCAGATGCATGTTACTTCAAGTGGCAATGGGTGTTGCTAAGTAACCCCTATAGAGTAACAGAGGCACAATGATCATCATTGTAGAAAATGAACTTGTTCAAATTCTAGATGAAGCTGTTTATGTTTTTGATTCAGTGCTAATGCCCTTTAAAAAGGCATAAACCCATTTCTTCTTCAGCTATGGGTAAATAGTAGGGCTCTCTAGCCTTTATAAGGGCAACTCTAATTCAACCCCCCTACTAATGTGGCAGGGTAGAGTGGCAAAAATGAGGAGCTGAGTCTCTAAGTTGGTCTGATATGTTCAGTCTTGTTTTTGGTACACCAGCAGCAACACTGATGTCAAGTTGTATAGTGCCTTAACCTTAACTGGAACAATATTACTGTCATAAAGAGAGAAGATCTGCAGCATGGGCAACTGTCAATCTTCCATACAACAATACCCAGGCCTTGTGTCAGGAACCAGATGTAGCTCTGCAGACTGGCTGATGCTAGAAATAAAGTAGGTAATATTTATTCAGCTGGAGACAAGTAGTTACTGAAAATTAATCTTACTGTTCTGTTATTATTTTGACAAAGTTAATCTGGTCTTTAAAATAAAGCAATTATTTTAAGTGAAAAAGAATTGGTTAGTCAAATTAAACCAACCAGTGAGAGACCAGTTTCACAATACTGTAATTGGTTTCAGTGTCTACAAGGCCAATTTGATGTGCATTATTCATTACATGGCTGAAGGAATCAGCCAGGCAGATTTAATATAGCTTTACTGTTCAAAATGTTCAGGAAGTAGGGAGGGCAGGTCATAATAACTGACATGATGAACTCTGGCTAAAAAAAAATAATAATAAAATCTAATTTGGTAGAGAAGTGATTAGATTGGTTGAATCAGTAGAGCTAAATGCTTTTGTGTGTCTGGTCGTCAAATAAAGTGGATGATAAAATTCAATATAAAACACACACAATTTTTTTTCTTGTCATTTTTAAGTCATAGTTAACAGTCATAATAGTAATAAAAGAAAGGATGATAACATTTTATGCAAAAATGATAACAAAATGGTACAAATGTTTGAATTTTCTACAACAATGATGAAATTAATACAATTATAGTAAGAACGATAGCATTTTTAGTATAATATTAAGGATAATATTTTTTGCAAGGACAACAGTATTTATAGAATAAGTGTAAGTTCAAAGAGTATAATAGTAATGATGATATTTTAAGTAGAAATAGTATAATTAGGTGATAGCAGTAGTAGTGTAAGCTTCCTGGATTGATCCTGATCATGGCACCAATAATGTGTATTACTGATGAGGGGCCACTGTTGGAGTGACAAACAGGTCAACATTCAGTGGTTACATCAAAATAATTCTCCAACATGAAAAACAAAGTCAACATGGATTAGAAATGTAACAACATTTTTTGGCTTATATTGTTTGTTGTATACAGTAGTTTCAACTCTTCCCCTTACTGTCGTAGTTGTATGACACTAGAATATGCAAAACAGTTGTAAAGTCTTTAGTATTCAGAGACAGGCACAGTCTCAGGCTCAGGAGGTCTTGCAAAGCAACATGGATTCTAACAGCAGTGGTGAGTCGCCTTGTGAGATGTCAAAATCTCTGGCTTATATTGAATCCGGTGTGAGGATTGGTTAGATATGGGGTTCAGTTATCTCTTCATCCTTCAAGTCAAATTCTCCTGATTCCTGTTTTCTTTTAAACAACTTTTCCAAATTTGAGAAATTGTCCTACCCTTTTTTTTTTAGTGGTCAGAGAGCTGGATCCACCCTCTCAACTTCAACTTACTTTAATTTGTATCTCTCATTCATAATTGGTACTAGCAGGATCTTAGAATTTCCTTATTCCTCACAGTCTCACTATATTCAACCTAGCCTTCATTCTACTGGGTGGACACATCTGTCTTTTGTGATAACTCTGATTTTTAAAATGTATAAGAGAAGAGAAGGTTCTAAAAATAACGTATTCAATATTTTCCTATCCGATCGTCCACCCAGATAATTTTCTAATGTAAACAATCATGCCCTTCTCGGACAACTTCAGAGACAATCCAAACTCCTCTTCCTGCCAAGTCATTTTTTTTTTTTACCTTTTTTTGGTGTCGAGATAATATTAAACAATTAAAATTTTCTTATCAGTTTTGTCCTCTCCAGTCATTTTTCCAATGTGAAACTTTCAGAGACAATCCATATGGCATTTTTTGCCAGAGCCAGGATGTTTGTCTACAAAATATTTTCTTAGATTTTCAAAAGAGTACAACCTCCACTCTTTTCACTCATTCCACTTACTTTCAATTCTTTAATTAACCTCCTTCATACCTCAGTATTGCAGGAGTATAATATTAGGTATGGGGATAACATTAATAGCAAAATATTATGGTGATAGCGTTAGTAGCATATTATTATGAGGATAACATTAGAAGTATATTATTAGGGTGATAGTATTAGAAGCATAATAGTAAGTATAACAGATTAAGAGGATGATAATACTTTATTTAATACAATTATTGTGTACCTACCATTAATGTTCCATGTGTTTCCCAAGTAGGTATGTCTGCATCACAGAGGACATTATGTTGCTCTTCAAGCTGTTTTTAAGAAAAATAAAATGAGAAACTTAGAAAATAAAAAACAAAACAAGATAATCTTCTAAGTTTTATCAGGCAAAAGGTCACAAATGTTGAGCATACAAAGAAAATCAAACCCATTAAACTTGTTCTGAAAACCTCGAGTCTACAGTGAAATCTTTTTACAGTCAGTTCTGACAATATTAACCCTTTCAAACTGTTAGGGTGATATTATTTTATGATACACTGTAAGCCAAAGTATCAAGAGAAATGGTAAAGCATTCTTGAGGAAACAATTTTGAATCTTTGACTGGCTCATAACATTTGTATCTCCTATTTCAATACATCACAAGGCTTTTAAATCAGCCACATCTCTTAAACTGTATCATTGCAAATGCTGCAGTTTGCATGACATGAACTAAAACATGACCCCTGGAAGTATATTATTTATTATGCCACTTTGCAATAGGTAGGTTTGACATTATGTCATTTTCAAAGCAAAGATCCTCCTGCATATAAGTAGATGGTGCCAAAAATAGCTTAGCATTCTCCTCTCAGAGCACTTGAGCAATGAACATGATCCTACCCCTGAAAAAGTGCTCATGAATTAATAATCATTCTTATAGGAAATGGACTTGGTAACAATTTCTAATGCAAATAATTTACACACCTATTTGATTTCCACTATTTCTGTCTACTATTAATAACTTGCACACAATTATATGGTTTCAAGTATTCTTATCTAACAGGAATAATTTTTAAATAGATCTATTTTACCCTTAGATGGAACCCTAACAGTTAGTATCACTTCAAGTCATAGTTGATCTGGGAATAAAGCCAAAGCAACTCTATACTCCCTGGAGCTCTGGATACACTTAAAGTGTCATACCCAGGATATATTCTAACTTAAAACAGGTTTGCTGGTTACTTTATAAGCAAAACAAAAAAATACCAAACACTTTGTATCAAACAATGACCAGTATTGGTTAACATATCACCTTTTCTAGCAAAATTAATACTAAAACAAAACAAAATACGATTTGACATTTCCTAAACATTTACTAATTTGAATGCACTAATGATTTTTAATTAATATTTTACTTCATATACAACACTGATATTTTCAAATCTTTTAATTCATTTTCATCTTTCAAATCATAGCTTACATGTCTTAAGTAGTTTTGGAGGTTTTTCATTTTCTCATTTTAAAGATTCATAATGATTGGCGTTCCTGATTAAATTGCTATGACATTGTAGACAGATCTAGCATTTCCCAGTATTTTTCTTGCTCAGAATTAAAGATTTGTCTAAATTATCTGAGGAAGCCCATAGAAGGCAAAATGTCATTATAAATAAGTAAATGCTCCACCAAATTGGTTTTGATGTCTTATTTCTCTTCCATCATATTAGTGCCCACATTATATATATATATATATATATGTGTGTGTATGTATGTACCCACATCATATGTCTTGTTGCCTTCAAGTGCTCTTTTGAAATAGTTTCAAATGTGAAATGTATCAGATGAATTCAGACAAGAAATATTTTCTACTTTTTCAGCACAGGCCTACGTGCACAGTGAATATGATGTTCACTCAAGTGATATAACATGCATATGGGAAGAGCAGGAATGGAGATTGAGTACATACCCCCTTACCAATCCACCAAAGCTTGGGCGAGATGGGTCTGGGTGTGTGTGTGTGTGGGGGGGCTTCTGTTGAGTTCCACCCTGCAGCAGTGTAAATCAACAGCATGAGAAAGCTCAGGCAAGTGCACTGCCCTACTTAGATAAATTTTGGCAGTGGTGGTCAGAGGTCAGGGAATTTTGCCTCCATACCCTCACAGGCTGATAAAACACAGAGACTAGCTAATGATAGAAAAAACAAACAAATAAACCAAATAAAAAATAAATAAATAAAAATAAACTTCTTTCACCCACTTCTCCCTACCCAAGTAAGTAAATGAATAAATAATCAACAAAAGAAAAGGATAAGATGAAAAAAAAAATTTAGTAGTTCTTTTTTTAAGGAATAAACAGCAAGGGTCATTCTCTAAATACTCCAGGTTGATAATGTAGTTGAGGGTCAGTGGTGTCACTCATGATCTAGTTCTGGGGTAGAAGAGATAAATGGGTTTATTTATTACTATTACTATATTATACTTGGTTGGTTGGTTGTATAACATGTCAACTCTTGTTGGATCATTTAATGCCAAAGTGAACCTTTTTTGTAAGCAATTATAGGGTTTAATTGTATGTATTTACCCAACCCATTCACATGAACAGGATGTGACATGGGCAATTTTTAAGTCGAGTTTAATGGGTTTGAATTCAGAGTTTTCCTTCTCCGAGACCAGTTGCTATATCAAGATTAAAGAACCCAGTTTATTCTGTTAGTTGAGAATAGTAGGAGAATAGTATTAGCACAATGTGAAATGCAAATAGCCTCTTCCAGAATTTGAAATTGGTTCACCATGTCCATTTTCTATGACAATAACCATTTACAGAACAATCACCTCCATAAAAAGTATTCTTATCTAATACCAATAATTTGCACACTGTTGTATGGTTTCAACTATTCCTCTCTAAAACTAATAATTCATACAGTAATATAGTTTCAAGTAATTATTTCTATTTAATAATAATAATAATTTGTTCGTATGCAGTTATACGGTTTCCCATATTTTAATCAAATATTAATAAATTTCAAACAGATCTATTTGACTCATAGATGGGATCCTTTCAAGTACCACCAGTTCAAACCATAGTGGATCTGGGAGTAATGATAATGAAAGGGTACTCTACACTCCTCTGAGCTCTTCACCATCATATGCAGTTTAGTGCCATACCCAGAAGATATATTTATAAGCATACACACAAATGGTATATGCACAGACCAGAATCTGTCCTGGGAAATGCAGCACACAAAATTCTTAGGGATTTTGATACACAAACAAATCTCCTTAATCCCAGACTTTGTTTTAGTAAAATAAATAACTTGTCAACTGTTTTAGTAAAATAACTTTGTTTTAGTAAAATAAATAACTTGTCAACTGTTTTAGTAAAATAAATAACTTGTCAACCATTCCAGGAGATACCTGGACCTTGCCAGAAAACTGAAAAAGTTATGGAACATGAAGGTGACAGGGATAATTGGAGCCCTTAGAATAATCTCAGAACATCAGAAAAAAAGGTATCAAGAGATCCAAGGAAGAATTGAGGCTATTCAAGCACTGCTGAGATTAGTTAGAATACCTTATAAAACTCTTGGAGAATCATAGAGACTGTTATATGGACTTCAGAAGATCATCAGTTACTAATAATGGGAAAAACTTGCAAAGAGAGAATAATAATTATAATACCACTCCTATGAATTGTAGTTGGTGTCCTTAGTATGGTCCCCAAAAGCCTAGAAAAGAGACTTGGGGTGGAGGTGGAGACTGGAAATCAGAGGAAAAATAGAGACAATCCAAACCAAAGCACTGTTAAAATCAGCTAGGATACTTAGAAGAGAAAACTTGCTGTTATTCTTCAGTGAAAAATCACCAGTTAAATTGGTGTGAAAAATGCAAGGAGTAAAATAATAACAATATTCTCCTTTTGTATAAGTTTTTCTTTTCTTTTTTCATAAATTAGGTTTAAAATTTTTTTTATTAAATTGAAAAAAAAAAAGAAAAAAAGTTCCCTTTAAACTGTCTAAATTTGCATTTTTGTGTAAATTATTTTATAGATTATCAACTCCAGGTGAGCTTTTCATACCAACATTAGCTGCTGGTTTTTTACTGGAGTCTGAGCGACCTCAAGTGTCCAGGACTCTTCTTAGTATTGGGCCGATCTCAACAATACTGTCGTTTGGATGGTCTTGATTTGTCCACTAATTTCCAACTCATCCATTATTATTATCATTATTATTAACTAATCTATTTATTATTAGTCATTACTTGCAAATAAAAAAATAAGGGTAATTTGACCAGTTTGGATTATTTTTAAATATTGAAAAATTTGTTAAAATTAGATTTCTTGACATCAAGAAAATTTTATTATCATCCATGAAATATCACATTATTTTTTTTTGTTTAAAAATATACTTCCAATATAAGATTTCAAAATAAGTGTTATTCATTTCTCTATCTCTTCCATTTTCTTTCTATTTTCTCTTCATTTCTTTCTTTTTCTTATTTCCTCACAATCAAAATGGAATGTTCTATTATTTATGTGAGGTGATGACAGGGCATAACATTGAAACACATGTGTTCCTGTCTTATTTTATTAATATCATATATAATAAAAATAAGAGAAGTATTTCTTTCTATTTTCATATGATCATTCTGGCCTCTTTCTATCTTTTCTTCTTCTTCTTCATATAATTACTGTAGAGGTACCACCCCTATCTAATTTTCATCATCTCCAGAGAGGCACATCCATGTTTCTCTCTCTTCCCTTCTCTCACATCCTCATCATTGAGACATGACAAACTTTTCCTCACTTTTATAGGGACATGTCCCAATCTTTTTCTCATCATCATTATTATAGATGCATTTACTCACGCTATCTTCATTATAATAGTAGCAAGTCTTTTAATATGGTATATCCTCAATCTTTTCCTTACTCTTATTTTAAGAGCAAGTTCATTTACTTTTTTTTTTATTATTACAGTTGGTTTTTCACTGAAAAGTGGCAGCAAGTCTCTTTAGGTCTCCACAACTCAAGCATTATAGGCAATTCTAACAGTTCTGTGGTCTGGATGAGCTTGATTTTTTTTCTCTTATTTCTAGTTCCTTCAATCTCTTTTCCAGGCTTTTGGGGAGTGTTCCAAGGGTTTCAGCTACAATTGGTATCACTGTCAACTTCAGGTTTCATAGCTTTTTCAGCTCTCTAGCAAGAACCAGCTTTTCAGCTTTTCACTTTCTTTCTTTTATGCTGAGGTTTTGCTGGAACAGCAAAATCCATGAAATTAAAAGTAATTTTCTACTTGTTAATCAAAATTAAGTTGCTTCTTCAGACCAGGATTTGTTTATTCTTTTGTATTTCAAAGTTTCTGAGAACTGTATGGGTCTCATCTTCTACAACAGATTCTGGTTTGTGCATTTACCATTTGTTAGCGTGGCCAAATTTTAATCTCTTCCACAATTCCCATTGTATCACTTTTCTCACCCAGTCATGCCTATTCTTATATTTCTTATATGCCATTTAGCTGCATTATTATCATTAGTAGTAAAACAACAACTTTTATTGTTATTATTATTACTACAAGTACTAGTACTATTTATGACCTATGAAAAAAAAATCCCATTTTAGAATTTTTATGAGCCTTTAAAAGATTTTTTGCAACAAAATAAAGCTAAAGAACATATTTATAGATACTTTTGAAGTTATTTATTAAATTGTGTACACACACACACATATATATATATATAGTTTCAAGTACAATAATAATACATAGTAACAATTTTCAAACAGATCTATTTGATCCATTGATGAGATTCTAACATATTAGCACTCTGAGTCGGAGTGGACTTGGGAGTAATGGCAATGAAGAGGAGACTCCACATTTCCAAGAGCTACAGAACTGGAGCCTCACAACAGGGTAAAATTTACTATCATATACAGGTCACAAAATATTTTGGTAATAAATTGCAATTCAACAATTATTCTCCATTTTTCTTTTCCCACCGGAACTTCCATAAAAAAGAAAAAGATTTATTGCAGTTTTCACAATTGTTTTAAGGTTAGAAAACAAACATTTAGTTCGAGTCATGAAATTTGCTGATATACTTGTATAAACATTAAAAAAGCAATTTTTTCTTTTATTTTTTCTTTATTTGGTAATTTAATCAAACATTATGATTTATTTTATTTTTTTTTCCCACCCCATTGCAAAACTCATGTACACACAACTGCCATGTATGATAATGTAAGCAATATTAAAGTTTTTTTTCTCCATTGGAAAAAAGAAAGATTCCCATTAGCTGATTATTCAACAGCTAAATGATTACAATGGAGGTTTTACAAAACAAGAAAGTTTTGCCCTCCAAAATACAAAATACTCAAAATACACACACACACACAAACACACACACGCGCATTGTATATGTGAGTGTAAATGACCAGCATCCTTGAGAGCACAGGACCATAACCACATCACATTTTTTTTGGTGATGCTGCAGTTTTCTAAAGAGTAAGTTTTTATAGTGTAGACTTGTTAGCCTCTAGTTTTGATTTCAGAGTTTGTTTTTTTTCCTTCTCCTAGAGCTGTTGCCTTATCAAGGCTAAAGAGTTCAGTCTGCCCAACTGAAGTGGGAAAGGAATTCATACCTTCCCCAAGGGCATTAGGATGAAAGTGAAATGCAAACAGCCTCATCTAGGTTTTGAACTTAACAAGTTCATTTCCTAAGATAATAAACGTTATGCCATATGCTTCTAAGCATATTATATATATATATATATATATATATGAGAGAGAGAGAGATTAGGATTATAACACTCACTATTTGATAAAAGCTAAAAATGGCAGTAAAATAAGTAAAAAATGAACAATAATGATACAAATTTACCAAAATTGTAGAGCAAATAATATTAAAAGAGATTAATATTACTAATGAGTTTCATGTAACTAATCATCAGGTAAGATGTGTCTAAACTATGTCTCTAGGCCACTATATATATATATACACACACACACACACACACACACACACACACACACACACACACACACACACACAAGCCTGCACTTAATGTAATGGCTATCATTGTAGGAAATGAAAATGGTAGCCAGAGTTCAAATCCTGAACAAGGCTGTTAGTGTTTCTCTACATGTTAATGCTCATGGGAAAGGTAAGAATCCATCTGTTTTCCCTCTAGCTACAGGAAAATAGGAGATCAGACTAGGTTCTTTTGCATCAGTTAGGTAACCATAGAGAAAGAAAACTTGGAATTCAAACAAGCTTTACTATGTTAAAAAATTGACCTTGTTTTACATCTTTTCTGTATCACACACATATGCTTGCATTAATTCTTAATCACTTTCTTACAAATTTTCAATGCATTTATTAAAATTATTTGCAACGTTTCCATAGTAAAAGCATTAGGAATGCATTTACACTATGCATATAACAGTTCTATTCTATCAGTAATGCTTGCATTCATTTCACCAACAATTCCTTTTTTCCTGATGTTCAATGCATTTCTATGAGAAAACTATCAACAATTTATATATATAAATAAAATTAACTTAAATCGCAAGTTGGAAATCTCCTACTAAAGTTTCACCTTAAAGGATCATCAGGAAGTCTCAGCATATATATATATATATATATATAAATAAAATAAACTGATATCATTAAATTTGTTTGTCTGTTCAGTCAAGAAAGTCACACTGACACAAAAAAGATGAACTTGCTACTCAAACATAGCATTCTCTGCTGAGTGGGAAGAAAAGTTCCGTGCGTCTGTATCTTCACTGATAATTTTTTTTTACTACTACTGCTGGCTGGAAATTTTAAGTATATATATATATATATATATTTCAAAAATATGTTTATTTAACAAAAATACTTATTCATTGCATGAATCATTTTTTTTCTTTACTAATATTGATAAGTTGAAATCTTCCAAATTACTGTGCAGAGAAGATTTGAAAGAAAAGATGCCATCAATTGGTTAGGAAAAGGAAGACCAGGTAAAGATCTCAATACAGGTAAAAGCAACCTGCAGCAAGTCATATTCAGATTTTTGAACAGACAACAGAGAAATAGAAATGAAATAGATGCAGAGTAATTATCCATCTTTGATCGGCAGAAAGAAAATGACAGTTAACACAAGACAATTTCGGTTGGTTGTTTGTTGATGTCAACTCTTATTGGGTTATTTACTGGCAAAGTCAGTCTTTTTATTTTTGCAAGCACATATATGGTTTTAACTAACTAATGATAATAATCTTTTGTAAACAACTATCATTTTAAGTAACCATTCTTAATACAAATAATTTGCAGAGTTATATGCTATTAAAGTTTGGTTTCTTCTATTTGATGGCATATTAACCTTCATGAGTTATTTAATGCTAAAGCCATCTTCGTAGAAGAACAGCAGTGATACTATCTACTCCACAGCAGAGTATTTGTGTGAAAGTGAACATAATAGTGCGACTAAAGTTTGAACTCACTCCCAGAACCATATGGTGTCAAGTATTTCTATGTAATACTAATGATTTTCAAAACTATCTATTTGATCCATAGATGAGATTCTAACTACCATTCTGAATCAGAGTAAACCATAAAGTAATGGAAATGAAAGGTTACTCCACACTCTGCAGAATTCTAGACATGAAACCTTACCACCAGATGCAATTTAGATTGTGGGTAACATTTTAAATGAGCCAAAGCTTGTTTGCATAGCTGAAGTAAGTTTTTCTGTTGAAGGGAATTTTGGCAAAGTGTACATTTTTCAAATGCTCCTGAACCTTTGGCCAATCATTTGGACCCAATTGGATTGTTTTGTCTTCTTGGATCAGAGCTACTGTCACCTCCTCTGTTGTAGCCAAGGCTAGCTCCCTACTCCTTTAGAAGTATTCAATCTCTTATGGGGATATGCCTTAAATTTGGTAGTGCAGAAGCCTTTTATTTTGAGGATGTTTTCACCCTGCCTGTTGCTGTTCGCTTCAACAAGCAAGTTTCAGTTTTGAGTTTTCTTTACATTTTTGTTTTTTAGTTTGGGTTTTATGGCATATCAACCATTGTAGGTTATTTAATGCTAAATCTATCTTTATACAAATAAACAGTTCTATTTGAAACAATTCAGCTTAGTATATGTATAGTTTTTGTTTACACACAGTTTCAATGTCAAAAAGTGTTCTATTTCAAACAATTCAGTTTAGCATACAAAAACAGTTCCATTTAAAACAATTCATTTTAGCATAAGCATGCAGTTTAAATGTCAAAACAGTTCTATTTCAAGCAATTCAGTTTAGCATAAGTATGCAGTTTAGTTTTATTTGACCCACAGAGAGGACCCTATCAGGTGCTACCAATCCAGGCCAGAGTGGACCTGGAAGCAATGGCAATGAAGGGGTACTCCACATTTCTCTAAGCTCCAGCATTACTTGAACCTCACCATCAGATTGTATAGTTTCATATCCAGGACACTTGACGGGCAGGGGTCTTACCTCTCCACAGAAAAGTAGTCAGTGTATTCTATAACCCCAGCTGACTGGACAGTACACAATTAAATGTAAAACCAGTTTTATTTCTGATAATTCAGTTTGTCATAAGTATGCAGTTTCAATGTCAAAACAGTACCATCTCAATCAACACAGTTTAGTTCTATTTGACCCATAGATAGGACCCTATCAGGTGCTACCACTCCAGACTAGAGTAGACCTGGGAGTGATGGCAATAAAGGGGTACTCTGCATTCTCCAAAGCTCTAGCATTACTGGAAACTCATCTTGATGTGATAACCTTTTCTAATAAGAAAGGTGAGAATTTAGCTCAGTAGATCTCTCCCCAAAAATTCAATAACAATAAATCTTGGGAAGTCTGCTGCCTTATTCTTCAAGTCTGATTTGGATGAATTTCTTTTATTTTTTTTATTAGAAGATGCCATGAGTGATGTTTATTTTTTGCTGGTCCTGCACTCCACTATGGAGTCCAACTTGTATTGGGAAACTCATTCACTGTGGTTGAGATGAGGATACACAACCAGTATACTTGAGCTGTGAGTAGGTTTTTGAGGCTTTGCCAATTTTAAGTTTTCAACAGTGATCAAATTCCTATTTTCTCAATGCAATTGACCCACCACCTGGCACCTAAGAGACAAGGGTTGGGTCCTTACTGCAGGTGCAGATTGAAAAACACTGTTGGGACAAAACATATAGGTGCTAGGACTTATGACCAACCAACTGATCGGATTGGGCCTGTCTGACCGCCCATCTAGCCCAGTAAGGGCCAAAGCAGTGTGTTGTAAGTTACTTGACCACTTGGTTGCCGAGCCAAGTACTGCTCAACCACCAGGATCTCTTATCCTTCTGCAGAGATGCAGTCAGCGTATTCTACAGGCCCAGCTGACAGAACAGGAAATGATGTAAAGTAAGATATTACTGCATATATAACAAAATTATTATTACTTTTAGTGCCTTCACAAGCTCTTTTTTATCCTCTCACTTTACAAGTGAAAAGTTATTTTTTAAAAAACTTATTGAAAAGGCATAAACCAAAAAACTCCTGTATCTCAACAGGTGCCAGACTTCAGAAAAAGCAACAAGAAAAGAGAAGAAAAATGAGCATTAAAAAATGTCACAGAAAATATGACATTCCCCATCTTATAAAACCATGAACATCCACAGCCTAAGAGGAATCAATGCCAACAAAAGTAATATCTTTTTTTAAGTTAAAAAAACAAAACCAAAAACAAAACAAAAAAAAAATCCCCAAAACTTATTCTTCCATTTTTTCTCTTTCCACTCCTCCTTACATTTTTATTCTTTTCTATTGTCTCATCTGGGTTATTTTTCTTACTCCCTTTTCTTTTCTATCTCCTTTGCTTTTTTCCTTTTACATCCATCTTCCACCTTTCCATATTCACAGAAAATATTAAAACTGATGCCACCTGGTGGCAGATGGAAAGACATCTGCACTACATTAGAAATTGGTTCTGGAAAACAAAATCTGCTTTTAAGGCTTTAAGAGACGTTTTATATCCTGTCTGAGATGTACACCCAAAAAGTTCAATGTAAATAAAAGGCAATATATATCCATTTGTCAGTTCACTTGTCAAGGCCATTTAAAATTGTCATGACAGACTAAAAACATCAGATTTTAATAAAAGTGGACACACACCAAAGTTTACAAGTTGGCTTGCCTATATATTAAGATGTTTAATGGTTTCAAATCGGATTTTAACTGCCTTCTGGAACTTTGAAAATAACTATCATCACTGTAAGAGTGATTTGAAAATGATAAAAGTTCAATAATTACAAAAATAAGAATGAGGATAGTAGAGTGAAGAGATTTAAGGAATGTATCTGAACAGCAAGAATTTTTTGAAATGAAAAGTAGTAGGAATAATGTTCTCATTCTTATTGTTATCTCAATATTTTTACCATACTAGGATCTTTATCAGGTTTTTATTAATTTATTTTTGCAGTTGTTGCTAAAATTCACCCTAATCAGCAAAGAGTTATAAGGATAAAACAACAGGCATGAACCTATTTGTTTCTCTCTTCCAATCATGGGTAAATAGAAGGGCAAATTGGGTTCTTTAATCCTGGTTAGGTAAAGTCTTTACTCACTTTAAAAATGGACCTTATGTTACATTCTACCCATGGAAAAGGGGGTTGAGTAAATACATACAAGGATAAAACAGCAGTTTTTTTTCATTAGATCAGAACAAACTCATTAAGGATGATCTATTAGGTGTGTTGGATTATCTGCCCTTTCTAGCAGGAGTTTTTCAACATTAGATGACACACTTAGTTGCCATAGCAACACATCTGACTATTTAAGGAAAAAAGTGCAAAAATTCACTTTCTGGTAGTTTGTTGTCAGAAGACATTTATTTCATCAGTTCATTGTAAGACCTGTTGTTCACTGCTTTAGGGCCTTTTGAACAACTGCTGAGTCCATTGGACACACATCAAATCCAAATCTGTAAAAAAAAAAAAAAAAAAAAAAAAAAAAAAATGCACTGGTCGTGATGAAAAGGACCAATTACCAAATTGATAAACTAACCTGAGTGGTGGTGATGGTGAGGGTGTTAGATAAATACCATTTTCTGGAACTTTGAAAATGGTTATCACCAACATCATCATTGGTCCTTTATCATCTTGTATAAGAAATGCTAAATGTCTTCATACAGTGCCTGCCGAGGAAGAAATTTAGACACACCCATGTCTTTGGATATGAATCTGATTGTCTTCTGGGATCGTTGTCAATCATGGCCTGGATGTCAGCAACAAATTCAGGAGTTCTTTTCTTATTAGAATAAATCAGAATGAGAATTCCAAGCTACCATACTTTCACAATCACCATTAGATTCATCCAAATCTTTTTGAATTCCCTGCATTGTTTGTAGATTGACAGGCAAACACTTTGAAATCTTCATATTGGAACTTCTAGAGTGAATGTCAAGCAATACAGCATACTATTTCAAAATTTCTTGAAGAGTGAATTGCATTTTAGGGCTGCTTTTCCCAGTGGTCAACTGACTCTAGTTTGCTGCACAAAAGACAAAATCTAAACAAAGCATATATGTGAAATTAATAGTTTCAAAAGGCAATAGTTGACCCATTGCACTCTCAGTGTGTGTATATATCTCCTAATAGCCCTTTACTCAGTCCACTACATCATTTAGGCATTTCTTAAGGTGTGTAAGATATGAGTCCAAGATATGTTGACAGGTGGTTTGAATCCAAAGTTCTTATGGTTACCCCAGCAAGGTTAAACAGTCCCATCCTATGGGTACAAGACTAGGTCTTTTACTCATAGGTGGGTGGCGAGAGGGGTTTATTCCTTTACCAAGACTACTAATATGAAGTAAATGCTAACAGTCTTGAGTGGAATTTGAACTGAATGCTGATTCATTTTCGAACCTAATAATTATGCATGCACATTATATATGAGAGAGAGAGATTCAAATCTAATGATGTGGATGTGAGGGAGAGAGAAATATTCTATTTCTTTTTGAATATGTATATGTCCATAATTTCTATTTATACATGTGCATGTGTGTATAAAAATCTAATAATCAAGATATTTCACAAAATATTATTCATTTATACTTGATATTTTATATATAATTGTTGTATTGTGGTCAGGAAAATATACACAGTGAAATAGAGAATAATTTATTAACTCAAGTGGTACAGTTCGACTAGTATTATAAGTCTTGCGCTGTTGGTGTTACGTCCGAAGTTGGTCTTACTACTGACTGACATCCTTCCGATCTATCTCTATCTCAGCTTCTTTCATACTTCTCTTTCCACTTCTGCTTCTTTTATACTTCCGCAATACCAGAAGTCATGTGGTACGAGCCACTATCATGTATGCTTTTTTTTTGTTTAAAAAATTCAATAAAAAAGATATCCTTTACTTACACTTTTTATGAGTTTGTCGTCTGTTTGCAAAGACACAAGAAATTCTTCGTAGACATCCTAAGGATTAAAAGAAACAATCACATATTACACTAAAGAGAAAGACAATATTACTAAAACATCTGTTTGTTTATCCCACCCTGAAACTAGAATACTGATGACACATGAAAAGTTTCCTTGATACATTTAAAACACAAGGAATGACACACACACACACACAAAATGGTGAGAAGTGCTGGCAAAAGTAAAAAATTTCAAGAATGTTTAAAAAAACCCAAAACAAAACAAGATGAAATAGTTAAAAAATTGATACACAATCTATGTTTGCATCTTTTTACAATTAATTACACTAGTCAACAAAAAAATCTTTTTTTGGGGGGGGGGTCTGCTACCCAGACAAGTGTTGCCATACTCAAAATTGTCTCAGCAAGTCAAGTTTTTGAGATACATTCCTAATTACATATTAATTGTATACAGCACATTTATATTCAAGGAAAATTCCAATGTCATAGGGAAATCTATTATAATGCTTAAGTTTGTGTATTTTAGTGTGTGCATCTGTGCAAGGATGACAACCAAATAGAAAATTAGTGGGATAACTTGTATGGCTCACTCAGTCTTGTTGATGCTTCCCCTCTCATGTTTGTTTTTAAAAGGAGATCTATTAGTTGGTGGTTTTGGTTGAAGTCATCTACGCCATTGGTCACAAAGACAAAAAAAAAAAGGATCATGACAAAAGGCCCAAGTCAAGCAGTATTTTGTCCTCTGCTCCTTCAAATTTAAATTTTGTACACAACGCTATGATGTCATACTTAATCATGAATATTATTTGCAATTCTGAACAGACACCAATAACTAATGATTGGCTTGATCATGTGCAACTATATAGATTATTTGAGGTTGGCTTTTGAGATCACTGGAAATAATCAGGTAGCAAAATAGGTAATTTCTGGTTAAAAATTCCAAAATATTCTTGTGACCTTATAAAAAAGAAGGTTAGATACAACCTCTAATAGTTGATTGGATGGTGGGTTTTACAATATTTTTAAGAAAGACAATAGAAATATATAAACTGAATGCTTAAGTGGGAAAGACATTAGATATTTTGAAAGTCTTTATTTAAAAAAAATGTCAAGGCAGTTAAATCTGATATTCCGTCCCAGTTTATAAAGTTTAAACAAAAGAAACTATTAGAAGGTGATAAGGTGAACATGAATATGTTCCTTATTATCTACATAGATTTGGTTCAGACATGCTACATTAAATGAAAAGGAAAAAATAAAGATCTCCTCTCGGTCATCAATATTTTAGTCATCATGGTTCCATTTTAACTCTAGGAGGAATATTATCAAAGTAGCAGAACAGATGACTTCATTTCTATAATCATCCCAATTGAATCAACTACAGTAAATAAATATAAATAGACATACTGTGGTCATCAAAGTTGAAGATTACTGGACAGTTGTAACTATACAAAGAATGCTATAAGCAGCCAGACAAAAATGACCTCATTCTACCATGGCCATCAATATGTTGACAATTATGACTAATATTGAACTTGGCAATAACAAGAGCTTTTCTCTGGGACATAGAGAACTGAAGCCTAAATTAAAAACACAAACAGAACTTGCTTACTCAATTTACTAATGGTTAATGTGAGAAATTAAAAAAAAAAAAAAAAAAAAAAAGACGAGTTAAAGGTAACTTACCTGGTATGGATGTTGGCTCATTTCCTGCCCATTACTTATGATGTATTTTAAGCAACACATCAGGTACAATCGTTCACTAAAATAATAATCTTGGATTTTCAAAATGAGGCCTTTTGTGTGTTGTTCATTGCTCAGAATTTGCTGAAATGGCAACAGATGATGATCATCAGAATCACTTTTATTCTTTGGAAGAAGATTTACAATATTGTTAATGCTATGTTACCATTCCCTAACTTTCTTCAGGTCATCATGGTAAGCTAACATGCCGAATATACATAGTACATACACACTGAATTACATAGCACCAGTAGAAAGGAATGATCCCTGACCTAACTCAATGTAGTAAGTTATCTTGGTGTACCATTTGAGTGTTAGGGCAAGTGAATTAAGACTTTTCTCCAAGAACAATTTACCTACCTACAAAGCCCAGTTTACCCATAGTAAGGATGTTTCATCACACTTAAAAACAGAATTACCCTCTCTAGAAAAATAACTTCCCTCTATTTTGCTAGTGGGTCTAAAACCAGCTATCCCCTGTACAAGACAGTAGATGGCTTTACTCAAACAGAACAGACCAAATATATTCTACTACTACCCTAACTGCTGAACCAAAATATCAGTTATGAATATCACAAATAATAAAAAGTTTTACTTCTCAAAGGAATTCAGAACTGGCAAACAAATAAGCAATTAAAAAAAAAAAATGAAAATAAAAGTACACATAAAATTAATACACACAGAAAAACATATTTGGAAATTATTGATTATAACCAAAAATATACAAACATACAGAAAGACGTGTGTTCAACTCAACCTCCTGTTATTTGTTTTCTGCTTGCATGCTCTATTTATAATTCCTTTCGGGATTAACTTTGATCACAGTTACCCAGGAAACTGCAACAATATTAAGCTATATTTTGTTACAGTAACTTGTTATGCTAATTTGATACACACTACCTCCATAACAATGCATTCATAACTTTTCCAAGAACATTAGTGCAAGGTGAAATACAAACAGCTCGTTGTGTCTTTTTCTTACCATAACCATTATGTTAAACTTATGCCTCTATGTATTATGAAGCAAACATATTTGAATCATAACTCATTGGTTAAGCGAGGGTAAACCTATTTTAGAAAATGTCTTTTTCTTTTCTTTACTTTAGCAAAAGAAAAAAAGGAAGCTTTATTATTGAAAACCATGTTTAATTTCAATAATTTTGCAGACTTCTGTATGGCAATATAGCAGAACTACTTACCTTCAGGTTTTTTTCTGAGCTTCGATATTCATGAGTTAGATAAGAACAGAAAAGGTCATATGTTTGAACTTCATCAAGGCCCTGAAATTTGAAAAAGAGAGAGAAAAAAAATGTTTAGTTTGGTTTAATTGTTTACTGGCATATCAACTTCTTATGAGTTATTTAATGCCAAAATTTCATTTCTAAATGTTTGATTATTAACATAAACTATATTTTCAATGTTCCATTGCATATTTTTTTAATTGCTCTTTTTTCATTTGCATATAGTTATTTGTTTTCACACAGTTATATATCAAGTATTCCAATCTAATACAAATAATAATTTGTTTACACATTTATGTATCAATTATTCCTATATAATGTTAATCATGTATGCAAAGTTATATGGTTTAAAGTAATTATCAAAGCACTGTTAAGATTAAGTAGAATACTTATAAGAGTCCTGCAAACCTGAGAAGATTTGCTGTCACTCAGACTTCAGTAAAAAAACACCAATTAAAACTAATATGAAAAACTTGCAAAGAATAGAATGATAATCATCTGTTTGCACAGTTATATGGTTTCAATTATTCCTATATGATACTAATAATTTATAATTATATGGTTTTAAGTAACTATTCCTATTTAATAATAATAATACTAATTTTTGTTTTGCACAGAGTTACATGATTTCAAGAACACAGTACATGTGAGTGAGAGAGGAGGAGGAGAAGCATTAATGCTACACATGTGATACTTTTTGTCTGCTTCAATGAATTGAAAGAAAGGAAGGAGAAGAGAAAGAAAGAGGGATGAATCAAAGAAAGAAATTAAGAATGCTTATTTGAAAACTTATTTTGGAAGTCTATTTTTAAATAAGACTTGATATTTCTTATGATAAAATCCCTCAAAAGTCAACAAATTCAATTTCAAGTAAAATTTATGGTACTTAATCATCAACATTTATAAATTTATGTTTCAAAATGAAAAGAAAAAAATATAAAAAGTGTAATTTCCATGGAAACTACTACTACTACAACTAATAATAATGATGATGATGATGAGAAAAGCTGAAAAGACCAAAATACTGAAAAGATATGAAAAATCCATAATAATTAAAAGTAACAACACACAAGAAAGAACCAACATAATAATCACAAAAAATGTGCATGAATTCATAATATTGTCATGGAGCAATAGTTAACACAGATTCATCCTTTACTTTTTCCACTAAGTAATGTAGTAAAAGTAAAAAAAAAAAAAATCATCTTACAAGAAAGAGGCTTAATTTCTGCACAAAGTCAATTTGTTGTTCTGGAACTTTTCGTTCTTTCTTTAACTTATCAGCATTTTTTCTGAAAAGAAGAAAATAAATAAATTCAATTAAAAAAGTTTAAAATTCCCCCCTACACAGCCCAAGAAACAACCAGCCTTCACTAAACCCAAATCTAGAATTTGGATAATTGACATACTGTAATTTTAATGGAAAACATTTTTTCTGCACATTCGGCTACTTTCGAAAATGATTTGATTCTTTTAGGAAATTTTCATTTTTTTACAAAAAAATTTAAAGCGGGACCAAGTGTGATGATCATAAAGTTGTGTGCGTGTCATTTTGCGAATAAGTATAATAAAAAAAATAGGACAATGATTTTACGTCTATTTACAATTTCATCAAATCTAAAAAAAAAAAAAAAAAAAAAAAAAAACAGGATTGAGTGAGGTAACCTTAAAGTTGGTGTTCAGTTTACTATATTATGTATAATGCATAATTGGGCATTATATTAAAATTATGTTGTAAATTTAACATCAGCTATCATAAAAACTGGCCTAAAGCCAGTGTACAATTATGTAAGATGTCTATTGTAAACTGCACCTCATTTTATGGCCATGTCACTTGGTCTCAAGTTAATATTTCTGAAAAAGGAAGAATGAAAGAAAGGTTATTTTCAAATGGAACAGACCAAATATACATAAGAATAAAAATATTTTCTGATGAAATTAAGTCAGGTAAATTTTTTCCAAAAGCCAGTTCAACTTGCATAAAAAAAAAGACAAAAAAAGAAAGATAGAATATATCATGAATATAGAAACCATTTCATTTTAACAAAATTCAGTCGGATCCTTATTCCCAGCAAAGGGAATAAGTTTTTAGTTTTGTTTCATTTTCTTCCAAAATCAATTGAAGATATATATACTCAGAATAACTTATCCAGAGGAATATATATTTCTTTTTTATAGTTACTTACATATTATTGGTTTTATATTGAAACTACTGATTTTTATGCTAAATTACTCCAAGAAACAAAATGATTTTTTGGCAAAAGAATCAATATGGACACTGTGTGTAAGTGCATGCATATATGAAAAGAATTGTCACCTTCAATTTTTTGGGTGGGCTGGGATAGGGATTTGTATTTATGATATTGTAATTACAACTTCAGCTATTCCATTCAACAGTCTTTTTCAGGTGTATTGGATAGAATGAAAGGGTCAAGTAAAATGGTAATAAACAAAATTTTAAAAATCATCTAAGCAGCAACTTTCATCATCTCTTATTATTTTTCAGTTATGTGTGCAAGCTTGCTCTGTCTTTTTTTTTTTTTTTTTTTTTTTTTAAAACAAGATTTCCTTAGATATTTTTTGTTGTTATAATTTCCAATACCTTAAATAAGCAAAAAAAACTTACAGTGTATATTCAAAAACTATCAAGACTGAAGCTGTATTTACCGAGATAGAAATGAACAATGAATGAAACAATTTTTTCAAAATTGTCTCCTTGGCATTCAACCTAATAATTTCAGTAGATTTTTCATTGGCTGAAATGTCTCTGAAACTTCTCTTTTGATATGGTATGAAGCTGTGTATTTGTATTTATTTTAATTTCCTCCATGTCCTCAAATCTTACCCTTGACATGATTTTTTTAATTTAGGAAAAAAGAAAAAGTTGCACTCTGTGCTATGGGGTTTGATAAGTATGAAAGTGGATTACTGCACTTACACAATCACGTAGATTGCCAAAAATTGTTATTCAAAATGTACAGAGACTAGATCTGTAATATTTTTTAAAATTTCAATTGGCACTGATTTGTTTTGATATCATCACTTGATTATATAACCTGTTCTGTTGTGCACACATCTAGACAGTAATCTAGATATCTAGACATCATCAATTTATTATATAAGTTGTTTAGCTGTAGATGTTTTCATTTCAATTTTAAAATTAAAACAGATCTGCAGTTGTCCTGATACTTTTGGATCCCATGAACATATTTACCTAACCAGTTATCGAGGTCAATTTTCAGGCTGAATATTGCTAGTATGAATTCAGAGTTTTCCTTCTTCTAGACTGGTTGCTTTAACAAGGCTAGATAACCCAATCTAACCCACTATTTATCCACAACTGGAGGAATAAGAGTAGGTTTCATGCCTTTCCCAGGGAGATTAGAGCAAACTGAAACACTAATAACTTCATTCAGGATTTGAACTCAGGTTGTCATTTCCTACAACTCTAACCATAAGACTAAGGGCAAGTCCACTTTGTGTATGTACAACTTATTTCAATCTTTTAAGAGATATACTTAGAATTTTTATTTCTCATATTCTTCAACACCTTTGTTGAGCAAAGAAAATCCTTTTTATAAATACTAGGCATAAATAAGATAAAAAAAAAACAAAAAAACAAAATCAAATAAAAAACAACTTATTTTTATTGACAAATATATCAATAAACTTTGAGCCTAATTATTTATTTTACAGAATATTTCTGTTTTAATATGATTTTGAATCTTGTCAATGAAATTTTCCTTCTCCTAGACCAGTTGTTTTGTTGTATTTTCCCTAATTGGCTCTCTAGCGGTTCCATCTTGATATTTTGTCATCTAGGGTGGGATAAAGTTCTTTTAGAGCATTCACTTTCACAGTTGTCATTGTGAACTTTCCAGTTGTAGTCTAAGAATATAGTTGGGTGACATATAATTAAATCTGTTGCTAACTATGATTCTCTTACTGAGTGAAGATATGTACAGGTTCTATTGTTGAGTAAATTAACTCAATCCCTCCAACTGATGGCATCTAAGACACCTTTCTTAGCTTAAAAAAATTCATTCCAACAAAATGATTTTAAAAGCATTTTCTTGGTGTTATATATGAAGTTGAGGAATCTGGTAGGGAGCTGGAACAGAAATTACAAGCTACCAGCACTTGCATCTTAACTTCATAATACTCTAATATTAAATGTAAAAGAGGGAGTCTTAAATGAGATTAAATACAGTAATTCGGTGGCAAATATTAATCATATAGATTGAACATATAAAAAATACATGTTATATTCTCATATGCAACGTCATAACGACACAATAATAAAGACGCAGGAAGTCTTCTTTAAGTAATATGTACCTCTCCTTTATTTTAAAGGTTTGAAAAGGGTTACTCAAGGTTTGCGTGTGAGAGGGAGCTGGAGACCGAACATAACTGCAACATTTTGACCCCCACTCTTTGACCGTCAGTGTTGTGTCTTTCTCGTTCTCCAGGGCTGCTCAACCAGAGGCCCACTCTGCTGGGTGATGGCTTTCTTTACTGCATCTTATCAGCAACTTCTCTGGACCCCAACTCATCAGGGGCCCCAAGGGCCCCATCAGCCTGGTGTGGCTTTCCCTACCACATCTCGTCTCTATCTCCAACTGTCTGACTTTTTGTCTTGACCGAGTTATATAATAGTTCAATGCCCACTCGATCGCCCACTCAATCTTTGGAATGGCATGTTTGATCGTCATCAAGCGGAAATAACTGTCATGCAGTTCAGAGGTCACTCTCTTCCAGTGCATCAGTCTATGAGTGTATCATGGGATTTTTTTCCTTGTCCCATTTTGTTAACCAAGCATGCCTATCCAATTTCCTCTCATAACTGCCATTGGAATGCGTCACTTCCTTCAGGTGCATCATTTTGAATGGCATTTTTGGCCGGGTCGAAGGTCAAAATACAACACATATCACATCTATAAATCTAGATTGATATTGATATGATTAGGTTCATATCTACCTATCATAAACATTCAATAACATATCTAACTAACTTTATCAATGTTAGCCTTCCTTTTTAAAAAATTTCTATACATTTTCATACTGTTGGATTTATTTCCAGTTTTTCCTATATATATAAGCCAATAACATTTCCTCTAGAAAAGAACTAACAAATTTGTTAAAAGATAAAAACCTTCATGGAATTACTTTTCCAAATAAGTACAGTTCCTTGTTTGATAATTGCATGGACTGGAGTGTCACTGTATATCAGGAATGTCATCTTAACTTTCCAGCTAAGATAACATTAACCACCCAGCACTCAGATCTTGTCATTTGGTTAGTTAATTTATAAACAGTTTACATCAATGGGTTAAGTCTTTTTTAAGGAAAATATTGATTAGCCAAATCAACAAAAACTGGAAAAGTATGAAGTTCAAAACTGGATGACCAATATATTTTCCATTGAAGTTAGATGATAAGGTCTTATTACTAATTCAAACACAGCAAAACTTGACTCGATATCAAGATAAAAATGGAAACATATTGAAAGGTTCTAAGATCAAGCAGAAGCTGCATTTGCATGGATCTGATATTCTCATATTGTGACATAAAACCAACAAAGCCTGATGATACTGTAAATTACTGCTGGGGTGACCTGGGTTAGTGGTAAAGATGCTTCAAGCCCAAAAAATCATACATAACCCCAGGGTCATCATCTGATGAAGGCTTTGTTGGTGGCACTGCATAGCAGTAGTGTGTGTGTGCACGTATGGTGTATATATATATATATATATATATATGATGTTTAATACTGCCCATGACTGAGTTTCATGCACAGATGTACTACCCAATTGTCAGATAGAGGCAAGTGGGGTTAAAAAAGAGGAAGGTGCACAAACTTCCACTTTGTTAAAAATGAATAAAAAGGAAAACAATCTCACTTAATGCTGATATCCTTCTGACAATTATGCAGCCCAATGTCAGTGAAACTCAGTTATAAACAATATTCAATATTGTAAAAACTTTAAAATTCCAGATTTTAAATCCACACTGCTTGATAAGCACTTAAAAAAAATTCTCCCACATTTCAAGTAACCTCTTGTATAAAAACATTTATAATAATAATAATAATAAAAAAATGTATGGAAATTTCAAGTAACAAAATTGCACACAAGAAAACCTGGATATGGCCACAAAAGGCAAACCAAGAAAGAAAATGAATCTTTTCTAATAGCAGCACAAAACAATGTCTCAGGGACCAATTATATTAAAGTGAAAATTGATAATACACAACAGAATAGTAAATGTAGATTATGTGGAGAAAAAAATGAAATGGTTAAAAATATAAGTGAATGCAGTAAACTTGCACAAAAGGAGTACAAAACTAAGCATGACTGCATGGAAAAGTTGATCAACTAGGAATTGTGCAAGAGATTGAAATTTGACCATACTACCAAATGGTACATGCACAAATCAGAATCAGTCCAAGAAAATGGACCTCATAAAATCCCCAGAGATTTTCAGATGCAGATGGATCACCTGATACCTACCAGGAGACCAGACTCAGTGATGATTAACAAAAAAAAAAAAAAAAAAAAAAAAAAAAAAGTTGCCTAGTGGATTTTGCTGTTCTGGTGGACCACAGTATGAAAATAAAAGAAAGTGAAACTATAAACAAATACTCAGACCTTGGTGACTAAAAAGACTCAAAAAGCTGTGGAATATAAAGGTGACAGTGAAATTAATTGTAGAGTTGGTGTATTTGGAATGGTCCCTAAAAGCTTGAAAAGCAGATTGGAAGAATTGGAAATTAGAAGAAGTTTAAAACAATCAAGGCTACAGCATTGTTGAGATCAGCCAGAATACTCAGAAGAGTCCTGGAGACTTGAGAAGACTTGATATCATTCAAACTAACACTGTCATCTAATGCTGGTGTGAAAAACTCATAAGGAGTATTATAATATCAACCCCTTATCAACAAATCTATCCTCAACTTCAATTTATTCATTTTTAATAGCCCATTTACAAATCCTGATATGTGGTACAGAAGACTGCATTTTGTGTGACGATCATGTTCCATGTCACTACCTGATGATCAACTCCTGAATGGAACTAGTTCCAATCTATGTTGTTTATTTTTGTGCTTGATTTAAAAAAAAAACAACAACAACAAAAAAAACTTGTTTCTTAGCTGCTCTGTTCTTATATTGTGCAGTTTTTTCCTTAATTTCTTTTTGAAACCTCACTATATATATATATATATGTACACACATACATTTAGTAGTAGCAGTTGTATGAATTTACATATATATATTTATTATTCCACCATTACTATATATACATATATATACAGGAAAGAATCTTCATTTCAATAAGATTGAGAAGAAACAATCTCTATTTGATGGTATTCTGATGGCACTTAGGGGACTTTTTTTTCTGAACAAAATGACTGAGGTGGGAGAGAGAAAAAAGATTATTACACTTCCTTTCTATAAAGATGAGATGTTTCTGTAAGAACTTATTTCACCTTTACTACCAATATTTTCTAAGCAGGTACTGCTGAAATGAAAAAGACATCTTAGTCATCTATTTCACCTATAAGCCTATACTATAGTGTTTTAAAATCAAACAGTTCCTATACACTCATTATCTCCAAAAGCCAAACTGATTATTTATAAATTCAGGCAAAACAACAGGAAAACCCAGTGAGAATCAAACTCATTAACAATAGTTTCCTCACCTACCACACTAAACATTAAACCATGAGGCACCCAATGTAGCTATTTACTAAGCTTAGATAGATCTGCTAGAATCAAATTCACTAATAAAGAAAGGTTTGACAGCTTAGCTTGCTAACCATGACACCATGAGGTACCTTCATTATCTAAACTTAGCCAGACACAAGGCCAGAAATATGGAGCACCAAGTGAGGATCAAATTTACTAACAATGATCTGTTAGTATCACTTGAAACCATGAAGTATCCTTATAAAATCTGAATTAACTAAGTAGCAAAGTAGTTAACAAATGTTAATAAAATTTTTGCCATTGAATTTCTTGCACTTTTATGAGGATTTAAAGAAATGCATCCTGATGAATATATATGAGGAGGTAGACATGGTGTAATGAGTATTGTCAGAGGAAAAAGACTTGATAATCTGAGTTTAAATCCTGAACAAAGCTGCTTGCATTTCACTTGATGCTAATGCCCTTCGGAAAGGCATGAATTTATGTTCTTCATTCAGCTATATGTAAATAGTACAGCAGTCTTAGTCTTGATATGGCAACTGGTCCAAAAAAAGTAAAACTTTGAGTTTAAACCAGTTATATTCCACTAAAAAAATGACCCTGTGTCACACCCTGCTCATGGAAGAAGGGTTGGGTAAACATACTGATGAATATTAAAAAAAGAAAATCTTAAATTTTTAAAATCATCTTTATCTTGGGGATTCCAACCCGGCAAAACATTTCTACTTTTGCACTAAAGGTGGCGGAAGAAGTCAGGCTAAAAATACTCTTCCCAATTAATATACATAAAAAAAAAATCTTTTATTTTGATTTCAGTGACTTTTTAATATAACTCACAACTGAATAAAATAACTGTATATAGAGATGATTGAAAGAAGATGTAGGGTTTACAGTATCTCAATGAGTTAGAATATGTCATGGTTTCTCTAAGCTTTGAAAATGTTTGGTCAAGCATAAGAAGTGACTTTAAACAATCCCATCCATAACTAAGTAGCTAACTAATAACAATATTAATACTTGGTAAACAAAGCTACAAGTAATTATTCTTAATATAAATGATTTGCACAGATATATGGTATCAAATATTCCAAATAATTTTTCAACAGATCTGACAAATAGATAGGACTTTAACAAATAATATCTCTCCAGGTCAGAGTGGACTTGGGAGTAATGACAAAGAGTATATTCTATCTGACCCATTGATAAGATCTTAACAGATAATATCCCTCCAGGTCAAAGTTGACATGGGAGTAATGACAATGAAGGAGTACATTCTATCTGACCCATAGATAGGACTTTAACAGATACTATCCCTCCAGGTCGGAGTGGACTTGGGAGTGATGACAATGAAAGAGTACATTCTCTAGATTATCAGAACTGGATTGGTTTGGTTTCTTTGTTTAATGGCATATCAACCTTTCTAGGTTATTTAATGCCAAAACCATCCTTCTAGAAGAACAGTAGCGATACTATTTAGCCCATAGTTGGGAGGATAAGGGTGTTCATAACTTTCCCAAGGTTATTTGTTTGAAAGTGAATGTAATAGCGTGACTGGATTTCAAACTCTTTTACAAATAATTCAGCAGTCCATTGCTTTAACCATTACACCACAAGGACACCCCTAATCAGAATTAGAGCCTCACCATCAGATGCAGATTAGTGTCCTATTTAGGATACCCAATGATGATGAGTCTTGCCCCTTGTGCAGAGAATGCAGTTATTATATTCTGAGCCCCACTGACAAAGCTTAAAACTTATATGGCTGGACAAGCTTTTGAAATGTTTATTTTTTTTAACTCTTGTTTGGATCTTTGTTACATTACCTTAAAAATCACCTCAAAAAAGAAATATTTTCTGCATTCTCTGCTTCTTTAGTTAAGTACAGGGTTTCTGGTTCCACACTGACAAGGAAAAAAAACTTACAAGGAACATTGGGTTAAATATTTTGTTTTTCTTAAATTATTTGTAGTGGTTTGGCAAGAAACCTCCAACCACTTGGTATTCAGACCATTACTCTAAGTAGCAAATGCATGATAAAACCATCATTTTATTTTCTTTGTAGGGCTGATAGTGTGGGCAAATGGAATCTTGTAGCTTTAAAAGAAAAAAGAAAGAAGAAATGGTTTGCTTCTTCTTGTCCATTTTTTTCAATAGAGAATACAGACACAAGCATCTTAATGGATCTTGTACATAAGTAAATATTTTAAGGAGGAGGAGGAGATTAAAGTGGTGGTGGTGGTGGTGGTAGAGGTGAGTGAGTGTTCTGGAGATGTCAGGTTGTCTTTGGATTGATAAGACATAAACATAATGGAGGGACTAGATTAGTGAAGAAACTTGTGAGAAGAAAAGAAATCCAGGAAGACAATGTCTTGATGGTACAAAGTACTTGGTAATGAATGGGTGATAAGGAGAGAAACAGAAGATGAGAGGTGGTCATAGTATGTGTAATGATACTGTTGTGTTGTGAGAAACCACATGAAGATGTTATGACTCATTTAAATAGACATCAGTAAGTCAATTTGCTTTAGTTTTTGTTTTGTTTTACTTAATGGCATACCAACCTCTTATGAGTAATTTGATTAATTTATCAATGTTTGATTATAATCATAATTATTTATATCTTTAAAGTTCCTTTGCAAACATTTTTTGATGCACATTTTTGTCTATAATTTTTTTGGATAATTATATGGTATTACTAATAATTTTCAAACAGATCTATTAGGTAGGATTCTAATACCACCACTCTGAGTCAGAGTGGACTTGGGAGTAATGGCAATAAAGGAGTAATACCACACTCCCCACAGATTTAGAACTGTAGCCTCATTACTTTTTCTATCCAACAAGGCTATTTCATACTCCCTAGGTTGGTGGATCTTATGTTGGGTTATTTCATATTACAGTTTGAAAATTAATGGTCTCTAATTTTATATGTACATAATAATACAAACTGATGAATAAACCGAAAGAAAATCTTAAATATTTATTATCTTCTCTCTTCTGGGATGTTACCCTGTTTTGATTTTAATGCTGATGGGTCTGTGTTGTCTTTTTTTTTTTAGTTTAGCTTATGGGTTAACTTCAGGGAGGTGGCATTGTATTTCAACTGTTATTTCCTTCAAACTGGTAAAAAGAATATTAAAACGACAAGTGGTTTTCTATATAAATGTTCTTCTACAAATTACCCCCCCCAAAAAAAAAACCCCCGGATGAGTTTGGATTAGCCTCCAAAATATGTTTTCCCTTTTTAATGTCCTGGTACCAAATTACAGGTTTTAAATCAACCCAAGTCACCTTATAGCTTCTAACCCCTGAAGAGTTTACACAATTGATCTTTTGGTGGTGCACCACAAATGAAATGTATTTTTCCCCCTTATTTCCATATTTTTGTTCCTTTCCACTTTGGTATGTCCATTTAGGCTTTTTGTTATGCCTATCATCTGGGTAACTGGTGCCATTCTGTCTCTATGTTTTGCATGCTGTTAGTCTGGTGTTTTTTCTTTTGGCATCTGTAGCATGCATGTAGATTTGGGATGTATGACAATTGGCAATTTCCATTTTTGAAGGTATTGATGTCACACTAATGATTTTTTTTCATTTTTAATTTTTTATGTCTACTAAAAGTACATGTGGAAGTTTCACTTTTAATTAGTTCTGTAATGATCTTTAAGTTTGGGGAATGTGGAGTATCCCTTTATTGTCAATACACCAAGAGTGGTAGTATCTATTAGGGTCACAGCTATGGGTCAAATAGAAATATTTTATCATTTTCTATACTTGAAACATTTAACTGTATGCAAATAAATGAGCTCCTGGCTTGTTTAAAGATAAAGTCACCAACAAAGTATTTGCTTACAAACTATATATCTAAAGATTTTAAATTAAATAACCCACAAAGGGGTGAGATGCCATAGAATACAACCAAACCAAATTTAAATTACATGAGGGGTACTCCATGGTGCACTGGAGTTCTATATAATGTTTTTTAAAATCACTATACTTTGAGCCTAATATTGAGGTGGAAACCCATTTACTTTGTCATAACAAAGATATATACTCATATCTGAAAGAGGCTATGAGGACCTGTACACCTTTGGTTCTTTTAGCCTAGTGAGACATCAAGGGTCATTGAGTTATGTCAATTTTACCTTTCAAAATGAATTCCCATGGCCATTGGTTTTAAACATACACACGCACACAACAACACACATACAAGAAAGAATTAGTTATAGCTTTACGACAAGGTTACAATAATTTGGCAGGGAAGAGAGAGTTTGGTGTATGTGTATGCATTTGCATATAATACCATTAATGCAGTTTAGAATATTTATAAATAAAGTGTATGCACTATTGGTGATAGAGCACATGCAGATTGAAGTTAAGATAGTGCAGACACTGATTAATGGCCCTTGGTGACTGTCAGTTTCTCACCTATTTGATTATCAGCATATATATATATATATATATATATATATATATATATATATATATATATATAGAGTCCAGATCCTCCCAACTAGCAGAATCTTATAACAGATGCTGTTTTTTAAAATCCTTTTTTATGGGGTGGGGGTAACTCTTACTCTCTGCAGAGAATATAGTGTTTTCTGGTACTATATAAGTGCAGAAGGCTAATAATAAATAAATAAATAAATAAATAAAAAAATGCCACCTGTTTGTTAGGAGGGGTAAACCATAATATCTGAGGATAGGATCCTGATAATTGAGGGGGTCAGGATCTGGACAATATATATCTGGAACTAACACTTAGCCACCTCCTCCCTCCAAAACTATAGTGACCTATGATAAAGCTATAATAGTTCTTTCTTCATTCTTTCTCTCTCCATATATATATGTATATATAAATCAATCAAAAAGCAGTATTTGCTTTTACATATATCCTTTTTGGCAGGGTGATGGTAATAGTTTGACTTAGTTTTCTTTTTTTCTTTTGTGGAGACTGAGGGGCATGTGGGGTGGCTGTTGTTCTTATTTCAAAATTAATCTAAGTCACTAGAAGTCAACACTCCTTGCCTTTTTTTTTCTTCAGCTCTTGAAAGTTAGTATTAGGAGATGAATGTAGTGGGAGGGTATTTGAGAAGGGGGATTTTTTTTCTTTCTTTTTTTCATCTGGTCTCTACTGACTTGATGGACAGTGACACAGTGGCAGAACATTTTACCAAAAAGGATTTTTGTCTTCAATCTTATCAAAAGTCTTTCATTTGTTGCAGAACACTCTGCCTGTCACTACCAATCACACCTCATACATAACACCACCCCTACCATCTCTACTTATTCCCATTCCTAACCAATGCACACTGAGAACCTACCCTCCTCCTCCACCCTTTTTACCCCACTTGCACCAGGAGGATTTATTCTTCTATACAATATTATAATTTTCCCTCGGTAGGCCTTCATTTAAAAGAAAAAATTTTTTTCCATTGCCATCACATAAAGATACCATAAATATCTAAATATATCAAAACCTAGCTGAATACTCATCTATGTCAGATAAGAGGTCAAGACTTAGATCTTATGAGATTATAATGACAGGAAGAGAATTTCTTCATATAAAGAGTTGGTTAGCTTTTTGGCATGTCAAACCTTATTGGGCTATTTCTTGCTTAAGTCAACAATTATATAAAGTACAAAAACGTATTTTAAACAAATAAAAAGTTCATACTTATTTGCAATACCAATGTTTTAAGAGCCAATGTATTAATAAAGTTCACAATCACAACAGAGCCTCGAATAAATCAACTACATCCCCAGCAGAGAGATAAGACCATTCAAAAAAAGAATGTCCTAAGTATGACTCTAAACTGAATCTGATATTGAGGTTTCAGTTCTGGAGATCTGGGGAGTGTGGAACCAACCCTTTATTGCCATTACTCCCAGGTTCAATCAAATCTGGAATAGATCAAATACATCTATTTGAAAATCATTTTTATTTGATAGGAATACTCAAAACCATATAACTGCAAATTATTTGCATTTAAAAAGGCTTACTTGAAGATTATTATAATGGTTATTGTAGGAAATGAAATTTGCGAACCAAGTTCAGCATGATAATGCACTTGGGAAAAGTATAAAGCCTAGGTGAGGTAATCAGTCTAGGAGAAAGAAAATTTTGAATTTAAACTAACTGTACTCAAACAAATTAAAGAAAAAAAAAGTGCTCAAACAAATAATAAATATTTAAAGCTTTTAATAAGTGAATGAACTATTTCTCAAATTGTAATTAAAATTCATCTCGTCCTCCTTGTGATTGACACACTTCTTCCATTGGTGTTGCAGGACTTGGATCTTGTTAATCAAAATTGTCGTCAACAGCAGATATGACATCAGCCTATGGAATTTATAATCCACCATTGTGTATAGGTATATATAAAAGGCCAGGGCAGGGATTGTTCCTTGCTGTTGGTACCATGATACCTAGTACAAACTTGTTCATGTTACTTAGACATCATCAAGTAGCCTATACTGATACCAAAAAGAGAAACAAGTGGCATAACACCCTGGTAATCTTTATAGGTTACAGAATAAGATTTAGGTACTGCCAAGTAAATGCCAGATACCATGAATAGTAATACCCAGCATGACACTTCAGACAACCTTAATAGCTTATGAGAAACAGTCAGCCAGTTCAATACTAGTAAAATCTATGACAAAGACCTTAAAATCAGATCCAAGACCCTATAACAATCTGGGACAACTAAAGGCTAACTTTAACAGCGGGTGTGTCCAACCAGACCAACAGCTTTAAAATACACCTAATTAGAGAAACTGTTACAGATAGAAAACAGAAAAGGTTTTTTTATCAGAAAGTTAACAAAATCTTTCAAACTCCAGAAAAGGGGGCATATGAGTGAAGAAGTCCTGGTTGAGTCAATGATACAACAGATCGGTGGTTAGGTTATGCCACCCAACTTCCTCCACACTTCCTCCTACCTGTCTTTTTTCCACATAATCCTCATAATCAAAGACAGAAGGCTAATGCAAAGATTTCAAAGTGCCAGCTAATTTTGGTAGTATTGGTATCTTGTATTTCTAAATATTCATCAATCCATACTAAAACAAAACTAAGAGCTTATGTGTATGTTTGCATAACATTTAAGTTTTAAGAATAGATTATTTTTTCTAAATTTTCAATTTGGAAATTAAGAGAATTTTAAATAAAACATTTTTAAAAAATTTGACAATATTTAATGGCACATATAACACTATATCTAATTTCATTTCAATTTTTACCAGGTCTTATACACAAAGCTGAGGTGGTATCTGGTAGCAATACTTTTCCTAACTCCATAATATTGTAATATTAAATGTAAATAGTGAGCTCATACCATCAAAAATGTCTAATGACAATATCTTATTTGTTTTTGTTTTTATTTGGGAGAGAATGGTGGGTAGGGTGGTTGTTTTACAGCATATCATCCCTTGTAGGTTATTTAATGCCAAATACAGTTTATACAGGGTGGAACGATAAAATTGTCGCCTTAGAAAAGACAACATAATTCCATTTCCGTTTAATGAAAACCAGTTTTCTTTTTTTGATGCAGACCATCTACTAGTTGGCCAGTTGTGTACAAATCCCAAGAGTGATAGGAGCTTTCTATCATGTCTGAAAGTGACACAAAGTTCAACATGCTCTCTACCAATCCAAGTTATGACAACAGGACCATTGCCAGCACCCTCAAAATGCAAATCCGGACGGTTCAACGTGCCCAGGGTGATGAAAACAAAGTTTCCGGCAATGGTTATTGTCTTTGGTGTGGTTTCAAGAGAGGGCCACATCATGCCACCTCACATCTTTGAAGTTGGCTTGAAAGTCAACACCAAAGTGTACCTGGAAGTGCTGAAGAGTGTGGTGATCCCTTGGTGCAATCAGGTGGCCGATGGCAGACCCTGGGTGTGGCAGCAGGACTCTGCGCTGGTCCACAAGTCCAAAGAGACCCAGGTTTGGCTTCAAAAGGAGTGCTATGACTTTGTACCCTTCTCTCACTGGGTCCCCTCCTCCCCCGACCTGAACCCACTAGAATACTTCGTTTGGTCATACGTTGAGAACATCACCAACATGACCTCCCACAACACCAAAGCCAGCCTGATCGCCGCCATTCGCCAAGCTCCCAGCACTCGTGGAAAAGCCATCTCCCAGTTCTGGATCCATATCGAGGCGGTGATTGAGGCTGAAGGCGGCTACATTGAATAGATGTCAGCTCTACTACATAATCAAGTTACCTGAATTGATTTTTTCAATAAAAGTTTTAAAATAAATCTGTAGTGTTGTTTTCTTTAGGATGACAATTTTATCGTTCCACCCTGTACATATATATTAAATATTTGTGAACAAATACTTTGTAGTTTACAATTTTTAAATGAGCCAGAGCTATTTCTTGCACACAGTTAAAGGGTTTCAAGTAGTGCTATTTAACACAAGTAATTCTATTCAGCATAATTCATTTATTTTCATAGAGTTAAATGGTTTCAAGTATTGCTATGTAACACTAATATTTCAATTTAACAGTTATTTTTTTGCACATAGTTAAATAGTATCAAGTATAGAAAATGATTAATGCTATTTGATGCATAGATGAGACCCTAAGAAGTACTACCACTCTGGGCCAGAATGGATCTGGGAGTAATGGCAATGAAGGGGTATTTCACATTCTCCAAAGCTCCAGGACTGAAACCTCACTATCAGATGGAGTTTAGTGTCATATCCAGGACGCTTGGTGGTGGTGGGGTGTTACTCTCTGCAGACATGCAGTTGGTATATTCTACAGCCCAAGTCAACTGGGCTGTTTCGGAGAGAGTAAAATCTTGTGTATGTGTATGTGTGCATAGTAACACATATAATCACATATTTAAACAAACAAGAGCATATATATTTATTCAAAAAAATCACCACTGGTTTCAACCACAGACTCTAGATGACTTTGGGATCTTCAGTATGCCTTTCCGATAGTCTCTTTGTTTAAATTAGTAAATCCTTGTTTTCAGTTCATCTTTGGTATTGCACAGGGTTTTGTAGGTCTTTTGCTCAACCATGCCACACTCATAATAATCATGGGAGCAACAACTTGGAAAGTTATGCAACCAAGTGTTAGGGGTGATGTGGTTGCAGAAATTTTCTGACAGACTGGCTTCTCCTGCTTGTGTGGCATGGCTATGAATTCTGTTGCCTGATATAGAGTATTCCAGCAGTAACTCTGTGTTCAGTCTGAGGCTATATGAGAAGATGAATAGAGGCAAAAAATCACCATTGCTAGTGACCCCCCTCCCAACCATAATATGGGCTGGGGATTTCTGAGCTGTCGTACCTTTGTAATCACTATTGGACTCATCCAATTCTTTTTGAATCCTCTGCACTGTCCTTGGATTGATACCTAAACAATCTAAAATTTTCACAGTGGTGTTTCTGGCATGAATGCCAAGCAATACATCATGCTGTTTCTAAATTTCTGGAGGAGTGAATTGCATCTCATAGACTATGGCTCTAGTTTGTTGAACAATAGACAAAACTTAAACCTAGTGCAAGTGTGAAATAATTTAAAATGGTAATAATTTATCCAACATGTGATACAGACAAACACACAGAGACTTGTACACATGAATGCACTAGAAATGGTTACCAGCAAGGACTTACATAATTCTGTGTGGACACTGGATGCAGTCAAGAAAATCTGCCAAGAGCGATGGATAATAGGGATGGATGGCAAAAGAGAGTTAGGGAACTCTGTATTCTTAGAATGACATGATGACATAAAGACCAAAAAGAAATTAAATCTCACCTTCTTAGTTTTGTTGCATTAGTTATAATTTCATGTTTTCTATGTAATAGAAATCACAATTGTCAGATCAAACTTTTTTTTAATTCTGTTCTGCTGATCAGCATTTGAGCACTTTTGAGTTATCAAATGTCTTGAATTACTGTTTGTTCTCAACTATGTGTGTGTATATATATATATATATATATATATATATATATATACATACACATTATTATAGTCAGATAACTTAAGAGCCCTACTAGTACCATGTATCCTAGTCCTACTAACTGCATGGTCAAATGGTTAGTGACTAAACCAGTTTTTCCAGCAGGCTTATCTGCTGAGGAGGGTGGCTGGATACCTGGCAGGATGAAAAATAAGACCTGTCAAAGACTGGATGATCTCTTCTTTCAACAGTTTTTCGTACAAGGCTGTAATGGATACCAAGATTGTGATAAATCATTCATCTAGAAAGGCACTCTGATATAAAACTGAGAGTGTAGCTTTTGTTAAACTACTTTTTATGAAAAGGACACTATAACATCCAATGATGAAGACTGGCTCTTTTTGGATTCAAATTTTTTAAAGGTCACTAAGCAAGATGAACTCAATATATCTTATTTTTCAACAGTAAAAAGTTTCAGGCACAAATACTGCTGGATATCATAGGATATCAAAAATATATCCTGTGAAGGCTAAACTGAAATTAAAGTTGCTAGCCTATATATATATATATATATAACTAGAGAGAGAGGGAGAGAAAGAAAGAACAGGTTCAGAGTAATCTAGTATATTTCATTAAATATCACAGTTTTTATGGCATTTTCTTGCTAGTTAGTAAAATAAAGCAAATGTGGATCAAGGCTGTACAAAGTATCATTTTTAATATATAGCCTGGGAATTTTCCATCATCAATGGACATTATCAAGAATGGACAAGTCATAGTGTTATCTGTGAAATACAGAAAATTGTGGTCTTCTCAAGGAAATTTTAAATGGGCATATCCATATGACATTAAGAGCATGTGTTAACAGCTTAAACAGTAGTGCCAGGTTTAATGTTTGAATATCAACTGTTTGGGATCACATGACTGTGACCTAGCCTAGAGCAATGAGTATTGCACATGTAACACCTCCCCACTCCCTGAGTGAAAAAAAGGTTTTATATATATATCTGATTTGATAAAAACCTAATTATATGAACAAGAAATAAATAGGAATATTTATTTGTAGTTATTTTTCAATAGTTCTCAGTTATTAAGTCAAGTCATTGTCTGGAAAAAAAAGCTTTGTGGAATTAAAAAAATAGTTTTTAAAAGAGTTCATATGCTAAAAAAGAAGTAACAAAAAATGAACTGGTAAAGAAGCATATCTACTCATTGAATGAAAAAAAAATTCCTTGGTATAAAATGTCTTGAAATGATTGTTATATGATCACTTCTATCATGACCACTTGACAATGAGATCTACACATAGAAGATATCTGTTAGTTGTGTATAGGGAATGTTCCAAATCAGCTTTGTTTTGGTCAAATATTTAACTTGGTATGCTACAAATATGCTAAAAAAGAAGAAGAAAAATGAACTGGTAACATAACAAATCCTTTCATTGAATGAGAATTAGATTTTAGTATGCAAGTGTCTTTAACTGACCATTATATGATTTCTGCTATCATACACATCTTGCAGTGAGCTAACCACTTTGAATTTATTTGTTCAGTATGAGAGAGATGTGTTTAAAATTTTTGGATACTGATTTTGACCCCTTTGACATCTGTTGAAGGAGCTGTGTAAGTCAGACTCTGGGAACAGAAATAACAGGAGATGTACCAGGTACCTAAAGTAAACAGGATGCCGGTGTAAATTGCATGGGTGGCATGCTAGAAGGCAGTGTGTCCATGTGCAATGTGTAGGTGGCAGGCTGGAGGAGGTGTGACCATGAGAATTTGTGTGGGTGCCCAGGATGTTATGTAGCCAGGAAGATGTTGACCAGACGGCAGAGGGAAGAAAGAAGACGTCTAAGACCCCCTCTTTTCTTCTAACCTCCGTCCATTTTAGGCAATAAAAAAAAGAAAGAAGCAGATTATATTTTATATATGAATGTTGTTGTCTTTGTTATACAACAAAATTAGGCACAACTGTTTTGAACTTAGGCATTTGTCAATCCTGTTTTTAAGCAGTGTTTTAAGGATTGTTTAGCTTTATGTTAAAGCTATTTAGGATCAGCGTTCAGATATATTTTCTCCATTCTTTTTCATGTGTTTTTATTGTCACTGCGATTTTGTCCAATGCATTAAAAAATATATATATATATATATATATATATATATATATATATATTTCTTTAAGAAAAAAACAAAACCGGTCACATTAGGATTATAAATTTATTTCCATCCTGTTATGTGTTTTTGATATAAATCAAAAACACGAAAAAAAATTAACAGGACTTTTTCAGATCTTATGGATAAAATAATTAAGAATAGACACAGGAAAGAAGGGTGGGAGGGGATAGAAGAGGGGTGAAGAGTTTTCTCCTCATTTAGCCCACTTCTGTTTTTTAAAAATTTTTTATTGCCGGTTGGAATTATAGTAAATTAATTTTTTTTTAGTTTTATTTTTTAAAATTCTAATTACTTTTCAACTTAAAACTCAAGATTTAATACTAATTTAGATAAAATAACTTTATTTAATAACTTTACGTAAGGATATAGTAATACTTATATCAAATTAAATTCAAGATTTAAAATTAAATTTTTTAAAAATTAAATTTTATTTTCAAGCCCATTAATTCAGTTACCCTTTTATTGAAGAGTATGTATACAAGATATGGTTTCTTCACATATTTTAAAATTTATTTTATTTCTATTCATTTACCATAAATCTCAATTTAATCCTATGTTTTTTTATTTAAACATTATCAATGATAATTTGTCTATAGTTTAAATTTATTCCTATGTCTACATCTAGCTATTAATTCACATCTGTTATTTAACAATTTTTCAGGGTCTGGGTATATCATTATTTGTATTTTTTCCTCTAGGCATAGATTACATCTAGTATCAAAACATTTTGGAATATTTTGGTTTTTGATTTATATCAAAAACACATAACAGGATGGAAATAAACTAACCAGGAAAATTTAAATGTTCACTGTTGAATGTTTTTTTTGTCCTGATGGAAGTACTCCCAACTCTGGTTTAAGTGGACCAAATAATCATATATATATATATATATATATATATATATATAAAACTCTTAAGCTCCTAGACTGGTTGCTTTACCAAGGCTAAAAAACCTAGTTTGCCCGACTGTATACCTATATCTGAGGCAGAGAAAATAGATGGATCCATGCCATTTTCAAGTGCATTAGCACAAAGTGAAATGCAATCATTATATATATATATATATATATATATATATATGCAATCTGGATGCAAGGACATATATATATATATATATATATATATATATATATATGAGGATCATTAAATAAGTTTCCAGACTTTTTTTCGTATAGGCACTTTTATTGATAGTACACACATGAAACTAGTCCCTTTGAAGTAATCTCCTCTGGCTGCAATGCACTTGTTGTACTATTCCAACAACTTCTGGAAGGCCCCATGGAAGTCCTCTTGTGTGAGCGTGTCAAGGACCTTCATCACAGCCTCTTTTATCTCCTCAATTATTTCATAATGACAGCCTCTCAGCTTAAGGAATAACCAAAAGTCACAGGAAGCAAGGTCTGGACTATAGGGAGGCTGAGGAACTGTCTTGAAGCCCATCTTGGTCAAATAGTCTGTGACAAAGATGGAGTTGTGGACTGGTGCATTGTCCTGGTGGAAATGCCACTGACCCGATTTGAAGAGTGCTGGCCTCTTCCGATGGAATCTCTTCCTGAACTCCCTTAAAACCTCAGCATAGTAACCGTAACCCTAACCCTTTGGCCTATCAACTCTGGTGTATTGACTTCCTTATTCCTCCCACACCTCTCATCATCCCTCACAAACTCCCTGCCTTCCTTGAATCTCTTATGCCACTCAAAAACTGATGCTCAATTCATGCAAGATGCTCCAAAAGCAGTCTGAAGCATTCCATACGTTTCTGTGGCATTTTTTCCAAGTTTAAAACAGAATTTTATTGCATATCATTCTTCTAAAGTGTCCTTGTGTCCAGATTGCATTTTTGAAATTCACCAGCTGTGGCAATCAGGCTTTAGTAAGGTGTATTCCAATTCCTGCTGTAGCTGTTCATTTGAACATGAAATCATAAAAATTGGTCAGTCATCTCATAAGATGTATAGCAATAACATACTGACTTTTCAAGAGTCCACGACAATTTTAAATGCCTGTACAAAAAAAGTCTGGAAACTTATTGAATGCACCATGTGTATATATATATATATATATATATATATATATATATATATATATATATAAAGCAGTATTTCTTATAGAGTTTCTTTTTAATGTTTTTTAAGGGATTTTATTTTTTGTGTTTCTCTTAAATTTAGTTAAATTTTATCTAAAAGTTGTTAAAATTTTTCTCCCTGAGTACTTTCCACAATCCTTGGTAATTTTACAGGGTAAAATTGAGATGCCTTTAAAATCTAATGAAACTTAGTTTTAATATCTCTTAATTTCTGTCCAGGGTGTAGAGAGATTTTGCATGTTTTGAAGCTTTTCTTTGAGGTTTAACATTTTTAGTTTCTTATCAAAGCCATTTGGAGTTTTATCCATTTATATTAGTGTTTCTGTTATTGTGTGATGCCCTATATATATATATATATATATATATATATATATATATATATATTCAAAATCTCAGGAGCATTGTTCATGAGAATCTGTAGTACACTGTTGCACCATTCTTTTGTTAGATAGTCCATTGGGTCTTCATATGTCAAGATTGACAAGAGAGTCCATCATGTACAAGATTTGTAAATAATCATCAAGTGAACAAGCATAATGAATATAATTTTTGAATGTATGAAAAATTCTATTTACCTGTACTTCCTAATTTTATCTTTCTCTGGAGAAATTAATAATTATCTTCAAAGGAAAGAAAAAAAAAATCTGCAATTAGTTACAAGTACCCCACCCACCAACTCATTTGAAGTCATATTAATAACTTCTGTGAAAAGACTTACCTAACTTCAAACATCCTGGGGGGAAAAAGATGGTAAGAAGGGAGGAGAGTTTTTAAGGAATTGGACACTGGATTTTCTACATACCCAGCAGAATTTAAAGAAAGATGGGGATGAGGTGGCGGTTGGGGTGAAGAAAATAAGTGTCACTTTGTATTTTCTTTGAGATGGAAGAGCTGTTTTGGTGGGGTATATCAATGCAAGCCTTGAGAGAAGTGAGGGTGGGGACAGGGAATCACACAGAATTGTCTTCACATACCATGAAATATCTTAATTTGTGTGTTATGGTACTGCTGAGGATAAAGAAAGGCAAAAAAGGAAGTATTAATAAAATCTTTTATTAAAAAAAAAAAAAAAAAAAAAAAAAAAAGCTTCATGTCTTTAAGCACACATTTCTGGTTTTTCACATTTTTTCCGGTACACATGCCACAAGTACACCAATTTTTTCTCACCCCAAATTTGAAGGAAGATGATTGTGTTAGACTGTATCATCCAATGAATAAGTACAACACAAGCAATTTAAAAAAAATTTTTTTTTTTTTTAATAAAAAGTTAATTTTCTATCAGACCTAACATAGAAATATTTATAATTTTTAATAAACATTAAACAATCAAAACAAATATTAATAGGTAGCATTTATTATCAAACTCTATAGCACAGAAATTCTGTATTTTGTTTGGTTTAGTTTTATAGCACATCCACCATTGTAGACTATTAATGCCAAATCCATTTTTATACATATAAACAGTTCTATTTCAAACAATTCAGTTTAGTATAAGTATAGCTTTTTTTTTTATTAACACAAAGTTAATGTCAAAACAGTTATATTTAAAACAATTCAGTTTAGCATAAGTACACAGGTTCAATGTCAAAAAAGTTTTATTGTAAACAATTCAGTTTAGTATTCAAAAACAGTTCTATTTCAAACCACTTTAGCATACAGTTTAGTTCTAATTAACCCATAGATAGGGCCCTATCAGCTGCTACCACTCCGAGCAAGAGTAGACCAGGGAGCAATGGCAATGAAGGGGTACTCCACATTTCCCAAAGCTCCAGCATTACTTGAGCCTAGCCATCAGATTGTTTAGTGTCATATCAAGACACGCCTCTGTGTGTGAGTGTGTGTGTGTGGGGGGGTCTTACTGAGAAGCAGTCTGTGTATTCTAAAGCCCCCCTCCTCCTACTCTGACTGAGCAACTGAAATTCTGTAACCAAAAATATGAATATGAAGCTGTCCAAAAATAGGTACACAATTAACATTTTTTTGATAAAAAGTTAATTTTCTTTTAAACTCAATATATGAAGATCTTATTCCTAGTGGAATACTATACAATCAAAATAGATATTAGGTTTTATTATCTACAGCATAGAAACTGTAACCAAAAATAAATATATGGAAGAGTCTAAAAATAAGTACACTTCTACACAAAAGTTTATTTAGTAAATATATTTTTAAAAAACAAAAAGAAAAAACTTTTTACAAAAAATTGGTAGGAGTGTATTTATTGATAATACTATTGATAGGCACTAATACACTAGATCAGGGTGTAGTGTCTATGTGCTCTGCTCGAGATTACTGTAGTATCTGTGCCCTGTTCCACTAGAAGTAATAAAATCCTAATATCTTTTATCAAAAAGAAAATTAACTTTTTAGTAAAAAAAAAAAAAATTGTTAGTATGGTACTTATATATAGCAACCAATCATCAATTTAATGAGAACTATGCTAATCAATAAAATAAATGAATAAATAACAGATATATTGATTCCATTTTGTTTGAAACACTGAAAATAGATTCATACAGTCACAGAATGGAAAACAAAAAAATACTCACTGCGGCTTTTTGTAATAAAGAAGACCTTCAGATATTTTTGTCTGGTTATCTTTTAACTCAAAAGAGACCAATTCCTGTAACAAATAGAAAAGATGATTTATTATCAAACTTTCTTCAGAAACAAAACACAGTCTCTATGCTGAAAAATTAAAATAATCTCATTCTGAGAAAGTCTTATAAAAGACTTTCAGTTCATATTCACAAATTTATACCTGTGATTATTTAAAAACTTGTCACCATTTAAAATTGCTGTAGATATATAAGCTTGCTAACCTTGTTCTATGACAAAGCAACTACTCTTCATATGCTCTCTCTCTCACCTTGGGGTGGGGTCCACATGATGTAATGGTTAAAGTGACGAACTGCGGAATCATAGTAAGCGAGTTTGAACTCCTGTCGTGCTATTACGTTCACTTTTGGACAAATACCTTCAGGAAAGGTATGAACCCCCTTATCCACCATGCTATGGGTTAAAAAGTACTATTGCTGTTATTCTAAAAGGATGGCTTTGGCATTAAACAACCTACTAAGGTTGATACGCCATTACACAAAGAAACCAAATCCAAACCAAACCAGACCATCACCTTTATGGTTTTAGATGTTCAAAAATGATTAGTGTTAGATAAGAATATTTGAAACCATATAATTGAGTAAATTATTAGTCACCTCTGAAGTTACTTAAAACTTACTTTAAAAAAAGAAAGAAAAGAAGACTGATTTTAGCATTAAATAACTTAACAAAAGGTAGACATGCATAAAAATAACCAAACTAAATTGACAATTATAGTCTGGTACAAGGCCATATTGTTGTATTTTGACCTTCGACCCGGCCAAAAATGCCATTTAAAGTGATGCACCGGAAGGAAGTGACACATTCCAATGGCAGTTATGAGAGGAAATCGCACAGGTGAGCTCGGCTGATAATATGGGACAAGATGAAGGTCCCACTTCAGAGTGATGCACCGGAAGAGAGTGACCTGTGAACTGCATGACAGTTATTTCCGCTTGATGACGATCAAACATGCCATTCCAAAGATTGAGTGGGCGTTGAATTATTATATAACTCAGTCAAGACAGAAGTCAGACAGTTACAGTTGGAGTAAGAGACGAGAGTGGTAAGGAAAGCCACACCAGGCCGAAGCGGCCCTTAGGGCCCCTGATGAGTTGGAGTTAGAGACGAGATGTGGTAGGGAAAGCCACACCAGGTCGATGGGGCTCGAGCCCCCCGATTGAGTTGGGGTCCAGAGAAGTTGCTGATAAGGTGCAGTAAAGAAAGCCATGATTCAGCAGAGAGCTGGGCCCCTGGGCCTCCAGTTGAGCAGCCCTGGAGAATGAGAAAGACACAACGTTGACGGCCATAAGAGTTGGGGTCAACATATTGCAGTTCTGTTCGGTCTCCAGCTCCCTCTCACACGCAAACCTTGAGTAACCCTTTTCGAACCCTTACAATAAAGTCAGAGGTACATATTTTTCGCTCGTCTGTTATCATTGTGTCAGTATGTATCCTGCATGAGCATATATATATATATATATATATATATATGTATATGTGTATATAAGCATATTTATTATGTGAGTATACAACAACATGAGTGGTGCATTCACTAAGGATCAAACTCACAGTAGTATTCATGGTCTGTAAGATAACCTTGCCAATTACAGAAGGCAGCTACCTTTCCTCTCTCATCTATTTACAAAGATTGGCTAAATTCACTTCAATAAAGATTTATTGAACTTAGCCTAATCTTAACTTTCTGATCATTAAAGTTAAGCAGTGATGTGCATATTCAGTACTCAGATGAAAGTCAAATTTAATAACAAAAGGTACTGAACAATCTGAGGCTTGTGAGCCAGACTAAACTCAGCTTAGTAAATGACAGCAACAATTTCTCACTGTCTGATACAAAGGCCATGGGTATGGTACATCAACTAAAAATTAAAATCACCTCTGATGTGCCGTTTTTTAATCTGCCCTTATTTGAAATATTTGACAGATATGATTGCTATGGTGGAAAGAAACAATAAAGACAAGAGAGAAACTGAATTGAAAAATAAAATCAATAAGAAAATCTTTCTATGTCTTTAGAAAACAATCAATTATACAGAGTAAGAGGGGAAAATTAGTTGCTCATGGGGAAGGGATTTTATTTATCAGGTCACTGAGTCACAATAAAGTGTTGATTCTTGCTAGCCTTCAGTTGATTTGCTTATAATTTGCTTTTTAAATATTTGTTTTCTACAATCTAAAAAAACAACAACTCTTAGATACATACACAAATGTGTATGAGTTTGTGTGTGTGTGTGTGTATATATATATATATACATATGACAGCATATTTATAGCACACACAACACACATGAATAAATACACACATACACAAGGCACTGCACATATATAATATAAATACAACATACTCAGATAAATAATATCATAAATATATATAAGCAAACAAGGATAAGATTTATCTATCAGACCTCTGTAAATTATCAACAACTTTTTTCAACTTTTAAATTTATTTACTCTACAGTGATCTATCAAAGTAAAATCAACCTGGAATGCAGGAGAGGACAAAAAAATTAAATTGTAAATTAATTTCCAAAATTTAGAAAAAGAAAAAAAAAAAGAAAAAATTGGAAATTGTGTGTTTGTTTATCTATATTGAGAGAAATTCATTTTTCCAGAAACACTTCATGATATCCATGCAGAGTGAAGAATTTGAAAGGAGTGGCTATTTAAACTCAACAGAGTACACACACACACACACACACACACACACACACACACACTATAGAAATATAAATAAAAAAGGGTGTTTATTCATTCAAGATACTTTGGATGTGGATGGTACAAAAGTTATTGTCATCACTTTTCATTTATGTGTAAAATATCAGGGTAGACTGGGATCTCTAGCTTTAATAGTCTAGGAGAAGTAAAAAAACTAAATTCAAAACCAGGTGGCATGAAGTTAGCAATTCTACCCATAAAAATCTACTAACATTCATCTAGGAGTAAACTTCTACATTAAATTCCATTCCTATATAGCAGAAGGTGGCAAGTAGTTGTTGCAAGCTTCAAAAGACTAATGTCTTCTATTTAAACATTTATCTACTATCTGATATCTTCATATCTATTGTTACTAATTAACCATAATTTAGAATTGGCACAAAATTACATACATGGGGCATCTCTCATGAGAAGCTAACAGTTTACTCAGTAGTATTTGTTCTATGAGAGCAGTTTGCAACGTAAAAACTACAATGAAGCGCGCGCGTGCACACACACACATATATATATATATATATATATATATATATATATATATATATATATATATATACACACATATATACACAAACACATAAATAAGTGCATGTATATGGGAGCGCGCACACACACACATATATATATATATATATACGCACACACTTTATATATGTTTATATTTGCAAGTTGATGTATAACATACTTCCATTATACACTTACATATGTAAAAACAAGTTCAAAATCCAGACAAGGCTGATTTTATGCTAATAACCTTAGAAAAGGCATGAATCCATTTATTCTTCACTGCAATGGGTAAATATGGGTTGGTTGAGTTGTATTTTATGGCATATCAACCATTGTAGGTTATTTAATGCCAAATCCTCATAATATATACATATTAAATGTATATGATTTGTCAACACATTTTGTTGATAATGTTTTTAAATGAGCTTAAGCTCTTTTATTTTTGTACACAGTTAAATGGTTTCAAGTATTGCTATGTAACAGTAAATATAAGTCATTTGTTTGCCCACATTTAAATAGATATACATATGTTTTGTAAGTGAAGAGTTTGTAGGTAATTTCATTTTAAAATGAGTTAAAACTACTTTGTTTGCACATTCATATTGCTAATTCTTACAGTTAAATGATTTCAATTATTGTTATCTAACACTAATAATTCTATTCTATATTAACCCTTTGTTTGCACACAGTGAAGTGGTTACAAGTATTGTTATTTAACACTAATTGTTTTATTCAACACTATTTGCTCATTTACACAGTTAAATGATTCAAAGTATTGCTATATATCACTAACAATTCAATTAAACATCAGTCATTTGTTTACACACAGTTTAAATGTCAAACGGTTATATTTAACACATAGATAGGACCCTATCAGGTGCTACCATTCCAGGCCAGAGTGGACCTGGAAGCGATGACATATATATTCTCTATATTCTCCAAAGCTCCAGAACTGGACCCTCACCATTAGATAGCTTAGTGTTATATCTAGAACATTTGTTGGGGGGAGGCGGTCTTACACTACTGCAGAGATGCAGTTGGTATATTCTATAGCTCCAACTGACTGGGCTGAATGGGTAAATAGTAGGACAGACTCTTTCTTCTGCTTTGTTAGCTTTTGTTAAGACACCAAAAAGCAGGACACATCTCAGTAAGAAATTGCAATTTTCAAGAGAAATATGCAACCTCTGTTAGAATCAGCAACTGAAAAGTCAAAATGACACGGTTATCTTAAAGCACTGTTGTGAAATAAAGACTTAGCTCTGTTGGCTCCTACAGGAGCTTGGTCTAATCTAACTATTATAAGTAAACAAAAAAAAAAAAAAGTTGAATGTAAGTTAAGACCCCCCCCAAAAAAACGTCACATAATAGCCAGTTTTTTAATGGTGCTATTCAAAAAGAATAGTACCATTAAAAAACTGGCTATTGGTGTAGTAATTATTTGGTGTAGTAATTAATGAGGAAATTGACAATGATTACTCCCTCATTATTCAGCAGTAAACATTGTTGCGAATAGATGGTTTCTGTCCAGTTTGTTTTGATAAAGGGAAGTAATACAGTGTAATATTGTGGATCTCACAAAAGTTGTTGAGACAAAGAAGTTATCCTTTGATTTCAGTCATGAAAGAAATGGACAAACATGGATTTAAAGTTTGGTTCTAATCAATATGTTGATAATTCAGGCCAACCATTTCCATAAATTTCCAAACTGTTTTTTTGCAAGGAGGAAGAAACTCCTTGCATCTTTCAAGATAAATGTCAAAGTTCCTGAAAAGGGGCTTCAAAAATGATAAACCCCAAAACACACATCTGCTCTGTAAAATTGTGGAAATCTAATTTAAAATACAAACTTTCTCATTGGTTGCTTCAATTGAAAATTAACAGTACTCAATTAAAACCCCTCCACCAAACCAAACCAAACCTTGAGGATTGTCTTCTATGTGTGGCCCTGAGCATCACGTAGTCATGGTGCACAGACATAAAAAACAGTTGGCTCAAAACAGTTATATACTAAAAAGCAATTTCCTCTTTGATGAACATTTGTTCATCGAAGAGGGAATTGCGACATTACTGGTTAATCTTACATCACCTCTTTTGTGGCATAAAACTCTTTAAAAATGCTTTTCTCCTCATAATAACCCAAGTTCAAATCTAGGTGAGAACAATTAAAAATAAAAAAAATTAATGACAAAGAAATATGATTCTTATTTGTCCTCTCTCTCTCTCTAACATTTTCAACAACTTACGTACTAACCAAAGCACCTCTACCAATAACAAACCCTTCAAACCAAATAAATATTACATCCAAACTAAACAAAAACAAACAATACCTACAAAATTATTCATGTGTTTCATACAAAAATTTGATGTATCATTTTCAGTAGTCAAACGAAGACTGAAGATTTACTCTCTCGACTGGCTCTTGCTAGACTACAGACTTTTTTCCACAGCACTGACCACATCAGACTGGAGTAGCATGTTTGACTTTTTGGGTGGAACAAAAAAACACAAACAAGAACCAATTAGGTAGGGCATTTAAAGATTTTTTTTCACTTCCGATGGCTGACTAGAATAGCAGTTTGATCATTAAGGCCCTTTTTGTGACCCCTGAGAAAGACTGTCTAAATGACACAAAAGAAGTAAAGGCAACAAATAGCACACACACACACACACACAAAAAGAAGAAATAGACAAGCCAAAAGAAAAAGCATCTAAAAAAAAAAAAAAAAATCAAGTGGGGGTTTTCCTAATATGTGGAATGCCGCTCCTACTAAGGTAGTGGTCAATATTGAGAGTTGGTCTTGCAAGCAAAAGGTCATAACCCAGTTTGTAAAAGAGGAGAGCTTTTTGTTCAGTTTGGATTAGTTTTGGCAAGACCAATAAAAAAACAACAGTGTCAGTCTTCATGGTTGACAAAACAAATTGTTAAACTCACAACAGATTTGGTCACAAAGTCACTGGTCAGTCTGGGTGTAAAGGTATCAGCTAATATAGGTGGCACTAATGTTTTTTAGGACACACTGTTGCCCACTATAAAAAATGCCATTGCTCTTACCAGGAAAGCCTTAGAAACTAAAGATTAAATCTTTAGAGCCAAATATCTAGGGTGAAGAAGAACCACAGTTGCAGTATAAGAGGCTCCAAGCTATTTAATAGATGAGAATTTAGCTGCATAGATGCTACAGTTCAGCAACATAGTCACTGTGTCACATGAGAGTATGAAGAGTGGAGGTTCGATCTCATGATCGATAGAAAAAAACTTTTACTCCATTCCCAACTGGTTGGTTTTGGAAGGGTGAAGGTTACCTGTCATAGTGATAGGGAAGAAACCAGCCTGTTGGCTTTGCAAAGGAAATGCTCATTTCTTGGCAAATAACTTGTGGAAAAGGACCCTGAGAAAGTGCTCAACTGCATTCAGAATTTCCTCTCACCTCTCAGGGCAAAGGGCAAAAAGGAGGCTCTTGTCTAGGGACAATGGTACCCATTCCTGTTAGGGAAAAAATATCATCCCCTATTTCTGCTGAGATTTCTCCATTGACAACAAAAAAGAGCTGTAGGTAAAGGTGAGAGGAAGACTCAACCAGTAAAACCTCAGTCCTATAAAGTTTCCCAGACAGACACCAATAAAAGATAACCTACAGTCATATACTTATACAGCAAAAAGCAGATGTGCTAATCAAGAGGAGAAGTTTGAAAAGCAATCATGGAAGAAGAAATTGGATGAAGCGAAAGCACTGGCTCCCTGTCCAGGGTTTTCTATCTCCTCCCTGCCTTCCTCCAACCTACAGACATTCAGCCCTCCTTTGATCTCATTCACATAAATGGCAGTCTTAAAATGTATTTATTACCTAAAGGAGCTCATCCTCCCCAGCTAGTGGAGGTTGAACCAACAACACCAGTATCAGCAGCAGTAGTAACAACAAAAAATAGCAGCAGAGTTTTTCTTAGGTAGCTCAGAAGATGAGCAACTAAAAAAAAAAAAAAAAAAAAAAAAAGGAAAAGTGTGAGGAAGATGTATATAGGGTGCATGAGGATATCCTTGGGAGTTGTAGCAGCTGAAGGACTTAAGGGTAATACACAGTTTTAAAGTTAGTGTAAGGGAGATGAAGGACCCTAGGGAATTCCAGGTGCCTACAGGAGAGGTAATGAATTATGTCTCAAAAAGGGTCCCTTTATATGTACACCCTTCCCTATATAGGGCCTTAAAAATAACTTTCCAGCAGGATATTGGAGGTCTTGCTCAAGATAATACCATCACTAAGGAGATGGGTTTTGGATTGATTAGCTAGACCGTTGGTGTCCTGAAACCGGTCTTGTTTAGTCCAGAGACCCAACATCAATGCGTATCATTGATTTAAGGTAGGTAAGTTTAAATGCCACAGACTGAGGTATAACTCAAAGAGGAGTCAACTTCTTTGTCCCCTCCAGCTCTGTGGGGTGGATATATGTTGTTTACAGGATCCCAGCTTCAGTGAAGGTATTTTGTCAAAGGTTTATGAACTTTTTTTCAGCTTAATTTGAAAGTTGTGCTAGAGGAATCTCTTGGTTTATAAGTAGAAACCTCAAAGTGATGTGTTTTTTTGTTTTTTCAAATCTGACAGTCAGACTTTATGTGCTGGATGCTACCATAAAAGACTAGGTGTTCTGTTTCATTGGGTTTTATGAACCCAATATCACCAGTAAGCTTCCCGACGTTTTTTGGTGCATTCAGTTTTTTATGATGTCATAATTTTAACAGGAGATTGGTACACCATCCTTGATCTCGTTAGACAGGTGGAGGGATGGCTAGATAGGTGACTTATGTCTGGGACACAAAATACTTCCAAGAATTTGATGTGAGACTCAATCTCATTGACAAATTCAGAGAAAAGCATCTAAGTAAGTTGGAATGGATTTGGACTGGTAGAGGTATTTTTGGTCAGCTTTCTAGCTACCATGACCAAATATTTGGAGAATCAATTTAGATTTATTAGGTGATCTAAGTTCTGAGTCATTTAAAATCTATGAACACAAATTTGTATCACAATTAGATGACTAAGGTTACGATGTCAGGTTATTGGAGATTCGATGCATCCTTGTTGGATGAGAAGGATTTTCATATAGATATAAAGCCACATCTTTAATAGTGGGGTTCATTTATTCCTAAATTTATATAGAAATGTATTTTTCAAGGTCTTATAATGTAATTCATTTCAATTAAAAACAAATAAGAATAAAAGAAAAAAACAAAGTAACCCCAAAACTTACTCTTTGTAATTGATATCAATAAATAAAAATTTATAATAAGTAATGAATATGATAAGTTTAAAATAGACCCCCCCACTTCCATTAAAAAAACAAAAGATATTGTTTGCAACCTGAATAAGAAAAAAAAAAAAAAAAAAAGAAAAAAAAATTATTTTCAGGAAAATAAGTTTGCAGTGTACTTTGAACAATTTTTGATATTTTTTGTCTCCAAGCATTTTCCTGCAGTCAACTACCTACACAATGATTTGGCAAAAATACAATAAATCATACAACATGAAGAAGACCCACACAAATCAGAATGATACTATTGAACAAATTGTTGTATATACAAATACAAGAAAAAGAAGACAACATAGAAAATTGAATTGACATGTTTTGCTATAAAGATACATTCTTCAGAAATGAGATTCGATTTCAGGAAAAAAAATAAAGTCTAGATGTGATAAGGAAGAGAGAAGCTATCTAGCCAGCCCACTCCTATGGAGCTGGTATGTAACACAAGGTCAGTTTAATGTAAGGGACCCACAGGTAGAAAGCCCCTTCACTTTAAAAAAAAAAAAAAAGGTTCCAATAGCATTCCTGTTTAGAGGCACCTCAGGTGCTAGTCAAACCCAGTCATTACTCCCTTTTAAATGAGGGGGCAGATGCGGCTGGTGGGGAGATGGAGACCCCCCTTTAAACTAACAAACACAAAGGCCAAGAAGCAATAACAAGTAAGAGAGAAACATGCAGCTCTCTTTTTTTTTGTTTAATCATAGATCCTGTATTGGGCTTTATATGAATTTTTTCTTTTTTTTTTTAGTTGTTTATATTTTTTAGCATCTTACATTCCTTGATACAGGATTTAACAGAAAATTTTTTTGTTTTAACATTTTTCTATTCTTTTTGTGTAAATGTTAATGAATGCTTGGAGGTTAAAATGTACTACTTTTGGAGGTGGTTCAATTTGTTAAGGCCTTTTATGTTTAAGCTTTTTAGATGTAATATCCATCTATCTTCATAGGTTTCTAATATTGCAATAATATTTGATGAACTTTTTCAGTTTTCTTTTTTATAGTGAATTTAACATCTCAGCTAAATTTATAGTTATTTCAGTATATATATGTATATATCTCCAGTCGGGAAGGTATAATCACATTGACTTGTTTTGTTTTATTAACAAAAATAAATCTACACTAAGAGAAGAGAAACATAATTGATTAAAGTTTTAGAATGCTTACTTTTAAAATAAGACAGATTTTAATCAATTACATTATTGTTTGTTCTTCATGTCTCTCAGTATTCTGCATTGAATGACTATAAATTTAAGGAAGTGGATATATAATAAAAACCAGGACACACACACACACATGAATGGTTATTTTAAAATTAAAGTCCTTAGTACAACTAAAAATAGAGTTTAAATATTTTATGATCCAAATAACAAATGAATATCTACTGAATTTATAACTTTCGATATAATATTGATTGTACTACCTCTTGAGTATAATTAGTTGATAAATGATACAAAAGAAGTTTTAGGTGCTTGCATTAAGATATCAATTCAGTTTTATTCTGAAATTTGTTTGGTTTTGTGTGCATGAGCGCACGCACACACACACACACACACACACACACACACACACACACACACACACACACACAAAGTAAGAATCTGTCAGCTCTCTTCTATCTCTGATTTATTTCCTCAATGCAAATTTGACTTACACAGCTCATACATCTCAACTGATAATCCCCAAAGGTGTAAAACATTTTTCTTGTGAAAATATATAACATACACACACAACTACATACATAAATACCGTTCCCACTAAACTAAATAAATGCGGAGATAGATATATTAGATACAAATTGGTTGAGATAGATACACACAATCAGATAGGAAGACAGACATGATAGATTTGGTTTTATGACATATCAACCATTGTAGGTTATCTAATACCAAATCCATTTCTATACATATAAACAGTTTTATTTCAACCAATTCAGTTTAGCATCATTACACATTTTAGTTCTATTTGACCCACCGATAGGACCCCATCAGCTGCTACCACTTTGGGCAAGAGTGGACCTGGGAGTGATGGCAATAAAAGGGTACTCCGCATCCCCCAAAGCTCCAGCATTACTGGAGTCTCACCATCAGTTTAGTGTCATATCCAGGGTACTCATTGGGGGAGTCTTACCCCTCTGCAGAGATACAGTCTGTGTATTCTCGAGCCCTAGACGACAGGGCCTGACAGACATGAACAGATTTGAATAGACATGAAAAGTCAGAGACAGACTGATATGAACATCGATAAATATAAACAAACAGTTAGCAATGAATGAAAAAAGATCTTAAATGACATCAAAAAGAAATTCAGTGGTGTATAATAATTGCATAGATTGAACGTTAGACATTGAAAATTTCAGAACAAAATTCAGATAATTACACATCGGACTATAAACACCAATTCTCTAGGACATGTATATAAGCATTTTGATTGTTCTAAATAAGTAGATTTACAGCAGAATTGTTCACTTGTATAAGTATATATGTGCATTCAAGAATTATGTATGTTAGTAAGCACCTTTCTGAGAGTATATCACTTTTCCCATCCAAGAATTTATTTGCTTTCAAGTTGTTATTTTTTCTATTTCCTGAGCACTACAGTTAATCTACACTCCACTTTCCAACTCGACAAATATCTCTTATTTCTCTGATTCTCTCCTTCATAAATTAAATTATTAATCTAGTTTTCTAAAGAACAAACCTGTAAATGAAAAAAAGAAAAAGATAAAATCAAAAACTGATTAGCCAATTAAAACTTCTCATTACATAATTAAATCATTAATGCTTATAACATGCTCAACACAATCCAGCCCAAACCACACAATTTTCTTTCTTTTTTTTCAAATGACCATACCCGTGAATCTATTTAAAATATATTGTTAAGACAAATTAGCCTACAAATGTACAAACAGAAACTTGTTCTAATAGACTGATTTCCAAACCAATGCTACAGAGCCCAATTGAAACTGCTAAGTTAATCAGAGTTAGAAAAAGAAGAAATGGTTTTATACTTTTTCTAAGTGATATACCATCAGCCTCAGCCAGAATTTGAAATCTGTAACCTGATTTTGTTTTGCATCCCAATAACTGTTACAGCACACACTTATAGATATATAGTATGACCCATAATCACATACACCCCAGAGTTTGGTAATAAATGATACTTAATGATATCCATTTTTATTGCATAATGTTCAGCTAGAAAAAATAAAATACTGATATCTTTGTTTAATGGGTGATACTATAAATAATGCCTTGTAAAATCTGTTTTGGCTTGGTTTAGTTTAACAGCATATCAACCCATTTTTCATAGGTCTGATAATCAGTAGTCTACACAGTTAAATGGTATTAAGTATTCCAATCTAATACAATTTGCTCAGATATATGGTTTCAAGCATTCCTATTGAATACATATAATTTTTCCAACAAATTTACTTAACCCATAGATGGGAATCTAACAGGTACAACCATTCTAGGTCAGACAGGCAATGAAGAGATAACACCACATTCCCTAAGGCTCTGGAACTGGAGTCTCACCACCAGACGCAATTAAGTTTCATACCCAGGACACAAAATTTGTTTTCACTTGAAATTGTGAAATTCCGCTTTCTTTAAGTTAGAAGAATTGTAACTTTTTATAAAAAATTGCTAAGAGGAACTTATTTATGGGTGGCTGCATTGTTTATGAATTGATGCTACTAAATCTGATATAGAATTGTGGGGACAATCTGTAATGAAAGTTGAAGTAGTAAAAAAAAAAAAATTTTTTTTTTTTTTTTTTATACAAATGGTAGTTTTTATAAGGATATTTTTTTAATAGACAAAAATAATAAGTTTCTAGTTTGCTTAGAAGGCCAATGAATTTTAGAAAAAAATATTGTTGGCAAACAGAATACATTGAATATTATTAAAAAAGTAAAATAACACAAAACTCAGACTGAATATAACATGATGGGTTAGGAATTTCATTCAATGCTACATATCTTTTTCCAATCTAACATAAGTATTATTTGCTTCCCATGACTTCAGATGCATAAAGATTTTACAGTAGATAAGGCATAAGTCACCATGAAGATTGAGGGGGTTACTGAAGCCAAAATTTCATTTCTAATAGTCTATATAATATCATATACACATGGTGCAAAAAGACACAAAAAACAGCTATGCAGCCAACAAAGCGTTCATCAAATGATCACTTAGAAGTCAGGCATTGTTTTAGAGCCAAAGCATTGTAACACTAACACAGAGTGTGCAAGCAATATCTTACAATATCACCATACTTTGTTGTTTTGTTTTTTCATACATTGGGAATATCAGATCAAGATGCAGTCTCTTTTGATATTTTGCTGCATTTATCACTTTCCAGCAATGAAACCTTAATTTGATTATGTAAAATTTTAACTGACTAGGAAAAAATATTACACTAAACAAAGATAGAACTTCTGTGATATCGTAAAGTTAGACGGGTTTCGATCCCGGCTTCGAGCGTCCTGCAGGTCTAGCCACACTGAAGAGTTCTGATAGAACGAAACAGTCTGTCTGTGGATGACAATATATATATATATATATATATATATATATATATATATATATATATATATATATATATTTACATCACAATAAATTTACCTATTTGGATTATTCTGTCTTTTCATACTATTTGATTTAGATCTATATATATATATATATACACACACATAATAGGATAATTATTAAAACAGGATACAATCTCATACTGGTGTTAAATACTAACTCACTTGAGGATTGAGAATGAGTTTTTATTCTGTTTTTATTATTATCATATTTTATACCTGAAAGATACTGTGATAAAAACACTTTTAGCATTAAATTTCAATAATTGAATAACTAACACACACACACACACACACACACACACACACACACACACACACACAATGTATGTTTAAAAAAGTAAAGCACTTAAAGGTGTATATTCCTAGACAGAAATGAACAATGAATGAAACTTTAATTTTATCAAAATACAATATTTTTTCAAAAAGTAATAAGACTGAGGCTGTATTTACCAAAACAGAAATGAGTAATGAAGAGAAAGTTAATTTTCTTCAAAATAATCCCCTTGGAGTTCATGATAATAATGGCAGTTAATTTTTCATTGATCAAATAACTAGCAAAATTTCTCTGATGATTTGGTGTGAAACTGTGTCTTTACTGTCTTGAAATCTTACAATCAAATCAGAGAGGAATACTTGAAACCATGTAATTGTGTATAAATGAATTTATTATTATTAAATATAAATAGTTACTTTAGACTATATAATTGTGTATAAATTATTTGTACAAATAATTACTTGAAGCTATGATTGTTTTTAAATGATTATTATTAATTACTTGAAACCATATAACTGTGTACAATTTATTTGTAATAGGTAAGAATACATACCACCATATAATTATGGCAAATTATTTGTTTAAAGAATAGTTACTTGAATCTAGAATTGTTTACTAATGATTATTATGATTAGTTACCTGAAACCATATAACTGCTTGAATAAAAGACTGACTTTGGTATTAAATAACACAACAAGGTTGATATGCCCTAAAACCAACCAACCAGTTTATCAACAGGCTACAACTGTAAGCAATTGGAGCCAATTATAGTGGGGGTTGGGATCTCCACAGGGACAGGGAAGTTGGCCTTTACAATGAACAGATTGCTGGTCTGCCCAAGGGCAGAACAGATTTGTCTCCTCTATGCAATTCTTTATTGATATTAAATCTGACACTGGGGTTTATGAAGATGGGAAAGGAGAAAGGAAGGGTATGGACAAGATATAGTACATGTGTACTTCAGCAAGGGTTGCCTCAGGTACTGTTGAAAAGGTAATTGGCAGTTGAGGGCTAGGAGTTACAAGGCAGGGTGGGAGTCTTGTATAGAAAATGCCAGCCTTGATATTTCAATATCACTCTAAGTAGTCATAATAAGTGTTTTGTTTAATAATTATTCAGCATGAGGATATCAAAGGATTTCTCAAGTGTCACCTTTATTTTCCTCTTACAAACTTGACAGCAGGAACCAACTGATGAGATTGACTCATGTTTAAAATGTGACACATGAATGGAATATAAAAAGATGTATAAGTTGAGACTGCATTTAGCAAGTAGAAAGGATATAATTACTTGTGTCCTTTACTTGTGTCATACTCTGACTAGTATCCTTGTCTTGGTTGTTATTATAGTCAAAACATTTTGGTACCTATGGTGTTCATTGTATGTTTATATTAACATTTTTTTGTATAGTTGTTTCTTAACTGTGTTTTTTTATACACAGCAATTTGATATCAAGTATTCCCATCTAAAACAAATAATTTGCAAACAACAGTACATTTTCAAGTATTCTGCTTGAATACTAATTTACACACAATTATATGACTCAAAGTAACAATTCCTATTTAATAATAATCATTTGTTTGCATTCATTTATTTGGTTTTATGTAACTTATGATAATAATCGTTAGTAAATAATTTTAAATTCAAGTAACTATTCTGAATATAAATAATTTACAGTTATAGGGTTTCAAGTATTCGTATCTAATACTAATAATTCTCAAACACATATAGGATCCTAAAAGTATTACAACATCAAATCAGAGTGGACTAGGGAGTAATGGCAATAAAAGAGTAATTCACCTTCCACAGATCTTCATAACTGACATCAAACCATCAGATGCTGTCATACCCTGAATATCCATTTTTGGGGATTTTAATCTGCAGGAGATAGCCTTATTGTCAGTGCTATCAGGGATGAGATGATTGCAGTTTCCAAACCACTGGCTGAGGGGGAAGAAGATGGTGGATGGTTTAAACCTCATTTTCAATAGGTATGTTTTGCTGGATTGTTGGGGAGGAGCTATATGTATCGACTGTTGGTTGGTTGTTTGGGTTTTATGGCATTTGTAGGTTATTTAATGCCAAATCTATTTTTATGCATAAAGTTAGTTCTATTTCAAACACTTCAGTTAAGCATGAGTATACAGTTTGTCAAAAACATTTCTATTTCAAGTTATTCAGTTTATTCAAACAGTTCTAATTCAAACAATTCAGTTTAGCATAAGTATGCAGTTAGTTCTATTTAACCCATAGATAGGACCTTTATCAGGTGCTACCATCCTGGGCCAGAGTAGACCTGGGAGCAATGGCAATGAAGAGGTGTTCTGCATTCCCCAAAGCTCCAGCATCACTGGAACCTCACCATCAGATTGTTTAGTGTCATATCCAAGATGTTCATGGGTGGGGTCTAACCCCTCTGCAGAGATGCAGTTGGTGTATTCTATGGCTCCAGCCGACTGGGCAACGTCTACAAATTGTCAGCAAATATCTATAAGCTCGCCGGTCAACACCAGCAGCAGATTAGCCAATAAGATGAAACTAAGGCATATAAGAACAATGGTAAATTACAAATTCTTGACTTATACGGCCTTGTTACTTAGAAGTAGTATCTTTTGTATCACTCAACTAAAAACAAGATGGCTACCCGAATTTCAATAGGTTATGGGTCCAGTGTAGCAAAATTTTTTTTGATGATGATGAATCCAAGTATGAGTTGTGAGAAGTGAACTTCCTTTGATATCTTAGAATTTGACATCTACATCAAATTATACTGTCACCAACAGACCAGAGTGATGATATTGACTTCCTAGAAAAGAATGCTACTGTCTTTGCTGAACACATCCAGTATTTTGACAATAAAAGTCTGTCATTAGCAATAAGAGATACACAAGACAATGGAAGAAAAGCCATTACAATATCAAGGGAACATTATTTGTCAAAAGGAAAGCCAAAAATTATTTACCTTTATACAGAGCTAACATCTTTGAGAAGATTGGAATCAGAGTCTGTTACAGACTATATAATAAGGACAAGAGAGTATTTCTAATGCTCTGAAGGAAGCTGGGGAAGTTATCAGCGATGGACTTCTGATCATGATGATGCTCAAGGGCTTACTTTCGAATTTTAAACCTTCTATAATGGTTATAACCCAGAAAAAGAGTGTATTTGTTACCCTCCGGATTAATTGAAAAATATCAAAAGAAATATCAAGCTGACATCAACCTTTATAGCCATGTAAAATTTTTATGGACAGACAATGGAGTGGTCAGCTCCTTATTCTCCACATCAAAATGGGACCGCTGAAAGGTCATGGCAAACTTTTTTTTCTATGTCAAGGTGTCTCCTTATTGAGTTAAAATTGTCTAAAAACTTGTGGGTTTATGCATTGATGGCTTCAGCATATATTAGAAATCACAAAAAAAAATGTCATATGAAAGTTTTACCGGTTCAAAACCAAACTTAAATAAGATGCAGATTTTTGGAATGATTTGTTTTTGTTATATACAAAATAAAACAAAATTAGATCCTTGTTGTGAAAAAGGTATCTTTTTCGGTTATGATAAACAAAGTCCAGCTTACATGGTTTACTTTCAGGGAACAATGGCTATTAAAAGAGTTAGGTGTGTGAAATTTATCGACTCTTATGATAATAGCTTACTTTTGAAACCAGATAATACTGAAAAATCCAGAATCCTTAATCACACATGGCATAGAACCGAAAGACAATCTAAACACCAAAGGGAGGGGCAAATAACCTGTTATCCCATGTGACAGAGAAAAAGACAGTTTTTTTTGTAGTAGAAAACACTGAATTTGGCGATGTTGATTACTGTTGTACTCTGCGTATGATTCCTACTAATTACTCTGAAGCTGTAAATTTGATTAGTAGAAAATAATACTTTTGAATGGCAGAAGACACCAAAAAATAAAAATATTATCAGTAGTAGGTGATTTTTTACAATAAAAAATAAAAGTGATGGAAGTCAGGAGTATAAAGCTCATCTTGTAGTCAAAGGCTAATCGCAAATATATGGTAAGGATTATAGAAAAACTTTCGCCCTGACAACAAATATTGCTTCCATAAGATTACTACTGCAAATAGCAGTCCATTATGACTTGTTAATTCATCATATGGATATTAAGAGTGCATATTTAAATGCCCCCTTAGACTATGATGTATATATTGAGAAGGCTTTAAAGGTAAGAATGGGAATTATGTTCGGAAACTTTAAAAAATCCTTATTCGAGTTAAAACAGAGCAGTCGAGCTTGGAATAAAATATTCCATACTTATTTAACTACACAAAATTTTGTCCAATCACCTGTCAACCCCTGCATGTATGTTCAAAATGTCCATGGTCAAATATCCATCATTTTATTGTGGGTTGACAATATATCAATTGCTCTAAAAACTGAGGCGCACCTTATGCAAATTAACACAAGACTGAACTCAAGATTCAAAATGAATGATCTTGGGAAATTATCCTAGTTCTTAGAAATACAATTTGAATGTGAAAATAATACTATTAAAATGAATCAATCTAGATATATTGAGAAGATATTATCAAAGTTCAGCATGGCAGATTGCAAACCACGCTCAAGTCCATGTGAAATGGATATAACAAAAACAAGTGATGAAGTTGATTTAATAGAAAGCAAACTGTATTGTGAAATTATTGGCAGTCTAATATATATTATGATTGCCACAAGATCAGATATTTGTTATACAGTTACTCAGTTGTCTTAAGACCTAGCAAAACCAAATTATTTTCATTTAATGAAGGCAAAACACGTCTAACGTTATTTAAAAGGCACAATCAATCAGTCACTAATATCTAAGATATTGCAGAAACCCTTGAAACTGGAAGGGTTTTGTGACTTGGATTGGGGCCATTTAGATGACAGAAAAAGTGTGAATGGATTTTGCTTTAGATTGGCAGAAAATAACCCAAGGATTTCACAGAAATCTAAAAAGTAGAATTCAGTTGTTTTGTCAGCATGCAAAGCAGAATTTATAGCTATATCGTCAGCAAGTCAAGAAGCCTTGTATCTTACAGCACTATTGAGAACTATGACGGAACTCGAGTCAATTAAAAACCCAACAACTATTCATTGTGATAATCAGTCCAGTATTGTTTTGGCAAAAAGCCCAGTCATTCATCAAAGATCAAAATATACTGATATAAAATTTCAGTTTATATGAGATGAAATAAATAAAGGGCCCATTCTTTTAGAATCCACTGAAACAGAAAAATGTGGTCGATGTGTTCACGAAGCCAATGACAGGAATAAAATTAAACACTTTCAGAAAAATTATAGTAGGTAATTGATTTTCAACTTGGTAAATTAGGAATGAATAGCCCAGTTGACTGGAGCAGAAGAATACATCAACTGCATCTCAGCAGAAGGGTAAAATTCCCAAAAAGAGTGTCCAGGATAAGACAATAAACCAGCCAACTAATCCTAACCACAAAAAAAAAACCAAAAAAAACAAAAAAAAACCCACTAATCATGTTTTTTTTGTCAATCAAACAAAAATTATATTGATACTAATAGTAAAAAAAAAAAAAAAAAAAAAAAAAAAAAAAAATATATATATATATATATATATATATATATTCACAATTTTTTATTTTAGTATGTATTTCTTTTAAAGGTGGAAAATTCAATCTTAGAACCCCCAAACAGAGGGGTGGTGGATTGTTTTTTTTGGGGGGAAGCTATGTGTACGTCTACAAATTGTTAGCAAATATTTATAAGCTCGCAAGTCAACACCAGCAGCAGATTAGCCAATCAGATGAGACTAAGGCATATATGAACAATGGCAAATTACAAATTCTAGACTTAATGCATCCTTATTACTTAGAAGGAATATCTTTTGTATCACTCAATTAAAAACAAGATGGTTACACCAATTCCAATATCTTTTTAATTATATATTATAATTATCCCACATAGCAGAAATTTCATTTTACATATCTCTTGCTATGTTCCCTGAAATAATGTTTGTTCCTTTTTGGTTAATGTTTTTATTTTAACTGTAAAAACTAAAAGCAAACTGTTTATTATTTAATACTAGCTAAATGCTCCCCGGATTTTGAATTCAGTTTTTCCTTCTCCTAGACTGGTTGCTTTACTAAGACTAAAAAACCCAGTTTACTCCACTATTTATCCTGGCCCAGTCAGCTGTGACTACAGAATACACCAATTGCATCTCTGCAGAAGGGTAAGGCTTCCCCAATTAGTGTCCTGGATATGGCACTAAACAATCTGATGGTGAGGCTTCAGTAATGGTGGAGCTTTGGGGAATGTGAAACAACACTTCATTGCCATTGCTCCCAGGTCCACTCTGGCCCGGAGTGGTAGCACCTGACAGGGCCCTATCTATGGGTCAAATAGAACTGTTTGAGATTCAAACTGTGAACTTATGCTAAACTGAGTTGTTTGGGATAGAACTGTTTTTACATTTAACTGTGTGTAAACAAATGACTAATGTTTGATTAAATAGTGATACATAGCAATACTTGAAACCATTTAACTTTGTTGACATTATATACAGAAGTTTTTGAAATAGAACTGTTTGGTCCTTTAACTTTTTTGCAAAAAACTGTAATTATACAAAACTAAATTATATGAAATAGAACAGTTTTTATATTTAACTGTGTGTAAACAAAAAACTGTATACTTATGCTAAACAGAACTGTTTTTATATTTAACTGCGTATTCATATTATATAGAAGTGAGTGAAACCAAGCTCATTTAAAAATATTAATCTTGGCATTAAATGACCTACAATGGTTGATATGCCACCAAACCAAACTATTTACAAATAGCTTGGGAGAGGAGGAGGAAGAGAGAGAGAGATTCATGCTTTTCTCAAGGACATTAGCACAAAAGTGAATCACTGACAGCTTAGCTCTGGATTTGATCTTAGCTTGTCAGATCCATTTCCTAAGATAGTAACAGTTATACTACGCTATTCCTAAATATATACATATATATATATATATATAAATTAATATTAACAAGTTGTGTAAGAAAAGAGCCAAAAAAAATGCTCAATACATTTTTATCAGGGAAAGTTTAAAACCTATACTAAATTATGTTCCTGTATTACTCCCTTAATTACTCAGTTTCCTGAGTCATCATCATCATCATCATCAGATGAATGTTGTGACACATGAAACTAGAAGTAACATACTATCATATATGCGTGTGTGAGTGTGAGAGGGAGAGGGTTTGGTCCAACAAATCAGTAAGATTTGTTGGACTAAACCCTCATAAAAGGTACACAAATGCACACACATATACATACAATAGCTTATTTTTAGTCAGGTGAGTAGGGTTGAAGGAGTGAGAAAATTAATCTGTTCTAGTCCAAATAAAATAAATAAAACTGTTGACACAGCACAAAGAGGTTCTTGTGTGTGTGTGTGTGTGTGTGTGTGTGTATGCACGCATTAAAAGATAACCTGGCAAAACAACCAAGCAAAGCAAAAGCAATTTTCCCCTTCAAAAAATGCCATTAATTTTCCGTACATGTATCATATTCCTGCAATCTTTCCTCTCTTCCATTATGTCCTTTATGATTAGCTATGTTAATACTCTTTAGTGACGGCCAGGTATTTGGCGAGAGGCTCTTTAAAGCTATAATATTTAACACTGATGATAAGACACATATCAACTTGTTTGTGCTATCAACATTGAAGCCAAACTCTTCATTCTTTTTTAGACAACATGCATACGCAAACAAAATAACCGGAATATCCTTGATAGACTAGAGTCTTTTTTCATTCTTTTCATTGCACAACATTACATAAATAACATCATACCAACCAAAAAAAAAAATAGTTTGAAAATTTATTAACCTATGAAGGTATGTATAGCGTGATTGTTTGCATTTGACTTCATGTTAATGCCTTTAGGAAAGGCATGAAAACATCTCTTATTACTCCAATCTTGCGATGGATAAATAGGATAGACTGGACTCTAGCTGAATCATGACAACTAGAAGGAAAATTCTGAATTCATACCAATAGTGCTCAAGTTAAAAAAATGGAACATGTGTTGCATCCTGTCCATGGTGGAGGGGTTGGGTAACCATGAGACCACCCTGATGATTTCCTGGTTAAAAACAGTCAAAAATGTAGAATGTAATCATCTGTTATTTTAGTCCGATTGGCTGTATTGTTGCTAAGCAATAGCAATGTAGAAATGGGGATTCTCAGGCTGGAATTCAGGCCAGCCAAATACAATTACTTTTAGGTCACAGCACAATTGTCAGTCACTTGGTTTCTAAGAGTTAAGAAATAAACTGTTTAAGATATTGATATTCACAATATACAAGTTTTGTAAAAAAAAGACTTGACGTTCATTGCACCAAATTATATCTGCTTGACAAGTGCAACCTTAGCAAGACAACATATATTAAGGTGTTAGGAAATTTATTGCCAAACAGATGTTAATTTATCTTCATCTGCAGTAGTAACAGCTTTTAAGATATGTTGTTTCAGATCATCTGAACTGACAGGATGAGGATAGACAAACACAGTGAAAAACTTAATAAATTTCAATTGTTTCTCTACAAAATTGAGTTTTACCCTGAATATATCATCCTTTAGAAATTAACCAAAAGAGTTCTTAATTTGAATATTTTACTTTTTAGACCAGCTCTGCCACAGCACATCAAGCAGTTTTTCATGTTGGCTTCATTACTCAAAGTGCCATAGATTGAAAAACTTAAAGCGTCAGATGAAATACGTGAGTCTCATGTTTCATTAGACTATTGTATTTTCAATATATGTAACTTTTAGTAATGAATCTGACATGAGGAGGTGTGATAATAGTTTCTTTTGAATAACCCTGACTTTCCTTTTATCATATAAAAAATAAATAAAGAACTGAACATTGCTTTGATTTGAACCTTCAGCCAGGATGTAAGAAGACAAGCAATATATCCACTATGCCAGTATTTAACTATTTGAACACTAGAAAAATTAACTTGGAAACACAAAGTAAGGTAAATGCACACATATTATACTGAAGCTTCAATTTTCAAATTGTCAAGTAACTTACAACAGCAGAACAATTAAGTTTTGTAAGAAAAAAAATGTTGCACATGCCGCTGTCAAACAAATGTTATGCACTTCAATCATAGAGAAAGCTTTTGTACACATGCAAGTAGAAAATATTATGTACACTATATGCTGGTAGATGTTGTAAATACTTGGGAAATGTTATGCATACTGTACAGAATTAGGAAATGTTATACATACTGTACAGAATTGGGAAATGTTATACATACTGTATGTGTTTGGGAAATGTTATATGTACTGAAGAAATGTACACACTATAGGCAGTTGGAAAATATCATATATCCACTAAGCACAGAAATATTATCTATACTTCTAGCATGTAGAAAATATTTTACACACTGTAGGCATGTAGTAAAAGGTAAGGCACACTACAGACAAGTAGGAAATATATATATACATATATTGTTGGTATGTATGAAATATTCATGTCTCTACCATAAGCACATAGGAAATGTAATGCATATTGTAAGAATCCAGGAAATATTAGACACATTGTAACAACATAGTTGAAGGCAAACAAATATACAAATCCTTATAAATTCATACCTTATAGAGTTTTTCATTCAAATTGGTTAATACTAGTCATACTACTCATATTTAAGGGAAGGAAAACCTTTATAATCTCTTATTCTAAATATTTTTGTGTAACTTTCTATTGGATTATTTGGACAGTATATATTTACCCAATCCTTCCACTGCAAGCAGGATGTGATACAAGGTCAATAAGGAATTTCATTTCTAGACCAAAGCTAAAGAACCCAGTCTGCCCTATTACTATATATGTATATATAGTATATGTAGCTATGGGGGAGGATAGATGGATTAATGCCATTCCCAAGGGCATTAGTGTGAAGTAAAATGCAAACAACCCTGTCCAGGATTTGAACTGAGATTGCTGATTCCATTTCTTTAAGCATGTAAACTTGTTTTAGTAGTATACATATGTCATTTCAGATACAAAGGGGAAAGTTTTTTTTATATCATAGTAATAATTTGCTGATTAATGATCAGTTTGCTTGGCATTAATCTGAGAGAAAGCAAACTTAACAGGAATCAAAACTTTTGCAGTAAAAGTAAATGGCCCAAATGAATTGTTAGAAGGCCTATCTTGAAAGAATGTATTGGGAATGTTAACTAAATGGTCCTTATTTAGTTTGAGTTTTAGTAATAAATAAATAACAATAAAATAAACAAATAAATAATATAATAAAAAGAAAGGAAAACAATTTTAATTTAGTATAAGAGAAAAACAAAGGCAACAAAAAACAAACATGGTAAGACAAAAAGGCTGACAATTCCATCAAATCTGATGAAGTAGTTCTTTCTAACAATGACATTTGTGGCACTGGGTACCACTATTAGGCAGATCGTATGCCATATCAGAAACCTGACAGATTTGTGGCATTCAACTTTGAAGCATCTGGCATCCTAAAAACCAAATCTTCAAGAAACTCAAACTGACATCATTGTTCTATATGTCAGACAGGTAATCTTCATTCTCATTTTATAGACAGTGCCAACAATCTAGAGACTAACGCAGACAATGGCCTAGTAGATAAAAGTGTTGGTAAAAGTGGATCTAGTTACCTGGCAAGATAGTATAATGCGGTTGGGTTTAGTGAGAGAGATAGACAATCAACATGATAAGGAAGAATTAATGGATACAAAATATCCTCTGAGCAAATAGCTAAGTAAAATATCCTCTAAGCAGAAACGGCAGAATGAGAGCAATCTATCCCTTCAGATTGAATAAAAGGGTTTGGTTCAAAATTCTCAGATTACTGTGATGGACACTAGAATCTGGTTTAGTGGAAGATGTAGATTAAGTTGCCATCTTAAGGATGAATTAGCTGGGAAGAATTAACTAATCAAATATATGTTTGCAAAGCATGCAGAGCGGAAAAGGAACAACTTACTCTCACCTTAGATTGAAAAGAGGATTTGCTTTAAGATTCTCAGAAGTGATCTACAACTGAAGAAGGCTGAAGAGAATAAGGGTTGAAAAGGAGTGACTATAACAATAAAGATCAAGATACAAGTCTGAGTACATTAGAGTATAATAGTAACAGAGATCTAGTTACCAGGTGGTTGAGAGTTCAGTTGCAGGGTTTGATAGTATAATATAATGTTTCACAGAAGTGACTAATAAGTGAGATCACAAGAATTGAGATAAAATATCCTCTAAGCATTGAATAAAGAGTTAGTTCAAAATTGCCAGTAATTTGCCACCTATAAAATGTTCAAAACAACCATGATGATGGTTTTGTCGGACATTACCGGGATGGTTAGAGTGTTCGCCAATGGCCCAGGAGACCTGGGTTCAATCTCAGGTTGAGTCATACCAAAGACTAAAAAAATGGTACTTGATGCCTTCATGCTTAAAACTTAGTATAATAAGGTAGGGATCAAGAGTAAAGTGGCGCAATCCAGGGAAAGGAGTAGTACCCTCCCCTACACCTTGGTGTAGTACCTATTGAAAAGGGAGCCTTCGGGTCGCCCTCAACTACGGTCACCAACTTTACAACTTTATAGGATATTCAATGACAAAATTGGATTAATTTGTAAATTGAAATCATAACTATATTAGCAACATTCATTGCATTTTATTCTAAATTGCACTTTTATTTGTTTACTATAAACATTTGTTTCCAAACAGTTATATGGTATTAAGTATTCCTATCAAATACTAATAATTTTCAAACAAATTCATTTGACCCCAAAATGACACCCTAAAAGTACTATTATTTCAATAGAAATGATAGACGAAAAGAATTAACTGATATAAGATATCCTCCATGCATGAAATGTTGAATAATATCATTCTTCTTTCTAGGATTGGGTAAAAAGTATAGTTCAAAATCTCCAGAAGTTTATAACTACAAAAGGCTGGAAAGTACAATCTCCAAAACACAATAACAACAAGGATGAGAATAATCATCTTAGTAAATCAATGCATAAATTTAAGATAGAGAGCTTCAAAATTCATTTTTTAACTTTTTAATAAGTATTTTATGACAAGAATCTCAGCAGGGGGGTAAAAACCCCTTCTCCTCCAAAAAGAGGGTATCCTGAGTATTACAGTAAATTACATCTGATGGTGAGGCTCCAGTTCTGGAATCTGGGGAATGTAGAGTAGTCCTTCATTATTATTACTTCCAGGTCCACTTTGACCTGGACTGTTATTACTGTTAAGATCTCATATATTTGATCAAATATATCTGTGAGGAAAAATTTCAATATTCTATAGGGATACTTAAAATCATGAAATTGTTTGTAAACAAATGATTATAGACAAATAAAAAAAGCACAATTTAAAAAAAAATCAATAAAACATTGACTACAATCAAAACTATATTGTCAAACATTCACTAAAGAATCAAATTTTGACATTGAATAACACATAAAGAGTTGATATACCATTAAGCACAAAAAGTAAAGCAAAAAACACCTGAAGAAGGGCCAGAGGATACAGCAACCAAAACAATGTATAACAACCAAGATGAGGACATCAGTCCTATGACAAGACAAAAATTGAAGATATTAAATGGAGCAAAACTTCTTTTTTCTTCAGTGGCTGAACAAAATGATTGACACACACACACACACACACACACACACACACAAAGTCAGATTGGCCAAACATTTAAAAGGTTAACAGCTGCAATTAAATATCTGAATGCTTCTTAAAGAAAGGCAACTGAAATTAACTGGGCAGAAAGAAGATTACACTCGCTTCTCGATTCGGGGATATTGTATATGGTGTCAAAAGTGGCTGGAAATTTCCATAAAAGGCAATCAGGGAGAAGACAATGGAAAGAGGAATCTGGGAGAAAGGTAAAATTGTTAGAGAATTAGAAGTGGAATAACTTTTGGAATAAATTAAAGAAGACTTAGCAAAGAATAAACTGAAATAATGAATGAAAGAAAGAAAGAAAAAGATAATGAAAGATTAAAAGAAATAAAAAAGAATATGAAAGAAAGAGAATGAAAGATGAAAATAAAGAGAAAGAAAGAAATTTACACAAAAGAAAAAAGAATTGATGATGAAAAGAATGAGATACAAATAAATAGAGAAAATGAAAGATAGGAAGAAAATTAAAAGAGAGAATAAAAATAAAGAGGAATAAGAAAGAACAAATGAAACAAAAAAAAAAGCGAAACAAAAGAAGAGAGAATAAAAAATGAAAAGAAAGAAAATGAAGGATCAGAAGGAAAGAAAGAAAGAAAGAGATATAAAAGAAGAGATAGTGAATAAAAAAAGACAATGAAAGACAGAGAGAAAGAGAAACAAAAGAAAAGAAAAGAAGGAAAAAAAAAAGAGAATGAAAAATTGAGAGAAAGAACAACAAATGAAGAGAAAACAAGAACTTGAAACAAACAAAAACAAAATAAAATAGAAGATTAAAAAAAAAAAACAGAAGAGAGAGACTGAAAACTTGAAAGAATGATTTAAAAAAAAAATGGAAAGTTTGAAAGATAAAATAAAAAGAAGAGATGCAAAAAGTAAAAGGAATGGAAGCTGGAAAGAAAGGAGGATGAAAGCAAGTTAGCTAAAAAGAATAAAACAAAAAATAAATAAAGAGAATGAAAGCTATAAAGGAAAGAGAAACAAAAAAAAGAATGAAAGCTAAAATTTAAAAATAGAAAAGAGAATGGAAGAGAGGAAGAGAAACAAAGAAGAAAAGAGAATGAAAGCTAAAAAAAAAAAAGATAAGAAAGAGTAGGGTTAATTAGAAATAATATTGAGTAGCAAGAAAATGACAGAGAAAAAGTTAGAAGCTTTATAAGAGAAAAATTGATTTGTGTGTGTGTGTGTGTGTGTGTGTGTGTGTGTGTGTGTGTGTGTATAACATCCTGTGGTGGAAAAAACTGTTGAAAAAAAAATGGAGCAAGAACACTGTGAGTAGATGGCATGATTGAAAAAAAAAAAAAAAAGAAAAAGAAAAAAGTGAACAAAGAAAAAATATGAAATAAAATATGTGAAAAGATTAGAGACAAAAAATGAAAGAGGAAGGAAGATAGCAAAAAAGATGAGAGAGAAAAATCAGTTTACTCAAAGCGAGTAGAGGAGAGTGAGAGTGAGAAGACAAGTGAGATAAAACAAAGTGAAAAAGATGAAAGAGAGAGAAAGAGAATGAAGATGATGCAATAAAAAGAAAGAGAGAAAAAAAAGAAGATGTAACAAAGAGAAAGCAATAGAAAAAGATGTGATAAAAAGAAAGAAGATGAAAGAAAGAGAATGCATGAGTGGGAAGTTACAGGAGAAAAACTCGCAAAGATTTTACATTAGAGAAGAAATTAAGAAAGAAAGGGGAAAAAATAGCAAGAGAACATGTTCCAGAAGTCAGGACACTTCTAATAAAACAATTCTGCACAGATAGGTTATCCAAAATGTTTCTTACAGATAATTTCAATTCATTGTTTTTTTTTGTGTGTGTCTTGAATTTTTTTTCTCCTTTACAATTATATTAACATTACTATATGCTTCCCAGCCTACCATGATTCTATCTCCATCTAAAAAAAAAATTTAAAAAAATAAAAACCTCTGCATAAACAGACACAAATGAAAACCTTTATTCAAGACAAGGCCTCCAGCCTCCATCAACAATGACCATTTGAATAGAGTAGAGGGGAGAGGTGCTTTTGGCACAGGAATCAGTCGGGATGAAGTCGTTTATTGTTATCAATTCAATACTGGACTTCAACTGAAAACAACAACCCCTAGTTTTGAAATACTCTCCTTCTCCTTCACCTCCTGCATCTTCCTCTTCTTGCCCTACTCCTCAGGCCAACGCCAAAAAATTGGTACAATTTGAAATTGGGGAGCTGATGTTCGGTGAAGTCAGACAGAGAATAGAAGGAAACCTTTGCAAAGAACAATTCCAATCGTACTGGTTGAAAACAAAAGAGAAACTTGATAAATTTTGTGGCTGGAGGTGAGGGTGAATGGGGATGTACTCAACTCGATTATATAGCACACTGACACCAATATGAGTCTCATCCTGTCAATCATTGTTTCCCCATGCACTGACAACTAGAGCACTCTAATCATAATTTAAGGAACTGCATACAAGAAAAAGAAATAACAGAGTACAAACTGATATCTACATGGGTCATGTAATGGAAGGAATTCTCATGAAAGCTAACAAAGATTTTTCTGGAAATGGTAAATACATAAGAAATTAAACTTTTCTGATACCAGATGAATGCTAAAATGAGACAGGACAAGTTATACCCCCCAATACTGTTAGGTTTCACTATCTAAAGCTATCAGTTTTATTCATCAACAGTTGGTTCAATCATCAAAATATTCACATTCTAAACTAAAGAAATTATTATATGCACTCTATGTGAGTTTTTCACACCAGTTCTAACTAATGGCTTTTCATTGAAATCTGAGCAAGTCTTTTTAGGTTTCCAGGACTCTTCTAGGTATCCTAGCTGATTTTAATATTGCTATGGTCTCAATTCTTACTTTGATCTCCAGTTTTCCCACTCTCTTTTCCAGGCCTTTGAGGACCGTTCAAAGAACTCCAACTACAATTCATATCACTGTTATTTTCATGTTCCACAGCTTTTTCAGCTCTCTGGAAAGTAACAAGTATTTCTCTATCTTTTCATTTTCCTTCTGTGGTCTGCTGGAATGACAAATTCTTTTTCGTTGGTAATTAATACTAAGTCTGGTTTTCTGGTCAGGCTTAGGTCATCTATTTGTATTTTCAAGTCACAGAGAATTCTATGGGTTTTATTTTTTAAGAGATATTCTTGTTTGCGCATATACCATTTGTTGGCATGATCAAACTTTCCAACCTTGTTGAGTCTCTTCTTGTATTCCTTTAGTGCCAGTTTTCTGCATTCACTTATTATGCAATTAACCATTTTGTTGTTACTACATAATCTATGCTTGCTATTCTTCTGCATATTATTAATTTTTTCTTTGACATAATTGGTTCTTATGACATTATTTCATATTGCTATTAGAGATTTCATTTTTTTCTTGAGATTTCCCCTTCTTATCCATGTCCACATCATTTTTCATGCAATTTCCTTAGTTTGTCACTTGAAGTATCCATAGTTATTTTTCTTCCTAATTTTGCTTTCTAAATTCTTTTGATTGTTATTATAATTATTATTATATTTTCATATCATTATACTAAAAAATACTTTGCAAAATATATCTCAAAAGATTTATACATAAAAGAAAGACAGCTGTCACATAAATCTTTGATTATAATGATAATAATTTAAAGATATAAATGTTTGAGGGGGGTGCTGAAAAGTTCTCTGTTCAACCAAGAAGGGAATAATCACTTGATTTTGGTTCTTGATTTTTTTTTTTGAAGAATGATGTTCCAAGTGTAATGAATTGTAGGATAAAACTGAGGAATTGTGTGTACATTTCATGGTAGAAAAGAATGTGCAACCTTATAAACCATCAAGTGTGGCCTTCCATAGTCTTAACAAAAGATGAATTGCACATCTTCACTTTAGAAGCTAATATCCCAATACTTTCAAGAAAAAAAGCAATAAAAAAAGACATGAAAAGGTCTGTCAAGTTTTTAATTTCTTTTTAGTAGTATAGAGAAATAAAATTTGGACAATCTAAATTTGTCAATTTAAATGTGTTAAGTTGTGCAGTCAGGGGAGTATATGCTTACTGTCACCTGTTCTAGACCAAGACCTCAAAGTTATGAATTACAGCTGATTTTACATCATGACAGAAAAGAAGGACAACAATGTCTTAATTGTTTAAACACTTCATTCCCTGTCTTTATGCGAACTTTGGAGACTGAGGAAATGCCAGGTTGTGTTTGAAAGGACGAATACATTAATACATTAGAAACAGCAAATTTAACCTGTATTTGTTCTCATTCTTTTTTCCCTATAGTGTGATTTGTTTGTATCCATCAACAATGCTCAATGCATTATATATATATATATATATATATATATATATATATATATATATATATAATTCAAGAAAAAATTCAGTGCAGAATATAATGATGTGTAACTGCATTTATACATTCTTACTGTATAAGCTCTATCAGTGAATATTAAGCACTATTCCTGTGAAGCCTTCAGACCTACAATTTAAATATAAGCTGTCATCCTTCTCATTATATATATATATATATATATATATATATATATATATATATACACACAAACGTACACAACTTATTGAGATGAAAATACACAGAAATCAGTTAAATCTTTGAGTTTTCTGCTGTTAAATTACATCTAGGTTTTTACAATATTACCAAATTAAGAGCTTAAGAATGTCAGATTCTAAAAGATACCTCCCACCAAAAAACAAACAATAAAAAAAAGCACTGAATCAATCTAACTGATCAGTTTAAAATAAAAACTAAAAACAAACAATTATCACCCCTCTCTCCTTTGCATAAGAAGTTGTTTTTAGGAAAAATTCATTTTCATTCTAAAGATGCTAGACCACAAGCAAAACACATCAATTTCATTTTACAAACTGTCCTCACACACACACACACACACACACACACACACACACTTGTATTCTTACACACACACACACACTCTACCACATTTTATCTATGCTCTATTCTCTCCCTGACCTCATTTTCTATTTTCAATTCTATCAATAGATTTATTCATTTCATCCTTTGTATGCAATTCTATTTTCAATTTCACTTCTTTTGGTATTTCTTTTTTTTAACAAATAAACTGTGAGAAAACATTGTTGAATACTGCTTGCCTTGTATATTTTCTTTTATGACAGTCAATTCATCTCAGTTTGACCATCAAACAATTTCAACACAAAAGTCAAACAAAGTGTTAAAAAAAAAAGTAGGTAATTGAAATTTGATTAACAAAGTTATTGGAGATTTCTTCTTGTCTGATTTTTTTAAAAATCCAAGCGATCCAGCTCTACAAAAGAATCATACTTCATTCTATCACAAAATCAATTCTGATTTCTTATTTGCTACTTTTCTGTCAACTGCTGAGAAATATTCAACATTTTTCTTTTCTTTTTCAATTTTATCTTTGATTCCCCCCACTCCATTTTCTTTACAACATTTCAGAGGGTTCTCTCTCTGACCTTTTTTGGTTAAAATTTCTTTTGGTCAAGGCAAAATGTAATGTATTAACTGCATTGCATTATAGAAGGTAATAAGGAAACTGGGTACCATCAATCTACAGGTTCCTGACATTCTCAAAAATAAATGATTAAAGTTTTTAGTTTTTTTTTTATATCCTTAAGAAATCTTATGCCAGACTGCTGAGGCCCAACAGTATACAAAAAAATCTAATTTTAAGAGTTTACATTAATCTGTGAGAAGTGTGCTTTTGTTATGAGTTTTAATTGCCAAACAACTAAAACTTCATGCTTTTTGAGATTGGGTTTTCTAGATTTTATAGAAAATATTTTCAATCAATTTTTACAGTGAGATGTATATATTATGTATGCATTTTACAACATATTCATTGCTATTAACCAAGCAACAATTCAACTTAATTTTTTTTAATGGTCTTTTATTTTCAAAAATTATTTCAAACTTACTAAATTTTCATTTTATTTCAAAATCATAATAAAAAAACAAAAAAAATTGTATAAGAATTAATTACAAGATTAAATTATTCTTTTAATAAATTGTACTAGGGTGAGACTAAAGTTTTGCAATATTTTGGTAAAGGCAAAATTTGCCAACTCTGGATGCTTTTGCTGAGGTTGTGAAGATGATGAACAACACTGGACTGTGAGATGCCAAGCTCAGCTGATTCTTTTCAAGTGCTACTTGCCAGATTTGCCTTTATGATTTAGAACTTGGTCTTAGAATCTGTGGTTTTAGGCCTACCTGACCTTGCCTGATCATCAAGGTTCTTGCAATCCAAGCAAAATTTCTAAAACCATCTGGTTACTGTATTCACTTTTTGCAAAACAAATGTTTTCGGTGGCTTCTGTAGCTTTATAACCCAGTTTGAACTTGTAAAGAATAAGTTCCTGAATTAAACCAGATTGTATATTCATCTGTTCAGTTTTCAAATCACAAGTTGAGTAAAGCAATGCAGAAAATGTCAGTGTACCAACTACCATGATACTATCACCTACAGCAAGTACTTTGCATAACTTGAACTGCTTTGGTCATGAGATAGTATGGACTAACAAAATATTGCAAAACTCTTGACTCATCCAAGTATCAAAATATTGGAATTATTTATTCATTTTCTATCAAATAATAGCTTAGTTTAGTAAATGACTCCATCTCAAAACATTACATACTGTGATGGTTACACAGATAGGTTAGCAGACCATTATTTGTGAGTTCAGTCCTCACTGGGTACTAGATTGTTCTGGCTTAGTGCTAAACTAAGTAAATGAAAGCCATGGGTGCCTTGATTGGTGTGATAGTTAAAGAGACAGGTTAGCAGACAGGTGCATGAGATTTCAGTTCTCATTGGGTGCCCCATACTTCTGGCCTTGTCCTAAACTAAGATAAGCTTAGTAAATAAAAAGAAAGCTGTCTCATCAGGGTGTAATGGTTAACAAGCCAGTCTTATAAATCAATTACTATTGAGTAGTGACTTTCATTTTCACTAGATACTCCAACTTCTGGCCTTGTACCAAATCTAAGCTATACTTAGATTTAAAAAAAAAAATGCATAATAAGTCTTAAAAACCGATTATACTAAATAATGACTTTCATCCTTATTAAGTGTCCTATATTTGTGGTCTTGTGGCAAATCTAAGCTATATTTTTTGGTTATAATGGTTAACAGCCTAGGCTAGCAAGCCATTACTAGTGAATATGATCCTCACTGAAAACCTCATACTTCTGGCCTAGTGTTAAACCAAGCTAAGCTTTGTAAATGACAAATCTATTGCCTATATTCTAAGTAAAACTTGAGAATATAAATAATCCAAACATTGAGTGCTGAAACAACAGTAACAATAAAGATCCAATAAAATGTTATAGATGATGCTTGAAGCATTGTGCATAATATCGTATTAGATTTTTATTATTACTTTTACTTGTTTACACAAAGGCTTAGTAAATTATTCCATCACAGAACTTGCAGACTTTTACTTTTTTGACTTGATCAGGAATAGTCAGAATATTTCTCTCAGCTTCGTACTGCTTCTTGACATTGTTTACCTCCCCATATATCTATCAATCTACCCATCACGTCCTGAGATGGTTCACTTCTGGCCTGAAAGATATTTTGATAAACTGTAGCATCAGGACCCCTGATGTTAAAGTTTATCAGAGGTGAGTGACAAAAAAGAGAGAGAGAGAAACCCTCCAAAAAACCTCTAAACAACAAAACAAAAAGGGGATAAAACCAAAAATATAAGAACAAGAATGTTTCCAAGCTAACTTTTGGATGATTCATGAATTCATAAGAGAAACAAGGATTAGAGAAGCATTTTCCTCTTCTTACCTTGAAAATAAGAAGGTTTATTATTAAACTAGCAGTACTTACTTATGTTGCATATGGGATGTAAGATAAGTCATTATAAAAAATAAACAATGTTATTATAGTTTAGGATAATTATTCATATATAAAGTGTCAAACTAGGAGCAAATACTCAAATTTCAAATGGGTTTTAAGATGGTAATTATGAATATTACTATTAGGTATTTTACCCAACTCTGCAGCACAGAAACTCTGCAAACAAAAACAAGAATTATACTTATTTAGGGACATATCTCTATTTCTAGTTACAGGTGTCAATGTTGAAAAGTTTAGTAATAAATAATATCTAATGATATTTGTTTTGCTTGTGAAATATTCAGTTAGAAATGATAAAATCCAGGTATCTTTGGTTTAGAAGAAAATCAACTATTTATAAAAAAATTGTTAGGTGTATCTATTTATGGGTGATTATACACACACACACACACACACACACACACATACAAGGGTTATTCAAAAAGTTCTAAACCTTACCTAGAAAGAATGGCCATAGCTGAATATTTTTGTTGTGGTTACACACTAGCACTTCTTATAAAACTAGAAAAACTGATTCAGATTTCTATCATACTAAGTCCATAGGCATTACTTCTGGTTTGGTCAACATATTTAACTCAGATCTTGAGAATAAGCAAGCAAAGTGGTTCCCAAGAATGCTGACACCAGAGCACAAGCTGAAAAGGGTTGACATTTCCAAGACGCATCTGACTCACTTCTATGCAAACCCTAAGAATTTTCACTGCAGATGAGTGACGAGATAAAACCCGAGTTCAACACTTTGAACCTGAATCAGAGATTCAAAGCAAATAGTGAAAACACCCTGGCTTTCTATCTTTGAAGTAGTTCAAGCAGATAGTGTCTGTTGACAAGGTCATAGCTTCTTTTTTGAGATTCTGAAGGTATAATCATGATAAACTACCTGGAAAAAGAAAAACTATTAATAGTACTATGAATCAGAATTAAGACAATGGAAGGAAGCAATCAAGTTGAAAATGCAAAAGAAAACTGAGGCAGATGCACTCTTGCTCCAGGATAATGTGCCCATTCACACAGCTCAGGTTACAGTAGCTGATGCAGCCAACTGGTTTTGAATTGCTATCTCATACCCTTTATTTACCAGACAGCTCCATCTGACATCTTGTTTCTTAAACTCAAATCCTAGCTGTGTGGTCGTCACTTTAGGAACAATGATGACATCACATGTGCTTTGGAGGAGTTTGTAGAGGACCAGAATGCCACTTTCTTTCATGGTAGGATGGCAATGGACCTAGGGCACTTGTAATTAGGTCATTCAACAATATATTGGTACCTTGTAATTCAGTACTACCAGCAGTGTAGTGGTTGAGTGAATTGTAACTAAAACAGTTCCTCCAATAAGCTTACCTGATAAGGAGGATGGCTAGACACCTGACAATGAAAAATAAAACCTGTCAAAATATACAGGAAATGAAGATGGCAACCAAAGTTCAAATCCCGGATGAGGTTGTTTGCATTTTACATAGAACTAATACCCTTGTGAAAGGTATGAATCCAAATATTCTCCATCCAGCTAGAAGTAAAAAGTAGGGTAGACTGAGGTCTTTAATCTTTGTATAGCAACCGGCCTAGTAGAAGAAAAATCTTAAATTCAAACCTGTTAAACTCTGCTTAAAAAATTAATCTTGTGTCTCATTCTCCTTGTGTGGAAGGGTCATATATATTATACACACACAAGAATACAAACACACAAAAACATGAACAAATATAAACATACAAACCTGAAAGTGTGTGTGTGTGTGTGTGTGTGTGTATTTTTTCTCCTTTTTTGTTGGCCAAATGAGAGAAAGAAGTAAATATTTTAAAAATGAATAGGTCCATAAAGAGATTTAATCAACTTATTTACCAAAGTCAAACATTTCAGTTTTTACATTAAACCATCATCAGGATATTTAAATATGTGATTTTGTATATATATGCATGTAGGTGCTTGTATATGAGTACATATATTACATACATACATAGTTATAAAAGCATACCCATACATACATACATACACACACACACACACGAGTTTAATAAATTGGAATTCAGTTTTCCTTCCAGACTGGTTGCCAAAATCTAGGTTACAGAACCCGGTCTGCCCAACTATTTACTTGTAACAGAAGGAAGAATAGTTGGTTGAAGGATATTAGCATTATATGAAATGAAAACAGCCTCATCTGGGATTTTAACTCAGATCACTGTGTCCATTTCCTACAATTACCATTACATCACAATGCACCTCAAAATAAGCATACCCATATATGTTGAATATTGACAGGAAGATCCCTTTTGACATGCCATGTAAATTGTGTGGGTGGCATAACAAGAAATAGACCAGTTTCTTAAGTAAACATTATGCATATGTTTCCTCAGTAGAAGTACCGTGGAAGTTGCATGCTAGATAGTAGGAGTGTTCACATGCAATACATAAGTGGTAGTGGTGTGACCATGAAGATTTGCGTGTATGTCCAGAAAAATATATAAACTAGGAAAGATTTTGACCTCAGGAGAGACAACCTGAGAGAATAAAGAAGACTGGCAAAAGGGCTGTTGGGCTTGTGCCAGACTATCCAGGGTTGAGAGGTCGAGAAAAGTTTGAGCTGACGAGATTTGTGAAAATAGTAAAACCTGGAGAATCTAAGATGATTCAGTGCCTTGAGATGGCCCTGTACCAATCTTATGAAAGCAGAACAAAGAAGCAGTTCACTGAAAACTCATACCTAGCAGTGTGTGTACATCTCAGCTGTCTTCAACTATCTCCCTCACTTTATCATTTTTAGTAAATTTGGTAATAAAAGGAACAGAAAATAGGCAGATTATATTTTGTATATCAGTGTTATTGATGTTTCTCCCAGTATGCTATATATATATATATATATATATATAAAAACCCTCTCTCTCTCTCACACACACACACAAGAATACTCATGAGCGGAAAAAGTTAGGAACTGCACAAAAATGCTACTAGTTATGCTGAACAAATCCTGGAACCAACACCCCACAAAACAACATCAGTACAGCCACTCACCTCTTATCAGTAAAAACCATCCAAGTAAGATGAACAAGATGTGGAGAAGCAAGGATGAACTCATAACTTATCTTCTCTAATGGACCCCTACACATGAACATGCCATTGCTGGTTGACCAGTAAGAACTTATTTACATCAGCTCTGTGCAGACACAGGATGCAGTTTAGAGGACCTGCCAGGAGCAAAGAATGATAGGGATGGATGGAATGAGAGGGTCAGGAAAACCTGTGCTAACAGCACAACTTGATGATGATGATGATGATGGAAGCATTCGTGGTGTAATGGTTACTATGTTAGAAAATAGACATGGCAACACAAGTTCAAATCCTGATGAGACGGTTTGCATTTCATATAGTGCTAATACCCTTGGGAAATGTATGAATTCAACTATTTTCCCTCCAGCTATGTGAAAATAGTAATCTTGGTATAGCAGACAGTCTAAGAGAAGGAAAATTCACAATTCCAATTTTCTAAACACCGCTTAAAATTGGCCATCTGTCACATTCTACATGTATGGAGGGGTTGGTGTGTGTGTGCGTGCGTATTTATCCATTTTTTGCACTATGAGTAAGATGCAGTACAATGTCGAACTTAAAATGCTTGAATTCGGAATTTTCCTTCTCAAAGATTGGTTGCTATACCAAGGTTAAAGAGCCCAGTGTGTATGTGTATATACATACACAGAAAAACATACATACAGAGTCTGATGGCTAAAATGTTTAAAGTGAAAAAGTGAAAACAACACCAACATCTAACTTTATTAAATATATTTACCAAAATTACATGAAAACATCTTGAAATACTATAGGTTAAATTTATTCAAAGAAATTGCCATTAACTTCAGACAACTTTGGAATCTCCTGCAAGCCTTACCAAAAGTCTCCTAGTTTATATTGGTAAATGCTGTCATTAAACTTGCTTTTTGTTCATCTTTAGTGTTGCCATGCTTCTCATATATTCAAGAGGATTGCAATCTAAGGTGCCAGATGTTGGCGTAATGAGGTTGCAGAAATTTTCAGGTAGCTAACACTGAGTTCTCCTGTTTATGTGGCATGATGCAGTCTTGTTGCCAAATGTAGGGTCTTCCAGCAGCCAATCTCTTGACACAGGCCTCCATGTTGAGTCAGAGAGAATGTGGGAAGATGAATGGGGGCATAACATCACTATCACTAGTGACCACCCCAAAACACACAATGTGGGCTAGATATTTTAGTTTTATGACAATTGGTAAATCTTGTAGAGACAGAGGAAGCCAACAGATGTTCTGAGTTCATCATCTGATCCTGGCAGAAAATTTTCTCAACTGAGCAAAAACAAAGCGCATGGAGTGAATGCTTGAGTTTGTTCAAAAGCTTTGCAGCAGTCTTTGCTCTTGTTCTTCATGGCCTGGGATAAAAATTGACTCTTTCTCACCTTGTATAAGAAATACTGAATATCTTCAGGTACTAAATGCCTGGTAAGAAACTTGGACACTCCCATATCACAGGCTATGGGCCTAATTGACTTGTTGGGGTCGTTGTCAATCATGGCCTGGATCTTTCCAACAAATTTGTGAGTTCTTTTCTAAT
>OY757947.1:25833855-25878855 GCA_963585895.1 Sepioteuthis lessoniana | reverse complement strand
GTTGTCCAATTGCTGAGCAAGGGCTTTGAAGGGATATGCAACATATATATATATATATATATATATATATGTAAAAGCTCTATCATTGATATTGAACACTATTTCATAATACTGCAACATTTGGTCCTCTATTAACTCACCAAGTGGGCTAGTAAAAATCATAAACCTCTTTTATATATATATATATATATATATATATATATATATATTACATTTTATTAAGTGATCATAGAGCAAATATATATGAAATTATTACATTAGATATACTTTGAATTGGTATCAGACAATGTGGAAACTATGAAATTATTTTCTATTTTTCTTCTGATATTTCTTAAACATAATCATTATATATATGTGTGTGTGTGTGTTTTGTGTAATGGTTATCAGCATAGAAAACAAAACTTGCAAGACAAGGCTATTTTGTTTTTACTTAATACTAATGCCCTTATGAGAGGTATGAAATCATTAGCTTTTCTTCCACATACAAGCTCATCAAGGTAATTAAGAAGGTTATACAGGATGTTTCAAAATGTATTGAGATCAAAGCAGCAGAAAACAATTAAAACCCTTTTGGCTGATTTTGTCCAGATTTATGTTTCCTTGTTCATAAACAAGAAAAAATTTCTTTTTTTAATTCATATATTGTCTATTAAACACACACACACACACACACACACACACACACACACAATAATAGAAGATGCTCCTATGGTAGAGCAGGTCTAAAACCTAAAATATATTAATTATGTACTCTTAATCTTTGTTATTTAAATTTCTGGTGGATCTCACAATTGTCAGATGGAAATTTCATAAACCTATACAGATACAAAAACATACACATATAAAGAATCAAAAGAGGGAAGAGATAGGTTTTTCTTATTTATAATGTACTTATCAATGTAAAAGTTAGATAAAATTTTTCATCCTTTTATCAATATTTTAAAAATAACTGTTTAATCTAACTATTTTACACTTATAAAGAGTTCAAACAGCTTCTTAACTGCAATTCATCAATCAATTTACTCCTTTTTCCTCCTCATTTATATTCTGTAGCTTAATAGGGTTAAACAAAGATCTCATGAGTCAATAATATTGTAATTATTCTACAGTTGTAGAAGACCATTCACAGTCTCCGAGAAGTGCCTTCCCAAAACCGCATGATTCAAGTACATCATGTATAATTTACTACCTTCAGGATGCCATGGTTGCAAAACATTGTCAAATGAACAAAGTACTTGAAATCATTTAACTTTATTGACTTATGCAGAATTATTTGATCATTTAACTGTGTGGATCTACAAAGTCTATTTACAAATCCTATACTTAATATATATGTAAAAACAAGATTTGGCATTAAATAACCAAAAATAGTTGATATGCCATAAAACCAAACATCAACAAAGGTTAACAGAGATCCCATGGTTCAAAGATACAGTAAACTGTCTAATGCTAATGCACTCTATTTGATTTACCATTATTTTGAATAGCTGTAAAACAAATATTTTTTTTTAATTATAAATTAATTCCAAACAATGCAGAGTTTACATGTATGGAAAAAAATTCTGAGGAGGGGGAAGATATTTTGTTTTTTTCCAAGAACTTATTTATTCAATGATCCTTGTGTGTGCATGAGTATATATATATATATATATAGAGAGAGAGAGAGAGAAAAATCAGCAAGGAAAGACTACCAATATATAAAAATACTTGTTATCATTATACAAGGGCATAGAACAGAAGGTGAGTGGGATGGATTGAGGAAACAGTCAGTTTGCCATTTGGTGTTTCAAAATTGATTCATTGCTTCAATCTGCCTTAATTATCTACAACCATTCTGGAGGACACATTCAAGAAGAGAACTGCTACCAAATCAAATTTAATTGATCCTCAGATTTTCCAGACCCCACCTGAACAATGATGAGATCAACTGTGGATTGACCATGAATAAAAGTTTCTGTATGCAAAAACAATTCCTTCAGACCAGATGTTAATTGATAGGTAGAACATATTAAAGAAAAACTTATTTACAGTAATCATCATATACATATAGTGGCTAAGTAAATACTAAACATGTATATGGAAAGGAATTAAAATTATATTTTATCATAGAAACGCAAAATGACAAGTTATTTTAACCCTTTTGCAGGCAGACAGACATTTCTTTCCCCAATGGTATATGGGCAGTGTATTTTTGCTATTTTTATCAACCTGCAAAAAGGTTAATATTAGCTCTTTATATAATCTGATTTATTAAAGGAATACTTTCATTCATTGTAATGATGACACATATAACAATATTGCAAATACTCAAATCATATATAGAAATGCACTTTAAACACTTTTACAAGAGGATGAATTGCAAATACTTTTAGCTTGGAAATGCATTACAAATGACTTTAGCATAGAAATGCATTGTAAATGGTTTTATTATATATATGTATTGCAAATGTCTTTACAACAAAAATATATAGCTAATTATTTAACCATAGAAATGAATTGCAAATCATTTTAATACAAGCTCTATTAAAGGCAAAATTTTATTTAAACAAATACATCAAAACTTTCACTCATGTTGATGACTGTATATAGTGATACATCATATAATAAAAGCTTTGTTAGACAATTATTCCTCTCACCTGACCATATTTCTTGCTCATTTAAAACAAGAACTCCTTATTTATTCAATAAGAACATCTCAAATATCTAATAATGCATGAAATCAACAAGCTCTGATTAAAAAATAACAACAACAAAACCATCCTTCTTCTTCTTATTCAATTGATCTAGGTGCAGCCACTTAGTCTCACATACACTTTCTGAGAGCAATCTTAAGTCCTAGACAAAATTATTTACCCTTTTTTTGTGCTTGTTCTCTTAACAAATAGCTGACAACTATTCATGACCATCAAGATTGTCAAATGGTGACATTAAAAATTAATTATAATAGTGGGGGGGGGGAAAGAGAGGGAATCACTTCTTGCAGAATCATGGGGTTTTCAGTTGATGTGCCAAAAACCATGGAGACAACTGCTTTGAGAAAATTGTTGGTTGGCAAAATCCAGGACAAATCAAAAACATGTGCTTGTTTAAAAAACATCTGCAAAAAAAACACAGGAAAAAAAATCAAATTTGTTCACTCCCAGTTAGAGGAGTCAGATTTTCATCTTGCGCCACTGATTTTTGAAGAAAAACTGGATCAGCAAGACATCTGATAAATTACAAAGGGGTTGTGAAAAGTTCTCAACTCAACCAAAAAGGGAACATTATAAACTGGCATGTATACCATGCACCTCAATTTCAGATGAACATTTCAAATAAAAATCAAGTTCTCTTGTACACTACAGAGTACTTTCTGTCTGATATAAAAGGTTACGAGATTTGATGAAAAATCAGATAAAGAAAGATACTTTTGTATGAAAAAAGTGTACTGTCCACACACACACACACAACTCCATTGCACAAGCAGGATATGACACAAACTAAATTTTAAACAGAGTTTACCAGATCTAAATTTAAAGTTTTCCGTTTCCTAGATTGGTTGCCATATCAAAGTTAAAAAGCCCAGTCTGTCATAATTTGAGAGAGAATAGTTGGATACATGCTTTTCCTCAGAAGAATCAATGCTATATGAAATATAAACAGCCTTGTCCAGGATTTGAACAGGTCACCATGTTCATTTCCTACAACAGTAACCATTACACTACAAGCACCTCCATGTACACCTAAAGTTTGTTGTATATGGCAATGTACAGCATCTGTTTTTATCTTTTATTTTCAAGATTTTTATTTCTTTTTATTTCTTTTTGAAGGGTTAAATAAACTTGATCAATGATGTGTAAAGTGTGTTGAACAATGTGGAACAACATTATACTCTTCTTGGTTGGACTGAAAACTTTTCAGTGTTCTTTTCATACAAAGGCCAATCTGTTGGGAGATATAAATACTAAGGATCAATGAAAGCTTCTTGGCACAACCAAGAAGGTAAAGGATCTTTCTTTTTTCTTTTTTATCTCTTTTTTGAAGAGTTAAAGAAACTTGATCAATGATAAGCAGGTGTGCTGAACTCTGGGATGAATAACCTGCAGCCTTAAGGTTTAATGAGACTTTTGAAACTAATAAGTGCAGCCTTCCACAGTTTTGTTTAAAACCAATTCAAATTGTACACCTTCACTGAAGAACCTGATATCCCAATAAATTCTCACAAAAACCAAAGGTTAGCAAAGTTACTCTTTTTTTTAAAGCAGTATGTCTTGATTAAATTTCGACTAAAAAGTTAAAATTTAGATTTTGTGGTAAGCATAGTGAAAATATATTGAGTGCAGCCTTATAGATAGACAATGAATTTCAATGTAACTTTTAAACATGAGAATTTTTCACTCCAGGTCTAGGTCATTTTCTTCTTGGTTGGATTGAGAACGTTTCAGTAACCTCTCAGACTTAACTAGACATATATATGAGAGAAAGAGAGTGTATTTAGATTGAAATTTTTCTTCTGACACAATTTGTTTAAAATAATAGTCAAGTTATATCTATATAGTCCAGGCTAAAAGCGCTGTAAGATTAAACTTAGCCAATCCTACTTAGACCATATTTTTCTAATGTAAGTGTCATTGGAGAATCTTTTTTCCGAAGACTTAAGCAAATATTAGAAATGATGTATCAAGTATTGAACTGCAGGATGAATATATAGTATATCATGTAGGATATTCTCTTCTTGGTTGGATCAAGAACTTTTCAGAATATACACATAATTATCAACTTCTCAGTGGAAAGAATTGCTTTGCAACAGAAATCCCTTTCTTGAGCAGGCTCTGCTTTATCTCTTTTCTGACTACGGTGATAATCCTTAAAGATGCACCTGTTTGAATCCATTTAAATTTCACTATAAGAGCCCATCATCTAATTATTATACTTAGTTCCATTCATGTATTCTTATGACTAATGTAATGTAATTAGAATATATATACACTGATATACAATTTTTTTACTAGATAGTATGTGCTGTTGATTGATTTTTAAAAATTGGAAAAGTAAGAATGTTCAAATTTGCACTTTTTCATTACCATAAAGTCTGAATAAAACATATAAATCAAAATTTACATATACAAAAGTTATATAAAATGAACAAAACAACAATACAGTCTCTCATCATGCTTTAAAGATTTCATTACCAAGGTCACAAAAGCAAAGTTTGAAGAGATTAATATGACTTTTTTTTACTTTAGGCATAAGCAATTGAGAAATAATACTTTTTGTCCAGGAATAGAGTCAAAAATTTTGTTATATAATGTTATGATTAATTCTATTTCCTCTCTATGATAATAATTCCAATCCTCTATTCAAATGATAATACTGAATTATATTTCAGACTTTGAATGATTATACAACTGTATTCGAATATTCTAATTATTATGTAAATGACCTTGGAGTGCATGGTTAGTACACTTGTATCAGAGATCAAATCATTTTAGTAAGGAGTTTGATCTTCATTAGGTACAACCACACACAGACTTGTGCCAGACTTGGAGAACCTGTTACAGCATAATGGTTCGGACATTTGACTTAGATAACAATTTACTAATGCCATGAATTTAAGGTGTCCTTCCTTCTGTGGCCTTATACCAGACAAATTTAAGCTTAACGAATATCTCTTCATATAAATGTGTATCCACAGTCAAATTATAAGTGATACCATTCCCTTCTTCCATGGATTTTTCTTAAACACAATACAAGTAATTCATTACTGAAAGCAATACTTTCTTGGATTTCATCTGATATTGATGATATCCTATTAAATCTAGAAAAGCCGAGTTGTGGGTAACAACACTCTTGTCCTTGGATTAAAATCAAATTACAACAAACAAAATTCCCAAATTTCCTTTCCACTCAATTTTCTTCAGCAGAAATTCCAAACTTAAAGACATCAAAATCCAATTATTTATTCCTTCCTCTTTCTGTGCTAGGTGGATCCAAATTTTAAATTTAGTTTTATTTCATACAATTTAAAAAAAAAAAATTCAATTATGACTGTTATGATATCCCCTATTTCTGCCTCTTTTTCTCTTCTTTCTTAATCATCCTTCTCTTCCTAAAGTTGCACCCATAAGATTCTTTAGTTTAATAACTTTCTTGCTATAATAATTATCAATTTCTATATCACTGGCTGTTTATGTAACCTGAAACATCAGGTAGGATTTAGTAAGTACATAAAAAATTCCATTCACTCTGATGAGTACGTATAGTGACAAAGCAATTGCTAAAAGTGAGTATATAAACTAGCAATACTTATGAGGTGCATACAATAAGTTTCCAGACTTTTTCGTATGGGCATTTAAAATTGTCGTAGATTCTTGACTTTTTTGTACAGGCATTTAAAATTGTTGTAAACGCTTGAAAATTCACTATGTTATTGCTATACATCTTATGAGATGACTGACAAATTTTTATGATTTCAGCTTCAAATGAACAGCTACAGCAGCAATTGGAATACACCTGACTAAAGCCTGATTGTCACAGCTGGTGAATTTCAAAAAATGCAATCTGGATGTCAGGACACTTTAGAAGAAGGATATGCAATAAAATTCTGTTTTAAACTTGAAAAAATGCCACAGAAAAATATGGAATGCTTCAGACTGCTTTTGGAGCATCTTGCATGAATCGAGCATCAGTTTTGGAGTGGCATAAGAGATTCAACGAAGGCAGGGAGTCTGTGAGGGATGATGAGAGGTTTGGGAAGAGTAAGAAAGTCAGAACACCAAAGTTGATTGGCCAAAGGATTAGGGTTACTATGTTGAGGTTTTAAGGGACTTCAGGAAGAGATTCCATCGGAAGAGGCCAGCACTCTTCAAATCGGGTCAGTGGCATTTCCACCAGGACAATGCACCAGTCGTCAACACCATCCTTGTCACAGACTATTTGACCAAGATGGGCATCAAGACAGTTCCTCACCCTCCCTATAGTCCAGACCTTGCTCCCTGTGACTTTTGCTTATTCCCTAAGCTGAGAGGCTGTCATTATGAAACAATTGAGGAGATGAAAGAGGCTGTGATGAAGGTCCTTGACACGCTCACACAAGAGGACTTCCATGGGGCCTTCGAGAAGTTGTTGGAATGGTACAACAAGTGCATTGCAGCCGGAGGAGATAATTTTGAAGGGGAGTAGAGTTTCATGTGTGTACTATCAATAAAAGTGCTCAAAGGGAAAAAGTCTGGAAACTTGTCATATGCACCTCGTACCAATTAATTACCGTTAAATCTTACTTTTGAAAAAAATTTTCAGTTTAGGATACAAAAAAACATCACATGGATCTAGGTCTATTTATTGTAGAAAGTGCATTTGCATGATTTTATGTTTTGTAAAAATCTGCAAATCAAACAATATCAAGAATTTTCACTGACATTTCAAAACAGCTAAATATCATTATGTTATTATAGAACACATTTAACTGTCAACTTGTTCTTATTTAAACTGTTAAATCTAATGAAATCAAAGTTTGGAGTCTCAAAACTTTCTGACCAAACTTTGTATTTTTAAAAACTGTTCTTTCATTATTTTATACAGATTGGTTAATATTTAAAAAAAGAAGAAAAAACCCAGAGCTAACTGAATTTAAATATTTGTATTATGCATGAAACAGCTGTTATGGACTATGTCAATTATAAGCAGCAGATGTTGCCAGAGATAAAAAAGAAAAACACAAAGAAGAAAATTATAACATAGTGAAGCAAATGCTAAACAAATATTCATTTTGTTTGTATTGAATATGAATAAACCCTGTCTTATTAATTTTCTTCCAAAATGTTCCAGAGAGGGAGGGGGGGACAAGTTTACTCACTTAAAAAAAAAAAAAAAAAAAAAAAAAGATGAATTAGACCTTTCTGTTAATTTTCAGCTAAAATGTTCTGGGCACCTCAGAGAGTTGCCAGGGAGGCACGGTGTTCCCCATGCCCCTTCCACATTCTTCCTTCCCAAAGATACCTTTAAATCATTCCTGAGGTCATGAAAGGTCATATAAAGATTTGTTCATTAGCCAAAGAGTCTATTCTGAATAGTTTTTCTCCAAAAGGATCCAGCCTTGTTAGCGGAGTTTAGAACACATTTCCATCCTTTACACGGGAGTTTGACATTAAATTGTATCTGGTGGTGAGGTTCCAGTTATGGAGCTCTAGTGAGAATGGAAATACCTGTTAGGGTCCTATCTCAGACTCAAATAGCTCTATGTGCAAATTATTTGTATTAAGAATACTTACTTGGGGTTAAAATTGTGTACTAAGGATTATTATTATTATTAGTAGTAGTAGTAGTAGTAGAAGTAGTTGTAGTTACTTGAAACCATAAAATGATTTGCAGATTATTAGTGTTTGATAGGAATACTCAAAACCATATAACTGTGTGCAAATAGATTATTAATATTAATAGTTACTTTCAACAATAAAATTGTGAAGAAATCATTATAGACAAAAAGTGAAATCTAAAAAAAAAAAAAAAAAACCCAATGAATATTGAAAATATGGTTCTTATTATCATCAAACAATTACAAATTTTGACAGTAAATAACCCATAAGAAGTTGATATCCAATTAAACAAACCAGTTCAAAAGGTTCTGTGCTCCAAATCCATAAGCAGATGCCAGTCTTATTTGCTGTTTGGATGAATTAGACCTTCTAGATCAATTTTAGTTAAAATGTTCCGCAGAGCTCCAGAAGGAAGCTTCTATGCTGCACTAACCAACAAATACCATCAAAACACACATTAAGGTCAAAGTATTTTCATAAGGATTGGCTGTATTAGTATAGGAGCCCATAGATAACAAGCATGCACACATACAAACAAGGCAAATTATATATATATATATATATATATATATATATATATATATATATACACACACACACACACACACACACGCATCAGCCCACTAACATAATGGTTTGAGTGTTGCCAATGCTCCAGGACACCAGTGTTCAATCCCAGGTTGAGTTATACAAAAGACTCAAAAAATGGTACTTGATATCCCCTAACACAGCATTATAAGGCATGGATCAAGGGTAAATGAAGAAATCCAAAGGAAAGGAGAGATGCCCTCCCTTACACCTCGGTGTGGTAGCCATTGAAAAGGGAGCCTTCATGTCACCCTCAATTACCATCAGCCAACTTCCTAACTAACTTATTTATGTATCTATTTTACCTGCCATGAGCAGGATATGATAAGGTCAGTTTTGAAGCAGAGTAAAGCTGGTTTGAATATAGAGTTTTCCTTCCACCAGACTTGTTGCCTAAGGAAGGCTAAAAACCCAATCTGCCCTATTGTTTACTCCTACCGGCAGAGAGAACAGATAGTTCATGCCAAGAGCATTAGTATGAGGGGAAACACAAACAGTCTGGTCAAGATTTTGAACTCAGGTTGCTAATTCCAATTTATACAACAATAAGTTGTTTTGCTAAATGCTGTATGTATGTATGTAACCCTTTTCATATCATCATAATTATAATACTAGCAGATCATCTGACCTTTGACTTTGTGAAATGTCAATATTATTAATAACAAAGATCATGTCTTTGAAGGGAAAAAATTGTAGCTTTCATTGTCATCATGAATAAGAAATGTTTCAATTATTTTTAATTGCTGTTTCTATCCTTATTGATTTGTTGCTCTTATTACAGAGATTAGCATGCAAGTCTCAAAAGTTACCACTTTTGAATTTATTCTTCAATTGAATATTCCAGTCATGCTGAACACAGGTGAAATGGGTCACTGGCAATTGGGTACTGCACAATTCTTTCCCTTTCCAAATTGGATTGCAAAGGAAATCATTAATAACAACCTGAACCCATGGAATTTCCATGCATTAATTGGAAATAACCACCAAAGATTAAAGATCAATGTGACATTTTTAATGTTTTACAAGGTGCATCCAAAAAGTATTGAGACTGAAACTGTATTTACCAAGACAGAAATGAAAAATGAATGAAATGTTTCTTTTCTCCTAAGCACAAGGTATATCAAAAAAGTGTCCATGTTAAAGATGTATTTACCAAAAAAAAAGAAAAAGAAATGAACAACAAACGAAATAAACAAATTGTTGTAATTCCAATAGCTATCTTATCATCCATTTATGGAATTCTTAATACAAAAGGTATGTCTTGTCAGTACAAAGGCTGCAATACGTTTTAATAATATGAATAACATGCCTCTCCCGATATATGTTTTAGTCAACGCTCAAGTCTATAAATACTTGCGAGCAATTTGTAGATGTTTCGTACTCTTGTTACCTCCCCACCCCTCCGTTTAAAAAGAAATACATATTAAATCAAAAATTGTTAATTTTTTTTAAAGGATAATTAACACAAAAACAAGATTAGTGATTTATTTTTTTTCTTTTGGTTAGGATAAATCGGATATTTTAATGTCATATCTAGGACACTCATTTGCAAGGTGGGGGGTACTCCTCTGCAGTTGATGTATTCTTCTGTACCAGTCGACTATAATGCCTAAGTTACTAAGTTAAGACTTAATTACCCACAATAAATTTTCTTAAAGTGCTTAATTTTAAAAAGAATGGACCCTTTATTTATTTCATTGTATATGAACTGAAATTTTATATCAATATGTTTTGATCTTTGATGGATGACTGGGTTTTTTGCAAAAGCAATACTGGACTGATTATCACAATAAATAGTTGTTGGGTGACTAGTTCTGTCACAGTTCTCAATAGTGCTCTAAGATACAGGGCTTTTTAACTTGCTAATGAGATCGTGGTAAATTCCACTTTGGATGTTGACTGAATTTTGCTTTTTAGATTTCCATGAAACCAGTGGGTTGTCTTTAGCCAATCTAAAACAATATCCACTCACGCTTTTTCTATGACTTAAATTAGCCCAATCTGCATCGCAAAATCTTTCTAATTTCAAGGGTTTCTGGGATTTCTTAAATATTAATGACTAATTGATTGTGCCTTTTAAATAATGTAAGACGTGCTTTGCTTTTATTAAAAGGAAAGAATTTGGTTTCGCTTGGGACAACCTAATAATAACAGTATAACAAATGTCTGGTCTTGTTACAACCATGATATACATCAGACTACTAATAATTTGGTAAGGTTTGCTGTCTATTAAATCGACTTCATCAATTGGTTTTGTTATATTCATTTCACAAGGAGTTGAGTGTGGTTTGCAATCTGCCATGGCAAACTTTGATAATATCTTCTCAATATATCTAGATTGATTCCTTTTTCCAAACATAATTCCCATCTTTACTTTCAAATCAGATCAACATATATCTCATAGTTTAAGGGGGCATTTAAATATGCACTCTTAACATCCATATGATGAATTAATAAGTCATACAGGATAGCTATTTGCAATAGTAACCTTATGGAAGTCAATATTTGTCATCGGGGCAAAAGTTTCACTATAATCTTTACCATATATTTGCGAGTAGCCTTTGGCAAAAAATCAGGTTTTATATGCATAATTTCCATCCTATTTATGCTTTCAAGTATATACCCACCAACTAACTACAGTATTTTTATCTCTTGGAACTTTCTGCCATTCAAAAATATTATTTTCTACTAAGGAATCAAATTCTTTTCACATAGTAGAAACCCAGTATTTAGAGTCCTCTGAGTTAATGACCTCATTATAATTAGTGGGGATAGTACGCATTGTACAACAGTAGTCAATTCCACTAAATTCAAAATTTTCAACTACGAAAAAATCAGGTTTCCTTCTGTCAGGTTGGACACTGTCTTATTTGTCCCTCCCCTTTAGTCTTGAGGTTATCTTTCAGTTTTTCATCATCATGTGTTGCTGATATAGTCCAACAATTCTGTATATTCATCTTCCTGTTTCGTTTGAGGACTATTATCATAAGAATTGATGAATTTTACACACCTAACTCTTTTAATAGCCGTTGATCGCGGAAAATAAATCAAATAAGCTGGGCTTTGTTTATCATAGTCGACAAAGATGCTTTTTTTCACAGCAAGGATCTAATTTTGATTTATTTTGTACATAATAAAAGCAAGTTGTACTAAAAATGTGCATCTTATTAAAATTTGGTTTCGAACCAATTAAACCTTCATAAGAGTTTTTTCCTTATGTTTCCATTATAACGAGTTCTAATATACACTGTAATTTGAGTAACCGTCTTGTTATTCAGTTGTGGGATTCTTAATAAAAAAGGTATGTCTTATCAGTACAAAGGCTACAATAAGTTTTGAGAATGTGAATAACATGCTCCTCCTCATATATGCTTTAGTTATTGCTGATTGGCAGATCTGCTGCTGCTGCTACAAACGGGCAAGTCTATAAATATAAAGCAAGTTGTAGACATTTCGTACTCTTTTTACCCTCCCCCAAACAATCCACTACAAATGAAATGACTGAGGTGGATATAGAAGGATAAAATGGTTAGACAGAAACTCAACTAGATGATAAAAGAGAGAGATTAACAGATGAAATGATAGAGATGATTTTTTTCTCTTTCAAAGTGGCTCAAACAGCCATTGAGACATCATTACTTTATTATGTAAGTTACCCAATTTATATTCTGCAAACTCTGTTAAGGCTATGACTAAACCTGTATTTCTGTCTCTTTTTTCCAACTGTCATTTCCCTATCTTGTACAGCTGTTAACTTAACAAATCTCTATATCTTTTCTGTTCCCTATTATACAATACTAAATTTATCAAACAGACTATCTAAAGAAGTCTACAATAGATTTCCAGTGCAAGTGTGTGACCCCTTTCATCTTCCTTTCACTGTTGTGTGACACTAATATATGCTTTCATTCTGTAATAACTTCTCAACACAGAACAACTAAAGGGTAATATATACTAAGTGGGAATAATAAGACATCCTTACACTGACATCTAATATGAAAAAAGAAAAAAAAAGTTCAATCAAGATGATTAATGCAGAAGTATTGGTTTAAGTGTATTGACAAGGTATAAGATTATGTTGGAAAAAAATTCTAGTGTAAAATACTTTTTTGCAATCATTAGGTTGAATAAATATATAGACAAAATATTCAACAGAATTGAAGAGAAATAAAATATTAAAAAAATTTTGATGACAAACTTATTCCTCTAGTGAAACTTTTTGATGACAAACTTATTCCTCTAGTAAAACTTAAGATAATAAAAAAAAATAAATTAAATTTTTCTTATCTCTTTTTTTTTTAAATTAAGAAATTATAATCTGAAGGTTTACCCCTTCCCAGTAAATTTAGAGATTGGGTGAGGTTACCTATTATGAAACTAACAAATCACAAATTAAACTCTTAGAACCTGAGCAGCTGGTATTTGTACCATAACCTTGAAACACATCTATGTTGGTAGCATGGAATCCAGCCAAAGAATCCCTATTTCTAACTCCTTATTGCCAATAATTAACAATATTATTATTTAATCTACAAGATTATCAGTAACAAAATTATTTCTACATTATGATTGCCAGGAATTAACAGCCTGTAAAGGCTGTTAAATAACAGATTACAACATTTTACATTTTCAGTTATTTTTCATCCAGGGGACCAGGGTAGAGTGGCTGACAGGAATGGTGGAGCCCAGGGTATAGTGGCCCAAAAGCATGGTAGAGCCCAGGAGGGAGTGGCCCACAGGCATGGTGGGGCTTAGGGTAGAGTTGCCCACAGGCATGTTGGAACACATACTTCTAAAGGTTAAAAAAAAAACTTAAACCTTTATTCTTGATGGTTTTTGATCACACCTTGCATGGTAAATTGTATAATTCATTATCTTCAGAGATATCATCAGAGATTCTGATCCACAATTTCTACTCAGTGATTTTTTTGTTTTTGTTCTGTTGTTGTTTTCTTCTGATTTATTTGTCCACCACTACCAACATTTCTGCTGTTGTCTGAATAGGAAAAAATCTAATTCCAAATTGATTCCCCAGTTTCACTTGCAGCATTGAGCTGCTATCATTACCATCCACTACTCACCAATCTATCCATATTTATTATTGATTTTGTTTTAATGAGTCACAATAATTTTGCTTGCAGTGGACTAATTAGATTAGTATTGATTGTTTCTACTTTGTGGTAGTTTTATCTACTTTCTTTCATTTTGCTTCCGATCCTTTCCACTAATTTAAACAAATTTTTAAAAAAATTTAATTTTAATAAAAAAAAAAAAAAATCCAGATACCATTATGCTAATCACTCTGAATATTACAAGCAACTTTTATCCTCATGATTATCATCATCCATTTAGAATCTAATGCTGGACAAAAGCCTTTAACAATTCTTTTTCCATTGATGTCTACAGAACAGAATTAACATTCTAATTATATACATATAATCAAAATACATATACACACATACAACATGTGTCTATAGGTGTGGGCATACAAAAATATAGTGTGACATGAAATTTAGTCATTGTGGCATTGAATCTGTGTTTACGCTGTCTTAAGTTAGGTCTATGTATGCTCTATTATTGATAATGAAAACTATATATATATATATATTAGTGTGTATTTGGACAGCAAATTTTCTTATAGGCATAATTTATAATTTATTGGTAGATAAGGATTCAGAGTTGATCTTTATGTTAGCAACAAAGATATCACAACTGAGGATGAAGGCTAGTTAATAATTGTCTAAAATATTTTGGACAATTATTAAGAAAAAAGGCTAAAAAGCTTAACTCTAAATCTCTGTCTGTTATCTTGACAAGATATACCAAACCTATATATATATCAGGGGCGGAGATGGGACTAGTGCTACTCGTGCCCGGCACAACCAATAACTCGGTCAATGTTATTCAAAATGGATTAAAAATCATCCATTAATTTCAAGCAAACATACTTAGTCTGATCTCAATTAAATTACGTATCTATTCAAGTTTTGATAACTAAGTAGCCAAAAGTTCATAAATATATCTGGGAATAATAGAACGATGCTGTTTTGAACAGATTGTCTTTGTCCGGCCACCGTCAGATTCATTGAACATCCCATAAAATCGGCTATAATGTTGAACGCCCGATCCGTGCCAGGCACTGTGCGACTGTTGATAGATATATTGGGAAGAGGGAGAGGGACAGAGAGAGAGAGAGGATAGCAGATTAGAGCAGTCGCCGATGTCATCATCATCGCTATGGTAAATGTTGGTTAAACTGCGTGTTTTCATTCGTTTTTTCACTAACAGATGTCTATTTCTTTAATGAATGTTGCATATATTACATTCTGTAACTAAAATTTGTTTATTTGAATACATTTTCAACAAATAATCTTTATTTTAAGCGAAATTGAAACTACTAGCTGTGTCTGTGTATATTGTCATCAGTTTCTTTATTCTAAGAAACATATTTTTCTCGTCATAGTAATGAACATCTTCTCTTTTCTTCTATACTTTTGAAAGGAAAAAAAATTATCTTATCTACTGTATTAACAAGACTACAAATTATATAGTATCTTGATTGTTTACAAAAAAAAAAAACACCATGCAAGGTACATTTGTCAATTTGTGCTATACAATGGAGAATCACACAATAGCAACTATGATGACTTACTTTGGGTCCACGGACCATGGGTTGGGAACTGAAGTTGACAGAGTGGGGGGCATGAGTAGCAAAAATAGGCTAGAGTCGCCACTGATATATATATATATATATATATATATATATATATATTTAATTTTTATTTTATTTAAAAATAAATAAATAAATGAAAAATATATATATACATATGTGTGTGTGTTGAAATGATAGATTGTAGTGAATCTGACAGTATGATAGAAATACATGGAAAGTTGGATAAATCAAACACTTAAATCAAATTTAGATGTGTGATATTTCATTAGGCTTTATTTCATTGAACTTCTTCAGACAGAGACCATTTTCTGAGTTTTTCTATTTAAAAGCATGTGAGGAGAAATAAGATGATGGAGGGGATATAGTTGTAGCAGGAAAGAAGGGAGGGATTTAAAGTCAAATGTATTGGGTTTCATTAAAGATTTTTTGTTTTGAAAGTAGAGATAGATTTTAGGGAGCTGATAAGAAAGAAGTAGGATTGGGTGAAAGGGGTTTCAGCATATCATGTTTCATGGAAAGATATTGTCTATATTGTGGTGCCTAGGGGGTAATTGGAGTGAGGGAGGGCTAGACATAAAGTGATGAGGAAAAGGAAAGGATTCTCATAAGTATGGTAGCACAGAGAGAAAAAAAAAAGTTTTTTCTATCCATTTTCAATTTTGATTTTGTTTTCGCTTAGTATGATGTTCACCAGGTAGGGTGAGATTTGGTAAAAACCTGGATGTTGTTTTATATGGTTTGTTTTGAAAATGACCGCAGTATCTTTGGGATTTTTTGCAGTGTATGGGTTTTATTAGGGTGGCTTCAGAAAAATTGAATGCGTTTGAGCTCTAATATGTGGGAGAAAAGGGCATTTCAATCATTTGTTTTGATTGGTTGTTTGCGTTCATAGATTTTTTTTTTCTAGTTTGTGTTAGGTTTCACCAATGAAATGTTTGTCACAATCTTTGCATGGGATGGAGTATATACCTGCGTGAGAAGTGGTTTTCTTGTTGGTCCGTTTTGTAATGTTTGTGAGGTTTTTAATGGTTTGTAATATGGTTTGTATGATTGCTATTCCTTACTTGTTAGTTTGTTGTAGAGTGTTATATTATGTGTGTTAGTGGGTAGAGAGATCGATCTATGGGTGATGGGGATAGTGGGGTTGGTTTTCTTTGGTTTATTTGATGAGTGTATCTTAAGAGCTTTTTTTCCTTGCATTTGATATGAAAACTTTTTTTGGTATTTTAGGCTTTTGAGGGAATGTTTGATGTATTCAAATTCTTCATTAAGGTATTGTGGGCAATATATTCTAAGTGCTCTTAGGTAAAAGCCAATTATGAGGCCTGTTTTGATTTTGTTGTTGTGGTGGGAGTAGAAATGTATGTAATTATTTTTGTTTTGTGAGGTTTGTGGTAGACTTTAAAAGTTAAACTGGCATGAGATTTAATAATTATAGTCAATATCTTTCCATGAAACATGATATGCCAAAACCCCTTTCACCCAATCCTACTTTTTTCTTATCAGATCTTTCAAAGCAAAAAATCTTTAATGAAACCCAATACATTTGACTTTAAATCCCTCCCTTCTTTCTTGCTACAACTATACCCCCTCCACCATCTTATCATTTCTCCTCATATTCTTTTAAATAGAAAAACTCTGAAAATGGTCTCTGTCTGAAGAAGTTCCATGAAATATCAAACATCTAAATTTGAGTTAAGTGTTTGATTTATCCAACTTTCCACATATTTTTATCATATATATATTACACACACACACACACACAATCTCTTAAGATATTTTGTTATATTGTGATATTTGCCCTACATTTGTTTCAAATGTGCACTTTCTTTTTTTAAGTAGAGGAATTATATTGTGAATTGAATTACCATGACCAGAAAATCCAGCGAACACTTACGCACGACATATGGAAAAACTGGATGTATGTCGGGTGTAAGTGTTCGCTGGATTTTCTGGTCATGGTAATTCAATTTGTTTCAAACTTTTGTGCAATGATTTTAGTCATCTTAGATTTCATCTGAATGAATTTACCAATTTTGTATGTGCATGTGAAAACCCAAACAGTGACATATATAGAAAAGCATTATATACATATATACACAGTGAAATATCACACACACACACACACAAAGTGGCATATCAAATAATCACATACATATTGTAACTTAAAAATAATATGGCAGGACCACCATAGCATTATCCCTTCCATTAATCTCTGAATCACTGTCTATCATAATGACAATGACCTTGTGAAACCATCTTAAAAAATGAAAAAGTTTTTGTGTCTTGTAGCTTTTTGCCACCTGAACAAATTTGGCACCTTAAACAATGAATTACCTTCTTTATATTTCTTACTTTGCTTCATACTACCTCTGGCAAAAAATATGAAATTAGCACACTTAGAGGATGTTCAATTAGATTTCATTCATGTAGTAATAATAACAGATAAGATGCAAAACATTTTTTTTATTTAATAACATTAGGGCTTTATAAAATATTACCTATCAAAGTTGATCAAATTATTTAAATCATGGGTAGAAATTTTTTTCCAACTTATGCAGAGGATAATATCGAACTTATTGACAAAAGAAATTAGAATATTTAGTTGTCCCTCTTCGAGCTTTTATGATAGCCATAGTTCTTTTAGGCATGGGTTTCTCTAATCTAAAGCAATATTCTTTATCAACGAGGTTACAACTTTTCTGAATCGCAGTTAATAAATCTTCTTTTGAGGATGGAGTACTCATATAGACCTTTTTTTTTTCTTTTTAAGAAATTTCCATCATAAATTTTCAATTGGATTTAGATCCGGGCTGTTCACTAACCATATCATTGATTTTATATGACTTTCCTGAAAAAATGTTTTCTTCTGTGACAGTATGTATATCATCTTAAAAAATGATTTTATCATTTAAATAATTTAATCTAGTTTATTTAAGATATATTTTATGAAGCCAGAACATTCAGCTATCAAATAAAAATGTTTTGCATCTTATCTGTTATTAGTTTATGTACAGCTAAATAAAAAAAACCCTAAGTGAACATCCTCTAAATGCACTAATTTAATAATTTTTGCCAGGAGTAGTATTGTGGTGATACAACTCTTCTTACCAAACAAGGGGGTGATTCTACTTCCAATCTGCTGGTCAGATATAACTTCGGATGACATGACTGATTTGTTATCTGCCCACATTTTTTAAGATTCAAATAACTGATTACTCACTAGTCAGTGATGCCAGTCATTGAGTAAATGAATGAGACCACACAATTAAGAAAGTAAAAAAAATACAAGTCAATGCCAAGAAACAGAGAACAAAACAAAGCTAGCAAAATAATACTCAGTGTGAAAAAAAAATGTCTTTCAAAAATAATACATATATTCACCCATCCCAGAGGTCATGAGTTTTAGTCAGAGACTAGTTCATGAATTAACAGTCTGTCAATTCTTGTACAAGTTTTAGGTATTTCTATTCTCACTGTCTGTAGTCTGGTGCAAGGCAATCTTAAATGGCGGTTATGTTTGCTTTCCTCAATCCTTGTTACTATTTCACAAGCGCTTATTACATTAAGCTTCTTTGCTTTTTTTATAGTATTGTATTATAGTTGACTTTCTTTGCTTTCAATACACAGGGCAGTCTGGTACAAAGTGATTTCGAGATATGTGTAATGTTAATTTTGCCTCACTTTGTTTTTTTAGCAAGTCTGGTAAAAGAGCGTCTGAGTATCATATTGGTTCACAACATGTCATATTATCTTAGTTCTCTTCGTTTTCTATACCCAATGTAGTCTGGTAGAAGGTCAGGTTTCAGAGCAATAGGGAATTCAACTTGCATTCTCTCCTCAAGACTCTTCTTACGTCCTCTTAATTCCCTTTGTATTTTCTATATCCAAGGAAGTCTGGTAAGAGGCTTTCTTGAGGTGTCATATTTTCACACTTACTTTTTGTTTCTTTATCTCCACAAGTCTGGCACAAGGGCATCTCTCGTCTGCTCTGCACAGGTCTCTAAAGTATCATAACTTGATTTCTATTCACTTCTTTATCTCCATGGGTCTAGTACAAGGTTACTTCAAGGTGTTAGATTATTTCAGCTTTACTTCCCTTTTCTACATTAATGAGACTGGCACAAAGGCATCTCAAGGCATTGCATTATCTCAGGTTTCCTTTCACTTTTCTACTTTCACATCCACTCTGAGTAGTCTGACACAAGGTCAGAGCCAAGAGAGCATGAAATCTAGTAGCTGCCTCTTGCTTATCTTCTTCTGTGAGGAACAACTCCTGTCATTTCATATATATCTTCATCTGAGGGGTGGTATGGGAGAACAAAAAAAAAAAAAAAAAAAAAAATCAATTTTCTCCTAATTTGGATTTCATTAATTTTCTGCTGCCATGTATAATTATGGGATTTTTTAGAAAAATAAATTCTATATTTAAAATTAGGAAAAAGGTTCATTATGATTTTAGATGAGTCACTTTTGTTAATTGATGGCTCCTGGCTTTGATCTGGATTCAACTTTTTCACTTCAAATTCTCCAGAACACAGCGATATGTCAAAACAATTTACCTAACTTCTCATGGATTTAGTTTAATGAATATTACATTTGTTTTACCTTGTTCCCCCCCCCAATAACAATTCATTTTTGTCAAATTTCTTTCTCATCAAAATAACAATATTTATCGACACTTCATTGTAAAAACTAATTACACCATGACACATCTGTGATGTATTACTCTATCCTTCCAAAATCCAAATCATTTTTCCCCCCTCTCTGCTTAATAAAATTTCTCTGACTGGTCTCCAACCCTCTATATGCTGATCATATTTTTTTTCTTAAATAAAATCACCTTCCACTAGATCTATCCCTATCCTATATATTGGAATACACATGTATCTTGGAATGTAGATAGAAATATTTTTCTGCTTCTATCATTCTATTGGCCTTGAATAACCGTGTGACATTCCAGACATCCAAACAACAGACCAAAGGTAGACATTTGATGAGTTATAAGAAATGCTAAATGTAGTCAAATAACTATTTGCATTGTCTTGTTATGAGCATATAATTAGATAATAAAATCTAAATATCTTTTCTGACTAAGATTGACTAAATGTGTTTACTCACAGTTTTAATTAGTGGATTCATTTACATGGATTTACACTGATAGAAGAAGAGCAAATAAATAGATAATAAAATTTATGGAAATGACAAATGTCTTTTTCACCTACTAAGTACATGTTTAATTAGGGTTTAAAAATCTTGGGTTATTTTGAGTGGAGAAGGGGTGGGTAGATTTTGGGGTTTGATAGTCAAGCATTCAGTCCTAGGATTGAATACAGTCTCATTCTGTTTCCCAAGTTGCTGGTTGGAGAATGATTGTCTGTAACACTATGAGAAAACAAAGCTATTTGATATAAATAGAACATCCCAACTCCCAAGAAACTTTTAACATTGAGGACTGACTCAAGCTGTAACCTAACGTTGATAAAAAAAACATTTTAAACACCTATGATGCTCTTTTTTATTCATTTTTTGCTATCATGTTAATCTAATCATTTTTGTTAATTTCTTCACAGATTAAACTACACAGGGTGTAAGTCCACACTAGTTTAAACATCTATATATCTCTATATTCTCATTGTGTGTTTGTGTGTGTAAAAAAAAATATTGAAATTGAATTTTAAAATTTAAATGAAGATATATACACTGTAAAGTAAAATAAAGTGATGAAGTCTAGACAAGATATCTAGCAAAATTAATAAATCATTATATGATGATCAGCTGAATAGTTCATAGGCTGAACAAGATATTCTCATGGAATGTGACCAAATGGGGTTTATTTTTCAACATAGTTCCCTCTTGCAGTCACATGTCTTCCATCGGTGTTGCAGTGCTTAGATTCCACTGATCAAAAAAGGTAACAGTAGATATGACATCAGCCTATGAACTTTTCTGTCCCCTCAAATAAAAACATTTCATCTTCAATCAGAAAAGTGCTCAAATACTGGCCAGTAGAGCAGGATAAAACCTAAAATAAATGTTTTCTAACGTCCTAATAACTCTAAGTTCTGTGTATTTATAAAAACAAAACAAAAAAAACAAAAAAAAAAACGAAACATGCAGCTGTCAGGATATTTTTAGAGAGTAATCAAACTGCATTTCATCCACCCTAATGAGGTCAATATTCAGACCACTCATCTGACAATATGACATTCATTGGTCGGTTTTTGCCTCACTTTGTATATATTCTTGTTTACTAGAATATAATTTTCTTTCAAGACAAATTTAAAATAAAATGAAGACATGTTCACAGCTGAGCAAGTTAGATAATAGAGCAATAATTTTGGGGGTGGGGGTGGTGGGGGGTCTGGTTCTAGTCTTGATACATTTTTGACAAAATAGAATTGTGCAAATAAATTATCTTTCCTATACTTACCAGACCCATCCCCTAACTTTGGAAGACTTTCTTGTTTCTTTAAAAACTGTAAATTCATCTTCAGGTTAAAATCATATGAGAAGGAGGACATTAAAGGAACAAATGGTGCAGCTTCATCAAAATAGTTTCAAAAGTGCTTTGAATAATGGAAAATTGGCATGCTGAATACCAGGGGACAATTTTGAAAGAAAATTACTATTTCATTCATTGTTAATTTCTGTATCAATAAATGCTGTGTCAGTCTCAATACTTTCTGAAGTCACCTTGTATATCAAACAGTTAAATATATTTCGTATTATCCACATGTGCTTTGTCAGCAGCTTTGAACCTTAAGAAGATAAAAGAGGTTACTTGAGCTACAGATTAGTTGACTGACTATATAAAGAATACCAGACCCTTTCTGTTAATTCTAATGTAAACTTTTAGGGCTATATAGAGGGAGAAAATGAGATTAACCCATTTTATTAATCTGCATTTTAAAAAGAAATTATCTGATCTCAGATTATTGATTTAACACAAAGGATTACTTGGCAGAATTTTCTCCTCCTCCTCTTGTTATCACCATTCTTCAATGAATAAGACAAAAATTACTTCAATCAACAATTTTTCTATTTTTTATGCCCAATAAACAGGTGTACAATACCTGACAGCTACTAAAAATCACATCATCTACTCATCATACTAAAAACCTTAACTCTGTATTGAAATCTCACTCCACCATTTTTTATTTTATTCATTTTTGGTTTGGTTTGGTTTGGTTTGGTTTGGTTTGGTTTATTATTCTACTTGTGTTGTAACTAATTTGTTCAACATAAAAAAAACAATTTGTATTAATATCGTTGTAAGTAGCTAATTACCTTTATCTGTAAAAATTTTGGTTTGGTTGATTCTTTTAATGGCGTATCAACTCTATATGAGTTATTTAATACCAAAATTTGATTCATTGGTAAATTTTTTATTACAATCATATTTTCAATCAATGTTTACAATGTTTCATTTAATCTTTTCTTTAATAGCATTTTTTTTATTTGTCTATAATAATAGTCATTTGCCAACACAATTATAAGGTATCAAGAATTCCTATCTCATATAAATAACGTGCAAACAGTTAACAAAGTTTCAAACATCCAATAAGATCAATTTTTAAACAGATCTATATGACCCATACTCTAACAGATACTACCACTCCAAGTCAGAGAGGACCTGGGTGTAATGGCAATAAAATGATGACTCTACATTTCACAGAGTTCCAAAATTACAACCTCACCATCAAATGCAGTTTACCTAGAATGCCTCTTTTTTGTGGGAGGGGGCAGGAGTCATATCCCGCTGCAGAGGGTACATTGGAATATTTTAAATCCAATTAATAAGGGGAGTTATTGTAAGGAATTCCTTAGCCTTCAGTAAGTAAAGAAACAGAGTCTGACAACTTTTAAAAAGGGATCAAACTGTTTATATCAATTAACTATGTGACACAAATTATGTTATTTCTTAATAGTTTATGTTATAAAATCATTGAAAATGGTCATTATTCCCTTCTAACTTAACTTTTGTGTCCTGGATAATGAAATTTAGTAATCTTTTTTCTAAGGAAAAACAGGCAAATTTGCAAATTTTCATTTCCAAAAGGTCTGAATAAAAACAACAACTGGATAAAATTTAAGTTCTAGAAAATCCTCAATCAGCTTCTCATCAGCACTGAATCTACTTGGAATATTCTGGAAAATAGGTAAATTTGCAAATTTTGGCACTTTGGTAATAAAAGCAAAGTTTGATGAGAAAAAAGGGAGGGGATTTTCAATTTACTTTAGGCATAAGGAATTGTAAAATAACTCTTTCTGCCCAAGAATAAAAAGTTTAAATTTTGTTATATAGTGTTTATGTTCACTGTGTGTGTGTGTGTGTGTGTGTGTGTGTGTGTGTGTATATATATATATATTTATTATAGAAAATAAAATTTTAAATAAAAAACTTCAAGTTAATTTTTTTCAGTTAATGACTAGCTAACAACAGTGATTTTGATATATGATGTGAATTTCCAATCAATACTTTCCAAGTAAGAGGGAAATTTACTCATGATGAACAACTTCCTTACATTGATAAATGCAGTATGGCAGAAGATGAGGAGGAGAGCCAAGAAAGTGATGAAGATGAAGTTAAGGATCTGTCTTTATTCAGGAAAAGATAAAAGTCACATCGAACACAGAATCTCAATATCATTCTGTGTACTTTTCAAAACAGTCATCACTCAAGGTATGTAGCAAACACACTTGTCAGGCAAGTCTATCAGTTTATTTATTTATTACTTCACTGGCAAACCACAGGAAATTAGAAAACTAGATAATTTCTGGCTCAATTCCAGAGAGCTTAATTTCATTACTAGAAATGAAGTATTTTAGCATTTGCAATGTCATTGAATATTAACTATATCTAAAAAAATTTTTTTACCCTTTTCCTTTTTAGGAAAAGTATATATATCACTGACACCTGTTCAATGTAAATCAAATAACTTTTAATATCATCCAGATTGTAATAATCTGCCTGTGCATAAGCTAGAGCACCAAAAGTGTAAAAATGAACTCTCTCAGATGATGCATGTGTTATGTAATATGTATATATTTACTGAACCCCTCTGCTATGGACAGGTTGTGATACAAGGTTAATTTCTGGCTCACTCCCAGTGAAATTAATTTCATTACTAGCAATAAAGTATTTCAGCATTTGCAAAAGCAGTGAATATTATCATAATTTTTCTTTTCTTTTTTATTTGTCAATTTTTTTTCCCCCACGTTTATATTTTAGGAAAAAGAAAAACACCTGTTCGATGCAAAGCAAATCAAATAACTTTTAATATCACCCAAAGATTGATTATCTTTGCTGTATGTAAATTGGAGTGCCAAAAGTATAAAAACATACTTTCTCAGATGATGCATGTGTATTTACCAAACCCCTCCATTATGGACAGCACATTTTCTAAACACAATAAGGCTAGTGTGAATTCAAAGTTTCTTTTCCTTAGGCTGGTTGCTGTACTAACACTGAAACCCCCAGTTTACAATTTATCCATAGCTAGAGAGAAAGGAAATGGATTAATGCCTTTCCTAAGGGCATTAGCATGAAGTGAAATGCAAACAGCTTAAACCAACAAAAATGACATGTCATAGCAAAATATCTGAGGAATACATTTCAAAAGCTCAACATAGAGAAGAAATGAATATTATATATATATATACATACATTCATACTAATACACACAGGTGTGTGTAATTTATTTTGAAAAATCAAGAATGACTGCATACTTGAAAATAGGTTTTTAGATGCAAAGTTTTGTATGCACAACACTTAGTCTGTTGCTTTTATGGCATGTCAAACCTTGTTGGGTTATTTGATGCTCGAGACCATTTTTTTGTTTGTTTTTGTCAACTCGATTGACAAAATTAAAGAGAATGGCTTCGAACTGAGAAAGAAAAGAAGCAAAAGGTACCCCGCAACAACAATTACCGACGCCGACTACGCCGATGACATAGCGATACTGGCAAATACACCTGACCAAGCCGAAACACTACTGCATAGTTTGGAACGAGCAGCAGCAAGCATAGGCCTCTATGTTAATGCACACAAAACGGAATACATGTGCTATAACCAAACGGGGGACATCTCCACTCTAGAAGGAGCCCCTCTTAAACTAGTAGACAAATTCACTTACCTAGGAAGCAGCGTCGAATCAACCGAAAAGGACATCGAAACGAGGTTAACGAAAGCATGGACAGCTATCAATAGGCTATCAATTATATGGAAATCAGACCTAACCGATAAAATGAAACGCAGTTTCTTCCAGGCAGCGGTCACATTGATACTGCTATATGGCTGCACTACATGGACGCTAACAAAACGGCTGGAGAAGAAGCTAGATGGCAATTACACAAGAATGCTGCGTGCAATCCTGAACAAGTCCTGGCAGCAACACCCCACAAGACACCAACTGTACGGCCACCTGCCCCCTATCACGAAAACTATTCAAGTTAGAAGAACCAGACATGCAGGACACTGCTGGAGAAGTAGGGACGAACTCATAAGAGATGTACTCTTATGGATCCCCACACATGGCCGCGCAAAAGCAGGATGACCAGCACGAACATACATTCAACAGCTATGTGAGGATACAGGATGTTGTCCTGAAGACCTACCTAGGGCGATGAACGATAGGGAGGAATGGCGAGAGAGGGTCAGGGATATCCGTGCTACCAGCACGATATGATGATGATGATGATGATGATGTGGTTTAAAGTAACTATTTTTATTTAATGATATTCATTTGTTTGTACAGCCATATAATTTCAAGTATTCCAATCTAATATTAATAATTTACAGTTATAGAGTTTCAAATATTTCAAGCAATTATGTTTTGGTTTCTTTGTTTAAATGATATATCAACTTTCATGGGTTATTTAATGCCAAACCGATCCTTTCAGAAGAACAACGGTGATACTATTAAACCCACAGCTAAAAGGATAAGGGGGGGTTCATACCTTTCCCAAGGGTATTAATCCAAAAGTGAATGTAAGAGCATGATTGGACTTTAAATTCGTTTACTTAGAGGCTGAAATCCAGCACTTCAGCCATTACATCATGGGAACTCTCAAGCAATTATATGGTTACAAGTAACTAATAAGCCTTTGTAAACAATTATAGCTTTAAGTAACTATTCTTAATACAAATAATTAATACATAAATAGTTTCATGAAACAATTCCTATGTTGCAAAAAGAAAACACACTGGTTGAACAGGAGATCAGACAAAGAATCCGGACAATCCAGACCACAGCACTGTTAGAATTAGCTAAAATACTTATAGTAAAGTCCTGGAGACCTGAGCAGACTTGTTGTTACTCAGACTTCAGTTAAAACTAGTGTGAAAAACTTGCAAGAAGTAAAATAATAATCATTTGTTTGCATACAGTTATATCTGACACAAATAATTTGAACAAGTAACTAATAATAAACTTTGTCAAAGCAGGTACTGTAAGCAACAGGAGGCCTATAAAGCAAACTAAACAAAACTTAGAAAATAACAAGAAAGGAAGAAGTTAAGCTTTAATGAAACAGTTCAATACTTAAATGGGTGACCTCACTGTAACAGTAGGAACTGTAAGCAACCAGAGATCTATGTACCAAACTAAGTAAAGCTTAGTAAATAACAAGAAAAAAAAGTTAGTTAAGCAATGATGAACCTGCTCAGTATGTAAAATGGGTGACCACTAAGTCAAAGCAGATGCTGTAAGCAAGTTGAAGCCTGTGTGCCAGAAACAGAATCATAAACTCATACCTCAACTAGGGTTGTCACACCTATAACCACAGCATCTCTTGTGGGTCACACAGGACATCAGAGAACCCACAGAAGATATGTGAAATGCTTCTAAATATTCATTTGAAAAATCATGAAGGTATGCAATAATGGATTCCATTTTGAAATCACTTTGCACATGATTTGAATGTGTAAGTAATCATCATCATCATAATTGTTTAATTACTTTAGCTTTTTGGAGAAAGGAAACCTCCTCAGCACAAGTACCAATCTGTTATTTTATTTTAGCAGAAACGAAACAAGAATTTATTACAGTTTAAGTGTTAATCTAATCTTGGATCAAGACTAACAAACATTTAGGTCAAGATTTAGTTGAGGTAAGTTAGCCATTTCATAGGGAAAAAATTTTCTGAAGTAATTTTTGAATCAACAAAAGTATACTACTCCAAATTTTTATAAAAACTTGATTTTCGTCTCACCCAAATAACCAGAATTTTATCTTTTCTAGTGGAACATAAAACAATCAAAATGGATATCATTAGGTATTATTTATCACCAAACTCTACTCTATTAAAACCAATTTGACCAAAATATAAATACATAATTGTTCAAAAATAAATACACCCCATATTTATAAAGTTTTATTTTTGGTTACATAAGTGTTGCAATTATATTTTCATTTTTCATTAATTTCATTATTTTTCATTAGCAAAATGGTTGAAGATAATTTTAAAAAATTTGTACTTTGATAATTCTGATGGCAAATTTGAAGGATTTGAGCCTGAAAACATTTCCATTATGATGTTGAGTTCAATGACTATGCAGTGATATGAAAATATTTGATTATATGTGAACCAAAAAATATCCAAATACAATAAATAGTGAATATGGATAAAAAAAAAATGATTTAGTTAATATTTGTATACATAACTTGTCAGTTTTAGCCAATTTTAACATATCAATTTAGTATCTTTTTGTTAGTGTGCAAAAATTTAAATCAGCATAATGATAGTTAACTTACAATTTTTTAAAATATGTTACCCTATTACATTAGCCTGGTACGAGACTAGAACTATGGACATTGTAATTCAAAAGCCAGTGTTAGAATGTTGTCCAACATTTATGATTTAGCAAAGAAAAGAAAAAAATAACAAGCCAAATCAACCTGGCATGAGATTTGAACCATAGAATTTATTTTTCATCTATTTGTACTATAACTATTTATTTTTCATCTATTTGTACTATAACTATTTATTTGTACTATAACTAATTTATTTTTCATCTATTTGTACTATAACTCAAAGCTTTTAAACGCTTTGAGTTATAGTACAAATAGATGAAAAAGTAAAAAACACTTAGAATTCAATGTAACTTTGAGTTCCTCTTTCAGGAGAAAGAAAATGATCTTTCTCAGAGCATTAGGCAAACCCGTTAATCAAATTAAGAATTTCTTGTACCTACATCCATAATTCAGATCAGATGGAGTTGACGCTGGCGTCAGTGTTCATTTTACACTTACTTTATCCAGCATTAACAAAATGGTATTTTAATGACTCTCCAATATTGACTAATATTAAAAAAGAAAAAATACACTTAGCCTCCTCCTCTTCCTCCTAAGTTGAGTGTGTTGTCTGGGTTTTAAGTGTGAACGCTGTTCAATTGACTAAGAGTTGGGCAGGAATGAGATTTATTTCCCATCAAAATTCAATATACATGGAAGATTTTTATATGGCATGATGGAGGGGGAGGCTGGTGTATTTGCTGTTAAGGGTGGTCAGTGTTCGAGACCTGGTAGACAAAGGATTGTAAAGACTGATTTTCTAGGTAGGGTTTTCCTTTTTGGAAAACTGATGCAACACAATCTTCCTATACACCTTTATATGCCTAGCTGAGATATTAATGACCTCCATAATATCAGTTCCATTTTTCTAATAAAGGTTCTTCCATAGAAGTGTTAACGTTTTTTTTTTTTAAATTTTTGAGGAAAAATGTATTATGTTTTTAAATCATCTGATATGTTAAAATGAAATAAAAAAGCAAAAAACTCCACTTAATCAACAATTGTAAAGTCCAATGTTTTGTGGACAGTACTTAACATTGTGAACCTTTTAATATTTTAGATTTTAAATCAGCTCTGCTTCATGAATACATTGAGCTCTTTTGAAATATTTTTTCTCATATTCTGAACAAACTTTATCCAGAAACATTTACATATGCATAAAAAAAATTTCTTGTTTGGTTTATTTGTTTGACAGCCTATCAACAACTAATGAGTTATTCAATGCCAAAATTTTATTCATATGTAAATGTTTCATTGTAATAATAACTGTTTTTAATGCTCTACTTATATTTTTATTTATATCATTTATTTGCAAGTAGTTATATGATATCAAGTATTCCAATCTAGTACTAATAATTCAAGCATTTATACAGTGTCAAGAAACTATTTCAATTTAATAAACATTTGTTTGAACACACTTATATAGTTTCACATATTCCTATCTAATACTAATAATTTGTACACTATTATATGGTTTTAAGTATTTTAAGCAATTATATGGTTTCAAGTAACTAATAATAGATTCCTCTTTTCAGGTAATCACACACTTGCTTTATTCTTTAAAGTATTTCCAATCTAATAATGATAATTTAGTTTTTTTTTAATGGCATATGGTTTATCTAATGCTAAGATTTGATTAATTTGTAAATGTCTGATTATAATCAAAACTATATTTCCAATACACCAATGTAATTTTTTCCTTTTTTTTTTTAAATTGCACTTTTTTTTTGGTTGCAGTAGCTATTCCTATTAAATAATTATCATTTAGTTTGCATACAGTTGTATGATTTCAAGCATTCCTATCAAACACTAATATTTTTCAGAGATTTATTTGACCAATAGATAGGACCCTAACATTTACTATCACTCGAGGTCAAAGTGGAGATGGGAGTATTAACAATGAATGGGTACTCCAAACTCGCCAAACCTCCAGAACTGAAGCCTCACCACCAGATGCAGGACAGGACATAAAATGTTGTAGTCTGAATGCATATATATGAGATTGTCATAAAAACATCCTCATTTTACATCACTGCTTGGTTGTCCCCTCCCCCCATAAACCTATCCTTTATAAACATACTGGCCTTCCTTTTATTGTATCTTTGCATCTGTTAATGATTATTGCATAATGAGGAAAACTAATTTGCATATTCAGTTTTGAAAATTAAATTGTGACAAATTTCTTCTCTTTTTTTTTGTATTTATTTCCAATCAGATCTTTTGAAATTAATCTTTGTTTTTTTTAAGTTGATTTTATTTGTTGATAGCTTTTCTAATTAAATTTCTTAGACAAATAAAACCATTTTCTATCCTCAAGCTGCTAGTAGCCCTGATTTCATAACTTTAACCTAAAAAACAAAGCAACTGCTTCCATTTAAAAGAAAAGAAAAAAAAAATTTAATTATTCAAGAAATTTAACAAATCTGAAATGAAATTTCTGCTTGGTTGGTTTTGTCATATCAACACATGGGTTATTTAAAGCCAAAGTCTTTTAAAAAAAACAAATAGTTTCAAGTAACTATTCTTATTTAAAAATAGCAGGGTGAATAAAAAATTTTGCAATATTTTGTTGTGTTAGTTAGTAGGATATATACCACATGACCAAAGCAGTTCAAGCTGTGGGAGGTACTCAGTTTAATTGGTAATATATTAGTAGTCAGTGTGCTGATATGTTGAGCATTACTTCACTGTGTGTGTGATTTGAAAGCTGCTTTTTGGGAATTAGATTATAATTTAGTATTTATAAGTTTAAATGGACCATAATGCCACAGAAGTAATCAAATACATTTGTTGTGCAGGAAATGAAGGCACATTTGATAACAGTAGAGTAACCAGATGGTTGCAAGAACCTTGACAATAAGGCAAAGTTACCTAGGCCTAAAACTATGGAATCCAAGGATCCAAGCCAGAGAGGCAAACTCAGAGGGTATTAGGTGGACTCAGCACCTCATAGTCCAGTGTAGTTCATAACCTTCATAATCTTGGCAAAAGCATCTAGAGTTATTTAATTGTGCTTCCCATTACAAACTTTTGACTCACCTAATAATAATCATTTGTTTGTATACAGTTTCAAATATTCCTATCACTTACTATTGTAACATAATATCATAGGTCCAAGTTATAAAGAGAAAAATAGGCTAATTTCTGGGGAAGGAGAGAGAGAGAGAAGAAAAAAGTCAGATGAAAAGTCAGACAGAATCTAAGGGAAAGGCCACCTGACCTTTAACTCAGGCTAAAGGCTGGTTGTAGGTCAACCAGTCACAAGTGAAGGAAGCTGACTACAGTCAGTTGAACACTAGCCATGAAGATGTAAGGACAGATAAAAATTTACGAGCCCCATTTTGGAGGTGAGCTCTAAAAGGGGGGTCGCAGACCAGACGTAAATCTGTGAAGATGAAACCAGCTAACAAGCATGCTAGAACTACAACAGAAAGCCAAGAAGAAAATTCAAGGTCTGTGTCTGCTCTTTCTCCTCATGACATATTTGTCTTTGTCCAGCTAACACGGTCAACTCAACTTTCATACTCTCTTTCTTTCTCCTGGCAACTATTTAAAAATTGTAGTAGCAAGTAAATTCTGTGTTTGTCAACTTTTCCCATAGCAAGGGCGTTTAACTACTACTTAAGACAGTGATACAGCTATTAAGCATGTGGTTGGTTGGTTGGTTGCTTGGGTTTATGGCATATCAAACTTTGTAGGTTATTTAATGCCAAATTCATTTTCATACAAACAATTCAGTTTAGCTTGAGAACACGGTTCAATTGTCAAAAACATTTCTATTTCAAGCTATTCAGTTTATTTAAACAGTTCTAATTCAAACAATTTGATTTAGTATAAATATAGATTTTGTTTATACACAGTTAAATGTCAAAAGAATTCTATATTAAACAATTCAGTTTAGTGTAAGTACAGTTTCAATATCAAAAACAGCTCTATTTCAAACAATTCAGTTTAGCATAAATATGCAGTTTAATTGTTAAAAATATTTCTATTTCAAGCTATTCAGTTTAGTCGAGCAGTTCTAATTTAAGCAATTCAGTTAAGCATAAGTATGCAGTTTAGTTCAATTTAACCCATAGATAGGGCCCTATCAGGTGCTACCATTCTGGGCCAGAGTGAACCTGGGAGCGATGGCAATGAGGGGCACTTCACATTCCCCAAAGCTCCAGCATCACTGGAACCTCACCATCAGATTGTTTAGTGTCATATCCAAGAGACTTGTTGTGTGTGTGTGGAGTCTTACCCCCACTGCAGAGATGCAGTTAGTGTATTCTACAGTCCCAGCTGTCTGGGCAAGTGTGTGTGTGTGTGTGTGTGTGTGTGTGTGTGTGTGTGTGTGTGTGTGTGTGTGTGTGAGAGAGAGTTAATGTCAAAACAGTTTTATTTCAGATAATTCTGTTTAGCATAAGTATACAGTTTAGCTGTCAAAACAGTTCTATTTCAAGCAATTCAGTTTAGCAAAAGTATGTAGTTTAAATGTCAAAACAGTTCTATTTTAAACAATTCAGTTTAGCCAAAATACACAGTTTAAAAGCAAAAAACAGTAAAGTCAAGAAACCATGGTTTTGTCCTATTTAACCCATAGATAGGACCCTTATCAAGGTGCTAACACTCCAGGCCAGAGTGGACATAGGAGCAATGGCAATGAGGGTGTATTCCGCATTTCCCAAAGCTTCAGCATTACTGGAACTTCACCATCAGATTGTTTCGTGTCATATCCGGGAGAAGTAGTTGGTGTATTCTACAGCCCCAATCAACTGGTCAATAAGCATGTGGTGGTACAACGTCCTATCTAGTGCAGTAACTTTACAATGTTTATTTGGTACCATCATGGTACACTATTTCCAATCTAATACAAATAATTTACAAGCATTTATATGGTTTCAAGTAATTAAAAATAATCATCCTTTGTAAAGAATTATAGCTTGTTATAACTGTTCTAAAAAACAATTTATTTGCACACAGTTATACAGTATTAAGTATTAATATCAAACAATTTTCAGACAGATCTATTTGATCCGTAGATGGGTTGGGTTTTTTTTTGTCATATCACTTCTTGAAGTCAGTCTTTTTTTCTTTTTTTTTAAAGACAATTATATAATTTCAAGTAAATACTGTTAATCATTTATAAAAAGCTCAACAGAAAGAACTGGGTCCTTTCTGAAATGTTTACTTAAAAAGTTTTTGTTAAGAAAAAATCTAATTTACTCTATTTTTATTAATCTATTGATTTTATTCTTTACAACTAAGCAATGCAAGAAACTATATAAATATTAAGTTCCCCCAATAATATAATTATAGATCATAATAATAAGCAATTTTTTCTGTTTCTTTCTATTAAATGTTTTTTGCAGGTGTTCTGAGACAGCCTTGCATATTCATGCAGTGAGTTATAGTGTGATATAATGGAAGAATGACAAAAGTATGGGCCAAAAGGTGAGTGACATTCTACCAGCACACAACTCATGTTAATTTTGGGGTGAAAAGCTGAGAGTAAACATTCACTGAATTCATTCAGTGAAAAGGGCATTTTAATGGGCAAATATTTTTTGTAAAGTTAATCTTTTCCGGAAAATTTCCTGAAATCTCGACAAAATGTCATCTTGATACTTTTTTTAATAAAATTAATTCCCTAGAGAAATTTTTGAGAAATATTTATGCTTCAATAGGAACTTTAGCATTGGTGCACAAACTCTGAAAAGAAACACCAGAAAACATTTGAAATTAGTTTTCAATGCATTCTGATAGGGAAACCCGTATTCAATGGATGCATACAGTAAAATCCTTTTCAAAGCATTCATATTACAAAAACCCTTTCCAGTGAATTCCTATAGTAAAACTTTTTCCATAGCATTCTTATAGTAAAACCCTTTCCAATGTTTTCCAAACTTTTTTAGTTCATAGTAAAGTACACAAAAAGATTTTATAAAATGAATGTATAGGAAATGGTTTCCTTGAGTAAAACATGAGAATAGTAGCATATCCTGTAACAATAACCATCTCTCTCTCTCTCTCTCTCTATATATATATATATATATATATATAGAGAGAGAGAGAGAGAGAGACACACACACACACACACACAGATATTTTGGCATTATGTATGTGACATTAACACTAAAATAAACTGTAAAAAACAAGATAATAGATTCATTAAGCCTAATTTATACAACCAATCAACCAACTAATAAGGTCACTGAAGTTTAGTAGCAATGAGGCGGCTCAGAACTTAGATGGGTAACCACTTAAAAATTAGCAAGTACTGTAAGCAAAGTGAGACTTTTGTGTCAGACTAAGCATATATATATATATATATATATATATATATATGATAATGTATAAAGCCAATAAAAGTCAGACACAGATGACAAATCAAAGTGAAGAAAGTGAATGGTATGAAAAAGTGGTAGTTCAGTGAGTGGGTACAGGGGAAGAGAATTATCAACTCAAAATGACGCAAATCATTTTTCATTTTTTATATTGTTTATTTGCAAAAATGTTTAATGGATGGAAAGGGAAATATACAGTGTAGTCTCAAACAAATCTTCTGGAGTATGAAGTGAGTGCATGAACATAGATATACAAGGGGGTTACTCAAAACATTCAATGCGAATTTGACTTCTGACAACTCAAATTCAGTCTTCCCCTTCCAACAAAAATCACATACCCGTGTGTGTGTGTGTGTGTGTGTGTGTGTAAAAACATATATATGTATACATTTGTATGTGAATATAAATTAAGATAGTGTAGACACAGTGTCAACGGTGCTTGGCAACTGTCAGTTTCTCACCAATGCATTCATCAAGCCAAGAACACTTGAACTGATGAATGTACAGGCAAAAAACTGACAGTTGTTAAGCACCATTGACTGTGTCCCTGCTACCCTAACTTAAATATATATGCTCTACCAATGATATTGAGTACTATTTATAAATATAACAAACTACATCATATATATATATATAAGATATATAAAATATATTAAAGTAATAGACTATGAGTACATATTATATATGTAGATAGATAGATCATGAGGTGTGTTCATCAAGAAGTATCAAGACAGAAATGAACAATCAATCAAATGTTAATTTTCTTCAGAATAGTTCTCAATGAAATCAATATACTTATTCCAGGAAGTTTTTTATTGGTTGAGGCACCTCCAAAACTCCTCTTATGACATTATTTAAAGCTGTGCCATTATATTTCTTTCCATGGTTTCTACATCCTCAAATGTTCCATTTGATGTGCATTTTGGGTCTAGGAAAGAGGAAAAAGTCACATGTTGCTAGGGATTCTCATGAGTATGAAGTCTGTTGTATTTGCACTATCTGATGTTTTGCCAAAAAATGCTGTTCCTTTTTCAAATTGGTACTGATTTGGCAGGACTTCAATTAAGACTTCAGCAGTTTAAACATTCATTTATCATAGAAGCTGTTGAGTGAAGCACATGTTTTCATTTATACTTGAAACTTTAATAAATTACAAGCATCAGTTTAGATACTTTCTGGTCACACCTCACACACACATACATACACACACACACACTTGCCCGGTTTGCTGAGGCTGCAGAATACACTGACTGCATTTCTGCAAAGGGGTAAAACCCTGCTAACCAGTGTCTTGGATATGACATAAAACACTCTCATAGTGAGGTTCCAGTAATACTGGAGCTTTGGGAAATGTGGAGTACTCCTTCATTGCCATCACTCCCAGGTCCACTCTGGCCTTGAGGGTAGCACCTGATAAGGGTCTTATCCATTGATCAAATAGAACTGTATACTTATGCTAAACTAATCTACTTGAAATAGAACTGTTTTAACATTTAACTGTGTGTGGAAAAAATATATACTTATACTAAACTGAATTGTTTAAATTAGATTAGATTTGATTAAACTGAATAGCTTGAAATAGAAATATTTTTGACATTAACTGTGTACTCATACTAAACTGAATTGTTTGAAATAGAACTGATTATTTGTATAAAAATGAATTTGGCATTAAATAACCTACACAGGTTGTTATGCCATAAAATCCATCCAACCAACCACACACAGACTCAATCATTAAATATTTAAAAGATAAAATATCAAATTATGACCCAATATCATTTATTCTTTTATTCCAAGTTTTACGTAAGCACAATCATGTGAATATATACATGCATTTTTTTTTAATTGTATTGTATTAACGTAGAGGGCTATTGCAATTAGAAATAATAATCATTTCGCATTGCAATAGCCCTCTAAATAATTACAATACAATAAAATAAAATAATTTGAGCAAATTACAAAATACTTTCATGTTTTTGTGCATATATAATTTGGCTTTAAACCTGGTTTGATACAATAGCATGCAGCCTACTTATATATATATATATATATATATATATATATATATATATATATATACATACACACACACACATCACAAAAAATAGACATAGCAAACCAAGTTCAAATCTTGGATGAGACTACCTGTATTTCTAATGAGCTAATACTCCTGGGAAAAGTAAGAATCTAATTATTTTCCCTCCAGCTATTGATAAATAATAGGGCAGACTAAGCTCTTTAACTGGTATGGCTACCAGTCTAGAAAGAGAAAACTGCTCAACTCCACTTAAAATATTGACTGTATCACATCCTGCTCGTGTGGAGAGGTTGGTAAATAAATGTGTGTGTTTGTATACATACATACATACACACACACAAACAAGGAAACACTCATAGTGTAATGGTTATTGTCGTCAGAAATGGGTATGATAATCTGAGCTTAAATCCTGGATGAGGCTGTTTGCATTTTTTATAGTGCTAATACCCTTGGGAAAGGTATGAATTTGACTATAACCCTTCCAGCTATGGGTAATTATAAGGGTAGACTGGCTTCTTTAACCTTGATAAGAAACCAGTATAGGAGAAGGAAAACTCTGAATTCAAACCTGTCAAGATCTGCTTCAAATTGACCTTGTTGCATCCTGCTCATGCAGAGAGGTTGGGTATATATAATTACTTAATATGACATAGGTAAAATATAAAACTCTAAATTAGGAGGCAACATTACAGTTAACTTAAAGCCTATTATGTGTCAATCCTAATTATATTTCATAAGTGAAGAGCAAGGATACTAACACTGAATTCATACCAAGTAAAACCAGTTTTTTTTCATCCAACCAAAAAAGCCATTGTAGAAACAAGTAGAAGCAAATACAAAGTAGATATGAAGGAATTCTCAGTAGAATCTTTTCAGTCTGTTATTCTCTTGATGATTGTGTTGAGTGTTAAATGGTGAAGTAAGCTGCTCTTTTTTTTCCATTTTCTATGTTGAATGCATTCACAGCACCTGCAATTGCAATGTCTTTTTTTCCTTGATTGCTGCTTTATCAGCAAATTCATTTGTGTATTGGACACTCAAAGACAATACAGTGTCTTATACAAATACACACCTTTATATAATAAATAAATATATATCTAAAACACATTATACAACATATACATATATACATGTATATACATTATGTAGCATGTGTGTATATACACATATGTACACACACACACATACATACATATGCTCATAGGTGTGTGTGTGTGTGTGTGTGTGTGTGTGTGTGTTGTATTTGTTAGCATATTAAAGAAAAAATCTGAGAAGGCTGTGTGTATTTATCTTTATGCTTATGTGCTTAAAGAAATGACTCTTCCTCCTCCAGATATAGGTAAAATAGTGGGACAGACTGGGCACTCTAGCCTTAGCCTTCTCTAGTTGAGAAGGAGAAACTTTGAATTCAAAATCTGAGGAGTGTTGTTTAGGAGAATATATGGTATATTGGTGTACCATTTCAGTTATCAGCTCAACCAAAAAATCTGGCTGATTCTACACAGACCTTTACCATTATAAACAAATCATATGTATAGAAAATCCAGTGGTTTATATCTTTAGCTAAACTATTTAAACCTGATATATCAAGATCAATGGGATCACACACACACACTCATACATATATATGGTTTTTAACCAAACTTGTCTAAACAATAACTTACTATCAAAATAGACACAATACATCAGAAAGATCAGATTTCCATATGATTGATAACTTGTTAATAGCAGTCAAAATCTTCCCTATATGTATATTGACTACTTTCTGTAGATGAGATATTGCTGTTGTGATACATGAACTAGTCAACTAATTTAACAGAATTTCTTTCAAGCTGTGACTTTGTCAATCTTACTACATGGTTGCATTACTTAAACTAACAAGAGAAAAAGCTACATGGAAAATATACAAGAATGCCACATGCTGTTTTGGGAATGAGCTGATAACAGAAGAATGATGCACCACTGCATAACACACCTTTCTTATAGAGTGGTTACCTTAATAAGATTTAAGAGTCCAGTTTGCCCTATTATTTACCCATTGCTAGAGTGAAGGAAGAGAAGATGGATTCATACTTTTCTTAAGGGCATAGTGAAATGCTAACAGTTTTATCAAGGATTTTAACACAGTTCATCAAATCTTTCCTACACGAATAACAATAGAACATGCATGTACATGAATAAAAACATTGTAAATATGCTGCAAAAGTATCTTGTCATTTAATAATAATCAAAAAATATTCTGCTCAGGGAAATGGTGTGTCAGTCTACTTCAAAGTAGTCTCCTTAAGATCCACACACTGATCCCCAAATCTTTTAAAAGTTTGCAAAACAATTGCAAAAAGTCTTTTTTAAGATCACTATCTCCAACATCATTGAGTTCTCCTTAATCTGAATTTCATTGGCAATTTTAATCCTATGGAAAGCAAAAAAATCACTAAGATCCAAATGTGAATGGACAAGTGGTATCACAAAAGAGGTGTTGCATGTGACATACTTGAGCGGCATGATGTTGTGAAGAAATAGGAGTCACAATGATAATAATTACATAGCATACAAGGTCTCTCTGATGACGGAATAATTCCAGAGGAGAAAGTCTGTCTCTGCACAAGGCTCTAAGTAGCCCTGTCTGATTAGTAATCAAGTTACATCAAGACTGTAGAGCTATTCAAAAAGTTTGGTTATGTTCTGGATATCTGGCTGCTGATTGCTACTCACCACAGTTGAATGAAAGCATCTTTCCAGATGTACCACCACTGAGGAAAAGCTCTAGGTCTCTTGGCCATAACAAGCTGGCATATATCACTAAAATCTTCCTTCTTGGCTCTAACTTCAGAATTCAATACATCAAAATAAAGTACTTGAAGACAGTTTACCCGATCATATATCTAGCCCCCAAAAGCAGCTGTCAGTCTTGCCACATGTCTCTAGTTATAATATTTGGCTATATTATTCAGTGTGTATGTATGCGTGTACACACACACACACACACACACACACACACACACACACACAAACAAAATTAAATGAAAAACTTTTTTGCTATTTTTTGTTACAGTTATCCACAGTCACGGAAGCAAAGTATAAATCTGAAAAATCCCTAGTTCTTTTAAAGCCATTGATAAAAAAAAAAAAAAATTTGAATATGATTTCATCTACAAACACTTTCTTTGCAGTTTCCCCAATCATCAGAAACATAATATCCTTCCTTTTCAAAGTTGAATTCACTTTATACTTATATCCAGCAAGCACGAACCGACCTGGTCACTGCAACATCACCAAAGTTCTTATAAAAAAGATACCACACCAACAGTACAACATTATCTGAATATGGAAGTAAAAATAAAAAATAAAACATCCATAATTGAATGGAAGTTGATAAAAAGACAAAAGCATGTAGGGTGGTATAAAGAAATTGCAGATTGTGTTTGGAGAAAAATTTTTTAAATCATAACTTTCTCTGAGCAAGATTAGATTTTGAATAGGTCTGAATCAATAAGCAAATGCAGACACATTAACAAACACCTTTTAAGTTTGTGTGCTCCAAATTGATAAAGATAAAATAAAAAAATAAATAAAAGTAATGTAGAGCATTAAATTTTGCAAGTGTTATCTGTGATTGTTATGATTCTAACTTTATTGATGTAGTAACTAACACAGTTGGCACTTGCAGAAAATAAATAAAAAGTGAATACATCTTTTGAAAAGGAAGCAAATTATGCTTGAGTATTAAAATTAAATCAATTTTAATTTTTGTAATATATTCAATTAGATTTCCACATGTGCAGATACTTCACTCTGATATTGAGCAGAAGTAAATCGTGTATAAACAATAAATAGCAATACTTGAAAAAAATTGAAACTGTGTGCAAACAAGTGAGCTCTGGCTCATTTAAAAATAATTTTACCTTCAAACTATTTGCTTACAAATCATATATATATATATATATATATATATATATATATATATATATATATATATAGGATCTGGCATTAAATGATCAACCAGTGTTGATATGCCATAAAACACATCCAAACCAAACCAGAAGTAAATGTGAGTGACACTTTCATTGAAGGCAGGTTGCACATATACTACACTGATACTCTTAAAAGCAGAAGATAATAGAAATAAACAGAAAAAGTTATATTGATCATTATATGAGATGTGATCAAAAAGTATCAAGACTTTATTAAATGAAGATATGTACACAGCTAAGCAATAAATTGATGATATCCAGATGTCTAGACTTTGTAGAGATACAACAGTGTCAATTTGAGAAAATTTTATGAAGTCATCTTTGATATTCAAGAGAAACAAAAAAAAACAACAGAGGATTATAGAAGTAAATCATACTCCATGCTCACCAAAACCAAATATGGCCCTGCATAACTTTTTCTTGTTATATTAACTGAAAATTTTCCTTAAATGTAGGATTTGATAATTAAGAAGACATTAAAAGATATACAATGATGCAGCTTCACTTAACATCTTTAAAAGAGAAATTTAAAGGTCTTTGATCAATGGAAAACATCCTAAAACTATGTTGAATGCTAAGGAGACTATTTTGAAGAAAATTAAAGTTTCATTTATTATTTACTTGTGTCTTTGTAAATCTTGAAACCCTTAGTTGGTCATCACATAATCCAAACACAGATAATGCAATAACCACCATATAATTCATGATTATTATTGAAACCTCTGAGAATATTTTCAGCATATTAGTTTTCAAAAAGACCAAAATATTTCATTTTTTTGCATAGGGTTTCAATTTATAATGGAAGTATAATGTTAAACTGGACTTTTATTTTGAGTTGTCTAAATTTCTGAGACGAAGCTTGTTGATTTTTATCATTAAGGGTTTTCAGATTATTGTCTACATCTTTATTGTTATTTCCACAACATTTTGGTCAATATGTACTCCGGCCTTCTTCAGGTGTCTGTCAAACTTGAGAATTTTCATGGAACTTCGAACTACGTCCTTTATTGAATCCACAGGGGCCGTCTGTTCTGATTCCGTTAGCCATAAGCAGGTACAAGTGTTAAGTATTCCTGTATTGTTACTCGCCTGCAGTTAGGACTGAACCTGCAACCTCCAGATGATTGTCTCCTTAGAAGCTTAGGGAACCAATACCTATAACTGTTATGCCATGTGTCCTGCTGGACAATTCAGAATGAATTTTTGGGACTTATAAACTTAATGTTCTTACTTGACTAGAATTACTACTATTATGTATGATTTTTTACTTGTGCTCATATGCAGATTTCTCCCCCCCCCATCTAGCCTTCTTAATTAATTATTTTCTATTTTATGCTATGAGATTAGCTTAACTGAATCTTTATCTTTTTTTTTATGACCTGTCAGTAGTAACTGGTTGTCACCGAAATTCAACAAACAGCAAATCTCAGTTTTCCAAGATTTTGCTAAGTTGGTCTTAGCAGTGTTGTGGTCAAGACAGTCTTTATTCCTTGCATTTCCAACTCTCACCCTCTTTTTGCTAGGTTATGGTTACTTAATAACATACCAACTCTTTATGGGTTATTTAAAGCTGAAATTTCATTAATTTATGAATGCTTAATTTTAATTATAAGTAATTTTCATGTTTAATTGCATTTTCTAGAATTTGTTTATAACCACTGACATAGTTGAATTGAATCAAGTATTCTTATCTTATATTAATAATTCATGCACGATTATACAATTTAAAGAAATTATTCCTATAAAAAAATGATCATTCACTTGCATACAGTTATATAATTTCAAGTATTCCTATCAAATATAAATAACTTGTAAGCAATTCTATTCAAGCAGCTAATAATAACAATCCTTAGTAAACAATTATAGCTTCAAGTATCTAATTTTAATACAAATAATTTGCACATAGTTTTATGACATCCTATCTAATACAAATAATTTTCAAACTTTGACTCATAGATGTGATCCTAACAGGTACTACTACTTTGGGTCAGAGTGGACCTGGGAGTAATGACAATGGATAGGTGAGTCCACAGAGCTATAGATCTCTGTTGTCATGGAATGGCCAAGTCTATGAGTTGACAAGTTTTTATCTTTTTACAAATTAAAAGTAGCTCAGGTCTTTTAGCTAGGATTGGGTGATCTGTTTGTATCTTAAAGTCCCAGAGAATTTTATGAGTCTCATTTTTGAGGAATGATTCTGATTTGTGCACACACCATTTGTAAGCATCACCTCTTGCACAATTCCCAGTGGATCATCTTTATCACTAAGTTGTACCTTGTCTTCCTTTCATGCCAGTTTGTTGCATTTGTGTCTGCACTTGCTATTCTTTTACATATTATTATGATGATTCAATTCTTAGATTCATCTTAATATTGGTCAAATGCTTGTCCAGTTCTGACCAGGCCAAGACCAATGAGTAGGTCTCTTTGTCCATTGCATTCAATGCATTAAATAAAAAATGTCTCTTGAGTATGCAAGAAGAGACAGAGTATTTCCAAGAGAGAGAAAAAGAGTGAAATCGTGAGAACAAGTGAACACATGAAATGAAAGTTTACTGTATCTACTCATGAGGTGAATTAAAATGCATAAGATGTGTAGAATTTCTGTCTCTTGTCAGGAAAATGAGAGAAAACTGAGGAATTTTCTATGTAGACATACAATGGGGAGTGGTGGCCAAGGAACTGTCATATGTTTGTTGATGAGTGAAGAACTTCTGATGATATAGAATTCTTGATTAGAAAAAAGAGAAGAAAGTCATAAAAGAGAACTGAGGACACAATGCACTCAGTTAATGTGTTAGCTGAAAACTTGCCCTTCTAACAACAAACTACACTTTTATGAGGACTTACAAGTTAATAAACTTTATTGAGAAGTTACTGTTTATGGCAGTCTGCTGGTCATTGTCCATATTACAAATATAAAAAGAATTTTTTCTTTCTTTTGAGAGTTGATTTTCTGGTAACCAGAAAAAAGACAATTTTTATTTTTGGTAAGAAAAATTTCAGTTAGATATCTACTTTATATGTTTAAGCAAAAACATTGTTTGGTTGGTTTTAAGGTATGTCAACCCTTCAAGAGTTATTTAATTCCAAAGCCAGATTTTTTTTCAAATAACTATTCCTATTTAATAATAATGATCACTAGTTTACACAGTAATGTTAGAAACTATCAAGTATGGTTTCAAATATTCCTATTTTATTATGTTTCAAATATTTTTTATTTATGGTTTCAAATATTTCTATCTAATACAAATAATTTGCACACAGTTGTATGGTTTCAAGTATTCCTACTACATACAATATAATATATAAGATACTAATAATTTAAACACTATCATAAAGTATTTCAAGCAATCATATCTTCAAGTAACTAATAATATTTTTAAACAATTGCACTTCGTTTCATTTTTTAAATTATTCATAACTATCATGATCTATTTATTCTAATATGATATCAATAATTTATACTATAACTGTATCAATTATTGATATCATTAGTATCAAGTAACTAATAATATGTCATAAATAATCATAGTTTCAAGTAACTATACATAATACAAATAATTTTTGTACAGTAATACGGTTTCAAGCATTCCAACCTAACATAATTAATTTTCAAACAGATCTATTTAACTAATGAAATGGTTGGTGCATTTGTTTTATGGTATGTCAAACCTTGTTGGGTTATTTAATGCCAAAGTTTTTTTCCAAGCAATTATATGATTTCAAGTAACTATTCTTATTCAATAATAATAATAATAATAATAATAGCTAAATAGGACACAACAGAATAGCAAGCGTATGTTCTGTGGGGATAGAGACGAAATGATTAATCATATAAGTGAATACTGCAAATTGGCGGAAAAAGAGAACAAGATTAAACATGAGTGGGTAAGGAAGGTGATCCACTAGGAATTGTGCAAGAAATTGAAATTCGACCATACTAATAAATAGTATACGCACAAACTGGGATCCTTATTGGAGAATGAGAAGTACAAAATTCTCTGGGATTTTCACATACAGATGGGTCACCTAATCCCGGCCAGAAGACCAGATCGAGTAATAGTAGAGAGAGAGAGAGAGAGAGAAAACCAGCTGAATAGTGAACTTTGCTGTTCCAACAGACTGCAGAGTGAAAATCAACTAAAAAACAAAAAAAACAAACTAAGGGTCATGAAGGTGACGGTGATAGCAATTGTAATTGGTGTGCTCGTAATGATCCCCAAAAGGCTTGGTAAGGAGACTGGAAGAGTTAGATATCATCCAAACTACAACATTGTTGATGTCAGCCAGAATACTAAGAAGTG
>OY757947.1:25776805-25833655 GCA_963585895.1 Sepioteuthis lessoniana | reverse complement strand
TAATGTTGGTTTGAATTCATAGTCTTCTTTCTCCTATCCAAAGGTAAAGATTCCAGTCTATTTATCTATAGCTGGAAAGAAGAGATTTTTTCATGCCTTTCCTAAAAACATTAGCCTAAAGTAATTCATAAACAGCCTTGTTCAGATTTGAACTCTGATTACTTTTTCTATTTCCTATAATGTTAACAGTTAAACTAAGTTTTTTTTTTAATACTTTCTGATGTAGAGTCAGTGAGTATATGTTACAATAACTCATTTTATATTCAATTACAATATAAGCAAATAATGATATACAGTATCTTAATATATTATGATGATAATAAAAACTTAGTATTTTTAAAGTTGTACATTTTTTCTATTTTTGTGGGTGGTCTGCTTAAGTGTTCTCTGTGCAAGAGCACAGATATCAATCAACCTCAGTTGGGTATAGCCACACTATACTACCCATAAAAATAACATCCAAATTAATGTAAGACCCAGAAAAAAAGGTCTGGGTGTCATGATCAAGAGGTGCTCCCTTTATAACCAGCTTGGGGGACTGGAATGTCATCCTGCAAATATTGGCTGTTCTTATTTCAGGTACACAAACAAAAATAACAGCAACAATCCATCTGAAAGATATCAAAGGAAAAAATAGACCAGAGAAAGCAACATAAAAATAATCCAGTTATTATAAAGCAATGCTACGCAAAGAGGATATAGCAAACAGATATTGGAGATCTGAATGGAATCCACTAATTTCAATACAAGTAAAAAACCAGCTGATTAAGCCATGTTGATTTTAAAGAGAGGCTGTTTGTCTGACTTTAAGATACTAGAAATATGTGGACAAGTAAATCAAAGAACATATTCAAAGATGAATTGTAAAATAAAATACTGAAAACCAAATTACCACTCCACCCAGAAACACATCAATATTAACAAAAGAAGATAGGACAAATGTAGAATTAATTTGAAAAAAAAAGAGTGAACAGAAGACAACATAACCATCCCTAATGGATAAAGACAGGAAAAAAGTTAAGTTAGAGACCAAAAAAGTAAAAAAAAAAATTATTGCAACATATCCCAACATACAGTATAACAGAACTGAATGAGTTAATCTATACAGGACCAAAATTAGTCAGTGACAAAATAGGTATCTCCTGAAGGAATCTGAATAGACATACAAAACCTGGATGGGAAATGAGGCTGGAAGGGCAAATAAAGAACTGTGACAACAAGTGAAACCCAACGGAAAGACAAGACCCGAAAAAGTAAACACAACATCATCAAGTCATGCTGACAGCATGGAGTTTTTTAAATCTCTTGTGCCACCCATTTCTTTCATCCATTGCTCCAGGCAGGTCTTTTAGGCTTCATCTTGTATCCATACAAAGCTGGTGTAAATCTTTGCTGGACAGCCAACATTGACACATTCATATGGAAGAGTCTATAAGAGGATGTCATTTATAAGTACATCCTTGTTTCTCCAGCAGAGCTCCAAATGTTGTCTTTGTCTTATTTGAATTGTTCCCGAGGCAGGGGACAAATGGCTGTACAGCTGCTGTTTTATAGGATGTTGCTTCCAGGACTTGTTCAAAACAGTATGCAGCCATCTTGTATAGTTCCCATCTAGTTTTTCCTCAATGTGTTTTGTTAGTGTACATGTGGTGTATCCATATAGTAGTATGGACACAGCTACAGCTTGGAAGAAATTCCACTTTATTTCATCAGATAAATCAGACTTTCAGATTATCAATAAGCCGTCAATAGCATTCCATGCCTGTGACATTACTTTCAGTAAATGAAATGTTGCTGCTGAGGTATCCAAACTAGCTTACTAATTTCAGAGGCTTGTCACTTATAGTGGAGATGGCCCCTTTTTGTTTAAAATACATGTACTCTGTTTCATTTTCATTTATATGGAGCTTAATGCCTCCCACTACTTGATTTAGGCTATGTAGTCAGGATTCAGCTTGGGAGTAGGGGCTGGTGTATTTGCAAGAAGTGCTAGGTCATCTGTGTAGTCAGCATCTGTCATAGTTTCTGTGGGATATTGTCTGCTTCTTGCTTTTTTAATGTGAAACTATTTTCTTTTATCAGATCTATTGACGTTCAAAGTACATAGTCTAGGCAGATTATAAACAAATACGGTGCATCTATGTCGAAGATGTTAGTGTCTTCATTAGATGAATGAATCATGACTTTTGTGTTTTTGCAAACCATCATTATAATGGTAGCAGTCTTTGGGAAGACCATATGCAAGTAGTATTTGCTCCATTCTTTCCTCTGTGTATAGAATTGCATGCCTAGAAGAAATCTACCAACAGTAGTGTTGCCTTGAGATACTTAGCTTATACTTTTCTGATGATTTGATGGATTGTCAAAATCTATGAGGTTATAGAGCGATTTCTCTGAGAGCCATTCTGATTTTTCCAAATAGAAACTATGAGATACAGCAAGATGAATGAATCCAAAGTTGGGTCAATAGCAAGCTTCATCTCAAATGGCAACAGTCAGAATCAAATAGTTCAGTCAGTAAACTACTGCTACTCATCTTTAAGGGTGGTGTCTATTGATGAGAAAATAAAAATAGCAAAAAAAAAGGATTAGCATGACTGTACATCCAAATCACATCATCCTTCACACAAGTAAACAAGTGGTGCATTCTGCTGAGATTGAGTTATAGCTTTAGTATTCAAAAAATCAGTTATAACCCAAACCCAACTTACATAGATGCAAAAACATTATTAACATAGCGACATTTAACATTTGGACTATAAACACGATAAAGCAGCATCTGCAGCCAAACACAATATAGACATTATATGCATGCAAAAACATAGATATTACCAAAGCACAATAGAATTAAAATACAATGATACTGGTAATGGATAGATATTTGTCTCAGTATCTGCATGGAGAACGTGCATCAATGCTGCATAGGAAGTGTAGGATTGCTTCTCATTTCTTGTGCCTTAAAATCACTTTTTAGTATAAAGAAAACCCAGCTGAGAATTATGTGCTACATTTAATGACAATTTTTATCAGGGTTTTTGGATAATTGTCTTCATCTTTGTTATATTCACAATGTTTCAGCCGATATGTCCTCCTGCCTTTTTCAGGTGTTTGTTGAACTTAGGAGCCTACACAGAACTTTGAACCACGTCCTTTATTTAATCCATGGGGATCACTTGTTCTGATTCCTTCAACCAAAACCGGGTATAAGTGCTAAGTATTCCTGATTTGTTACTTGCCTGCAGTGCACATAGTGTAATGGTTATTGGCATTGGTTCCTTAAGCTTCTAAAGAGACAATCATCAGGAGGTTGCAGGTTCAATCCTGACTGCAGGTGAGTAACAATACAGGAATACTTAGCACTTATACTGAATGATAAAAATCATCATGCTTTGTCTCAGAAATTCAGACATTTGATGAGAACCTCTGCAAAACAATCATCTCTTGCTACAGTCCCACCTATGCCAGTAATGAAATGGATTTCACCACCTTCTACAATAGGCTATCTTCCCTTGTTTGACACAATCCTAAACATGCATAAGTAGGTAAAGATGAAAATAATAAATTTGGCTTACACAACTTGGTAAATTGAAATGGTGAATATCAAACAGATTTTTTACAATAGAACAGTCTTTCATGCCTAAACACTTGGAAAAAAAGGAGGGAAAACTATGGATATATACCAATCCAAATAACATTAAAGTATATACTCATAAACAAGAAGTAGATAAATAGTGCTGTAAACTCTTTTGAAGAAGTATCTTTTGATCACAGAATCATCTTGGCTAAGATACACCTGAGTCTATGCAGAAATAAAAATCAAATATTCAAAACCATGTCACAATTGACCAATAGAGATATTAGTAATAAATATATGGTAACTGTAAAAAACAAGTGACATACTTAATTTGGATGGTTTTGGCTTGCTTCCATTTTGCTATTCTGTTGTATATTATTATTACTATTATTTTTCACACCAATTTTTAACTGGTGGTCTTTCTTTAAAGTCCAAGTAAGAGCAAGTCTCCTCAAATTTCCAAGGACTCTTAAGTATTTTAGCTAAATTTTGAGATCTCCAAAAGAAACAGGTGTTCTGTACACCAACTTTGGTGTAAACAAGTTAATAACCCAATGTAAATAAACAAATAAAACCTCATTTATATATGAATATCTTAAATCATCCATAATTTTAATAAAATTATATATTATTACTTTGGATAATAAACATCTTCCAGTCTGTATGTTACATGGGTCAGTACAGTTAGTTTGACCCTTTTGAATATGAACAATTATCCTAAACTTTAATAAAAGTGACTCTACATCCTTTATTTTTTAATAATGACTGTAAATCATATGGATAAATACTGTGAGTAATGATAATCCTTCACCTCAGAAATTTCCAATTTGGTGGTGGTGGAAAAAATTAATAACACCATTTGGGATTAAAAAAAAAAAGCAAAAAAAAAAAGCAAAAAAAAAAAGCAAATAATATGATGGCAAAAAACTAGCTTGTAATATAAGAGCAATGAAATAATATAATTTTCAAAACATTCTAAATTAAAATTCATTGGCAGTGCATTTTATTTGCAATACATTGCCAATTAATTGTTCTTATAGCAAAAATGATTTGCAATTCATCTATAGAGTAAAAATCATTTGTAATGCATTTTCATAGTAAAAATCATTGATAATGTCAGCAAGCCTTTTAGTTTTCTAATAGTAAAAAGCATTTGTAGTGCATTTTTTGAAAAATAATTTGTAAAATATTTTCATAATAAAAAACATTACCAATGTAAATTTTTATAGTAAAAGTTATTTGTAATGCATTTTTATAGTAAAAATCACTGGTAATGCATCATTTTTGTAAAATGATAATTTTAAAGCATAAAAAATATATGTAATGCATTTTTTCTTTTCTTTTTAAATTAAGATCATTTGTAATGCTTTAAAAAATACTTTAAAATCATTTGTAATACATTTTTATAGTAAAAATCAATTGTAATGCTTTTTTTGGAAGGGGGAATCATTTGTAATGTGTGTATGTGTATATATACATATTACACACACACAAATTACAAGTGATTTTTACTATTAAAATGCATTACAAATGATTCCCAATCCACAAAAAACATTACAATTGATTTTTACTATAAAAATACACTGCAAATGTTGTTTTTTTTTTACTATAAAAATGCATTCCAAATGTTTTTTTTTATAAAAAACATTTTTGCAGTGCATTTTTTTATAATAAAAAATCATTTGGAAAACATTTTTATAGTAAAAATCACTTGTAATACATTTGTATATTTTTTTCTTTTTTTAATCATTTGCAATGCATTTTTATAATAAAAATACTTAGTGATGCCTTTTTATTATAAAATCATTTGGAACTCATTTTTTCATAGAAAAATTCCATTGCAATACATTTTCTACAGTAAAAATCATTTGGAATGCATTTTTTCTCCATTTCAATTTTTCTCTTAGACTAGAAAACAGCCAAACCAAGGACTTCTTTTTGTCCCCCACTTCTTCTGGAACTGATCCACATCCTCATGTGACCGCCTGGTAAGTCCCCTTCTTGACATCTACCAAGATACCAACTCATTTTTCCATGCCCCCTTCAACTATCCTACATAACCTGCTGACATCATCTCTGGTTTTCATTTCCTTGGATATCAACATCCCCCACTCTTACACCTGGCTGTCAAACAGACTCACATGTGAAGCTCCACAGATTTGCAGGAAGACGAGAATAAGAAGTCCAGGACTTGCCACATTCCTTCATTCTCAGATAGACCTCAGTATTTCCAAGAGTCAATGATCAGTGTTTTGGTCAGTAGACACACATCACTTTTAAGCAGATAAGAGTTGATAAAATGAATTAAAACTAAGGAAAATTAGAGCAGATTTAGCAGATACAAGGGAAATAAAAGTGTATCAATATCTATAGTATTACCCATAAATATGTACATAACTAACAACTGTCTTGCTCTACATATACATCTATATTGAGAAATGAGAATTAGGAATAGTTTAAAAGGTTTTTGATAAATAAATACTCAAATGTTGGTAAGCAGAGCATTATGAAAATGAATTAGAATTTCATCACCTTAGTTTTGTTTCAACACTAATAGTTCCATGTCTTCCAGAAATTCAGTTGGTGAATTTCTACAGCCCCAGCCAACATGGCAAGAAGGAGGTTTAGTGTCATATGAAAATACTCTTTTTGATCAGCAATTTTTGGCAAAATCTTTCATATTCACCAGAAAAAGTTTCAGGTGATATTTTTGTTTCCTAAACTGAAGATTCCTCCCCACGAAGAGGCTGTTGAGGACACAAGAAGAAATCAGACCATGCAGCTTTATACCATTTGAATGAAGGAATTTCAGAGGTGCTTTCAACCAACGCAAAACTTGATTTCACTTTGAATACCAAGACGACTATTTGGAAAAAAATGACATTTTTGTGTAGTTTGTTTCTGTCCAGGCAAATTCAACTTATATCTCAATACTTTTTAAACATGCTTCATTTATCTCATCTTTTCTGTCAGAGCTAATTTTCCAGCTACCATTGAAGACCACACACATGTGGCCTGACCCGATGAAAAGACAGTCTTTAGGTTATCTTAACTGTAAGAAGTCAAAGGAGAAGACAAGCAGGAAGTTCAATTATCATATTCGCAACCAATGGATGATCTACAATTTTTATTTCAAGACTCAGTCTATGTTTGTCCTAAAAACTGAACCATGTCTTATACAGTAGAAGTCCAAAAATCCTTATAACCAGGGGATTTTTAATATCAAAATCAGACTTACTTTTTTTTTTTTAAATTTTTGCAACCAATTATATAGTTCCAAGAAAATAACAGTCATTTGCAAACAATAACTAGTAGAAAAAGAGTGAACAGCTAGGATCTTAATGAACTAGCAGCCATCCATATATATCATATGTGACCAGAAATTACAAATATTAGAGCTTAAAATCTTTTAATTTTTAAAATTTTAAAATTTAATTTTTAAAATTTATACTATAAATTGTTAATGTCAATAAAAAGATTACCTGTACTTATTCTAAATATTTCCGACTGACAATATCACTTTTTGATATTGGTTAGTTTTATGCCATGTCAATCCTGGTTGGGTTATTTAATGCCAAAGTCAGGGTCCCAGACTCCAATTAATTATATGGTTTCAAGTAATAAATAATCCTTTAATTATAATTTCAAGTAAGTATTCTTAATACAAATGATTTATACACAATTATATAGTTTCAAGTAACTATTCTTATTTAATGATAATAATCATTTGTTTGCAGACAGTTATATGATTTAAAGTATTTCTCTCTAATATTAATGATAAGATGTGCTGTTTCTGTTAGGTCATGGTTATATTATATATAATCTTAAGTAATACAGTAGATAAGCAACCTTTACAGCTAGAGTGCTCAATACCCGTTGGAGCTCATAAAGTCAAATTGTATCAAAACACAAATGGATTAAATAAAATTTGATATAACACTGATTAATTAAACATAGAATCATGAGAACTTTAATAATAGGAATAGTTATTTGAAATAATACAATTGTGTATGTATCATTAGTATTAGATAGGAATACTTAAACCCATATAACTGTGTGCAAATTATTTGTATGTAAATGCTTTGTGATGAGAACATTCTTCACCATCTGCAAATAAATGAACTCTTAATGGAGCCTAATTTAGGAAGAAGTGAAGTGATCCAAGATGATATTGATACTTCTATCTAAGAAGGAAATTAGTGAAGAATTCTAATTGGCATTTCATCGTTATCTACATTTATCTTGAGATTGTGCCATAAGAGTCACATCTGTAATGATTAAAACAAAGAGCTTACAGGAAATATATAGACATTTAGATATACTTATAACTCTTAGATTTAGTGAATAACGTCATTTCGAGTTTTATTTGCAACAGAATAATAATTTTTGAGGGTTATGCATTTGTGCAAAACATTAATTTTGTGGTCACACAATATACTGTAACAAAATTTCATAATAAAAATGTCATAATAAAAAGACGTAAATTAAATGAATTTCTACCTAAAATATATTTAGAATAAATAAATACATAAAAATTAACAATAAAGGATAAAAGAAGCTAAAAAGAATTTAAATTACAATAAAAACAAATTAAAAATCATTGAGCTAATTCTCTGCAGAAGAGATATAAGTTTAAGATAAATAACAATTTTATTAATTTTATCTATTGTTCTTTACAAATTAAAACTAAAATATACTTTATATGGCTTAACAAAAGTTATATTCTCGAGCCCGTTCTTTATATTAATTGTAAGGTATTTCTGATCATACTTAAGACATTTTCAGTGCAAATCACAAAGTAAATAACACATTTTTATGGTAAACATTTTGTTTTTAAATATGGCTAAGATGTGTTTTAAGCAATAGTTATATTATTTCTTACATTATTTACTCTAGTTTTACAATGTTTCTTCATTTTAAGGCATTTTAAAAGTATTGTGTCTTTTGAAACCAATTATTAATGCAGTAAAGGGTATGACTGTATTTTAATAACTTTCAATTAACTTTAAAGGAATGGATTTAAAGTTAATTTTTTTTCTTTTTTCACCCTAATCAACATTTTTATATAAAAGAAAAATGCATAACGGCACAATATATTGATATTATTGTGAAAACTAAAAAAAACGCCCCAAAAAAACCGACAAAAATACCTTAATCTAAAATATATAAAGAATATTAATGTAGAGGCAGAATTATTTTGTAGTGTCATAACATTGGGTGGTTGGTTGGATTTTAAGGCATATCAACCTTTATAGGTTATTTAATGCCGAATCCATTTTTATACCAGTAAACAGTTCTATTTCAAACAATTCACTTTAACATAAGTACACAGTTTAATTGTCAAAAACATTTCTATTTCAGTTTAGTATAATTATAGTTTTTGTTTACACATAGTTAAATGTCAAAACAGTTTTATTTCAAACAATTCAGTTCAGCATAAGTGTGCAGTTTAAATGTCAAAATAGTTCTATTTCAAACAATTCAGTTTAGGAAAAGTACAGTTCCAATGTCAAAAATAGTTCCATTTTAAACAATTCAGTATAGCATACAAAAACACTTTCATTTTAAAGAATACAGTTTAGTTCTATTTGACCAACAGATAGGACTCTATCAGGTGCTCACACTCCAGGGCAGAGTGGACTTGGGAGTGATGGCAATGAAGGGGTACTCCACATTCCTCAAAGCTCCAGCATTATTGGAACCTTACCATCAGATTGTTTCATATCATAATTAGAACACTCATATACTGGGGGTCTTACCTCTCTGCAGAGATGCAGTCAGTGTATTCTGCAGCCTCAGCAAACTGGGCAAGTCGATTTATATCTTTCACAAAGGGTTTAAAACACTGAACAAGAACATTTTTAACATGAAACAGATGAAAAATGTAGATGCAAAATCAAACAATCGTATTTTTAAAGTTTAATTACATTTGGATTACATTTAGTTGCACATTTTTTTCTTTCTATCAATAAATATAAAGAGTGATTCTTTATCTCCAAAGTAGCATTTCATGAGTTCCTTGATGTGTGCAGTAAAACTCAATAAAAAAAATATAATTTATATATAGAAAACTCTAATGCAAAAGGTGCATGTATGTCTAAGATATAAATGGGGAGAGATTCTTTAACTTAATGTTAACTTTTGTAAGGGAGATAGATAAATATATATGCCTAAATTATAAATGGAGGGGGGTATTCTATCACATTGACCTTTGTAAGAGAGAAAGATAAATATATGGAAGTATATTTATCTCTCTTCCTTACAATACCTAAAGCCAATAGTACAAAATTGTTGGTCGGTTGGTTTATTTTAGGGTATGTCAACCATTGTACTATTTAATGCTAAATTAATTTTTGCTATTGTTTTTTGGCAAGTAATTACATAGTTTCAAGTAAACTACTGTTAATAATCATATGCAAACAATTATAGCTTCAAATAACTATTCTTTCTATGGTTTCAAGTGTTCAAATCTAATACTAATAATTCATACCCAATTATATTGTTTCAAGTAACTATTCCTATCAAATACTAATAATTTTCAAACCGATCTATTTGACCCACAGATTGGACCCTAACATATATTAGTTCTATATGTTAGAGTGGAACTGGGAGTAATGGCAAAAAAAAAAAAGAAAGAGTGACCACATTCCAAACGTTTCCAGAACTGGAGCTTCAGTATTTGATGCAGCTTAATATCATATTCAGGATACTTCCTTTTTTTTCTTGTTGGGGATAGGGTCAGTGTATTTTAAGCCAGCCATTATGGGCATGGAGAAAATATAGGAGTAGAAAGACAACCTTATGACAATCATCAAAGTGAGGTAAGTGATTTTTCATTGAAAATGATCATTTCAGACGCTGGAACTAAAACAGCAGTGGGAAAAGTCATAATTTGAAACTAGGAAACCTTAAGTAACAGCAAAGGCCAATTATGATGATATACAAATAATACTCAAGTGGCAGCTTCTCCCAATGGTGTTATTAGAATGATATGATATACCAAGGATTGCCAGCAAGGGAGGGAAAGACGGTCATAAGTGGTTCTGTTTATTGAAACTATGCAATAGATTAAAGATTAAATAAACCCATCCCTCTTTCAGTCATTTTTAAAGACTGATGGTATAAGGATGGCAGACCATATAACTGGAATATTATCAGTGATACACTACAGACTCCAGGCCTAAGAGCAGCAACAAGTTTATCTTGAGATTGTGCCATAAGAGTCATGTCTGCAAACATTAAAACAAAGAGCTTACAGGAAATATATAGACATTTAGATAAGGCATACATACACACAATTTTTTATATACACATGTATACATTTAGACAATTATATATATATAATGTCACACACACACACAGGCAAATACACATACATACATACATAGATACACACAGAAGCATATACACAAACAAGCACACAGACAGACAAACAGACACACAAGCATATATACAGACACACACAGACAAATATATATGCATATATACACCAATACATATACGAAACTTGAATATTTGAGTATTTGTATATTTGCATCTTGATATTATATAACATAACTCAATAAGTCCTGGGCCTAACTAATAAAACAACTTTTAGGCAAAATTCGACTTTATTTATTAAAATAGTCTCCTTCAAGGGTGATACACTGATTCCAATGCTTCTCTAACATTTTGATGCCTTTTTTGTCGAACGATATGTCTTTTTCCTCAAAATACGCCTCAGTTCCTGATATCACTTCTTCATTGGAGCCAAATTTCTTTCCCTGGAGCATTCTTTTGAGGTCTGCCAACAGCCAGTAGTTGTTGGGGTTCAGATCTGGAGAAGAGGGTAGGTGCAGATGCAATTTGAAGTGCAATTCATGTAGTTTTGCCATTGTTGCAATCGACTTGTGATACAGTGCATGGTCTTGGTGAAAGAGCACTTTTTCTTCTTCATTTGTAGCTGTTTTTTGGTGATTTTTTCCTTCAAATGCACCAATAATGCTATATAATATTTGGTATTGATGATTCTTCCTTTCTCAAGGTAATTGATGAACAAAATACCCTGCGCATCCCAAAATATGGAGGCCAAAACCTAGCCTGCTGATATTTTCATCTTCGGTCACTTTGGACAGATTTCACCTGCTGCTGTCCACTCAGCTGATTGCCAATTTGACCCCACAGTGAAGTGGTGGATCCATGTTTCATCCATTGTCACATATTTATACAAAAACTCCTTTTTGCTGTGTTGAAACAGTATCAAAAAACATTCTGAATCACTGATGTGTTGTTTTTGATTGACTATGAGCAAATGTGGCACCCACTTTGAACACAACTTTCTCACTGATGCAAAATGGTGAATACATTGCCTTCTGATATCTTCAACTCCTCTGCTATTTCATGCAACTTCAATTTATGATCAGCCAAAATGTGTTTGTGGTGATTTTTGGTGTTTTCCCGGGATAAGTGCTGAATTTTGGTGACCTGAGCATTCAGCATCATGTGCCTTTATGACATGTTAAAAGTCAGCATACCATCTCTTAACCGTTGTTTCCAACGGAATAGAGTCTGAATAACACTTATGAAGCCATTGCTTTGCTTGAACAGTATTTTTTCCCATCAGAAAGCAATGCTTTATCAACACAAAAAATTCACATTTTTCCATTATTTTGAAAATTTGACAACAGTTGCTTCACTGTAATTTGTAAACAAATGATTCGATTGGGCTCAAATTTTGACATGTGCCATTTGGAGGTGAGTACTTTATAAAAATCACATGGATTATTTTATTATTGACGCCATATATATATGTCAGGCCCGGGACTTATTGAGTGATGTTATATATTTATATAACTTAAATAGTACTTGGATATTTGTGTCTTAATATATATATATATATATACACACACACACACACACACATATATAAATATGCACACACACACACACACACATGTACATATATACATACAAGGTGTTCAAAAATGATTAAAAAAACAGAAGCTGTATTCATCCAACAATGAGAAACAATATATGAAACACTGATTTTCTTCAAAATAGTCCCCCTTGGAATTCAACAGACTTATTCCAGCAAATTTAGAAGTAGTCAAAGCACTTGTGAAACTTCTATGATATAGTACAAAACTGCACCATTGGATTTCCATTAATATCCTCCACTTAGTCAAGTCTCTTATTCTTGAGATGAATTTTCAAGGAAGAAGAAAGGTTGTATAGAGTGAGGTTTCTAGAGTTTAGAGGTTGTTGCCCTTGTACAATCCTGTGTCTCACTAAAAACTCCTGATTAAAATATGTCAACTGAGACAGCATCCATTCATTAGGGAAGTTGCTCAGCAGTGCATAAGTCTTTAAATCTAAAAAACTTAAAAAAGATTCAGTCACAACACTTTTTGTACCTATCTTGTGTACTAAAATGAATAAAATGGCAAATAACTACACACAATACTGATGTGCACCTGGTTAATTTTGACTCTGTAAGTAAAGTTGGCTGACCATAGTCAAGGGTGACTTGAAAGCTCCCTTTTCAATAACTACTACACTGAGGTAAAGGGGAGGGCACTATTCTTTTCCCTGGATTGCTCCACTTACCTTTGATCCATACCTTACAATGCTGTGTTAAGAAGAGGGGTATCAAGTATCATTTTTGAGTCTTTGATATGACACAACCTGGAACTGAATTCTAGTCTCCCAGGCCAATGGTGAACATTAGCCATTATGCTAATGGGCTGGTATAATATAAAATATTTAAAAGTATATATATATATACACACACACACACACACACACACACACACATACAAACGCACAAAGAAACTCGAGTAGTACTAGAGTATTTGTATATTTCTATCTTAATATTTTACATATAAATATATAGTCATATACATACAAAACTTGAGTAGTACTTGAATATTTGTTAATATATATGTATATGCACACAGACGCAAACATATACATGTATAGAAACACAGACACACATATATATGCGCATAGTTGAGCTGTGTTTAGAAATTATCACTATGATGAACAATGTTCACACACACAAATATACATGAAAGGGAATATATGCACCTCTGGACAAAAATATAAGATCACCCTCAAAAATGGAGAAAAAGATATTGTTTACAATTTTTAAATTATGAAAATCAGATATATGAAAGATAAGACAATTAAATCTATAATGTGAAGAAATTTCAATTCATTTTTTATATGTATATTAACAGTTATGCTAAATTGAAAAAAAAAAAATTTTGACATGAATATAAGACCAATGAGCAGAACTATAGATAAAGGCAAATTTTTTATTTAATATTTGATAGATCTGCTGTTAGCTTTGATAATCTCAAAAATTCAGCTAGGCATACTATCAACTAGTTTCTGAAGTTGAACTGAAGGTATTTTTCCCCATGTGTCTAAGAGTGCATTTTTGAGTTCAGAAATTGCTGAGTACTTTTTACCTCATTCATAAACTTTTGCAACAATCAATCCCCATAAATTTTCTGTTGGTCAAGAGAGCACACTAGGTGGTCAAGAAGTCTTATTTTTTGTTCAAGCAAGTACTTCTTCGTTATTGATGCATTGTGAATAGCAACATTATCTTGCTGAAAAATCCATTCTTCTCCACATAGACGATGCCCTTCTTGTGCAAGAGGTAAATTATTTAGCATCTTTACAAAATCTGCTGCTTTTTGTCAACCACTGACAAATTGTACTTCAAGTTTTCCAGAAGATAAGAAGGCCTCTGAGATCGTAAGAGATCCCCCCCTCCACTTTGCCTTGTTGAGTAATTCTCTTCCAGAAAATTTTTTGCAAGCCAGTACTTCTGAAAGCCATCTAGACCATCTAAATTGAATTTCTTTTCCTCCAAGAAAACAACGCCATTCTTTAGCACTCATGGTTTGATATTGACAAGCATATTTCAGTTGTTTGTCTTTGCACTTCATAGTTAACCTTAGACGATAAATTTTTTTCTTATGCTTAATTTTTTCATTGTTTAAATGCCTTTAAATTGTTCTAGTACTGCAAGGAGCATCTACAAGAGATTTCAATATTTTTGATGTTGACAAAGTTTTCTTTTTTACTTCACGAACAATTCTTCTCTTGAATTGTGGTGATAATTTATCTGGCCAGCCAGTCAGTTTTCTTCTTCCATACTTACTTGGACTTTTCGAGTAATTGCAGATAACAGTTTTATTGCGTCCTAAGGCCTTTGAAATTTCTCTGAGATTTTCTGACTCTTTTCAGATAATTTAGTTCCTTTAACCATTTATGTTTTTTTAAGTATTACAATTTTAATAGCTTTTATATTACATAGACTATATATAATAAATTTTTCTATTAAATTAAGTCCTTTTTTATTTAGTTTTAATTGCTGGTCTTATATTTATGTCAAAAATCAATTTTGAAATTTAGCATAAATGCTAATATACATATAAAAAATGAATTGAAACTTTTTATTTTAAATCTAAATCTCTTAACCTTATCTCTCATATATCTGATTTCCATGATTTAACAACTGTAAACAATGTCTTTTTCTTCATTTTTGAGGGTGGTCTTATATTTTGTCCAGGAGTGTATGTGTACATAAAGACCTCTGTGTGTGTGAGTATATATATATATATATATATATATATATATATATAAGGATCAAGGTACAGAAATAAAGCGTAGCTAGCACCCACCACTTCCGACTATGAATTTGGAATATCGCTTTAAGCAATTAAAGGTAAATAAGCCAACATTTATGACATGTGCCAGACTATTATTCTATTCTTAAAGAGATCTTTATCATGTAGTGGATCAACCCTATAATTTGACCCATAGTAACTGGAGTCCCTTTCTTTTTTTATGTCTCCTCCAATAAGCTTTATTTTATTTATTTTCTCTTTTTAATGGAAGCAACAAAAATAATAGAAGAGTTGCCTCACCCATTTGCATTGCTTGTTTGAATAAGCAATAAACATAGAACCAGTTTGTATATCGTTTAAGGAGATTTGTTTTTATACACACATTAAAGCTACTCTTCTCATTCAATGCCATGAGTCTATGCATATGGGTGTGTAATAATGATAATTCCTCATCTAAAAAGAAAAAAAAAATGCAGTTGAGAAAGTTGATATTTACTGAGATAATTTTTAAGAAAAGGATTTCAAATGCTGAATTTAGAGAAGGTAGCAGATCCTTACAACCTTCAAGACGAAAACAAAATATTCTTTCTACTATTTTACTAGCATGGATGTTTGGGCAAATTTAATTGTTAGCAAATAAAGTTTACAGAAAGTGAATTGGATTCTCATTCCGTGTCTCATACTTCTGGCCTTGAGGTAAACTAAAATAAGCTTAGTAAATAAAAAGGATTTATAAAGAGGTATATTATACCTCTTTATGAATTCTTTTCATTAACAAGCTAGCCTAGCAGATCATTATCACCAGGTGCCTCATACTTCTGGCCCTGAGCCAACCTAAGGATGGCTTAAGAGGAATAATGATAAGTCAGTTTGATTCTCACTGGGGCCCTCATATTTCTGGCTTTGTCCTAAACAAAACTTAGCTTAGTAAATAACTCCATCTAAAAGCATTGCGTGGTATAACTTTTAGAGAGCCAAGAGGGCAGACCACTATTACTAAATTTGATTCTCACTGAGTGCCCCGTACTTCTGCCATTGTCCTAAACTAATCTCAGAGCATTGCTTAGTGTAACTGTTGGTAAGTTAAGCTCGTAGACCACTTGTTTCCTAATCTATGCTTAGATTTATTGATTGTCAGGGTGCATTGTTAATGAGATGGGGAAGGATACTATTACTGGTAAGTTTGATTCTCACTGGGTGCTCTATATTTCTGGCCTAGAGCTAAACTAAACTAAGTTTATTGAATGATAAATCTTCAATTACCAATTTTTTTAGTACCTCACTTTGCTATCCTTAATATAAATAACCAAAATTTTGAACACATTTTCAAGGCTTGGAAAGTTATTTCAACATTATTTTTTTACTACTTGTTTGACTTTAAACATTGTGTCTATAGAATTTTTATAATTATTGTTTCTTATTTAAACAAAGGCATTATTGTTGCGAGAAATGGACCCAGAGTCCCAAGTTCAAATCCTGAATGAAGCAGTTTGCATTCTATTACATACTAATGCTTTTTAGATAGGCATTTCAAAAGTGACATTTGAGAATGTAGAGGACAGTGAAAGAAATACAATGTCACAGCTTCATATCATATCAAAAGTATCATTTCAGAGGTGCTTTCACCAATAGAAAACATAGTGGAATAAATGTGTCAAATTCTAAGGGGACTATTTTGAAGAAATTGAATATTTTATTCATTACTTACTTTTGTTCTTAATACAGTTTCATTCTCTACACTTTCTGAATACACTCTGTAAATATAGATCAGATCATTATGATATAAAATAATTTTTATCTCTATAGACATGAAGCTCTCTCTCTCTCTTTTGCTTCTTTTGTTCAAATTACTTGTCAGGACCAAATAAATGAAGCACTACACTTATATCTCTGGCAAATGTTATTGAAGGCACTCATACACAGTCAGACATCGCCTGGGGAACATATTCATCCAAAATGAAATTTTTAGTTCAATTTTAAAAACAACACACAAGCTGCACCCAGTCTTGCAGAGTAAATATCACACCTTTATCTAGAGGTGCACCCAAGTTACCTTTTGCAATACCAATTAAAAAAACTTAAACATTACAGTATCAGGATGAAGGTGGAATTATTTGAAAAAACATTTTCTTTCCAGCAAAAGATCTATAGGCCTTTTAATGTTTGCACAGAATAATTCCTAAGCAAATTTTGTCTAAGTTCTTAGTTCTATTATCAATAGTTAGTAGTTTACAAAAAAAATCTAGAAAACTCTTCTGATGTAAATACACCATAAGGTTTAAAGTCTCTCTCTCTCATATATATATATAATAATTTGAATATATAAGCTTTTTTTATGGTCATGCACTAAAAAAGGCAAAGAAGCAGATGATGTCGCACAGAAAATATCACAGATGGAAATTACACAGATGATCTAGTGCTTCTCATAAATACAGCTGCACAGGCTGAATCCCTTGTGCAGAGCTTGGAACAGGTAGCAAGAAGCATTGATCTCTATGTGAACTCAGATAAAATAGAGATAACATGATTTTGAACAAAATGTTGCTATCTCCATATTAAATGAGAAGCCACTGAAATTATTAGACCATTTCACATATACAATATTGCATCTACTAAAAGCAATGTCAGCATATACATAAGAAAGGCATTAACTGCTATCAACAGGTTTTCGGCCAAATAGAAATTTAATCTCTCTGATTAAATAAATGGTTTCATTCAAAGATGGAACATTGATATTGAGAGAAATGGTGACTATGTTAAGAAGTTAGGATGTGATCAACAGAGGTCCAGATTCATTTTGATGTATGATACATGTTCCTACATCAGTAATTATTCCTGTACTAAAGAAAAAGGCATTATTTTTTTGTCTCATCCTCATATTAAGAAATTCCAAGATTAGTTGGAGATTGCATTTACATGGACCTACCAATCTTACCATTCACCAAATGAATTTAATAATGAACAAGAGGTTCTTTCATTTCTTTATTTGAAATATCAGATTTTGAAAGTGACACTTGTGTTTTAGACATAAATACATATAATATTTTAATACACAATACTTTATGAATATGAGTCACCATCTTACAACCTGTAATACAGGAAAGTATTGTTAAATATAAATTATTATATTAGACATTATATGTCCAAAAATATATAACATAAGTAATAATAATAATGGAGGAATAAAAGCACACATATATTTCTACATGTGAACATGATGTAGAGATGTAATCATCATTGGAAATGGATTCAATGAGCCAAGTTCAATTTCTGGTTGAGGCAATTTGTGTTTCAGTTTATGTTAACGTCTCTGAGAAAGGAATGAAGCCATATATTCTTCCAAGCTGTAGCAGCATCATTGCTATTGTATGGCTGCACCATCTGGACTTTAACAAAGTACTTAAAGAAAAAGCTAGAAGGATGCTATGTGCTGTTTTGAACAAATTTGGGAAACAGCAACTGACAAAACAGCAGCTATAAAGCTACTTGCCTCCCATCTCATAAACCGTCCCAGTAAGACAAACAAGACATGCTGAGCGCTGCTTGAGAAGCAGGTACAAACTCATAAAAAAGTTCTCCTGTGGGCCTCATACATGGAAACACCAGAGTTAGCAAACCATCAAAGACTTATATTCATCAGCTCTGTGCAGACATAGGATGCCAGCTCGAGGATCTGCAAAGAATGATGAATAATAGGGATAGATGGCAAAAGAGAGTCAAGGAAATTCATGCTATCATCATGACTTGATGGTGATTATATGGAAGTGTATGAGCGTGTGTGTGCATTACAATACATATATATATATATATATATCAAATACAAATATCTTAGATTAATGACATTCAGTACAAGATATATTTCTTATATAACTAAAAGACAAGAGTTCATTATATAATCTAAGACTTGAATATACCATCCCTTAGATGTTCACAACCACAAAGAGAATATTTTTGGGTTCTGTCTCTCTCAACCTAAACACAAAGCAGCTTAGCATATCAACTGGAATGACTGCAATCTCTCTAAAGCTGTGCAAGGCTTTTCTACATACACTTTTTCCTTTTACACACGTGTATGCAACAAGATAGTGCCACCTGTCATACAGTATAACTGACAATAACAATTCTACAAGAACAATACCCCAGACCAGTGTTTCTCAACTGGGGTCCTCTGGAATCCTAGGGTTCCACAAAAGGTCCCTAAGGGTTCCACAGAAACATGTGAGATAAGCTAATGTACTTGTGAGTTTTCAATTTTATACATGTAATGTATAAAAACATTTCTAACAACGAACCAACCACATGTAGCACTTAATTTTGGCCAGAGTGGAGAAAGGAAAAGCAAGCGTAGAAAATAAGACGCCAGGAGCTCTCCCCCACCATTTTGTCGGCAACTACAACTAAATCTTCAGTACAAACACGGGAGCCAGACTATTAAGGCAGGAAAAATTAGCCAGTAGAAAGGTTTCGTTTCTCACTTCTTAAATAGCTGACAAGTATTCAAACAGGCAAGAAACTTAAAAAAAATTCAACTAAAGTCAACTTTAATGAAAATTCAACCTGAGAATTCAACTAAAATACAACTTTACAAAGAAGTCAACCAAATTAAACAAAAACGGGAACTTTTCAATGAAACCACAAAATCTATTTAAATTCAAAGGCTTTTGTTTTCAGGACACACTCTCTCCAATTAATCCAGCAAATTACACCAAAATTTGCAATGCTTTATCTTATTCTTTTCATCTTTTCTTTCTTGCTTTTTTGTATATAATTTGTTTCTAAAACTTTATTGTATGTATTATCTTTTGAATCAGTATCTAAACTAGAAAACTGCAGAACTCATGGTTTAAAATTACATATTAAAACCTAAAAATATTAACACCTTAAATATTAAATTTGGGTTTTATAGTTATCCCTTCATATAATAATTTTGATACTTTAAATTCTTTTAAATGTTACTATACATGCAGAACATATTCATGGTTATTTTAATATATAGTATCATCATATCAATCTGGGCTACCTATGTCCAGTTTTGTCCATATTGATTTTGTGACATCAGTTTTTATTTTAAATAGCCAATAAAATTAAGTTTGTCTTCTGGATACAACCAAATACATTTTCTTTATTTTTACAGAAATACGTATTCACTTAATGTGGTGATTTTTGAAGAGGAAACATTCAGAAAATTCTGATGAGATTAGTGATGAAGAGCCACAAGCTCCTGATCAATTTCCCTATGCTAGTAGTTCAACTACAGGCAGAAAGAAGATCCGTCTTTATGATGAAAGTTATTTATCAATGGGCTTCACATGGACAGGTGACTGAAGCTGTCCAATCCCATTGTGTGTTATCTGTGGCAAATGACTTTCAAGTGCAACAATGACTTCAGCTAAACTGAAAATGCTTTTCACAACAAATCACAGTCATATGGAAAATAAAAGTGCAGATTATTTTAAAAGGCTTTTGGAATCTCATATGAAACAGAGTACTGCTTTTTTTTAAGTATAGTTTGTGTGAATGAAAAGGCTCTTGAAGTAAGTTATTTGATAGCAGAAATTATTGCACAGAAAAGGAAAAGTCATACTGTTGGTGAGAACCTAATATTTGCCAGCTTGTCAAATTAGAGTTGGTAAAATGTTTGGTCAAAATGCAGTACAAGAAATTGAAAATGTTCCACTTTCAGACAGTACAATAAGTCGATGTATTGATGATATGGCATATGACAGTGAAGATGTTTTGTGTAACAGACTGAAAAATAGTAGTTTTGGGATACAGGTTGATGAATCAACAGATCTTACTAATAAATGTTATGTCATAACTTTTGTAAGATTTGTCAATGAGGGTGAAATTCAAGAAAACTTTCTGAGACAAGCAAAGTAATAGATGTATTCAATATTTTGTCCTCATATCAGGAAATGAGGGCTCTCTCTCCTGGGGGGATTGTCTTGGCATCTGGACTAATGGTGCTCCATCAATGGTTGGTTCCAGAGAAGGTTTTACTTCTCATGTAAAACAAAATCCTGATATAATCTCAACACACTGTTTTCTTCATAGAGAGGTGTTGGTTTCAAAATAACTTGAAGATGAATTGAAAATAGTTTTTATTGATGTTACAAAAATGGTCAACTTTATTAAACAAAGACTCCAGAAAGTTTAAAAGACTGTGAAAATCTGGACAGAGAACACATATATCTATTGCTACATATGGAAATCTGGTGGCTGAGTAGAGAAAGCGTTCTAATCAGGGTGATTGAGCTGAAAGATGAATTGAATTAATACTTTCAAGAAACCAATAAGCAAGGTTCTGCAAAGTGCTTTGAAGATGAACATTGACTGCAAAGGCTAAGCTACTTAGCAGACATTTTTCATCACATGAATCAACTGGACAAGTCACTGCAAGGCCCCAAAGAAAATATACTACTTCAAGTGATGAAATTCTTGCATTTAAAAGAAAAGTAAATTTGTAGAAAAAAATTGTTGCAAAAAGAAATCTTGAGATGTTTCTGCTACTTTTGGGGCTTAAAAATGAAAAGAGATATCGGAGAACTTTAAATCTTATTGAATCGCATTTGGAGGAACTGTATATTAGAATTGAAAATTCTTTTCCTTCCCTTCCAACACAGGTGTATGATTGGGTGTGGGATCCATACTCTGAATCTGCTGGTCATCCTGAGAATCTGACATTAAAAGAAGAGGAAGAACTTTGTGAGTGGCAGTGTGATCATACATTCAAGATAAGATTTACAAACTTATCTCTGGACAAGTTTTTGATTTCTGTGAAAGAAAAGTATCCTACTATTCATAGGAAAGCAATTAATATATTTTGCAGTTTTCAACTTCTTGCATGTGTGAGCAAAAGCCTTTTCTTATTTAACAAGCATCAAGAGCAAAGAGAGAAATCATCTCTTCTCAATTGAAAATGAAACCTCTGTGTGTTTATCTAAGGTTCAACCTCGAATTAAGTATTTCTGTAGCAAAAGACAAGCACAGGTTTCACATTAGAGAAGCATATCACTTTATCAAATGGCTCTGAAAGTAAAATTTTCTTAACCCATTTATTATTTCAAAGAACATTTTGCCTTAATTTACTTTATGTCAATTCAACACTGTCAGTAAAGAATTAATAAATAATATAATAATGTAGCAATTATCTGTTTTTGTTTTGTTTACATTCATTTATAATAGGTAAATGTTATTGGCTACTCGTGGTCATTTTTTGTGTTTTGGTTTATATCTTTTATGTGAATAAAAACTTTCTGATTAAGTATTATAAACAAACAGCATATAGTTTATACTGGGCCATTGGTCTAATGAGCAGTGTTTGCTAGTGGTCCAGGAGACCGGGGTTCAATCTCAGGTTGAGTCATACCAAAGACTCAAAAAAATGGAACTTGATGCCGCCTTGTTTAACACTCAGAATTGTAAAGTAAGGATCAAGGGTAAAGTGGAGCAATCCAAGGAAAGGAGTAGTACCCTCCCCTACACCTCAGTGTAGAAGCTATTGAAAAGGGAGCCTTTGTCTGTCACCCTCAACTAGGCTTGCCAACTTTACTGTAGTATGTAGTCTATTCAGCAGTACCAATAAATTTTGCAAAGACATTAATTTTTTCTTAACCAGTCATTCAAGTATATATATATATATATATATACATACACACACACACATTCACTATGGCATTTATTATGTGAGCTAAGATGAGAAAGGTATGGTATATAATTGTTTATTTTTTGCACAGGGTTTCTTTGAGATATAAAATCTATTTTAAGGGTTATGCAAGAGTAAAAAGGTTAAGAAATGCACTGTTCCAGACAATTCCTTTTGAGAATTGGGGATATCAATTGGCCATATAGATCACCAGTGGACTACTTCCTGTGGGATTACCTCAAGGAATCATTATGGAACTCCATATAAAATAGACAAAAAATTGAAGTCTAACAAGAAAAATATTTCTTAGTAATTACATAATTTTGAGTTCTTAACTAGTTTTAACTTTAGGTCTTGCCAGGAGAAAAGTTGCTTTCTAGTTTTTTTTTTTTTAAGACTTTCTAAAAGAGTTGATATGCCACTAACAAACTATTTTAGAATTATGTTTATCTTCCAAAAATTTTTTTATAATTGTTGTGAGATTGTCTAATGCATTTTTGTTGGTTTTTAGCAATCCTTTCTACATTGGTGAATTTTGCATCTCTTGAAGTCATGTTTTTTTGAGCAGGGAAATACTGATCTGAGAGGAGAAATTTATTACAACCTATATTGATTCTGTCTGTAGAACAAAAAATGACCAAATGACTTTCCAATGGATTGTTTTAGGCAATGTGTGCAATTTAGTGAGTAAATTACATTAAACAACAGCAATTATGAAAAAAATGAACCACATTATCACAATGCATATGAAAATTAGGAAAAAGAAAAAAATACTAACCTAAAACAAAATATCTACAAATTTATGTTATGCTTAGAAAATATAACAAATACCAAAGATGAAAAAAAATTGGTAAGGTTTGGTTGCATCAGGGTATATCAACCTTTGTGGGTTATTTAATGCCAAATCCTTAACATTATTTTTGAATAATTCAGAGCTTATTTGTCTGCACACAGTTATATGGTTTCAATTATTGTTATCCAACACTAATAATTTTATTTTACATAAATCATTTGCTCGCATAGTTAAATGGTTTCAAGTATTGTTATTTAACATTAATAATTCTATTTATCAAGTATTTCTATCTAATTTGATATTAATGATTGGTTTGCACACAGTTAAATGGCTTCAAGCATTGCTACTTAACATTAGCAATTCTTATCTAATACAAACAATTTGCACACAGGTATATGGTTTCAAATAATAACAATCCAAGTGAATGATTATCAAACAATTCTATTTGGAGGTGCCCGTGGTGTAATGCTTATCGTCGCAGGATATGGACACGGTGACACGGGTTCAAATCCTGGACCTGACTGATTGCATTTCACATAGCACTAATACCCTTGGGAAAGGTATGAATCCAATTATTCTCCCTCCAGCTATGGGTAAATAGTAGGACAGACTAGGTTCTTCAGCCTTGGTGAGGCAACTAGTCTAGGAGAAGGAAAACTCTGAATTCAAACCTGTTAAACTCCGCTTAAAAATTGACCTTGTGTCATATCCTGCCCGAGCGGAGGGGTTAGGTAAATAGGATCAAACAATTCTATTTAACAGATACTACTGCTCTGAGTCAGAGTGGGCCTGGGTGCAATGGTAATTCCCTACACATTCCCTAAACTCAAAAACTGAAGCTTCACCACCAGATGGGGTTTAATGTCATATGTAGGATACTAAATGGTTTCAAGTATTGCTATTAAACACTAATAATTTTACTCAATACTATTCATTCATTTGCACAGAGTTAAATGGTTTCAAGTATTATTTTCAAATACTAACATTTCAATTTAACATTAATCATTTGTTTACACAGGGTGAAATGCTTTCTAGTACAGTAAATGATTAAATAGTTCTATTAGACTCATAAATGGGACCCTAATAGTACTACAACTTCAGGTGAGGGTGGACCTGAGAGTAATTGTCCAAAGCTTCAGAACTAGAACCTCACCTTCAGATGATTTACTGTCATACCAAGAACACTGTTGAGGATGGGGCAGTTGGCTGGGGCTGTAGTATACACCAACTGCATCTCTGCAGAGGGGTAAGACTCCCCCAACAAGTGTCCTGGATATGAAACTAAACAATCTGATGGTGAGGCTCTGGTAAAACTGAAGCTTTGAGGAATGTAGGATACCTCTTTATTGCCATCGCTCCCAGGTCCACCCTGGCCCAAAATGGGTTCTATCAATAGGTCAAATAAAACTAAACTGTGTACATATGCTAAAGTGAATTGTTTGAAATAGAACTGTTTTGACATTTAACTGTGTGTAGACAAAAAAACTGTTCTTATGCTAAAGGGAATTGTTTGAAATAGAACTATTTCCATGTATAAAAATGGATTTGGCATTAAATAACCTACAATGGTTGATATGCCATAAAACCAACCAACCAACCAATTGTTGAGAAGAGGCATCTTACCTCTCTGCAGAGGTACAGTGTATTTTACAGTTCCAGCTGACAGAGACAGCAAGAAAAACAACTCATTAAAACACTCACTTCTAAATGTAAACATTAATAAAAGCATATTAAAACATGCAAAAAATATGATTTTAAAGATTAAAAAAAAAAAAAAATTCTAATTCACTGTCCACTCATCAATAGGCTGATTTCAACCAATTTTTTTAGGAATTAAGGTCATCCTGAAAAAGGTTTCAGAATATATTCAGTCAATATTATTTCTTAAGATGGTCATTATAGAAAATAAAGTATGTAAAGGGATTTTTATTGCTGCTTTGTTTACTTTGAACATGGTATATGGAAGATAAATTTGGGTTTGTTGGTAGATCTCAGTAACTCCTGAAAACCGTAAAAATATTTCAAGTAAATATGTAATTTTATTATTTTCCAAACTTTGAGTGTTAACCTAAATTTTTAAAAAACATTGATATTTTTTCTTATTTTTCAAGGGTGGATGACCATTGATTTCCTCTAAGTATAACACTTGACTGTGACAGAAAGGATATAAGTGCATATATGGTGGGTGAGAGAACCATGTGCCTCTATTATCGATTACCAAGAGAGTGAATTACAGATGTTGGACATAAGATGAATACTCTTTACTGCAAGGTGGACAGTAATTGTCAAAGGAAGACCCACTTAAAAACTAGTCCGAATTAGATCTTCTTTGCTGTGAGAAGGAATACTTGAAAAATAAATTTTCAGATAAACTGTAATCTTATAATTCACTAAATGTGCATGTATCCATACACTATGGCTCCACCATTGTTGGCCTGATTTCTACCAAACTTTCAGGAATTGAAAGGGTTTTAAACTGTATTCAATCAAGATTATTTCATTATTTACAGTCCCAAATGAAACTACAATAATGTAGAGATATAAACATCAGAGGAAATAGATTCAATGAGCCAAGTTCAATTTCTGGTTGAGCAATTTGTGTTTCAGTTTATGCTAATGTCTTTGAGAAAGGAATGAAGCCATATATTCTTCTCACAACTAATGAAGAACTTTGTAAAGTTAATGGACAGGAAAGGCAGTGGCTTTGTTTTCCTCCAGGAGCAATTCCCATGGATAAGCATGGAGAAACTCAAGGCTGGTATATTTGACAGCCTTTAAGTAAGAGAACTCATGGACGACCCAATGTTTGATGAAGCACTGAGTGAAGCTGAACTGTCTGCCTGGCAGTTATAGAAGTCGGGAATATGAGAAGAAAATTGAAGAGCTACTAAAGAGTTTCTGCTAACTCTGGGCACGAATGTCAGTCAAACAGAATTTTCTGCAGTCACACTTGACTATTTTCAAAAAAACAGTGGAAATTTAAGTGAAGAGCAGGGTGAGTGCTTCACATTATGGAAGAGCGCTAGCAAGGCCAGTGGGATGTAAACTTTCTTGCAGACTAATGTTAGTGCTTGAAATGGGATGTAGTGGCTGCCAAACACAGGAGGAAGTCCCTGAAAAGAACTTTCATCCATGTATAGCTTCTTTTGTGTATTCATCAGTTTACTATGGAACAATGTGAGCTTGCTGCAAATATATCAGCCCTAAATTTAGCATCATTAGTTAAAATGAGTATAATTCCTGGATTCAGTGTAAAAAAACTGGCTTTAAAATCAACTATCATATATTCAACCTTAAAAACATTGCAGGCCAGTGTTATTGACATATACACACACACACACACACACACATATATATATATATATATATATATATATACATATTACACACAAATTTATACATCAAGAGAGACTTCGTATATCCAAATTAAAGTACATATCATACTTCTTCCAGTGGTGTAGTGGCTAAAGTGCTAGAAGGTGACATCATAGTAATCAAGTTCAAACTTCAGTTACACTATTACTTTCATATTTGAACTAATACCCTTGGGAAAGGTGTGAACCCCCTACCCCACAAGCTATGGGTTAAATAGTACCATTACTTTTCTAAAAGGATGAATTTAGCATTAAATAACTCATGAAGGTTGATATGCCATTAAAAAAAAAAAAAAACCCAACATATCACACAAACTGAGTAAATATTAAAAGCTCGCACACATACACATACACACAAATTTTTCACTCCCTCTATAGAGTAAATATGCTGATATATATATTCAAATGCTTACACTGACTTCTGTTTTTTTGTTGTTGATTTTTTTTTAATTTCCCCTCAGCAAAATCCAAGTCGTCCATTCATTGTTCATTCATTGGTCTCTCTCTCTCCCTCATTGATAATTCTACAAGTGGAATTTCCATGCATCTTTTTGTTGCTTTCAAAGGTCATATCAAGATTGAAAGTGGGGGTGGGGGAGAAAGAGTGCCCTTACCTTTGGTCGAAGGATTCCAGTGCCACTGATAAACTGCCAAACACTTCTGTTTGCAATCCTACAAAAAAACAGAAATAGGAAAGATTAAAATAAAGAATCATTTAAAGTGGGAGGATAGGGAAAAGAAGAAACAATAGATATGAGGTAGGATGGGAATGAAAGGAAAGGTAAAATATGATAGAGTGGTGGGGGGATTGATTCAAATAACAAAAACAAAAGATAAAGAGCAAGAGAAAAAGAGAGAGGGGGGAAAGAGAGGCGGTGAGCAAGAAAAAGAGAGGCTGAGAACAGAGAAGCCAGGAGAAGAAAAGTGGCCAAAAGAAGAAGAGAGACAAAATGAAGAAAGGAAAAAAGAGAAGCCAGGAGAAAAAAAGAGGCAAAAAATAAGAAGAGAGAGAGAGTGAAAAAATGAGAGTATCTTGATATTCTCAGAAAAAAGTAAGAAGGAAGGAAAAGCAACAAGTTTTAGATGAAAGGACAATATTTACTACATAAATATTAAATAAAAAACCAATTATTGACCAAGTCAAAATTACTTAAATAGGAAAAAAAAGAAACAAATATGGACAAAATTTGTTATAAAAATTTTAAGGAAAAAATTGATTGGATCAAAGGAAAAAAAGATGTAGATGAAGAAAATATAAAACTAAAAAAAAGATATGATAAAAGTGAAAAAAAAGAAAAAAAAAAAGAAATATGGAAAAAGAATAATGATGATGAAAAAAAAATGAAGAAAAGAGGGAAAATGTAAAAAAATAAAGGGAACAAAAAAAGAAAGATGGAAAAAACAAAACAAAAACAGTGTAAAAAAATAATAAAATGGAGAAAAAAAAAGGATAAAAGAAAAAGATTAGGTTAGATTGGTTGACTATGCAGCATATCAACCTTTGTTGGGTTATTTAATGCTGAAGTCAGTCTTTTTTTCAAAACAATCATATGGTTCCAAATATTTCAAACAATTATATAGGTTCTAAAAATATTTTATACACAATATAGTTTCAAATAACTATTACTTTTTGATAATATTATCTCTTCATTTACATAATTACAGTTTTAATTATTCATATCTAATGCTAATAATTTTCAAACAGATCTTTTTGACACATAGATGGGATTCTAATAAGTACTACCACTCCAGAGTTAGATAAAAGTGAAGAAAAAACAAAACAACAAAAGTGAAGTAGTTATAAAAGGTCTGAAGAATATAATATATGGAAGAAATGCAGAAAACAGGAATAAAAGAAAGGGGGGGGGAATAGAAGGAATAAACAAAAAAATTAAATTAAAAAAGAATAAAAAGAAACAAATGAGACAAAGAAAGAAAAGAAAAATTTAAAGGCAAAAGAAGAAAAAAAAAACAAACTACTGGACTAAAAATGACAATAAGGAAAAATAATGAATTAATATAGACAAGAAAAAAATGGTTTGGGTCAGACACCAAAGTCCAGGGGGCAGGGCAGCCCAATTAATCAAAAGATATGACAGAAAGGGCAGAGCAAAATTAAGGCTGTCAATCAAGGCTGGCAAACATTTTTGAGGATTGAGGGGAGGAGAAAGCACACTAGGACCCTGGAAGCAATTTGACAAAGCCAGTAAAGACATGGTTTCCCTACAACTGATGAGTTAATAGCAACAGATTTAAGTCAAGCAGTTCCTGTCCCTGTCTTTAAGCTATACATCTCAACCAAACCCCTGCTGATTCCATCTGGTCTCTAAGACTAGCAAAAATTGTAAATTCTGTGTGGAATGAACCATCAGACAACAGGTCAGCAGGTGGTAAAGTCTGGAAATTCTTTAGGTCTTCATGGTTGTGGTGGTGGCAGTAAGAGCAGGGGAGGTGTTATAACCAGTCACACCCCTACAGATCTTCATAGTTAACCCCTTAAAGATCTAAAAAGTGAAATGTGTTAAGATAAAACTTATGAAAAGATTTAGTAGTTGTGTATTCAGAAATTCTTTTTTCTTTTTAAAGGAAGGGGAGATAATTGACTCAAGTGTTTACACTTCAATTCACACTAATGTCCCTGGGATGAATTCCATCTCTGAATTCAACTCAAATGGCAAAGTGAGTATGATTTGGGATTGTTCCTTCATATTGGTACCATGTAACCTAGTAAAATCTGTTGCATGTTATTTGGAGAGAAATTGGCACTACCAGGCATATGAACCTTTGAAGGTTATTTAATGCTGAATCTATTTTATACAAATAAACAGTTCTATTTCAAACAATTCAGTTTAGCATAAGTACACAGTTATGTAGTTTCAAGTATTCCTATTTAATACTAATAATTATTTTCCAACAGATCTTTTTGTCCCACAAATGGGACCCTTTTAGATACTATCACTCCAAGTCAGAGTGAACTTGGGAGTAAAGAGAATTAAGAGCTAACCACACACATCTCTTGAACTGGAACCTCACTATCAGATACAGTTTAGTGACATATCTAGAACACTTTTTTGTTGAAGTGGAGTTTCAAAGGTGCTTTGACTAATGGAAAACTCACTGGATGTTAAATGCCAAGGGGATGATTTTGAAGAAAAAAAAAAAAAAAAAAAAAAAATTAACATTTTTTATAATGACAATGATTTTTTCAAGAGTGGAATGGGGCCCTCCCTCCTTCGCACTTGATACAGACAGTGTATTCTAAGTGACAATTTTAAAGAAAATGAATGTTTTATTCATTGTTCATTTCTGTCTTGGTAAATACAACTTTAGTGTCCATATTTTTTCAACATACCTTCAGTGTAACAATTGAAATACATTTCACAAAAATATATAGAAAAACAATAGTAAACTAAACAAAAAAGTGGACTAGATAAGTGTGAAGTGGTTTCACCAGGTGAATACTATCAATTAAAAATATTATCAAACACCCTATCCACCACAAGTTAGAATGCCATTTACACATGCTTCTAAGATTGTCTGACTCAGAATGTTTTCCAAATACTATGCATATATTAAGTAGATAAGAATTTACTTGGATTTTTAAAGTGAAATTTTACAAATATAAAAGTAATAAAAACTTTTGATGGAATTTAAAATTATAGAAAAAACCTGCTGAAGAATGAATGCTCAAACTGGAAGAGCATAAATGCATCAACCTTATCTATGCAGTTTTGTTTGGTTGGTTTTTTGGGTTTTATGGCATATCAATCTTGGTAGGTTATTTAATGCCAAATCCATTTTTATGAAAATAGTTCTATATCAAACAATTCAGTTTAGCATAAGTACGCAGTTTAAATGTAAGTACAGTTTAATTGTGAAAAACATTTCTATTTCAAGCTATTCAGTATAGTCAAGCAGTTCTAATTCAGCAAATTATGTTTAGTATAAGTACAGATTTTGTTTACACACAGTTAAATGTCAAAACAGTTCTATATTAAACAAATCAGTTTAGTGTAAGTACAGTTTCAATGTCAAAAATCAGTTCCATTTCAAATAATTCAGTTTAGCATAAGCACGCAGTTTAAATGTAAGTACGGTTTAATTGCCAAAAACATTTCTATTTCAAGCTATTCACTTTGGCATAAGTATGCTGTTAGTTCTATTTAACCTATAGATAGGGCCCTATTATCTGCTACAATTCCGGGCCAGAGTGGACCTGGGAGCAATGACAATGAAAGGGTGTTCTACATTCCCCAAAGCCCCAGCATCACTGGAACCTCACCATCAGATTGTTTAGTGTCATATCCAGGACACTCATTGGGGGGAGTTTTTTTTTTAAATCCCTCTGCAGCAGTGCAGTTGGTGTATTTTACAGCCCCAGCTGACTGGGCAATACACAGTTAAATGTCAAAACAGTTTTATTTCAGATAATTGAGTTTAGCATAAGTACAGAGTTTAGACGTCAAAACATTTCTATTTCGAGTAATTCAGTTTAGCATAAGTACGTAGTTTAAATGTCAAAACAGTTCTAGTTTAAACAATTCAGTTTAGCAAAAATATGCAGTTTAAATGCAAAAATTAGTATAGTGAAGGAAGCACAGTTTAGTTCTATTTAACCCATAGATAAGACCCTGGGAGTGATGGCTATAAAGGAGTACACCGCATTCCCCAAAGCTCCAGCATTACTGGAACCTCACCATCAGATTGTTTAGTGTCATATCCAGGACACTCGTATTACATGCAAAAGCTTGAGCTACAGCAGATTTTTTTGTCTCTCTCTTCCAGCCGGCATATTTCTCAAAGCAGTTATCTAAAGTGAATTCTGTCAAGAGATATCTTGGCATCCTTAATGAAGTTACCTCTCCAGAGTACGAACGCGGTATGATCAGCTGTAGAAGTTAATGTTTAAACTGAAGCAAAAGAGTCAGCAAAACAAGTAATCTCTCATCAGATTCTGTTCCAGAATCATCAATTTCATCTGAAAATTTCCATTCAAAACACATTCTCTCTACTTTTCCCTCATCACCTTTCTCAACCCCCTTAATTGCAAAATGCACTTCACCTCTCTATCTAATCTCAATTTATTCAATTCCTTTTTCCCTTAAATAAATTAAATAACCTTCTCTCTCTCTCTCTCTCTCTCTCTACCCAGATAATCCCACCAAATCCAATTCATTCATTGTCAAAGATTATCTCTCCTTAGTAGGAGACACTGATTTGTCCTCATTTGGATTCTGTTGTTACAGAACCATCAACAAGATTGTGATCTTATTGAAATTATTTAGATATGGACACTAAATCATGAAATACAAACAACTGTAGCTGACATCAGGTATCAAAGGTTGTAAAGAGTAAGAATTTAAAATTCAGTTAGTACAGAACAATATATATTTCTTGCATTGTCACCTATGATTGCTATGTCTGTGATAGTGATCATCTTGTGGGTGAAGGAAAAACACCACTTGCATCAAATGTAGGATATTCTGTTGTTTATTCCCTCTATTCAGTTACTGAGACAATGAAAAGAAATAATGGATATAACATGTGAGGAAGATTCATGGGTCTTTCTTTGTTCTAGAAGGAAACAGTTCTTCTTGGATCATTGAGCGGTTCTTTCTCTCTCAGACCATGCTAAGGCTTCTCCCGCTTATGTTCCAGTTACAAAAGAGGTGGAATTGAAAAACCCAGCTTCTTTTATTTGGGTTCTTAAGACATTGAACCCCCAACTCCCACCAGTACCAGTAGAATACCTGACCAGGTCTCATGACCACTGAGATGGCTGATGGAGAGGGACAATTTGGCCAACTTTTAGTAAATTGATGTTTTTACACTGTATGAAATATTTTATTACATTTTATCCTACTGGACAAAATTTGAAACTTTGTTAACTCATTGACCACTCTGTCTCTATCTATCTGTCTACATATGTGAGAGAGAGAAATAAAAGAAACAAATGATAAGAAAAATAAGCATATTTCTTTCTGGTTAATTTTTTAAATTGTTCTACAAATAATATATTAATGAATAAAGTTTCATCCAGTAGCTGTCTCTTCTATAGAAGACACAAGAAATTTATAGTTATGAAACAATAAGAAATTGAGATCTTAATTACTTTTATTTTCCCCTTGGCCATTTCTAAGGTTAATTAAAGGCACCTGGTGGCTGCCAAAAGGTTTTTTTTTTTTTTTTAAATCTTTATTTATTTCATTTTATTCTATTTTTTAAGGGAGAGTCTAAGACCAAATTAGCTGAGGGAATTAACATATGTATAAGAAGTAAACGAAAAAGATACAGAGATAATCATTTAGTTTACAAGCTTACATTATTCTGAAGATTTTACCTGCTATGAAAAATCTAGCATATGTTCAAATTAGGATGGGTTGATTTACAGGAACACCCTTTTGTATGTTTCTTAATTTTTCTAACACTTTATTATTTTGACCCTTTTACTCTCACCAGAGAATTTAAAATTTATATAGGTTTTTCTTTCTTCCTTTTTTTTTCATACACATATAGACTGTAATCCATATTTGCTGTTTTTCAACCTCAAGTTAAATATGTACAGTCATCTGATGAGATGGAGAGTATAATGATATTCTCTGGCAAAATAAATTTATAATGAAAATTCAATTAGGTTCAAGTTTCCTTCTAATTGCACTATATATATATATATATATATATATATATGTATATATACATATATACACGAAGGAATTTATGGCTACCACTCGCATAATGCAAAGCTCTTGGAACAAATTGAGCACTGTGGTACCCAGTAAGGTATAAAATGTAAACAAATGAACGCTGCTGCTGCTGCTATATAATACCTTATAATTCCCTCGCTGATGAGGTACGCTTGTTGGCTGAGCGGTCTGATACTAAGTCTAACGTAAAGTTGGGTGGGTTTTGATCCCAGCTTCAAGCGTCCTACGTGATACAACGAAACAGTCTGTCTGTGGATGACTATACACATATATATATATATATATATATATATGCCTAAAAATCTCAGGTAGACTTCCATTATTACACCATTTGGGTATTTATGAGTGGCCTACACTTGTGCCAGCATGAATCAAAGGTTGTCAGAAAAAAAAAAGAAAAAAAAAAAAAAAAAAGATTCAGTGTCCATGCCAAACAAAACTAAATATTACATTGAATAGAGGTAAGCATGATATTTGTAGCTAGCCACAGAATGCAAAAGTTAACAAGTTATTCTTGTGGAGAACTGCTATTGCTGTGAATATGATCCTTACTTGGTGCCTCCACTCTTGTGCCAGCAGGAAACAAAAGTTGGAAAGAAAAAAAAAATCCCAAAATCTTGCTAAGTATAGAACTAGACCAAATAAAATTGAATTAGAATTAAGATATCTGTTTCATCACAGAATGGAATGGTTAGGAAGTTAGTCTTATAGACCATTATTATGAGTGGTTGCTGACCAAAAACGAAATCATCTTGAGTCATATATGCACATAATTACATACATCTTACAGACACGTACATGAACTTGCATTTATATATATATATATATATATATATATATATATATATATAAAAATATATGCACTTCCAGACTTATATATGAAGGTCATTTAATAAATAAGGTAAATATTACCTAAGAAATTGACAATGGGCAGCACTGTTTACAGTTGCACCTTTTTGAAGCAAATTAAAAGTAATGGGTTCTTTCATGTCCTAAAAATCTGTCAGCATCACCTTCTTTACTGACCACTGAGCCTGAAATCTTTTCTGTACTGGTGAATGAAATTTTTGAACTTCATGGACTCTCTTTTTGACTCAAGCTTGTAGTGGCTATTTCATTTTAAAACATTTTTATCAAAAAATGCTCCTCCATACACATCGCACATTCTTATATGGTTTGTAGTTCTTAGCCTGTAAAAATTTCATGACAGAACTTAGTTCAAGCTTGAAACACTTTGATTTTCAACCATTTTAAATAGTCTCAAAACAAATATTTTTGCAAGTCTAAAAGAATTTTTGCAATAGACCAATTCCAAAACATGCAGAGATCACGGGGGGGGGTCAAAACAAATTCCCCTTATTGTATGATCTTTGTAAATATCCTACACATTCACCCTTGTGTTCAATACACCTGAAATATTGTTTTTAAATTCTTTCATCATTTCCTGTTTTAAAAAAGCCTCAAGAATTTATCAACAGCACCCCTCACCACACTTCATACTCTAACAAATATGGTCCTTAGTTTAATCAAAAAAAAAAAACAAAAACAAAGAAATAAAAAAAAAAAGAACTTTTTAGTATTTCCTCTTATTTTAACAAATACAATCCTTACTTTTTGCTCACATTTGAGACTTCATACCATGCTTAACTAAAGTTAGTGAATAGTAATAAAAAATAAAACTTCCAGGGTACGATACTAAACTGTATCTGGAGGTGAGGTTTCACTTCCCAAGTTATGGAGAGTGTGGGGTATCCCTTCATTGTCATTACTTCCAGGTCCACTGACCTGAAGTGAGGGTCCCATTTATGTCAAAGAAGGTCATAAAAAGAGTGATCTGCAGCAGCTTCAAGCCAATATGAGATAGATTCCATTTAAGAGTTTGCATAAAAACAAATAAGATATTTTCAGAAATTATTAGTATTAGATATGAATACTTAAAACCACATGATTAGTTTGGTAATTTGGTTTAATGGCATATCAATCTTTGTGGGTTGTTTAATGCCAAATCTTTTTTATTTATATGATTTGTAAACAAATAGTTTATAGGTGAATATTTTTTGTTTATCAAGGAATAGTTAGGACACACACACACAAAGGATTTTTCTTCATAAATGTTTACTTTATGTTTTGATTTGGTTGTGCTTTATGGCATATCAACATGAATGCCAAATTCAGTGTATATATAATTCACTAGGGAATAGTTTGGAGGTAACATTATTCTTAAATAAGTCAGAATTCATTGGTCCACACACAGTTAAATGGTTGAAACAATGTAATTGCTTGAATTATTAGTAATAGATAGGAATATGAGAAACCATATAATTGTGTGTAAACAAATAAGCAGACAATTTTTTTAAAAAGTGCAATTTAAAAAAAAACAAAACAATGGAACATTGAAATATAGTTATGATCATTATTAAATGTTTACAACTTTCAGTATTAAAAAACCCATAAGTTGATAAGCCATTAAATAAAACAAACCAAAAAATATAAACAGGGTGACTTGCTGCTAAGCGGCATATCAACACTTGTGAGCTATTTAATGCTAAATCTTGTTTTTTTTTTGTATATATGATTTCATGTGTATTAATATATTTGTACAAATGATCTTTATTAACTGTTTCTCTCAACATAGTTGACCATCAACCACTGCCTCGTAGGACTTGTAAGGTAAAAAAGGTTGGGTGTTTGTTTGCCATAAGAGCAATTGGAATAATACAGTCATACCAAGCCCTAGCATTGAAATGATTATTTCAATGCAAGGGCTTGATATGACCAGCAGATTGATCAGATCAGGCCTCTCTGACAGTTTGTCTAGCCTAACTAAGGGCTGAAGAGAAGTGTTGTAGGTCATGTAACTACTTAGTACTCAGGTCATGGACACCCCAGCTACTAGGATCCTGTTGTCAGGCATAATTGCAACCCAGAGCCAACAGGTGGCCCCTTTGAGGGCATCTTACCTCTCTGCAAAGATGCTGTTGGCATATTCAACAGCCCTAGTCAGAGGTGGGGTGTGTGCAGTGGTTAAAGAAGGAGTAGTGAAAATTCTAACATCCTTTACTGCTAAACATATGAAAGAAATACTTTTAAATGCTTAGAAGACTGCAAAGAGCACTTCAATTAGTTCTTTGCCAGGAACGTTAAAATATTCATAAAGGATAGAATCATTTTATATCTACCTAATCCCAACCCAGTGCAATGATAGGATACAACACAGATTTGGATTAAAGCAGAGACCCTTATGAAGAGGGTCTCCCAAGTGGCAGGTGGAAAAAATGTGCTATTCTCACTTGTGAGTTTGCCTCAAGTGCCGGGCAATAAAACATAACCTTACTTGGATTAAATGATGAATACAATGAAAAGCTTGAATTCCTTAAATTTCTACTTTTCTTTTCTCCCTTCACCTGTGTGTGCGTGTATATATATATATATATATATATATATATATATATCCATAGCAGTGTTGACACTGCAGCCCGCAATCTTCAAAAACACTAATGATATACATATATAAGTTTGAAATGAACTCTTATTGAATAGAACAATTAAAAAAAAAAAAAAGAAGGGAGATAATTCTGAAAATCAGACTGACATGTTTTTAGCAGAGTTCTGTCAAAATATGTCAGCATGATTTTTTTTCTTTTTCATATTAAGTGGTTGCCAACTTGCTATTAAGTATAGCCATCTTTTCAGTTATATATATTTTTTTAAAGACCCACAGTTTCCTTATAGTAGGTCCTGAGGTGTTTTTAACAACTTGCTCCTGATTTTCAGATTCTACTGCATGTTTGCACACACACACACAAATATCAGTATATAAAGTCAGCATATGCTCCTAACAAAATAAAAAAAGTAATAATGCTGTAAACCTAAGCAAAAAAAAAAAAAAAAGCCTAACTGATTTAGTTGGTGTTTATAAAGTGTATAAACAATAAACAGATCAGATACACTTTTTTTCTTTAAAAATCTGTTAAGTTAGATATACACAGGATTTGAATCTTTTATATATATATATATATATATATATATATATATATATATATATACACACACAAACATACATACATATATAATGGCACATTAGGTAATTTAGACACACACAAATATATATGTGTATGCATATCTAGGTAGCATTTTTCCCTTTTAATCAAAGATATATATTATATATACTTATACATACACACATGAATGTGTGTATATATATATATATATATATATATAATTTAGACACAAACACACATATATATATACACACACTGGCTGATATATGTACATATATGCACTTTCCTTCCTACTAAACCCGCCACCTATTCAGCACAATGTATTGTAGTATCCATTCTTTCAGGTACACTGAAGTGATTTTCTCTAACTGCCAAGAGGATTGCTTGTGAGGACAAAAGAAAAAGGTGGGTGGGGTAAGGAAAATGGATTAATTACCCCAATTCGAAAGGAGATCCATATTATTTCACCTTCAATCCATTTGTAATGCAAGTGATTATTCATTAACTCAATAATTTGATTGAGCTGAGGTCCTCATTTCACAAACTCCAATCAAATCCAATCTGATCCAAGTAGAACTATGATGATCCTGGAGCAAGCAGAGAAGTATTGCTGGAATAATAGCAACAACAACAATGAACGGGGACGACCAATCAAACAAAGCACGACGAAGTGGGCTGGCAATCTATCATCTCGGTGCATCAAGTCTGACCACCCCACACCTCAAAGTGCCTGAATAGGATCTGCTATCATGTTGATCCAAATTTCAGATCTTGTTCTAACAGCCCAACAGAAGCCATCACTGGTGGGGATGGCGAGCAGACATATGATACTGAGGAAACTGAACATGGGGAGATGAAAGAAAGAAAAAAATAAGATCCTAATGAAAAAATATGGACCATAAAAGAATGACATGTCATGGTGCCAGTGACGCTCTGATAATGAACATGCAATAGCAAACAAGCAATAAGGACAATGGAGACAGAAATGTCCCTGGTTTTAACAAACGGAATCTAAACTGGACACACAGGAAAGGAATGAAACAAAGGACCAATATTTTTCAACATTTTTACCATTGATAATTATTCTTTTCTGTATTAATATATATTTAAAAGCTGCCTTTAGTGGACAAAAACCAAAAAGTCGATGACTGATGGATTGATTTTAATGGTATGTCAACTTGTCAAGGGTTATTTTATGCCTAGAGGTGAGGACATTGCAGTCGTCATATATTCATATTTACATTTTTTGCATAGTTGTTTTTTAAAGAGTTTTTTTTGCTCACAGTTTTATGATACTGGATAGTCCAATCTAATATTAATAATTATATGGTTTCAAGTCATTATTTCTAATAATAGTCATTTATTTGCATGCAGTTTCAAGTAACTAATAATAATCCTGAGTAAACAATTATATTTTCAAGTAACTATTCCATATAACTACAGTTATATGGCATCAAGTATTACTATCTAATATGGATATTTTCAAATATATCTATTTGACCAATAGATGTTACCCTAACAGGTACTACCACACCAGATCAGAGTGAACCTGGGAGTAAAGGCAGTCTCCAGAATCATCAGATTGAGTTTAGCATCATACTCAGGACACACTTTCTTGGAGGAGGGAGATGGGTCGTACCTCTCGGTAGGGGGATACAGTCAGCATATTCTAAGCTCTGCTGACATCTCATTGATAGATTTTACAATTACTTTCAAATAATCCTTATCGTCTTCAGTACATTGTTCTATGTAAAAAATGTAACCAGAAAGTATCAAAACTAAAACTTGAAATTTTTTAAGATACAAAGTTTAAAGTCATGTCCACAGTTGGGCAATTTATATGATAAAACAATGATATGTATACATGTAGACAAAGTCTGAATGTAATTATTACTAATTTGAAAAAAAATTATGAAATATATCCCTATACTCTTTGGTGAAAGATAAGATTGTATAAGTGCAGCATACTCCATATTCCTTAAACCTTTCACACTGTGTAACTTTTTTTTACTAAAAAGAAGATTCATCTCAACAGTAGGGTTTGAAGACATAGAAGACATTATTAGATAAATGATGGTGCAGCTTTACATCATATCAGAAAAGAAGTTTTAAATGCTTCAACCAAGAGAAATCTCATATGAGAAGTGGACTATTTAGTAGAAAATTAACATCTCCTTTATTATTCATTTCAGTCTTTGTAATTTGAGCTTTAGTCACAATATTTTTTGAACACACCTCAGCTCACCAGGTCATTGCCTCTGGTATTGCTGCAGTTTTAAAAAAATCAAATCTTTTGATATATCAGTTGTTTGCAGTCTACATTTAAAAAGCCTTCAGGTGTCTCCAGAAGAGATAAATCTAGTGAGCGAGTTGGCACCACATAGTGAGTTTCAATCCCATACACTAAATGTTCATAATTCCAATCTATGAAGGCAACTGAAATGGCATTGCTGCTGCTGCTCAAAGATATACCTTTGACCTGCTCATTGCAACTATTCCCCATGCGGTGACAATTTTAAATCAATGAAATCATGGAACTGGACTATGTATTATTTTTATCCCAGGCAACACTAGGTTTTTCTGCAAGTATTTGATGTTTGCAGTCTTTCACCAATTATTACACTCACTTGAAAGTCACTCATGCCCATTACCAAGTTATTGGCTTTTTCAGACCCCAACAAACATCCTAACGGGTGGTGTGAGGGGGCAGTTAGACTGTATTATATAAATAATCATTGAAGGAAATTTTACTGAAAGGAGACACAGGTGTTTTTAGAATTAGAGAGACAGATTTTGGGGTGGGTGGGTGGGGGAGGGGAGCAAATATTTTGTATATATGCACAACAGATGTTTGTTTTGTTGTGTTTTGATCATGTTTGAGAGAACAAATTAGAGAGAACAAGTGAAAAAAAAAAAATTGGTAAAAAGAAGGTGGAAGAAAACCCAAAGGAAAAGAAATGTGAGTATAAAATGAGAGAGAGAAAAATAGAAAAATTGTGAAGAGAACTGGGCAGAAGGGCTGAGATTCTGTCTGCTGAGGGTCACATTCATGGAAGGTAGAGAGCACCTTGGGGGAGGGGGATTAAAGAACGAAAGAGATGAAAAAAGCACAAAGGCAAAAATGATTTGTGTGTGTGTGTGAGAGAGAGAGAGAGCGCAGCTCTATATACATAAAAAAACTATATATGCACACAAACACACATACATGATCAGCTCACACTTGCATATATACTCCTCCCACCCTATATATTTTACAAAATTATAAACTAATCCAGTAATTGATCTATAGCAGACACAAACCTTTGGTATATGTACACATTCAAGGTCTGTGCATACATAATACACACATAGATATACGTATTCAGTCTAGTGTTCATAATAGAAAAATAAAAGACAGATACTCTTTTTGTGTGTGTGTGTATTTACACATGTGCATATATACATGTGTACACACAGATAGACAACACCTGCTGTTGATTGAAGGATAATCAAATCAAGTTGTAGACCATTGCAAATGAGTAGAAAAATTCTTACTGGTTGCACTGCTATTTTGGGCTTGTGCCAATCTCAGGTAAGTAAGCGAATATATGGAGAAAGAGAGAGAACAAAAAATTGAAGCATAAATGTTGGTAAATCAATTTTATTCATTTTATATTTCAAACGATTTCATATATATATATATATATATATATATATATATATATATATATATATATATATATATATATATATGCATGCATTGGTTAAGTAATTGTACAAAATGAAGAAGAAACTTTTTCCCCCTCTTAGTAAAGCTGATTTAAAATTTAAAATATAAGGAGACTCCATGTCAACTACTGCCTGTTTACATAGTTTTATGTACACTACATTATATGATCATCAGATGGATAAGAGAAGTGATATTTATCCATGCTTCCCACTAGGCAGGATTTGACACAAGGTCTTTTTTATAGAGGGGTTTTAGGGGATAGAAAGGTCATACATGAGTGGAAGCTTGTGCACTGATGGTCAATAATGGTCATAAGATCACTAGGTGCAAATGTGAACTATGCTAGCCTTAGCTAAGTCTCCTGGCATGAAGCTAGGTGAAGTTGCCAGTCATAGATTCACTAGACCCAAAAGTCCAATGCAATGAGAATTTATGCTTGTCATTGTTTGGTCTCCCAATATGTATGCCAATGGCCCAGCGGGGCTATGTACATTTATACTAGTTTTTAACAGAGTGCTTGTGCAATAAAAAGGGGATGGGCAGAAGAAGAAAGGAAAAGAGAAAAAAACAAACAAACAATATGTCCTCTTCATCTTCTCCAATTTCTACCTTTTTTCTTTGTTTTTTGAGTTCAATATCATTTTTAAGAGTGAATTGTAAACATGAGTCTAAGAGCAAGTGGCCCAACAGGCATCAGTTCAGGTGTTGAGACTGATTTCTAAACTCTGTCTTTCAATAAATATTTATTAGTGTGTCTGTGTGTGATCATGCATGTGTTTTAGGATTTAAAAAGAGTAAGTACTCACATGAAAAAATGCAATATCAAAAGTGTACATATAAGTGTACATATATATGTCTGTGATATGAAAAAATATGTGGTTGTATGTGTATAAACATAAATGTGCTTTATATCTCAAAAACATAAAACAAAGTGTATATACTATGAAGATATTAAAGTATGTATATGATAAAGCTGTACTAACATGTTTATATCTAACCATATACTGACATGAAAGTATATATATATATATATATATATATATATATATATATATATATATATATATATATATGTGCGTGTGATTGTGCAATTGCTTTATGACTTAAAAAACAGAAAATGGAACTATCAGTATATATTATAGAAAGCGACTACAGAAAATGTACCCAGGGTAGAAATGTAGGATAATTAGAGTAACAAAATGGTAAAGTGGGAAAAAAAGAGCAAATAAAAGGAGGATATATTTATGAAGAGATGTTAGATTTAGCAAGAAGTTAAAACAAAAAATATACAAAGTGTGAAAAAGAAATTTATCACTTTTAAAATCTTTTATTTTTTTAAAACCGATAACTAGTGCTGTTACATGATGAGTATATAAGATATATGCCCAATTCTATTTGACAAGCCCAACTGATTTTCTAGACTCAATGCAGTCTGCCCCTGCTCAGGAGAGACTTTAACCTGGTAAAAATTATCTTCCAAATAAATCCCCAAGGTTAAATGTAGAATATTTCCTCACTAGAAAGATTATTTATCTATTTATATTTTACTAAAAATATCATTATATTAGCATATATGTATATCTGTACATGTATTTACCCAACCACTCCACCATGGGCAAATGTAACACAAGGTCAATTGTAAGAGTACAGCTGGTTTGAATTCTCTTAGACTAGTTGCTTTATCAAGGCTAGAGAATCCAGTCTGTCCTTCTATTTATCTATAGCTGGTGGGAGAACAGATGGACTAATGCTGCTCCAAAGGGCATTAATTAGTAAAAAGGAAAATACAAACAGCCTCATCCAGAATTTAAACTTGGGTTGCTGATTCCATTTCTTACAATGTGTGTGTGTATATATATGTTTATGTGTATATGTATCTAAATGTGTGGGAAATCCTACACAAGCAAAAGTAGCAAATCATAGTGAAATTTTATAGGAACAATCCAAGTAAAATGTTCAAACTTTTCAGTACTATTTACAACTAAATGATAATTTTATGGGTTCTGTAGAAATTCTATGCTTTTTAATCATTAAAACAGTAATAAAATACACAATGTTAATTAGAATCTAGCACTCCTTCTTAGACAGAAGTATCAATATAATCATGGAGTGCTATAATGAGATAACAGAACATCTAGTACATTACTAAAATTCTCAATACTTTTGTTTATAAAATAAACCAACAACTCAGAACATTACATGATGACAACTAACCTAAAGACTCAAATTTCATGAGTGAAACCAGAGGTTTGGTTTATTTGTTTAATGTTTAATACCAGAAGTTGATTCATTTGTAAATATTTGATCATAATCATAACTATATTTTCAATGTTCCATTACATTTCTTCAAGTATTCCTACCAATTACAAATAATCAGCATTAGTTCATTCCTTCAAGTGACTTTGTTCCAGAGATGTCATTTGTCTTTTTCAGTGGATACAAGTATGTCATACTATGCACTGCCCAACCCAGATATTGAACTCATGACAACCAAGTAACTGGATACATTTTAACCAATATTCATATCTATTAAGGGATACCTTCTACGTACATCAAGTGGAATGACAACAAACTGAATAAAGGGTTTGGTTTAAAATCATTTACCATCTGTGATTGACACAACCAAGAAGGTTGTAAAGCACAACAGCCAAAACGTTGTGAGTGTAATAACAAACAAGATGAGGATATCAGCGTGTTCATCAGTTAATAATCATATAAGATCTTACAGCAATTGAGTCTGAGCTTTCCAGAAATTACCAGAGCAATCTAGTATTAACTGAATATTGATGTGAATAAAACAAAAAATGATTAAAGATTTCCAAATCAGGGTAACAGATTTTAATGATAATTAAATTTTTAATATATAATTGAAGAGGCATGCAGCTGCATTTGCCTGTAGATGCAATTCAAAACTGCAGCCATAAAAGATACTGCAAAAAAGAAGCTGAAGTAGCTACTTACACTGGTTAAGATATCAAGACTTAGATCACAGCTAGATTTACAATATTTGTAGTCAATCTAAAATTTACATATAGTGGTTGTGAAAGATAATTTTAAAGTGGAGTACAGCTGGTTTCTATTTCTACAACAGATACTTGAAGAAGGCTTCAGAGTTTTCCTTTTCCTAGACCAGTTGCATTACCAAAGCTAGAGCTGAGTTTGCTCTATTATTTGCCCAAAGTTGCGAAGGAGAAGAAGTGAATTTATGTCTCTCCCAAACACAAATAGCCTCATCTTGGATTTGAATAAAAGTTGTGAAGTCCATTTCCAATAATGATAAGCATTATGCCTTACATACTTTATAAATTGGTCTCACATAAAGGAATAAACACTGGTAGAGATGTGCTTATTTGTGGGCAATACTGTAGTTTAGCATTAATATGTCTGAAAAGAAACAAGATTAGGTGTGCTGTATGAGCTATGAGCACTGAATAATCCTAAAATTTTTGGTCCAGCTGAGCAAAACCCCATTACAAGCACTTAAAATGCTTCAGCAAGTATATGAAGATAACACCATGTCACATACACATTTCTGAGTGGCTCAACAGGATCAAAGGAGGACATAGGGAGGTCAAAGATGACTCCAGGAGCAAGAGGCCTTTAACAAGTAGAAGCGAGTTCAACTTTGAATGTGTAAAGCATGTGGTGTGTAGTGATCATTGGTTGACTGACGAATGATTGAAAGTCAGCTAGATATGAAAAAGGACAGCATTTGGAAGATCATCACTGACAATTTGAGCATGCAGAAAGTCAGTGCACAAATGGTGCCAAGATTGCAGAATGATAATCAGGAGCTCCACATGTAGGTGTATCAGTGTATTATCAAATATCTTCAAACTGAACTAGACTTGCTTCGTAGAGTCATCACAGGTGATGAGACAAAGATTTTTGAGTATGATTCAGAAACCAAGTGCCAGAGCAGTCAGAGTAAGTCTTCGATATCACCAAAGCTGAAAATAGCAAGATGATCAAAGTTATTTTGCTTACATTCATTGATGTGAAGAATATCATCCACAACAAGTTCTTGCCAATCCATCAGCAAGTCTACAAAAAGATTCTGCTTAAATGTGGCAAGACAAATCATGGCTGCTTCACCATGGCAATGCACTTGCTCACAACACCCTGAGCACGTAATATTTCCTAGCCAAGAATATCACCTTACTGGAATAACCTCCAAATTCACTTGATCTTGCTTTGTGTGACTTTTTTCATTTCCCTCAAGCACAAGGAGATAATCAAGGAAATTAATTTTGAAGGCGAGAAGGCCCACTGAGAGGAGTGTAATGATGGAACTAACAGTCATTCCAGAAGAATCCTTCCAACAGTGCATAGAAGTGTAGCAGAGAAGGATGGAAAAGTGCATTAGATTTGAGGGGTTTACTTTGAAGAGGAAACCGTTTAGTTTGTTGTTTGGAATTTAAATAACTTGTTTGTGACACAAGTTCTGTTACTTTTTAGACACACCTCATATGTTAGTCTCTGGCAACTAACCTGGCCAAAACTTTATGAACAAAGACTGCTGATCAATCCATGTTTTTTTTTTGTCATGTATGCTGGAACCTCACAAGAAAATAATCCCTTGTCTTAATTCTACCATAGAACCTACTCACAGCTGGAAACAACTGTTTCTAATACACTTTGGTAGATCTTTTTAACAGATTTCCCTTGTTCATTGCTGGTAAAAATGCATAGTTAATGGTGATTCTTTGGTGGAAAAAATATTTTGTAGCTGAAAATTGGCTCTATCCAACAGTGTTTACTGTACCCATTTTTTATATTGTATTTTCTGAGAAGCCATTATTTTACCTATATTCAATAACACAAATGAGTAATGGTACATAATCAAATGAAAAGTGCTTGCTTATTTTCTTTGTTTTATTTTTTTCCCATGTAGATGCAATTCAAAACTGCAGCCATACTGCAAGATATTGCAAAAAATTATCAACTAGCTGAAGTAGCTGCTTATGTCAGTTAAGATATCAAAACTTAGATCACAGCTGGTTTTACAATCTTTGTGGTTCACTCAGATATGAAGAAGTAATACATTATCAATGGGTTAAATAGATCAGTTCAAAAATTATTAATATTGAATAAAAATGCTTGAAACCATATGTATACAAATAAATTATTATCAATTAGGAATAGTGAACTAAAAATTTTTAAAAATAGTTTTTTTTGGGGGGGTGTATTATGTACATCACGCTATGTGAATATACACAGACATACATACACTGTGAACCACATAATAGAACTTCAAAAAAAAAGTTCTTTATTATTTATTATTCTCCAGAAAAGTAATTCAAACTTATCAATATATCTTACAATATATCTTGAAATATCAGCCGTTAGGCACATATTGATTTTTAAGTGAACATATATATTTTTCCCAGATCATTTATCATGACACATATATATCTTCTCAAATGTAATTTTATGATGTTCTCATAAATAAAAATAAAATAGTCTGCACTGTTTATCAGTACCATTAAAAGCTTAGAAAGTCCAACATTTCTCATTAGAGTGTAAACAGTCAGTCTTTAATTCAGATTTGAATCCTGATTATAAACTTGGAAAAAAATTACTAATTAAGTCATTCCATCAGCAAAACAAGTTTAAAAACAATAGACGAAAGTAAATACCATCATTAGAGATTATCAATATTATCTATAATTTTCAGTAGCCATTAGCATTCCTCATGTTGTTTGAACAATGAAACTAGTTCTGGCAAATGTGTACTTTTCAAATGTCCAAATTGGCTTGTTCCATTCAGATGCTTTTTTTTAATGCCAGATTGACTTTTGGAAAAATTTTACTACTAGAATAGATTCAATGATGTTATGAAAGGACACACATTTGTTCATTTATTGACTTAAAAAGGAATTTAATCATTATAATTTATCAACAAAGGTAATTACATACAAAATTAGAATTATGTATAAAATTAGAATACAGTTATTAATCTAAAAGATTGTTGTAGTTCACATTTTATTCGATTTCTTTTTCATTAAGTTTATTTAGATTCTAAAACTATTTTTGTTAGATTTCATTTTTTCCAAATTAAAATTCCAATTATGGTTCAGATATTTTTAAAATTAATTATCAAAATTTAAAACTTTTTGTTGGTAAGGTTCACATTTTTATAATAATTTTTATTAAATTCTAGTTAGGATTACATTTTTTTAAAATCAAAATTAAAAAATTATTATGTTTCAGATATTTTTAAAAAATTAAATTAATTTTCATTATTACAGTTCACATTTTTTTAAAATTAATTTTAATCAAATTTCTAATATTCTTTTTAATGGTTCACATATATTTTTTTATAAATCTTACTAAAATTGTAAATTTCTTTTTGTTTCCACAGATTAAATTGTATTAATAAACCAGACAAGTAAAAATCAAATGTTTTGGCCTAAGCAGAGTAAATAGCATGACGATAGATTTACACACTGAAAAGTATTCATTTATCAACTTTTTTAAATAGTTATTTTGTCTAACTTAGCCTCTCACTTATTTTTCTCCCACAGGAGTGGAACTCTCTAAATGCTGAGATACATTTAGTCCATGTTCCTTGTGCCTGGAGACCACTTCTTGAATGTGATTTTAAGCAGATGTAAACCATATGCATCCAGATCAATGGAAATTCTGTTGAAACACTGCACCACTATACCTTGAGCAGTTGGGGATGGGGGAAGAGAAAAACTCTAAGTCTGTACGGCTACAAAATCATCTTCTTCTTTCCTATGCTGGATGATAAATAGGCAGGGAAGATCCCCAAATTTTGACGCAAGGCAAATATTCAACTATTCAAGCTAACAGAAAACACTAACTTCAACTATATATGATGGAAATGAAATATCTTTATATCATATGTGGCTACTAGCAAGGTGAGTTAGAAATACTCAGGATAAAATGGTTTTCCTGATTATCAATCTTTTTTTCAAAATTAATAAAATGTCTGTGTTTGGTTTGGTTTCTTTATTAAATGGTATATCAAACTTCACAGGTTATTTACTGCCAAAGCTATCTTTGTAGAAGGACAGTAGTGGAACTAATGAACCCATAGCTAAGAGGGTATTAGACCAAAAATGAATACAATAGTGTGACTGAAGTTTCAATTCACTTAGTACGATGTTGTAGTCTAGCACATTAGCCACGATGTCATGGGGACTTTCCTGGGAATGAATTGCTGAAAAAGTTTCATGAAAATTTATTTGGTTAGTTAGTTGGTTGTGTTTTATAGCATACCAAACCTTGTAGGTTATTTCATACCAAATCCTCTTTTATATATAAAGAGGATTTGGTATGAAAATTTGTATATTCAAATATATCGGTGAAACATTTAGGAACCTTCACATTCATCTGAAAGAACACAAAAGAGACAATAGAATCGGTAACTTAAATAATACACTTCTTCAACACAATTTTCAATCTAATCATTATTTCAATTTCATTTCTGCGAAGATGCTCATTTACATTCATAATAAAAGACTAAGATGAATTTTCATTTTGTAATTCCTTAAATACTCGTCTGGTTTTTTTTTATAATATTTCTCTGAACTTGAGCAAATCCATTTTAAATAACTACAATATATTCTATCTTTAGTTAATATATTCCACACATATAATATTTTTACACTTTCTCTTTTACTTTTTCCTCCTCCTTTTGATTCTATATCTTTCTCAATAAACAAATGTAACATAAATTCTATACAATATTCCTAATAAGTCAAATGACCTAATTAAAAAAACAAAACAAATGCTGATTTACTAATTAAACGGCCAACTCTTTTTTCTTGATATACAGATTTTCCCAAGGTTTTTGTATTTTAAAACATACATCATTCATTTAACATCACTAATATCATCCCTCACATTCCTGATGATGGTTCATTAGAATCGAAATGCTATAGTGTCAACTCTGCTTCTCAATAAATCTCTCCTTCTACTTGGATTATCTAGTTATCAATTTTTCTCTACACACACACGAATAGTTGGTAGGAAACATAATTTCTAAATGAGCCAGAGCTCATTTGTTTGCACACAGTTAAGTGGTTTTAAATATTACAATCTAACACTAATAGTTCTATTTGTACACAGTTAAATTGTTTCAAATATTGCAATATCATTAATACTTCAACATTAGCCATTTGTTGACACACAGTTCAATGATTCAAAGTATAGCAAATGATTGAACAGTTCTATTTGACCCATAGATGGGATGCTATAATTCGATGTTAGAGTAAACCTAAGAGTAATAGTAAGGTAGGGATATTCCACATTTACCAAAACTCCAGAAATGGAGCTTAATCATCAGATAGTTTAGTGTCATATCCAGCACACTATTTATTTTTATTTTTTTGTGGTGATGGTGGTGTCCTTGTCCCTCTGCAGAGATGCAGTCAGCATATTCTATAGCCCACCCAACTAACTAGGCTGATTCTGTTGAAATTTCTATTGAAATTAGTCCAGATTGCCAATGAAGTGAATATTTGAAGAATTAAAAACAATAATGTTATACAAGAACCCAAATGTATTGCAATCAACATATCAAAATGTTGAAACCTATAGGAAATCCTTTTAATAACCAAAAGTGCAGTGTTCACCCTAATAGCTACTGCTCACATGGAAAAAAAATAAATGGACAGAAATTCAACCAGCTAAGTACACCCACTTCTAGGATAAATATGAAAAAAAAATAAAGCCAAGAAAAATATTTTCAGACCAATCAGAAACTGAACAACACAATTCTCAGCAAACTAATCTGAGCCTCTTTTGCCTGATTTGACCCAGCAAACAGAAAAGATTAGCCATATAGTCCTTCTCAACTATTACTTAGTTCAGGGATATGTTGCATACCAAACAAATGAACAATATCTCGGGTCCTTCACAACTACAATTTTGTTATGAGACATATTGCTAAATGAACAAACAACAATGTAATTTTTCATCTTTTCAAACATGTCCAGTCTCCACTCTTTTCTGGATTGTGTAAGTTATGGTACCTTAAAATGAATACATTAGTACTAGTACAATAACACTCATTGTAAACATTTTGCACTTAATTGCAATATCAAAGTTTAAAGAAGCAATGTAACTTTAAACATATTCTAGGTCTATTTAATCTACAGATAGAACCCTAACATGGTCAGAGTGAACTTGAAAGTAATGTCAATGAAAAAGTAATACCACACACTCAACCCCATCCACTGAATGCAGATAAGTATCACACCCAGGATACTAGTCATGTTTTACTAAATTTCAAATTAGAAAAAAAAAAAAATAAATAAATAAATGAAAATTTTAACAGAAATAAAATATTAAAGAAAGAGCAATTGTTTTGTGAACTCTATACTAAATTCTTGATTTTATCAAATTGACCAGGGTTAAGGTTAATGTCATAATATGGAAGTTTCCTACCTTATTTCTCTATAGACTCTTCAAAGATTACAAAGGAAGTGAATTTTTCTCAAAACTATATCACTGTGAAGTAACATTTTTCCTCAAGTGTGTGCATTTTTAATTGTTAACATTATTTTTTTTTGGAGGGGGGAGAAGTTACTGCTTTAAATGCAAGATTGAAAATTAAGAATTGTTAAAAATGGAAGTGTTCTGAGCACCAAACCCAGTAAATTGCAACTATACTCTGCTACCAATGTCTCTGCAATAATATATGCTACAAAAATCCATCTTTACAAACATTTTAAACAGTTAAGCACTTCCTACTTAGATGCAATATCAAAGTTTTAAGAGCTAGACCCTAACAATCAAATCAGAGTAAACCTTGGAGTAATGGCAATGAAGAGATGATTAAACATTCCCGTCAGCTCCAAAATTAGAGCCTCACCACCAAATACAGTTTAGTATCATATCCAGGATATTATGAGTTTTGTTTTAGGGTTCTGAATACTAAATTTTTTGAAAAATTCCCTAATAAATAAAACATATTAATTTTCTTAAAAAAAAAACTTTTTAATTCATTATAATTATTATCATTATTATAATAAAAAGAAGCAGTAGCAAACTGTTTTTCTTCCTTCATTTACAGAAATGATCAAGGATAATTTAAAAAGTGAACTTACATTGATATTTGGAAGAGTTGCTAAACAAGTAAATCAATTTTGGATTCTGTTCTCAAAATTTTTTGTAGCCTCCTCCTTCTTAGCCAAAAATAAAGAAACAGATTTTGAGGTTGTTCAAATACTTCTGAGCAGTAGTTTCTGTGGGCAATGCTCATAAAGGCTACAGATAATCACCATTCATGATATAACACATTCGTTTTTGGGCTACGTAGCCCCATAATGTGCCCTATGTAACAATAATGTAGAGAATGCAAAAATTGCTTTGAAGCTAGCAGCAAATTGCTGTAACACAAAAATGAAAATTAATATGAAACTTAATACTGGTAAAATGAAACGACCATTGAGTTTTAAGTGGCATCAGTCAAAGGAGTCAAGTGTGCACATCCTGAGGAAATTCACTTGCACACTAAAATATCATCATTCTAATTGCTTTACAATTGTCACTAACATTACTATCTTCTTTTTGCACCAAGCTGAATTCAGAAGCAGTCAACTCACTTAGGCTTAAGTCTTTTTCCTTCAACTTAATAATAACAGACATAATTTAGCATAATATGTTGTACATAAATTGACTTTTTCAGAAGAGTGATTATGTGAGGGAGTAATCATCTTTTTTTCAGCACAGAGTAGACAAAGTGATGATTCCACACTCCAATGAGCTTCAAAACTGAAACATTACCACTGGTGAAGCAATGTGCCAAAGATTCTCCAAAGAACCTGCTTTAGATTTTGAATTCAGAGAACTTTCCTTTTCCAAAACTGATTGCCTTACTAAGGCTAAAAACCCCATCTTCTCTACTGATTACCCAAAATGGGAGGAGAATAGATGGCTTGATATATTTCCCAAAGGGGGGATTGTTTGAATTCTGTTAACTGGGTATAAGTGTAAGTATTCCTAATCTAGCTAGATTATAGTAAATGATCATATATACAGATCAATACATGAACAAAATAAGGGTTGTATCAACAATACGGGTAATCTAGCTGGATTACAGTAAATGATCATATATACAGATTCAAACATTCAAAAGTTCCAAAATAAGAGGTGTATTAACAGTATGTAGAACCTATATATATTAATACTTTGTATCCTCTTCTTCCTGTGGATTGGCAGCAGATGAGGTACAGCATTGACTTTTATAATGACACAAGATAGCCAGTATCTTGGTTTGGTTTGTTTGATGGCATATCAACTTCTTATAGGTTATTTAATGCCAAAATTTGATTAAATCATTTCTTGTAATCCTACCTATATTTTTAATGTTCTATTGCAATCATTCATTTTAAAAAAAAAATTACACTTTTTTTTTTTTATTTGTCTATTATTCTTTGTTTGCACATAGTGATGATATAAAGTATTCCTATCATATAACTAATTTCAGCATACTTGTATTGTTTCAAGTATTTGTACCAAATACTAATAATTGACATATAATTCCAAGAGTTAATCTAAGCACTCCTACTTAATAATAATCATTTATTTGCACCGAGTTATATGGTTTAAAGTAATGCTATCTAACACTGATAATTTTCAAACCGACCTATAGATGGGACCCTAACAGGTACAAGCACTCTGGGCTAGAGTGGACCCAGGAGTAAAGGCAATGAAGGAGAAATTCACACTTGCCAAAGCTCCAGAATTGAAGCCTCATCACCAGATACAGTTTAGTGTCATGATTAGTACACACACTTTTTTTTAGTAGGGTGCACTTGGTGTAATTCAAGCCATCACCTTCACCCGCCAACAGGGCTGTCCAGGATTTTGAAAATTTTATAAGCATTTCTACAACTTATAAGCTTGAATAGAGTGTAATTGGCATTATCCTTCAGTGTGTTGCAATTTTATTTCACATCAGAATACCTAAAAGTATATTTTTATACTGACAAAATATATATCAGTATCTAATACATTCATGTATCTACTAAATAGAGAAACACTTATGATACCCTCTACCCACAAAACAAATCATCATCTATTTGACCAGTTCTCATGAATAAGAGGCAAATTAGATAAATAAAAGGAAAAACATTTTTAAAAATCTGTTTAGGTGAAGAGATCCTGTTTGTAATTATTCAAAACTAACTTAGTCAACACTACATCACAAGACAGACATCATTAGTCATTGGTAGATATTTTTTATTTTTTTCAACTTCACTCGTGTGAAAAGGAACAAACCGATTACCGTCTGGAGCTTTAATTACTGTCAACTACAGTACAGATCCAAATATGCAATCATCAAGAGATATGTGTGTGTGTACACACACACACACAAGTCTCCATAAAGGACAATATGTCACTTTTATATGTTCACATAATGAAATTTGATCAGTACTTAACTCAATTCATTTTTTTTTCTTGTTAATCTTTTTACTCATCTTTCATCTTATTTCTCTTCCTTCTTTTCAGCTTGTTGTCTAGTCTGAATTTCTTAGATGAAGCACTGTCATTATTATTCTTTTTTTGAGCAGTCTTTTTTCATATTTTTTCATTAGATTCTTTACACATAGTAGTAGTAGTGGTAGTATCATCAAGTTGAATGGATAACGTAGAGTGCTCTAACTATCTTGCCATCCATCCCAATCATCCATTGCTCTTAGCAAGTCTTCTAGACTGCATCTAGACTGCCCAGAGCTGGTGTATGTAGATCCTTGCTAGTCAGCCAACACTGGCCAATTCATGTGTTGGAGTCCATTAAAGAACATCACTTATAAGTTTGTTTTTACTTCATCAGCAGTGCCCAGCATGTCTTGTTCATCTTACTTGGATGGTTCATGAATTGAAAAGTAAGTGGCCATACAGCTCTTGTTTCATGGAGTGTTGCTTCTAGGATTTGTTCAAAACAGCAGGGAGCATTCTTGTGTAGTTCCCATCTAGCTTTTTTCCATGTATTTCATTCATGTCCAGGTAGTGCATTCATACGGTAGTACTGAAACAGCCTCTGCTTGACAGAAATCCTGTTTTATTTTATCAGAGATGAGATTACCACATGATTAATAACCTGTCAATAGCAAGTGTTAAGTTGTCTGAATTTCTTACATGAAGCATTATCATTATTATCAATTTTTGACTAGTTTTTCTTTCATCTAATCTCTTGTTTCTTTACATGCAGCAGCAGTAGTAGTAGTAGTAGTAGTCTCAAATTGTCTGAATTTCTGAGATGATGCATTATCATTACTGTTAATTTCTAATACCATGCTGTCAAACGCATTAACAAAATCTGTACAGGAAAATGAGATATAAATTTCTCTGGGACTTTGAAATACAAATGGAACATCAAATCTTAGCCAGAAGATCAGACATCAGGGTGGTTTTGCCATTTGAGCAAAACACAGTCAAAAAAAAATGAAAGGATAGATAAATATTTGGACCTTGTCAATAAGCTGAAAAATCTACGGAACATAAAGGTGACACCAATTGTAGTTGGTACCCTTAGAATATACCCCACTAAAGGCCTGGAAAAGAGAGGAAACTGAGGATCAGAGGAAGACCACAGCATTGTTAAAATCAGCTAGAATACAAAGAAGAGTCCTGGAAACCAGGGGGGTGAGGAGAAGAAGAAGAAAAAGAAGAGAACCAGAAAGCTACTCGAGACAAAACTTTAGAGCAGGAACCTTATCAAAGGGATAAATATCTGGGCTGTTCCCCTCTTAAGATATTCAGGACCATTCTTGCTGTGGATCAGAGAAGAACTTAAACAAATGGACCAGAGAACAAAAAAAAACAAACAAACTAATGACCATGCATAAGACATTACGTCCCAGAGATAGTGTTGACAGACTATATGTATCAAGAAAAGGACAAAGATGACTTACCAGCATTGAAGACAGTATTGACCCATTAATGCTACTTGGAGACTATATAGTAAAGTGCGGAGAAAGACTGATTACAGCCACCAGAAAAGATACTGACAACATGAGGACCAACAGAATGACAATAACCAAGAAACAAAAATGGGAAGAAAAATAACTCTATGGACGTTTTAAGCGACTAATATGCATCATCTCACACAAGAAAATTCTGACGTGGCCAAGAAAGGGAAACCTTAAGAGAGAAATGGAATCTTCTCTGATAGCAGCACAAAACAATGCTATAAGAACCAATCATATCAAAGGAAGAATAGATAAGACACGAGAAAACAGCAAATGTAAGTTATGTGGTGATAGAGATGAAACGATCAATCACATAATAGGCAAATGCAACAAATTAGCACAGAAAGAGTATAAGACTAGACACAACTGGGTGGGCAAAGTGATCCACTGGGAATTGTGCAAGAAATTTAAACTTGACCATATGAACAAATGATATATGCACAACCCAACATCTGTCCTGGGACACACAAACTCCTATGGGATTTTGACATACAAAAAGATCACTAAATCTTGGCCAGATGACCAGACCTTATAATAATCAACAAAGAAAAAAGAAAAAAGAAAAAAAGAGAACTTGCAAAATTGTGGACTTTGTTGTTCCGGCTGACCACAGAGTGAAATTGAAAGAAAGTGAAAAGAAGGATAAGTACTTTGACTTTGCTAGGGAATTGAAAAAACTGTGGAACATGAAAGTGACGTTTATACCAATTGTAATTGATGCTCTTGGTACAGTCACTGAAGGATTGTTAAAGGGACTGGAGGACTTAGAAATAAGAGGACGAGTGGAGACCATCCAAACTACCATATTATTGAGATCAGCCAGAATACTGAGAAGAGTCCTGAAGACTTGAGGAGACTTTAGTCACTCAAACTTTAGTGAAAGACTATCAGCTAATACTGATGAGAAAAACTCTTAAGGAGTAAATAATAACAACAACTCCACACTCACCAGAGTATTAGAAGAACCTCATCACCAGATGCAGTTTATCAAGGATACCATACATTTGTCAATTCCAAAATACCCAGTTAGCAGTTTCATGAGATAATAAAAAGGATTGGCTTATTTGTTGATTTTCTCTGCATTTTATTACATAGATGCTACATCAGTTGAGTTAACTGTTAATAATAATCGATTCAGATTGTGTGTGTGTGTGTGTGTGTGTGTGTGTGTGTGTGTGTGTGTGTGAAAAGAACATTTCATTAATACCCAAGAGGAATAATGGTTACTGTTATAGGAAATGCACAAGCTGATTCAGCTTCACTTCATGCTAATGCCCTTGAGAAATGTATAAATCTTTCTCTACTTTTTGCTCTCAGCTATAGGTAAATAATAGGGCAAATAGTAAGGCAAATTGTTTAGGAAAAGAAAAGACTGAATAAAAACCCAAGAGTTGTTTAGGTGAATATGTGGCATATTCGTGAGCCAATCTTCTGTTATCAGCTCATCCAAAAATTGTGGCTTGTCCTACATAAGCCT
>OY757947.1:25646805-25774305 GCA_963585895.1 Sepioteuthis lessoniana | reverse complement strand
CTTCAGAATGACACAAGCACTTCTGATACCCCCAAAGTACACATGAGGGTCAAACAATATAAAATTACGTAATGAAGTACGTAGCTGCATTTGCCAGTCTGCACAACACCTCCCTCTTCTTTAGTGCAAGTCAGAATTTGATCGCTTTTTATATGAGCCTCCTGTGTGGCTTCTGGCCTAACGTTGTTCTTCTTCCCTCTCCTGTCTTTTTAATCACATCCAAACAGGAATACAATCTATATTAATAGCAGACTGGACAGGCAAATAAGGACGAATGGTTAAAAAGGGGGTTAGGCGTGTATACCCCCCTCCCAAAAAAATATTGTGGAAAATATATGGCTAGAGGTGAATATAAATAATGATCTCCAAACTTTTTTTCTTTTTCATCATACAAACACTGAGACATTTGGTAAGAATTTTTGAACTTGAAAAAAGAAAGTATATATATATATATATATATATATATATATATATATACACACACACACACACATATAAAGCCTGAGGTTTGCGCATCCACAATTTCTTCTTTTGTTTTCATCATATGAACCCTATAATATAGCTGAAACATTTGATAAGAATTTTTAAACTTGAAAAAGAAAGAATATATACATATATAAATATACAAAGTCTGAGATTTACACATCCACAATGATTTTCAGATTCAACACTTCAGTAGCAAAAAGTTCTTGTTTTCTTTTCTGTTAGTAATTTTTCATTTGTTTCACTCAAATAACAAGAGCTTAATTACAGAACTCAGTAATGTCATTGTGTACCCAAAAAAAGTGCCAACTCTCATTGAAGTTCCTCAAGCACTTTTTTTTATTTGAAAGACTAAGCCTTGTAGAAATGATTCCATCCAAAAGAACTTGGGTTGCTGATGGTATAGGATCTTCATCTATTTTCAAACTCAAGAGATGTACCAAAATCTATCTCTTCTTCCCCCAGCTATGAGTAAAATAGTAATGTAAACAGGGCTCCCAAAGAGAGAAGGGAAAAACTCTAAATTGAAAACCTGAAATATGTTGTTCAGGAGAATCTGGTACATGGTCTGTTTTTTAATTTTTTACAAATTATTTTTCTTAAACCTTTTTATGACTTTCCTTGATCTAAGCATGCAAGCAGCATAATGTCACAAAAATACAGAAATTTTCAAAATCTTTCAATTACTAAGAGACTTCTTTTCCCCAGTAACTACCCAATGCTCATTAATTCCTAATCCCTTAAGAAATGAGAAAAAGACAAAATTTATAAATATTAGAAAAAAATATAAGAAGAAATGAAGATAGAATTCATATCACTTGGCTTGAAGTGGATAATATAAATACAATTCCTTTCTGCTTTTTAATCTCCTCTCCCATGTACAGGTGGTAGTGATACTTTGTATAATTGACTTGATTTATCTCCCCTTTTTTAATGATATGATCAAGTATCTTGGAAGAAAATTTTGTTAGTTTGGGGGTCAACTCTTGTAGATGGCAGAACCTGATAACAAAAGAAAAGTTATGTAGGAGGCTAAGAGTACAGGAGAGGATCAATAAGTCTGTAGCATGACAGAATTATTAGCCAAATTTTCATTGTTTGATTTAAGTAATGGAGAAGCATCTATATATAAAAGGAAAGACAGAGAGATAAGCTGATTTGTTGGTGAAGACCTAAGTTTGACGAGACTGCTATTTAACAACTCTTTACTCCAGAATCAGTTGGAGAATGAAAATTTATTACATAACTGTCTTTCTTACATCCTCATTGTGTGTGTGTGTGTGTGTGTGTGTGTGTGCTTTCTAGTGCTTAATATCAGATGGTTTGGTTTGTTTAATGGCATATCAACTCCTTCTGTGTTATTTAATGCCAAAATTTAATTTACTTGTAGATTATAAACATAACTTAATTTCATGGTTCTATCATATTTTTAAAATTGTACTTATTTATCTATAACCGTTTGTATAGTTATATGATCTTAAGTATTCCTATCTAATACAAATAATTTTCACACACACCTTTTGGATTCATAGATGGGACTACCAACTTGTACCAATCCAGGTCAGAGTGGACTTGGCAGTAATGGAATACGCCACATTCGCCAGATCTTCAGAACTGGAGCCTCTACATCAGATACAGTTTAATGTCATACTCAAAACATCAATATTTGAGTTAAAACCACTACAAAGTTGAATATAGGGATGGATAAATAGTTATTTACTCAACTTTGCTTAGTTGTGACATTAGGCTAGGTGTATGGGCCACACAAAGAGACTGGAACCCATGAGTAATGCCCTACTATTTTCTCATTGCGGGGAGGTAGAAGAAATAAATTCATGCTTTTCCCAAGGGTATTAGAATGTGAAACACCAATAGCCTCAAACTCAGATCACTAATTCTGTTTCTTATGAAACTAACCATAACATGAAACACACCTACACACTCATATTTTATCCTCAGTCTATAATCAACTTTATAGTTGCTCCATCTGAGATATTGAGCACTATAGAAAAAACAACATGAGTTATACACTCGCATATGTAGTTTGATGAATATTTTCATTATTTTTTTAATATTGTTATATTTGCTCTACATTCTCAGTATTATTTGTGCAATTTTCAACTTTTACTGAATGTATTGCTCCTCTAGGTTTCATTGAATGGTGAATATATATATTGGAGGGATAAGTTTTCTTTTCACTTTTTATGAGGTTTTCATTACTAGCCGGTTAAATTTAGCTGTTTCTTTATATATCATTGTTTTTGCATCCTATGATAAATGCAAGTATCATTAATCAGGAATTCTGGTGAGAGAACTTTCTTAATTAACTTTATCTTGTGACATTATAGTACTTTCAAACTTAAACACATAAAAAACTTAAAACGTAGACCATATAAAAGACTGAAAAATATATTAAGCAATGTCCTTATTTTCAGATTGCAACATAATCCTATATTTCGTTACATGCCATATGATTACTTAATGTTCCACTAAAAATAATAAAATCCTTGTATCAGTGATTTTAAAGAAATTAACTTTTTACAAATGATTGTCAGAGTATACTTATTTATTGGTAATAGTTTGGTTTTGCAGTTGCTTTATCAGAGCAGATAAGATTTGACAATGTTCAAAACAGAAATCTTTTGCATAATATAAATGTTTCTGTGTCTGTGTGTAAATAAAAAATCAACAAAAGATGACATGACTAATCCATAATCTATACAGACTAATCTATAAATAGATAATAATAAACAAAAGAAACAGAAGTAACATGACTAATTCATGATGAGGAAAAAATTCTGCACAACGGATGGTTTATATCACAAATTACACAGTAAATACACCAGAAGAAGACTGAAGGGTATATGGCTGGAATATATGTTTGCATGTACAAAAATACACACCAAAGAGAATGACTTTTTAAAAATTCTTTACTGAATTCTTTTGTAGGGTTAAATAAACTTGAGAAAAGATGCACCAAGTGTGTTGAATTGTGGAATGAATTTTAGAATAGCAAGTTTATTTCATTCTCATCTATGTCTAACCAAGAAGTTTTCAGTGTGTGTGTGTGTGTGTGTGCGTGAAAACCATTGATAAAAAAATAAATAAATAAAAATCAATAAAAGAAAACATGACTAACCCATAATCTACAACTAGAAATTAAAAAAAACCAAACCAAAACAAAAACAAAACTAGAAGTGACATGACTAATCCATAATGGAGAACAAAATTCTATACAATGGATAGTTGATATCACAAATTACACAGTAAATACATCAGAAGAAGGCCAGAGGATACAAGGCTGAAATATTGGAAATAAATAACAGAGATGAAAAAAATATTGTATCCAACACTAAGAGAAACAGAGTGCCTCAATTAGTATAGTGATTAGTGAACCATTGTTGGTTTAAGTCTCACTGAGTGCCCCATACTTCTGGCCTGGGGCTAAACTCAAGTAAGCTTAGTAAATGATGACACAAGATGAAAAACACCAACTCTTTAACTCTTAGAATTGGCCAATATTGCAACACTATAAAGAAATGTGTATGTGTATATACATACACACACAAGGACAACTTGAATGCCGGTTGGAGAATGCCCATTTCTACATTGCTATTGCCTAGAAGGAAGTGACCATTGAAGGTAAAAGCAATAGCCAGTTTGGTTTACCAATATGAGGCTGTTTGTATATATTTTCTTTGTTTTTTGAACATGTGGGGTTCAGATATATTTGTCAAATAAGGATGATAGTTTGGTGAAGACAAGTGTACATAGCAAATATGTAATAGAAGTACTCAGCTATTAAATAACAGATCAAAACATTTTACGAGGAGGGGGTGTCCTCAAGTTTAATATTCTGTATGTAGTTTTATTACTGCAGTTCTTCTAATGATAATTTTATGTAAAACATGTACACATATATACATATATAAAATGAATTTTGGGCACATATACAGATGTATCTTCAACATTTTTTTTTGTTTTGGTTTGATTTTCTGGTAAGGGTGTAAAAAAATCTTCATATCAGACAAGAAAAAGCAGAGAGAAAATGATCTACTATCAACAAGGCCTCATCTCCACTCTCCCAATTCATGCTGGTCGACACTAGCAGACCTGACCATGGAACCCTTTCAAACTGCAACAGGGCATGTAATGGAGGCTGTGCTGGTAACTGGGTGTATCTACAGGAAAGATAAATTTAAGTGAATCCTGCCCTCTTACTTTTAATGAATCATAGGCAGAGATGGGAACTAGATAAGATACCAAATTACATGAAAATTACCCACCACCAACACTTCTACCAAACATCTGAGACCCCTTAGATCTTAACCAGGACAGAGTCCTCACTATTTCTGTTATCATCATCATTAGGGAATTGTTTATTATAAAACTGGGGTCCCTTAATAATAAATTTAAAAAAAAAAAAAAAAAAAAAAAAAAAAAAAAAAAAAAAATCCTTGACTGGTTTTAATCAAACCTGATTGTACTTTTCAGAATTGCCAAATCTTCAAACCCACCCTCTTTTTTTGCTTTCCTTTCTATATCTTATTTAAGATGGTTAATATTTTATTTTCCATCTTTCTTCAAAATCTTTGTTTTCTTCAAGTTTTTGTTTTTCTTTCTTTTTATCTCAATTAAAATTTTTTTTCTTTATTCTTCCTTTTTTCCAGCCTAGTTTCTTTTTTCCTTTTTCTTTTCTCCAGACTCCTTGTATTTTCTTCTTTTCTTCTTACTTTTTTGTCTCACCCCCCATCCTCTTCTAGATTCTATTTCCTGTTTTAATCAGCATCTTCTTCCTTTTGTCCAACATTTTTTCTTTTTCTATTGGGTGCTTCCTATTCTTTTCCTAAAAAAGTTCCTTTTTTGCCTCCTGCTTTCTTTCTCCCTCCTCTTCTTTTCTTATTGTCTTTTCTCTTCCTCCTTTTCCACCTCTCTTTCTTTCTCCTTTTGCTCACCTCACTTTTCTCTTCCATTTTCCATCTCCTCCTACTTTCTTTCTTCCTTCCTTTGTTCTTCTTAACCATTCTTTTCATTTCTTTTGACTACTTCCTTTTCTTTTTCTCCTATTGCTTTGTATTTTCTTTCTTCCTTCTTTTGTCTCTGTTTTTCCTACCTTTCTTCCTTTCTCCCAAACAGTTTAGCAGTATATATCCCACTCACCCTTCTGCCTCTTGTACATTCTTTCCAATTGCAATAGAAAGTTGTTCATCATTTTTGACAAGCGATTCTGGGGTACATGGGTGGAAGTGGGGGTAGAGATTATTAATAGTTACCTTTGGCTTTTCTTTTTAGTTTTGTTAAGTTTCTCCAGTTGGTGGGGTAGGGAAACAAAAAATGGAGGATGGCATGTGTGTCTTTAGTTGAACTTTTTTGCTTATTTAAATACTTATTTTTTTCTCTTTTTCTTTCAATAATTTTTTCTTTTGTTTATTTTTCTGGTTAAATTTGGAAGTTTTGTGACAACAATGACAGATGAGTCTGGGTACTGAGAAAGAATGATTTAGAATATTATTTTCTGCAGCAGACATCTGCATGGGTCATTCATACTGACATGACTTTCTTTTCCGTCAATGAATATATGCTAAACAAGAATGTCTTTTGGTCACCACTAATGAAACATTAACTAAAACATAGTGATCAATGAATAAAACAAACAGCAAATTTTGAGCAGTTCGAAGAGAGTAAAATGAAAAATGGTTGGTTGGTTGGTTTTAAAGCCCATGTTTAGTTATTCAAGGCCAAAGTCAGTCAGTTTTTTTTTTTTTTTCTTTTTCTTTCTTTCTTGCAAGCAATCATATGAATTCATTTAAATGATAATAACCATTTGTAAACAATTACATGAAAAAGCTAATTGTCTTGGTAGAGGAATAACATCACATATAACAATAAGAAATGTTCTATAAGATATTTAACTGAATTGAGAATATGAATTTTTTTTCTGTTCCCTTTCATCAAATTTGTCATTGTTTTACCAATTCAACATTTGTGTGATACTTGTTTCAGTCTGGTTGGTTGGATTTTTTATGGCATATCAACCTTTGTTGTTTTTATACAAATAATCAGTTGTATTTCAAACAATTCAGTTTAGCATGAGTACACAGTTTAATTGTCAAAAATATTTCTATTTCAAGCTATTCAGTTTAGTCAAACAATTCTAATTCAAACAATTCAGTTTAGTATAAATATGGATTTTGTTTACCCACAGTTAAATGTCAAAACAGTTCTATTTAAAAAAGTTCAGTTTAACATAAGTAGTTTCAATGTCATAAACAGTTCCATTTCTAACAACTCAGTTTAGCATAATCATGCAGTTTACATGTCAAAACAGTTCTATTTCAAGCAGTTCAGTTTAGCATAAGTATGCAGTTTAGTTCTATTTAACCCATAAATAGGAACCTATCAGGAGCTACCAATTTGGGCCTGAGAGTGATAGCAATGAAGAGGTGCTCTGCATTCCTCAAAACTCCAGCATAAGATAGTTTAGAGTCATATCCAGGACACTAGATGGGGGGGGGGTCCTTACCCACTCTACAGAGGTGCAGTCTGTGAATTCTACAGCCCAAGCTGACTGGGCAAACATAGATAGGAGTCTAACAAGTACTACCACTCTGGGTCATAGTAGACCTGGGTATAAAGCTAAGTAATGAATGACTTCACATTCCTCAGGGCATCAAACCTAACCAGCAGATACAATTTAGTGTCACACTCAGGATACTTTTTTATGTTAGTCAATATGCACTGGCACTGAACTTTAATCAGATAGTTAAGTGATACGTAATTCTGTGATAAAGTGTTATGATATAAACAAACGTAAAAAAAAATTATCTTCATGGGAGAAATATCTTCCTAGTTGGCATGAAAATACATTGGTATTTCATAAAAGTGTATTCACTTTTTTAGGACAAGTGTTGTTGGTGGTGATAAGATTAGATCTTTAAAAATTCTTATGGTTGATAATGAATCTATATTCATTTTGATCAATGAGACGTGTATACATCATCTCATATTTTCAATTGCCATTTCATCTTCCTGCATTTGATAAGAATAAAATAACATCACAGTATTACTAGTTTGTTTATGGTTATTATATTTAGTTACTATATGAATTATCATTATTTGTTTTATTTAAGGGGATTTTATTTCTTCATTGTGGAAATTTAATGGCTAACAATCTTTTACAATAAAAAGAGATGAAATTATTGGGAACAGTTAATTTAAACCATATAACTGTGTATAAAATTATTAGTCTTAGATAGCAACACTTGAAATTATACAGCTGGTGGCAATTATTTGTATTAGATAAGAATACTTGATATCATATAAATGTATGCTATCAAATTGATGATAGACAAAAGTGCAATAGAAAATTGAAAATATAGTTATATGATTACAATTAAACAAATGAGTCAAATTTTGGCATTTAATGACCCTTAAGTTGATATGCCATTGAACATTCTAAATTCTAGCTTTTCTGATGGTAATGTAAACAATTATACAAATGTTTCCTTGATTTAATTCAACATCTCAGTTTGTCCAATGACAACTGTCATGTCTCATTTTTTTTACAAAAGGCAGAGACTATACTTTTCCCAAGGGCATTAGTCCAAAAGTGAACATAACAGTATATGACTGGAGTACAAACTAGCTTATTTTGAGGTTTCAGTCCAGCATTTTAGCCATTATACTAAGTGTCCCCCCCCCCACATTTATCTGTGTACACATACCAACTAACTGGCAGAAGTACATTGCATTAGCCAAGATTATTTCTTCTACAAGAACTTTGGAAGGTTTTCTTTTGAAGCATGCATGCTTTATAGAGGTGGGTGGATATACTGAACTATAACACTTTGAAATCACAGTTCTAAAAGAATATTAACTAAAACTGAGGAGGTGGTCTTATCCTTCTGCAGGGGATACAGTCAACATACTCTAAACCTCACTGATAGGACTGTATAGTTGTATAAGTTTAGTATATCTATTAATTATTCAAAATAGTTTTGAATATTTTCATTTTTTCATTGTTGTTGTTATCAATTGGTTTGTTGGTAATTTTATGCCAAAATCATATATAGTACAAAAATGGATCTTCAATACTTTATTATCTCAAACAGATCAATTTGACCCACAAATGAGATCCTAACAGGTACTAAAACTCTGGGTCCGAGTGGATCTGGTTTGGTTTGGTTTTATGGCACATCAACCATTGTAGGTTATTTAATGCCATTTTTATACATATAAATAGTTCTATTTAAATGATTCAATTTAGTATAAGTACAGTTTTTTGTTTACACACAGTTAAATGTCAAAAACAGTTCTATTTTTAACAATTCAGTTTAGCATAAGTACACAATTTAGTTCTATTTGACCCATAGACAGGATCCTATCAGGTGCTACTACTCCAGGCCAGAGTAGACCTGGGAACGATGGCAATAAAAGGGTACTCTGCATTCCTCAAAGCTCCAGCATTACTGGAGCCTCACCATCAGATTTCTTACTGTCATATCCAAGACACTTGTGGGAGTTTTACCCTTCTGCAAAGATGCAGTTGGTATATTCTGCAGCCCCAATCAATTGGGCCAAGAGTGGATCGGGGAGTGAAGGTAACTAAGAAATGACTCCACACTCCACATTCAAAGATAAATTTAAAATGTTTAACTCATCAAAGAATTGCTTCATCATTTAGAATCAAATGTGTCAGATTAAATTTTACGAGCAATGTTGATATAACAAAATATTGATTAAATTTAAAATTTCTAAAGAAAATTTTTCACAAAATTCAATAAAATTTCCAATGAGTTGAAAGTTTTGCCAAACAAATTAGAAATTATTACTAATGAACTAATTGATATATCTGATTTGAATAGTTAATTTTAACCTTTTTTCAAAAGCGAATTTCCCTTTGGTACCAATGTGTATAACTTATAATCAGTCTGTACACACATACTAGCAGAAGTACCCAGGATTGTTTGAGAAAAGAAAAAAAAATATGCCAAAGCAAATTTTCTTCCACAAGAACTTAGCCAAATTTTCTTCCAAGGAATTTCTTTGAAGGACATCATTGCACTATTTAAAGAATATTAGCAAAAATCATTGCAAATAAAATTTAAATATGAATTTAAAATTTCTACCTAATCAAGTACAGGGTAATTAGGCACAAGTTTTTCATACAAGTTTGAGCAAAAATGATAGCGGATTTAAGAATATTATCTTTCATTAAATCTGATGATAAGTTCATGACTAGGTAATGATATAAAACATTTCATCTATCTTTCATAATATAAGAAAAACATAAAAAAACACCTGAGGAGTTGTGAAATTTTTGAATTTTTTTTGTGGTTCATTTAGACTTCTACACAATTCTATATACACTTAGTAAAAATTAGATCTTCTTGACTAATTTTACTTTCAAAGGCAGAGGAGGGGGCACAATCTCTTTTCATTATGGAGTATTCATACAGATTCCAATATTATCTACTTTCTGGACAAATTTGAAGTAACATTGAATTTTAAGCTAAAATATTCCATGCACAATTAGGAGCAGAGGCAGCCTCTAGCTACCAACAAATGCAGTCTAAAACACTCCTTGAAGTGAAAGGAGTTCACATGCAAAGTTTTATCAAGATTAGCCCATTAACCTAGAAGTTCACTGATAATAAACACAAGTGAATTACAAATGTAGATATAACAAAATTAATTGATATGCATCTTGCAGAACAGTTGAAATGCATCATTAGTGATAGTCTTCGGTTTAGCCAGGTTTTTGGTTCTTTCAACTCAAGTTGAGGACTTCCAAGCATAGATTCACCTTCTTCCAAGCCTACCATGTGGGCCTTTACAAGAACTTTATCATATTTACCAACCCCTCCGCTATATTATTGTTCTCACAGCTCCCTTTTTAACAGATTCTGCTTGCAAAACTTAGTCAAAACCCTGCAGAGTGAGCACTCTACAAACCTCTGATAGCCCACTTCCAGTGGATTATATATATATATATATATATATAAAATAATGATAATAAATAAATATATATTAGATAGATATATATATATATTTAATCTATGGAAGATATTCTGCGACCTTAAGTTTTCTGATGTTTATAAAACAACATTCATCAGGCAGTTAAGAAGATGGAATATATATATATATATATATATATATATATATATATATATATATATGTGTGTGTGTGTGTGTGTGTTCATTTATCATATTCAATGATATTGGTTTGTTTTAAATAGCATATCAACCATTGTTGGTTATTTAATGCCAAATCATGTTAATACATACAAGGTGCCTTCAATAAGTTTCCAGGCTTTTTTTGTACAGGCATTTAAAATTGTCATAGACTCTTGAAATTCAGTATGTTATTGCTATACATCTTATGAGATGACTGACCAATTTTTATGATTTCAGTTTCAAATGAACAGCTACAGTAGCAATTGGAATACACCCTACTAAAGCCTGATTGTTACAGCTGGTGAATTTCAAAATGCAATCTGGATGTGAGGACAGTTTAGAAGAATGATATGCAATAAAATTCTGTTTTAAACTTGGAAAAAAAGCCACAGAAACGTATGGAATGCTTCATACTGCTTTTGGAGCATCTTGCATGAATCAAGCATCAGTTTTTGAGTGGAATAAGAGATTCAAGGAAGGCAGGGAGTCTGTGAGGGATGGTGAGAGGTGTGGGAGGAGTAAGGAAGTCAGAACACCAGAGTTGATTGGCCAAATAAAAAATTTCGTGGATAAGGACCATCGTGTGTCTATAGAGACAATAAGTGCACAGTTTGATGTCAGTGTGGGAACTGTACACACAACTATTTGCAAGGAACTGAAGATACGGAAGATTTGTGCAAAGTTTGTCCCAAGGGTGCTCAGAGAAGATCAGAAAGAAAACATTGTCATGACAGCAGGAAGATGGTCGAACAGATCAATTCAGATCCCACAGTTTAGCATGAGTACACAGTTTAATTGTCAAAAACATTTCTATTTCAAACTATTCAATCAGTTATATATAACAATTCAGTTTAGCCTAAGTACAGTTTCAATGTCAAAAACAGTTCAATTTCAAATAATTCAGTTTAGCATAAGCATGCGGTTTAAATATAAGTACAGTTTAATTGTGAAAAACACTTCTATTTCAAGCTATTCAATTTAATCAAACAATTCAGTTTAGCATAAGTATGCCGTTAGTTCTATTTAACCCATAGATAGGGCTCTATCAGGTGGTACCACGCCGGGCCAGAGTGGACCTAGCAATGAAGGGGTGCTCCGTATTCCCCAAGGCTCCAGCATTACTGGGACCTCACCATCAGACTGTTTAGTGTCATAGGCAGGACACTTGTTGAGGAGGTGGGTCTTACCCTTCTGCAGAGGTGCAGTCAGTGTATTCTACAGCCCCAGCCGACTAGGCAAATGTGCTTCTGATATAAATAAAAGATGAACAAAAGTAATAAGGTAAATAGGGATATTTCATTTTTGTTTATTCTCAACTAGTTTAGATCACTCTGAGGAAAAAATTTCTTTTTTTTTTTTTTTAGAAAGTATTAAAAATACTTTTAAAGAGTTGATATACAATAAAAAAAAAATAAATGAAAAATGAACTGGTACTGTGGTACATCTATTTGTTATATATATAATAAAACATAAAAAGGGAGAGAAAGGAATTTATTACCCAACCCCTCTGCTACTAGCAAGATGTGACTAAGATCAATTTTTAAATGGAGTACAGCTAGTTTAGATCCATAGTTTTCCTTCTCCTGTAATAGTTGCCATAGCAAAGCTAAAGAGCCTCTTCTGCTCTTATGTTTACTTATAGACGGGCAAAGGAGAAGAGATGGAATCATGCCCTTTTCTAGAATATTAGCAAACAGCCTCATTCAGGAGGATTTGAACTTGGCTTGTTGAATCCATTTCCTATATGAATAACTATGATGCCAAACATGCCTCTAAGGAAAAAGAGGGTAGACAGAAAAATGAAGCTAAAATATAAAAATAATAACAAGAAAGATTCAAAAAAAGAAGGAAAGAAAGGAGATAATGATAAAGGGAAGAAATTAATAAGAAAAAGAGTGATATGATATAAGGGGGGGTAAATTTAAGAAAAAGACAAGAAGTGGGGAAAAAAAGAGAAACTTAATTAAGGACTGTTGAGTGTGATGAGATCAAATCCAAAATGTAGCAAACAAAACAGAAATTTCTCAGGTTTTCTTGAGGGATATAGAGATGATATTAAAATTTTTCAACAAACCAGAAAAAAAAAAAAAAAATTCTTTTAAACATTGAAATAGTTTGAAAAATATGAATTAATGAACAGGGGAAAAAGAAAAGAATGGCAAAACTTTAAACTTAAAAAAAAAAAATCTTTATACACTTCAATTTGAATCTGTCCTTCATCATTTTAACTTTTTTTTCTCTTTCATTAAAAAGAAACCAAGAAAAACTGACATATACATATTTATAGAGCTCTGTGTGTTTTTGTACACACACAGAGGTTTTAAAAAAGAAAACAATTTATAAGCCCTAACATATGATATGAACTCAACACTTATTCAGAAGTAATTTTTTGCTCTGTTTCCCACTGATTACATGTTTTATATATATATATATATATATATACATACACACACACACACACACTCACAGAAAAATTGAAAAACAAAATGAATTTATTGAGAAAGAAAGTAAACATAACGTTATAAGCCATCATCAAGATTAGTTAGTAGAGAGTTCGCCATTGGCCCAGGAAACAGGGGTTCAAGTCATACCAAAGATACAAAAAATAATGGTACTTGATACCTCCTTATTTAACATTCAGCATTATAAGGTATGTATAAAGAGTAAAGTGAAGCAATCCAGAGAAAGAAGTAGCATCCTAACCTATCTAAATAGGAATACTTAATATCATATAACTGTTATCTACATATGATATTAAGTATTCCTATTTAATAGAAATAATTTGCACATAACTGTATGATTTTGAGTATTACTATCTAATACAAATGATTTATACACAACATGGTTATAAGTAACAATTCCTATTTAATAATCTTTGGTTTGTACACAGATATGGTTTCCAGCATTCCTATCTGTATGGTAATGGAAGAATGTTGTTTTGGAGATGTTTCGATGAAGTGACACTGCCGGCTTATGAATATGCATATTTGCATGCATACACAAACACACATGCAATACAAATATGACCATACAGCACACATATAGTAGATACGTAAGCAGCAGTCAATAGTAGTACAGCAGAGTCTAAGAGCTGTCATCCAGTTGACACCACGCTATATGTACCACCGATGTTCCAGTCCGACCATAACCAAAACTGGTGATCTCAGCCAACCCAACATTATCCAATATTGATAATTCAAAGGGATCTATTTGTCCTATAAATAGGACCCTAACAAATTCTAACACTCTGGGTCAGAGTAGACCTGAAAGTAATGGCAATGAATAGGTAATCCACATTCCTCACATAATGCAGGTTAGGGTCATACTCAGGACAATCTTTTGACAAGTGATCTTTATGCCATTCTGCATGCATGTCTGTGTCAGTGTATATATACATATATATATATGTGTGTGTGTGTGTGCGTACACACACAGTGTGGCATAAAAGTCACTATATATATATATATATATATATATATATATATATATATACACACACACACACACTCTTTACACTCAAATATGAGGTATATCCCATAAGCATTGAAAATGAAGCTGAACAATAAATTAAATGTTAATTTTCTTCAAAAGTAGTGTCCTGAATGCCAACTGGATATTGGTATTCGGCAGATGATAGTTTGAAGCATCTTTGAGACTCATCTTCTGATATGTCCTTCATGTTTTAAAATCATACCCCATGGTGAATTTTTAATTAATTCAAGAAAATATTATCGAGAGCTGATGTATCAGCTAAGTATGAAGGGTGCTGTATTTGCACAATCATATGTTCAATAAAAAGATGTTTTCAAAAAGTGTTTAAACTGGCCTCAAAATTTTTCTTCAAATTGATCCAAGCCATCTGGAAGCATTCGAGGGAATTGTTATATAAATTGTTTTGCTGTAAAAGTAAAGTAGGCAACCATAGTCGAGGGCAACCCAAAGGTTTCTTTTTCAATAGCTACTACACCAAGGTGTAGGGAAGGGCACTACTCCTTTCTTTGGATTGCTCCATTTTACCCTTGATACATACCTTATAACGCCGAGTGTTTATCAAGGAAATATGCTTTGCTGTAGATATGCTTATTTTCATTTTAGATTTTTAAAATGTTTTAAATTTAAAGCTTTAGTCATGAGACATTTTGATCACACTTTTCTAATATGTGAGTAACTATAATTTAGCAAAAACAAGATATCATTGTCAATTGTTGCTTTGGTTGAATGATTTTATGACATGTCAATTATTATTGGGTTATTTAAAACTAAAACCAGTTTCTTTTTGGTTTTCATTCTTTTTCTTTTTCTAAGCAATTATATGGTTTTTGTTAACTATTCTTATAGAATAATAATCATTTGTTATATAGTCTCAAGCATTTCTATGTAACACTAAGAATTTTCACATAGTTATATGCTTTCAAATATACATATCTAATAGTAATTATTTTCAAAAAAATCAATTTGACATAGATGGTTTGCCAACCCTTGTTGGGTTATTTAATGAAATTAGTTCTTTTTTCCCAAGCAATTATATGGTTTCAGGTAACAATTTCTAACTACTACTACTAATAACATTTTCTTAGCACAGTTATATAGTTTCAAGTATTCCTATCTAATACTAATAATTTCTGAAAAGATCTATTTGATCCATAGATGGGACTCTAACTTCAGATCAGAATGGACCTGGGAGTAATTGCAATGAAGGCACACTTCACACTTCTAAGAACTCTAGATACAGTTTAGTGCCATAAACAAAGCCCCCCACCCCAAGAGGGGGATCTTACTATTCTGCAGTGTATACAATCAACATATTCTAAACTTCACTAACACAGCCATTTTTGTGAGAGTAATATACTTGATGCTTTAACTTTGAGAATAAAGCAATTTGCAGTTTGATTTGTAAGTGAATGATATTTTGTTGGGTCTTCATCCAGGCTGAGCATTAATTGTTTTAATCCCCTTAAATTTCAGTAAACTGAAGATAACCATAAAATGCTAATTAGATTAAAATATATTACACTCCTTTGTAAATTAAATCATCAATACCATCATAGACTGTTTTTAGAATGAGAACCAAATGAGTTCAACTGAAATATCAAATATAAAGTTTTTATTACTCAAGTTTCATAGATGTCAATCCAAGGAAGTAAAATGAAGTAAATAAGGAAGTAATTATTTTCCTGTTTAAATAGTTTCATTAAAATAATTTACTGTTTGTGATGTGACATAAACAGTCATACAGCATATATACTTCAAAATGCTTATTGCCTGTTAAAATATGTCACATGACCAAAACTAGTAAGGCACTCATTTTTAAATTTGAATAATTAGAAATATTCATAATCTGATTTAAACTAGTGAGGTCGTAAATTTGAAATGAGATATTTGGTTTATTTGTTTCATGACATGTCAACTCCTCCTGGGTTATTAAATGCTGAAATTTGATATTATTGTAAATGTTTTATCATAATTATAATCATTTTCAAATGTTCCACTGCAATCATTCTTTTTTTTCATTGCCTATAATAATCATCTGTTTACAGTTACATAGTTTCATCTATTTCAATCCAATATTAATAATAGTCAAACAGATCTATAGATGGGACCTTAACAGATATTACCACTCCAGGCCAGTGTAGATCAGGAATTAATGGCCATAAAGATGAACTCCATACTCCCCAAAGTTTCAGAACTGGAGCTTCAGCACTGGATGAAGTTTAGCATCATACTCAAGACAATGAGGTGTGTGTGTGTGTGTGTGTGTGTGTGTGTGTGTGTGTGTGTGTGTGTGTGTGTCATTTTACTGCCCATAATTACAACACAAGCAACTGAATATTAAATTAGAAAACAATTAATGTATCCTGGTTAATTACAATTTAATACATGAGGAAAGAATCAGTAAACTATAAATGCAAATGCATTTTTAACTCTTGAATTATTAGTGAAGTTTGGTGGACACTGAAGAAATCATGAATATTAGGCTGCATGTTTGTGAGTTTGAGCTGCAAATCAACATGCTCTGTGTTCAAAGTGCAGTTGTAAATAATACACATGGTTCAACCCAGATTCCACCATATACAAACTTGGAAAAGCTAGTAAAATGAGCTCAACATTTACACAAAGCTTGGGATATTTTGCTACAGGTTTTTGTTCATCTAGTCATATCCAATTCCTTTAAATGTGTACATAGACTTCACTTCAAGATCGGAAGTCATTTCAATAAATTTTTCCTTAATAAAGGTGTCTAAAGTTGCATTTTCCATGTTTAGAAGATCCATCAATCAAGTTTAAAAGTCTTCTGGTAAATTAGTTTTTAAAAAAAATGAAATGATTAATTTTCTTGTAAACTAAAGATACCAGGATATCATTAGGTATTATTTGTAACCAAACTTCACAGTGTTGAAACTAAAAAATGTAAATATATAGCAGTCCAAACATCAGTACACCCTTATTTAAAAAAAATTAATATAATTTCATTTTGAAATAGCAGCCACATAAGCTTGTTTATGATATCAATTTTTCTAAAACACCCTGTATTTTTGCCATTTTATTTTGGGGAGCTGAAAAATAGCTTTTTTCCCATTGGATATATTTGTTTGGGTGGCTGGACTCATCAGCTACAGTTTTTGTTCTTTTAAGCAGGCATAAATTTAAACTTTGGAATCAACATCGAGTCTGTTGCTTTTCATGTAAGTATGGATATAAAACAAGTTAGCAAGCAGCATATCTGGATCCTTATAAGACCTGTGATTCATAGGAAGCATAAAATGCTACAGAAAACTTTGTTTATATCTAAATAGATTATTCATTATTTGTCCATCTCCACACCCCCTCCCCTTGCTGTCACAATCCTGTTTCTTATTTAAATTCAATCCTGTGAGCCACTGATATTGAATTAGAACAAATAAGACAGAAAAATAGTGGGGACAGTGCTGGGAGTAAGAATGAACATTCAAAAAGACTAAAGAAAAGAAGAAAAATAATTATAAGATCCTATCAATCATAGGCAACATACAAACAAGTTGTGCATGTCACACATTGAATATCTTGGTTTTTCTTGTCATATATATTCCTATACACACATTTCAATGAGGTGTTATAAAAGAAAATTCAAGTTTTAATTTTTGTTTTTGACTTGAAAATTTAAATAAAGATATGTGCATAACTGTACAAATTATATGCACTGTCACCTATAAGAAAACATCTACCCATCTTTTTTATCAAAAGTTTATTTTCTGCAAAAACAAAGATACCAGAATTTTATCATTTCTATTGAAACATTATACAATCAAAACAGGTATAATCAGTTATAATTTATAACCAAACTCTAAAGCATCAAACAAAAATAGACATTTGGCTATTTTGTTTAGTTTAAATATCAATTTTAATATGAACTTTTTAAGAAAAGGTGATATTTTACAATGACAACCAAATAGTTTAGTTTTTCCAGCATTCTTTTAAAATTTTTTAAATATTTTCTAATTATATCTGTTTAAAGTTGCAAATTAGAAAAATATACTGAATAAATAGATTTCCTAGATCAAATTTTAGTTTTTAAGTCATATTACTTTCTTTTTGGTTTTACACACACACACACACACACACACACACACACACACACACACACACACACACACAGAGATTAATATCATTTTGACCAACATTAAATTTGCCTTTATACCACTTTTCTAGACGAGATTTCAGTTCAGTGAACATCTTTTACATTGGATATTACATCACTCAGCAATGTCCCCTACATCTTAATAAAAGGAAGTGAAATAAATGAATTTTCTGTAAAAATATACCTAAATAAATGAAATGCCTAAAAATTAACAATAAAAGATAAATTATAAAGAACACATAAAAATACAAGACAAAAGGAGCTAAAAAGAATTTTAAATATAATAAAGTAATTTAAAAATGGATATACAGTACAATAAAATATTTATATTAAAAACAAATGTATGCCATTATGTAGTTCTGCTATATTTTATTTATTGGATTAATTGATTTATTATTCTTTACCAATTAAAACTAAAATATTCTTTAAATTCTTTAATGAGTCATATTCTTATGTGTATTTCTTTAATGCTTACAGTAAAGTATTTGTTGTGATTTTTAAAAGAAAATCACAAAGTAAATAACATCATTCTATTAATTGTATTCAGTATGTTGTAAAAATTATGATTAAAATATTTTCAGTGCTCTTTATAGTTTAACAATAGTTATATTCTTTTGCAAATTATCTATGCAAGTTTTATGTGTTTGTTTTTATTTCAAGTGGTTTTGACATGGCGTTTGGAACCAAGATATGACTCTTTCTCATATATATAATTCAGAAGATACAAAATCACATCAATATTGTCCTGATGATGGTTTTTTTAATAAAATAATAAAATGTCATAGGCAAATAATTCAACTATGAATAAAATAATGCTCTGAATATTGTGTGTGTGTATATATATATATATATATATAATTCAAATCAATAGGCTTGGTTTTTGAAAATCTAGGAAATCATCTTTTTTTAGTTTTTAGATGTAAAAAAAATTAAGAGTGGTAATTTTATTTCCTTTTATTTCGTATTTAGATTACTTATGCGAAAATACTTTTACAAATGTATAGATGAATTTCCTTATATAATCTATTTACTTATCATTCATTTTTCATATTTTACTTCTATATAATATTTAGTAGTTTACATTTCCATTTCAAATTGATTATTTCTAATCTATTTTGTTAACGTTCATTGAATGAATACTTGTTCTCCCAAGAGTCTCAAATATTCACATCTCTCCATTTCAAATCATTTATGTCAAATGTGTTTTTTATATATATATATATATATCTTACATACACACACATAAGGCCAGTGCAATCCTGAAGAGGAGCTTGGTGAAATCTAGGTAGACTCGCTCTTAGTCTTTATTATGTTTTAGCAAAGGTTATTCTATTGGTGTTTTTGCTTTTGACTAAACATATGTGCTGCTTGATTATTTTCAAGTAGCACATGTGTTTTTTGTCTTTTCTTTTTTTACTGAATGTTTTTCCCCCAGATATCAGTTTGCAGAATTAGCAAATTGTACAATCTGGGTTTTTTTCACATTAATAGAATTATAGATTAGATATAAAGATTAATATATATATATTATATAGACACAATTTCAAAACTTTCACTATGATCTGAGTAAACCTCTAAAAAAGTCACAACTTGGTAGGAGAAGTGGTACACATCTGATACATAGATCGACAAACAGATCTATTGTGGTTCAGTATGGTCCTACTTGGCATATCTCATAAAATCTTGTGTGAGATTGTATCAAGGGAAATATGCAATAAAACAGAACATTGTGATAGAGACACCTTAAGTAAGCTCTCATTAATCAATCATATCACTTATTCTGAACATTATGCACACAAAACTTACAACCACTAGTACAGGTCAAACAGGTGCTTTATTGATTTCATATATATATGACTAAAAACAATTGAAATCTCACCTTAACAGTTTCATTGCATTACTAAAAGTTTTGTATGTTTTCTTTTAAATAAAGAAGAAGAAGAAGAAAAAAAAAAAAAAAACAATCTTCAGAGGGAAGTTTTTATGCGATTTGAATTGTTTCTTGTCTTAATAATGCTCTACTGGCCAATATACAAGTGCTTGGTTTTATCCATTTTATTATGTTGTATATATATATATATATATATATATATATATATATATATATATATATATATATATATATATATCCACACCCACAGAAATAAGTATTTGGAGTGCAGGTTGGTGAAACTTGTTATCAGTATGTAAAAAGAGTTTCCGTGAACAAAGTTCAGGTTTAAACTCAATTATATACATACCCAACTTCTCCACCATGAGCAGCATGTAACATAAGGCCAATTTTAAAGTGGAGTACTGCTGGTTTGAATTGAGACTTTTCGTTCTACTAGATTGGTTGTTATACCAAAACAAAAGGACCTAATCTACCCAACTACTTATCCATAGTCATGAGGATAAGTGATTAATCTGCACTTTCTGCTTGAGTATTAGCACAAAGTGAAAAGCCAATGGGCTCATCCATAATTTGAACTCAGGTTGCCAGGTTCATTTCCTATGATGATAATCATCCTGCAGTTTGTGTCCACTTATATTGTGCCCTTGTGAAAAGCATCAATCCATTTTTCTCAGAGATAATATTGAAGATTATTCAACCTTCTGCAAAGTTGGAGCCCTAAAAACCCTGTAAAACAGTCAAAAGTAAGGTTGCTCTAACAGAAAAAAAATAGACAGTCATCTCAGGAGATGACTGTCTATTTTTTTTCTGTTAGAGCCAACCTTACTTATTCGATATGGTATTACAGAGGTCTTTTTTCAGGAGACTCCAACTTTGCAGAAGGCTCTGAATAATCTTCAATATATCTCATGCAGCTAAAAGTGCTATTGATGCTTTTCACAACGGGGACAATTTAAGATGGATCAACACCAACACTGACAGGAGTGTGGTGGACCACAAAGGAAACTATGTTAAAAAGTAAAACTACATTTGAGAGTATCTTGGTCAGCCTATGAACTTTTCAGCCTCCCCTTGTATATATATTCAGAGACATATATTAAAAAACATCTTGGTCAGCTTATGAACTTTTTAGCTGACCTTGTTCAGAGACAAATATATGGAAAAGTATAGATATCCAGATATGCAGGTAAAATACACACACACACGTGTGTGTGTGTGTGTGTGTGTGTGTGTGTGTGTGCATATATCTCCAATGCCACCACACAAACAGGATGTGACTAAAGATCAGTTTTTAAACAGAGTTTAACAGGATTAAATTCAGAGTTTTCCTTCTCCTGGAGCTGTTGCTAAGGTTAATGAATGCAGTCTGCCATACTAATTACCTATAACTGGAGGGAGAATAGTAGGATGTATACCTTTCCCAAAGGTATTAGTACAATGTGGATTGCAAACAGCTTCATCCAGTATTTGAACTCAGAGCACCATGTCTATTTCTTACAGCAGTAACCATTACACTACAAATGCCCGCTATAAAAAATATAAAGCCCCAACATCATACATCCCTAATAATTTTGATAGCTCTAAGGAATAAAGATCTTCCATATATCTACACATATTTATACAGATACACATGCATATTTGTGTAAGGTAGTGTAACTATTGATTCTAATTGCTGACAAGCAACTAAAATTCTTGATTGATAATTTTTATATGAAGTACAAATAATAGGTGAAAAAAAAAAATTCAAAAAAGTGTGTGTGTGTGTGTGTGTGTATACACACACACACACACATCTTTACATTATTTTTATATGTATTTATACACACACACACTATTTTTTACCGTTTATATGTATATATGAATGTGTGTGTGCATATATATATATATATATATATATATATTTACACACACATACACAATTTCTTTTTTTTTTAAATACTTGTTATTTTAACATGAGTATTCAAAGTTGGATATCAAAATTAATCAACCAGAGAATAGAAAATGCAATATCAATTTGTGAATTCATTTTAGGCAGTTTTCTGTTCGCATGTTTGTATGCATTATAAACATGCCAAAATACACAAATGTTAATATTTTCTAAAAAAATTTTCTTTTCTCTTTTTTTTCATCTACTTGTGTTTGTGTGTGTACATGTAATTGTACATCTCTACTTGTGTTCATATGTTTAAAAAAAATAATCCAAAATGAATCAATAACTGTTTTATTTATCTGATTCCATGGTGTGTGTGTATATATATATATATATATATATATATATATAGCAAATTGTTAAAAAAATGAGTTAAAAAGTGCTCAACAGAGTAGAGCTGGTTAAAACATAAAATTTTAAAATGACAACCTGGTGGCACTCCTCCCATTACTCAAAGTTTCCCCATGTAACTATAACCATCAAATTGAAAAAAAATTCCTTAAAATAATTGTGATGACATATGAAACTTAGGATTAAAGAGTGGAGTATCACATGGTTATATATATATATATATATATATATATATATATATATACACACACACACAAATGATATCTGAAAAGTAATGTACAAAACATTTACTAATTCAACATCTTCATTACTTGACCAATGCAAAGGATACAGTCAGTCTATTCCAAGCCTGCCAACTGTTTTAGTTGGTTGGTTAGGTTTTATGGCATATCAACTCTTGTAGGTTATTTAATGCCAAATTATATATATATATATATATATATATATATATATATATTATATATATATATATATATATGATTTTTAAATGGATAGTTTGTAGGTAACATTTTTAAATGAACACAATTGCTTGGTTTGGTTTCTTTGTTTAATGGCATATCAACTGTTATAGGTTATTTAATGCCAAAGCTATCCTTTTAGAAGAACAGGAGTGGTACTATTTAACCCATAACTGGGAGGATAAGGGGGTTCATACCTTTCCCAAGGTTATTCATCCAAAAGTGAACCTAATAGCGCAACTGGAGTTAAAACTCAATTACTATGATTCCGCAGTCCATTGCTTTAACCATTACACTACGAGCACACCTCAGCACATTTTTTGCACACTTAAATGGTTTCAAATATTGTTATTTAACACTAATAATTTTATTTAATATCAATATTAATCCCTAGTAAAAGATTGAACACTTCTATTTGATCCATTGATGGAACCCTAGCAGATGCTACCACTACAGGCCAGAGTGGACCTGAGAGTAATGGTAATGAAGTGGTAATTCACATTTCCCAAACTCCAAGACTGGAGCCTCACCATCAGATTAAACTGTTTTAGCTTTAAGGCTTAGAACACAGTTTAGATAAAAAATGCAACTTTTCCCTAATCAATGCACTTAATTCAGCCATAAATTGACAATAATTCAACTATTATACAATGGGACTTATTGAGATTTTAATTCAGTTTCAAATCACTGTTTAGTTCTTTTTCTATATTTCTTTTACAAAGTTGATTTATGGACCAACATTGGTTTGAAATTGAGTCCACAAACATTTGGGTAGATCAACAAAGAATGACAGTAAATTAAAGAAATGCTGGATCATTGGCATGCAACTCAACAAATTTAGGGTGTGGGAGATTTTATATATATATATATATATGTAAAGCTGTAGTGAACAGAGCCAAATAGTGAAGAAGATTGTTTCAATACATGGTACTATGTCACACAGTCAAAAATTTAGCAAAAGTCTTATGTTAGTCACCAAGTCAAATAATAGTGAAACAATACCGCAAGACTTGTTTCTCATGTTTACTAATCAACAAATGCTGACAAAATTTGTGTTGCTTCTTCACAAGATCTGGTTTCGACAATGTTCATTTCATTATTCTCTCTCTCACCCAAATGTCCATTCTACACACCCCAACCAAATGTCACTATCATTCTAGTTTGTTACCAAAAGTTTAGTAATTTAATAAGCTTTTTGCTAGGACATGGCATAAGACTGTATGAATGGAGCATCCAATGAACTCACTCATCAAGATTTGCAAGTCTAGCTTGCTAACAGTGACACCACCTGAAGTGCTTCTGCTACCAAAGGTTAACTCCTCTCAAGACTGGTGTCAGTCCCTTATGTACACAATGACTTATGAATATGCATAAGCAATAGTAATATGATGGGCTTGAATGCATAAAAATCATATTGTAAATGGCCGCTTACACACAAACACATGAAGCTACCTTTTTGCTTCAGATAAGTACAACTCATCACAATTTGTTTTATGGAATTGGTTTTATAAACCAACATTGCTTTGAAATAAAACCCAAGAACAGTGTAGTTTGATTCACTATGTCAGCAGATTCAAAAATATGCTAGATCATTAGTGTTGCCGGTCAGAGAAAACAATTGATCATTTTTGGGGAGGTAGAGATTATATATATATATATATATATATATATAAAAACAAAGCCAGAATTCTAAATTTGATATCACCAGTTTCTCTTTCCATCAACTGTTTTCTCATAATTGAATCTGATTTTCTTTTGTTCTGTGAAAGGAGGATGTACATTGGGGGTTGGCACTAGAAGGGAGGAGTTTGGCATTAAGTTCAATCAATAACAGCATTATAATAAATAAAGAAGAATATAAACAAAAATGAAAGAATGTAAACAAAGTATGAAATGAAATGATGAGGAAAAATTAAAGGCTTCCTAGTGAAGAGAGGAAGGATCAAATAACAGAATCAGAACACCTGCATGATTCATGTCTTTTTTTTTTCTTCCTGCCAGCTATGTCATATCAGCAATTTTTTCTGGTGGGGGAGGCAAGAGGTGGTGGTGATGGCAGTATTTCTTTCTTTGGAAGAAAGGTGAAGAGCAATCAATAAAGTCTTCTCTTAACTGCACTCTTGCAGATGAATTAAAGAATAAAATTAATATACATAATATATATGTAGGTAAATAGACAGATTGAAAGGCAGATGGGTACATACACACACAGGTGTGCTTAACATAATGGTTATCATCCTGAGAAATGGAATCAGTGACCCAGGTTCAAGTCCTGGACAAGGCTGTTTGCCTTTCACATTGCGCTTATACTGTTAGGAATGGTATGAATTCAACTATTCTCTCTCCAGCTATGGGTAAATCGAAGAGCATACTGTGCTCTTTACCCTTGGTAAGACAACCCATCTAGGAGAAGGAAAACTGAATTCAACCCAGCTTTACAGTTTAAATGTTAACCCAGTGTCACATCCTCCCTGTGGTAGTGATGAGATTGAATACTAACTAGCTGTACTCATAGAATCTCCATAAAATATATGCATAATTGCTCGTTTTGTTTGGTTTATTCAATGGCATATCAACTTCTACAAAAATTTTATTCATTTGTAAATCTTTGATTACAATTATAACTATATTTTCAATGTTTTATTGCATTCATTTAAATTGCATCATTTTTATTAGTCTATAATCATTTATTTGCACACAGTTATATGATATTAAGTATTCCTATTTAATACAAATAACTTGCACACAGTTATATAGTTTCAAGTATTCCTTCATACACAATAGTGTGGTTTCAAGTATTGCTATTTAATTATAATTGTTTGGTCACAGTTAGTTTTAAGTAACTAATAATATTAATTCTTAATCCTTATTATAGCTTCAAGTAACTCTTCTTAATACAAATAATTTTCACAGTAGTATGGTTTCAAGTATTCTAATCTAATACTAACAATTTTCATACAGGTCTATTTGATTCATAGATATGGCCCTAACAGCTCTGTGTGACAGTGGACCTGATAGTAATGACAATGAAGGAATTTCCCACATTTCCATATTCACTGCTGGAAGCAGTTTAATGTCTAATCAGGACACTCCTTCAGAGGTAGGGGTAGAAGTCTTACCTCTCTGCAGAAGATCTATGTTAGTTAGTTTATATTAAGCCTTGCTCAAATTTACAAATTTAATATTAAGGAATAAATCATTGTGAATTACAACTTAAAATTTGGTGAATTAATAAAAGTGCCCATGTCTAACAATAAATAAAATAGAAGTTTACAATAATATCAAAAAATTATAAATAAATAAAAGTTTAAAAAGATGGAAAAATTGAAGATTCATTTTCGTGAAGTAAATAGCTCACTCATATTTTTAGGTGAGTTGTTTAACTTACAATAAGACTCACATTGTCAGTTCAAGAGAAAGTCAAGGTTGATAACAATACTATAAAAGCCAAGAATAATTAGAAAAGTTATCAATAAAAAAAAATCAATTATTTCAAAAATAAAATTGAAAATGAATAATAAAACATTGTTATTCATTTTCGATCTTTTTTTTTGGAGGGGGAATATGTGGCTCAATAATAGACTTTCTCTCATCCAAAAGAAAAATCCTAAGTGAAAAGAATGCTGACATTGATATTGACAGATAAGTATAACCAAAGAAAGCATCAGGCTCATTGATATCACATCAGATACTAAAAGGTTTAATATAATCACCATTCACAGCCTTTCTTTCTATAAATATAATGTTAAACAAAGATGTTTTAAAAAACAAAGTTTTCATGTGATTTGTGACAAAATTGAGGGTTTTTTTTCCCAGTATGGGGGTGGGATAAATGAAGTTTAGTTGGTTTTACAGTGTCAAACCTTGCTGGGTTATTTAAAACCAAAGTCAATCTATTTTTTCTTCAAGCAATTATATGGTTTCAAATAACTAAAGATAATCCTTAGAAAACAATTGCAGCTTCAAGTAACAATTCTTAATACAAATGATTTACACACATTTATATGGTTTCAAGAATTCTTATTTAATACTAATAATTTTCAAACATCTATTTGAGCCATAGATAAGATTCTGATGTGTATGAACACTCCAGTTCAGAGTGGACTTGGGAGTAATGGTAATGAAAGAGAACTCCACACTCCTCAGAGTGCCAGAACTGGATCTTAATCATTGAATGGTTTAGTATCATACCCAGGATACCCCACCTTTCTTTTTTGATGGGCGGAGGTTTCTTATCCCTCTGTAAGAGATGCAGTCAGTACATTCTTAGCCCTGCCAACAGGTGTGGGCAGCTAAGGATTCAAAAAGTTAACTATCTACTCCAATTGATTGCATTTTTTCCCATCATTATGACCATCATTATCTTCCCTTTTTAGAGTTAAACCCAAGGACAGTTGTAAATACAATAAACTTCACAGTGGTCATCAGATGATCAGTAATACTTACTGGCCTGAAAGCCCAGCTTTAAGAAAATTAAATCAAGTCCAAATATATTTCCAAGCTAGAAAAGTGCCTTAACTGTTCATTGTATTGTATTTATCTAACCACCTCAAGTGGAGATCAAGGGAGGAAGAGGTTACACATGAGTTAAGACATGCGCCCTCATTGTATGTAGCAACTTTAAATAACACTTTATTTTTATTATACCTTTTTCTTTTTATCATTATGACATAAAAGTCTATAATTACAATTTTAGTACAAATTTAAAAAAGAAAAAAAATTCATTGCATGTCTACTGGAATGTTTTAACATTTTTATTATATTCATATTGTACATATTTCATGAAGTGAAGAAAATACTTAAAACCATTCATTAAAAAGTTGGTCTTAGAACTCAACTTCTGAATTGTTTGAATGGGACAAATTTTGGAATCATATTTATTGAAATGGTTGGCAGTAGAAAAGATGTTTTAGTCAAGTCCTCATCTACCAAGGACTAATATTAGCATTTGTATATATATATATATATATATATATATATATATATGATGTACTAGCACTGAAGAATAAACTCAGTTACACATATGGAAACATTTAATATTTTAAATACACAAAATGTGAAACTATAAGCTCTTCTACTCCTGAGTATACATAGATGCAATAATGCATATGTAAGTTTGAGTATGTATCCATAGGCATATGCGACAAGTGTATCAGCTAGAATAAGTAAGGAAGGTGTTTCAACCTAACAAAAGGTTACTGAATGAGTAATAAATGAAATGGATATCTTCATAATATTAACAAAATACAATACTTGCTAGCAGCGTGAAGAAGATAACAGCAGCTAGTAGTGACTATTTAGCATATTTTCACCCCCCCCCAATAGTGTCCAACATATTTATGAGGAATGAGACCCATTAATGTTCATCAGTAGGGTATATAACATGTCGGGCAGATTTTAACAGGAGATAAAATAGAAAGAGAAAGATTTCTCAATGGGGATGAAAGAGTTTTTAATGTCTGTCATAAACAGAAGTCATTGGCACTAGTAGAGTCAAGTCAGTAGACAAGAGTACCATTTGCATTAAGTACTTTAGTTCTGGGTGGTTTATGCAAGGAGTGGGGATTCTTTCCTGGAAGTATTTTTAAGGGAACAAATAGGAGATAGATGATTTGCAGGACAAGGCAGTGCCACTTATGCTGCTAGGCTAAACTTGAACTATACACATATTGTTCTATGAACAAGCAGTATGTAGAAAGGGTACAAAATAGCAAAAGGCTTAAATGGTAAATGTATGAAATATAGCCATGTGACTTCATTATTCCCTAGAGTCAGAAACAATGTCTCTACTGGTCAAAGACCAGAGCCAAAAAGGAGCTGCGAATAGGTTGTCATGTGACACCCTAATGAATATAATTTATTATATCCCTACACATTTTTCTTCTTTTTCTTCCTTTTATTTAACAGCACCAATTCAAAAAAAGTTTATGAAGCCAGTCTCAATACATTCTGAATAATGTTTTAGGAAATTCTGTGCAAATGTTTGCATAGTAATTATTACAAATCTTCTGTTTTACCCCCACTCCCAACTTTTGAAAAAAAGTTCAAATGCAATGCTACCTCGTAGAGGCTTTTGGCAAACAGATGAACTATTCAGCCTTCAGGTTAGATTGCCCAAAGCTCAAGTTAAAAAAAAATTAAACCACTGAATCACAGAATAATTTTTCCCCCTCTTAATTTTGACATTGAAGTCTGGTTAAGTTACAATGTGTCATCCAAAAATATTGAAACTGAACATTTTAAAATTTTAAATCTAAATGATGATAAATGTATCCCAATATGACTATCTCCCATTACAAAATGTTTTGTTACATTTTACAGCATACAAACCCTTGTAGGTTATTTAATGCCAAATTCTGAGTATATATATTTACATACAAGTAGAAATACCTGTCATTGACTGGGTTCAGAAAGAGCCTTAAAAAATTATACTCTAATTTATGAAAGTTACTGCTTTGATATTATTGAATGTTTTGGAGCAGAATATCTGCAAGCTCTTATTGCCAGGCTTCAGCCAAAAACTAATTTAGTCAAATATACTATTGAATTCAATACTCGTTTATCCTAATAAAATATCAAGAATCATGTAGATCATAAATCCACAACCATTCTTGTTACTCAAAAGAAAGGAATGCCAGTTTTGTGTAAAAGAGGTGCTTCCTTTATACCAAATATAATCTTCTTATTCTTTATTTCAGTATTTTGGTTTATAAATTGAAGCACCCATCACATAGTCTGGAGCTTTTGCATGTTATATACAAGTGAATAAAAGCTCAAGGAAAATTATAAAGACATACATATTGCAATGTTTATTCAAGAACCACAACAAACACTAACAACTAGAAATATATTATCATAGTAATATAACATCTTCATTATAACTATTTATGATACTTAAATCAAATATGATGCTGGCAAATATTATATCAAGGACATTGCTGTTTTAAGATATATATATATGTTTTTAAAAATAGAGAAAGTAAAGCAATTAGAAAAGAAACTGAAAAATAATTAAAACTCTGAAACATAATGACTTATCAAATCAGTTAACACTTGAAATATGTGAATTAGCACTTTTCCAGTTTCCAATAATCAAATTAGTTGATACTTGAAATATGATTCAGCATTTTTCCCACTTGCCAAAAATCAAATCAGTATGTGCTCCCAGATAAAGATCTTGACTTCCAGTAAGCATCAACAATATGATTTTAATTTCATTTAAATCGGAGATATTTGAATTATCACCAGGGGCATTTGCCCACTTTTAAGCCCCCCTTAATTAAATGACGAAAGTAAATTTCATGTAGCTCACTGTCTTTCTCATAAAATTTTACATCAGAATACATACTTTGATTTTTATATATCTTCTATTTCTTTTCATTCTATAGATGTACACACACACACACACAAACATATAGACAGATGTTTTATATATTTATATATATATATGTAAGTTGGCCAAGCATAGTTGAGGACAGCCTGAAGGCCTCATTTTCGGTAGCTATTACACCAAGGTGTTGGGGAGAGCACTACTCCTTTCCCTGGACTGCTCCACTTACCCTAGATCTGTACCTTATAATGCTAAGTGTCGAGCAAGTAGGCATCAAGTACCATTTTTTGAGTCTTGGGTATGACTTGACCAGAGATTGAACCCTGATCTCCCGGTCCATTAGTGAACACTTTAACCATTATGCCAAAGAGCCATATATATATATGTGTGTGTGTGTGTGTGTGCACATACATACACATGTACGATTATATATTTTCATAAACATACATATATATGCAGATAAATCTTATATAAAACAAAAAATACAGGAATCATATTTATTAATATATTGAAATACTTAAAAGCAACCCTTTTACCTGGCGCATTTTCAACAAAATACTCTGGAATCGTTTAAAAGATAAAATATTTAATTGAGTGGGGTGGGGAATAAAAGACAAAACAAAAAAAAAAAATCAACTCCACAATTCTCACCCAATTTCCAAAGGATGTCAAATTGTCTTCTCGGCCTGCACAAGGTAGGGCAATAGAGAAAAGTAGCTATAACCTCTAAAAAAGTTAAGATGTTGTTTAGACCTAACCTTGCACAAGGCAGAGAAATTGTCGTCTGAATAACTAGTCCTACATATATAGTGGCCCGCCAAAGGATCACCAATGGACGATTCTTAACTGAGAAGACCCAAATATAGTGTTTTGAGACCTTCTTAATAATTCCTGTGGGACATGCTGCCTCACTCTGATTCCCAACCTTTGAATGGTCAGTATTACACTGAGATTGAAATTTATAAACCATCTTCCTTTGTTGTAGAATAGGCAGGACATCTTTTTGAAAAGACTAAAATGCAGGTATTGTGGTGAAGATGGCTCTCACCATAAAAGAGTTAAAGCAATACATAACCTTCTCAGTTACTATGATTTGATATTCTTACTTTTTAAACAATTCCAGCGTATTTTGTTGAAAATGCACTGGATGAAACGGTCCCTCCAATTTGCTTTTTAGAATTTTAATTTATCAATAAATGGGATTGCTGTATTTTTTGTCTTGTTAAAATTTCCCTGTACCAAAAATTTATTGACACACACACACACACACTAAAATCAGAGGTATTTGAATTTTCACCAGAGGCATTTACCCCCTTTAAGTCCCCTAATCACACTGGAAAATGAATTTCATTGTCTTTCTTGTAAAATTTCTCATAATAATAAATACTTTGTTTTTATGTATCTATTTTTCCCTTTTGTCCTAAGTACACACACACACACACACACAGACGTTGAGCTTTGCTATATAGATGACTTGTGAATGAATAGTTGGTAGGTGACATTATCTTTTTAACAAACCAGAGCTCTCTCTTTTGCATACAGTTAAATAGTTTCAAGTATTTCTATCTGTTGTAGCCTTGTTAGGGGCCAGAAATAAAGACACAAGAAAGGAATTGAGTTAAACAAAAATATTAACAAAGAACAATATATACAAATGATAGGGTTACCAGTGAGACTGTTTTGGTCTGACTGCCAGGGCTGTCAGCTGGAATATTGCCTTCTGCCTAAGAGCAGTACCTGCTGCTTTTTATAGCTGGGAGAGTTCATGTGGGCACGGGTAAATTACCATAACACTAACACTAATAGTTGTTTACACAGTTAAATGGTTTCAGGTTTTGCTATTTAATACAAATAATTTTATTCAAAATTATTTATTCATTTGCACATAGTAAAATGGTTCTGTGTATTGCTATGTCATATGAATTCAATAAAATGTCACACAGTTAAATGATTTCTAGTATATGTTCTTTTGAAATTCAGTGCGAACATTTATTGCAACAAATCTTTTGTACAGTGGTATTTTTTGTGTTCAATGCAGACTAAAGGTGTAGTTAAACCATTTGACCATCTATAGTGGATATATGAATAAACTCTTCTCTGTTATTAATACAAGCTTTATTTAAAAAGTATTCATTTACTACAACAGAAATGCATAATGAATGAAATGTTCATTTTCATCAAAATACTCATTTTGGTATTCAACACATTTATTCCTGTGAGTTTTCTATGGGCTGAAGCACCTTTAGAATCTCCTCTTTTGATATGGTGCAAAATTAAGCCATTGTATTTCTTTTAATGTCCCAGCCAAGTTTAAATATGTCGGAGATGAATTTCAGTTTAGGGAAACAAGATAAAGACAGTTAGGAGGCTGCTGCACTTGTACAATCCTGTGTTTTGCCAAAAACTGCAACTTTTCAAATTGTGTTTAAATTGGCTGCATAACTTTTTTTCAAAATTGTCATATACTGTTTCAAACTTTATACTTAATTCACCTTCTCTCTTGTAAGTGAATTTTATTTCCATTCAACCCTAATAAAGTAATTGTATATCAAATTACAAAATATAATTTAGCAGGTTTTAATACAATTTAATACATGAAAAAAAAATAATCAGTAAACAATAAATGCAAACATAACTTTTAATCCTTGAATTATTTTTAAATGGGAAGGATGGGTTTTGTGGTCATTGAAGAGATCATGAATATTAGAATGCAGATTTGTGAGTTTAAGCCACAAATCCCCATGTTCTATTTTTAAAGTGCTTTTACTGTTTGTTCTGTAAATAATACACATGGCTAAACCCAAATTTGACCAAAATCAAACATGACAAAGTTGGCTCAACTGTTTCACATGGTTTCAAATATTTGGCTAAATTTCTTCTTCATTCAGTAATATCCAATTTATAAATGCAAATGAGTCAATTCAGCCCCATGTGGACCCATATTCATCCTGCCCAAATTTTATCTATCTCCTCCCTCATCCCAGTTATATATGGACCGCTTTGAGAAGCTCAGGTTTCAATGTCATGACATTTTACTATAAAAGTTGCTTAGCTGTGCATATGTATTCACTGAATTTTTTAAATTTAAAACAAATTCAAGATTGTCTTGAAACTTTTTGATCACATCTTATACAAATATATGAATTTTAGTAATAGATGAAAATGATCATAGCATGACTTTCTTGTAAATATTAGGAGGAAAATCATAATTAGAACAGAAAAAAAAAATTTTTTTCTCCCGGTTAATTAATTTTATGATTAATTAAACATTATTCTTTCTTTTTTTTAATTTGCTTTATTTTCTTTTACCCTTTTAAATCCGCCTAAGGCCTAATGAGCACTTGTTAATATCTGTCTTCTTGACAAAACATCCCACAAATCAGAAAATACATTTGTTTTTTTTCATTCATTTTTTTCCCCTTCTCAATTGAAAAAAAACTATACAAGTGCAGCATTTCTAAATTAAAAGCAAATAAGAATCTCATATTGTTTCTGACTTTAAGAAAAGTCAGTAACATAAATTTTGTTTGAACAATAAAACTTATTCTTTGTCTGATTAAAAAATGCATTTCCAAGATCACATGCATGCCTGGAAAAGTATGTAAGTGGCATGGCGGTATCCATAAAATCAAATTCAAGAAAAATGTAATAAAAAATTAGATTGAAAATTCTGATCAAGTCATCTATGTCAAAAGGGAAAAGTGTACACATTATCATCTTGGATGTGAGGTTTAAATATTCCAATATTCACAGGGATAGGTAAAATTTCAAAGGCCTAATTTTTGTAAAATTTTGGTCTTGACAAAATGACTCAGAGTTAAAAAGTTCCCAATCCAACCAAGAATTTGTTTTTGAATTTAAAAAGATCTGAAAGTCTGTAAGTGTTGAGATATTCCTCGTCTAGTCTTTTAGCTGCTTTTTTCATTGTGATTTTTAATCTATTTTGCTTGTTTCAGCATATATTCTTTCATTCATAACCTATATATATATATATATATATATAGTGAAGGAACAAACCATCATAAAAACTTTTCTTAAATTAAAAAAGTGCTCAAATACTAGCCAGTAGAGCAAGATAAAACCTAAAATAAATTATCTCACCTCTTCATGTCAGCTTCATAAATAAAAGTTTCATGTATTTGAAAAAATCCAATCTTCAGATGAAATATGCAACCATTACTAAAATTTTTGTATATTTGGAAAAATACACAAAACTTTTAGCCATGAAGCTGACACATAAATATATATATATATATATATATATATATATATATATAAAATTAGGCAATTAGGTAGTCCATGTGGTGTAGTGGCTAATGTGCTGGACTGTGACATTGTAGTACGCAAGTTTGAATTCAAGTTGTGCTATTGTGTTCACTTTTGAACTAATATCCTTGGAAAAGGTTTGGTTTGATGACATATCAACCATAATATGTTATTTAATGCTAAATCCTTTTTATACATATATATTAAATATATGATTTCTAAACACATTTTTTAGATAACATTTTTTAAATGAGCCTAAGCTCATTTTTTTTGGCACACAATTAAAGGGTTTCACTTATTCCTATCTAATATGAATAATTCTATTTACTATTAACCATTTATTTGCACACAGTTAAATGTTTGCAAATATTGCTATTTAACACTAACCATTTAATTAAACATCAGTCATTTGTTTACACACAATTAAATAATTAAACAATTCTATTTCAAGTAATCAGTTTAGCATTAATCATTTATTTGTACTCAGTTTAAATGTCAAAGCACATGTTTTAAATGTCAAACAGTTCTATTTGATCTATACATAGGACCCTATCAGGTGATACCACTCCAAGCCAGAGTGGACCTGGAAGTGATAGCAATGAAGGAGTATGCCACATTCCTCAAACTTCTAGCATTACTGGAGCCTCACCATCAGATTGTTTAGTGTCATATTCAGGACACTCGTTGAGGTGTCTTACCTCATTGCAGAGATGTAGTCTGTATATTCTACAGCACCAGCCAACTGGGCTACCTTGGGAAAGGTATGAATCCCTTCATCCCATCAACTATAAGTTAAATAGTACCACTAATTCTTGAATGGCTTTGGCATTAAATAATCCATGAAGGTTGATATGCTGTGAAACCAAACCAAACAAAAACAGGCAATACTTCATGAATGATCCTCATATATAACTGATTTCATCTAAATAAGTTTATTCATTTTGTCTCAACTATCAGTACATACAGATATACATATTGGCATTCAAATAGTGTAAGGAAGGAGACTCAAAGATTAGATTTGGAATCTTAAGATCTTTATGTTCATTTTAGTGTGCTTTGTGGGCTTCAACTATTAAATATGTTGTAAATTAAAGAAAAACAGGTAATACTTTTTTTTTGTTACTTACCCTCATATATAATCAATGCCAAGTAAACAGATTTAATCATTTTGTCTATCAAAAACCTTTAGAATCAACTAATCTTTATTTCTTTCACTGTATTGCAGCCTTCATTCAATCTCTCTTAATTATAAAAGTTTGCATCTATATATCTGTAGCTTGCATCTCTCCATCTGCCAATAAATCTCCATTTTTAACTGCATGTCTATCAAAATTTTCCTTCTTTCCCTTTTAGTCTAAAAATGACTTACCCATTATAATCTCAAATGCAATAGCACAAAGAAAAAAGAAAAAAAAGAAAGAAAACCTCCAAACACTAAAATCACTGATTAAAAACATTACCTTTCATCTTGCTTCCTTAATTAAGACATCGCCAGAACCTGACAACAAATCGGCTTTGACTAAGAAACATCTGAATGCAATGAAAAGACTAATAATTAAGAGGATGGCTCACTAGTTAGATAGAGAAAAATAAACAAAGAGGTCTGAAGTTTAAGTTTACAAACCTCTTACTTATCCATCAAGAGTATACTCAATTTCACAAATTAGTAAAGAAAAAAATTGAAACTAAGGAGTCTGCTCTGTGTTTAATGAATTACAGTTGTATCAATTTGTAAATTCAACTATTATGACATATTTAAAATATCATTAAAAGAACTATCCAGCATAACATCACATATAAATGTATAGTAAAAAATGTGTTCTATAATCTATTTCTTCAAAATTATCTATTTTAATTTAGAAGGGGATATTTTCAAATACATGGATTCACTACTCTTAAAAATGTTTCTTCCATTATTTTTAATCAATGAAAAAAAACAAAAACAAACATAAATCTGAGACAATATATATTTTATTTAATAGTTAAACTTTATGGCTTCATGAAACATGCCTCAAATTAATGGAGATAACTGATTTCAATTAATAATCAAGATTTTTTTCAATATTAGACAGGGGAAAAAATTATGGAATCACCAAGAATGACTCTCTATCAAGGGAATCTACTTGCAAGAAGTAGAGACCTATCCTACCTGGCGTTTAACGCAATTTTTTTTTTCCTGTGGAACTCAATAAAAAAAAAAACGAGTGAATTTTTTTTCAACAGTTGACTAAAATTTGCCTTATAGACAGAACAAGAAAACAAATCCCCAACTTTTTACTGTTTATTGAAATATCTTATAAGTTTCATCTCATTGCTATTAATAATTATCATTATTTCAGTCATTATGTGATATGATTAAAGATAATTAATAATATTACTTAATTATTTTATTTGTGGTGACAAATTGTAAGTTGGCTTGAAAACTTTGAATGGAATTGTAAGTCGTGAAGGTCATATGCATGCATGTGTCAAACGAGTGGCAGGATATCAATTTGACAGGTTGTTTTGGAAATCACCAAGTACGATATATTGGACATATGTTTTGAAATTGTTGTTGTAGACTTGATATTGAAAATTAAACATTTTGTTAACGGACTTAGGAAAATGATGTCAGACTGGAAAGTTAAGGGCACATATTCTTATATCATTAGTGAATGAGATAATTAATACATCATATAAGCAAGAGATTTCGGAAGTGAGCTCATTTGGGTCAGTTGGGCAGTCAAGGCCAGAGGCAGGCACTTGACTTCAGAGATTCTAGGGTGAAGGGGTGAGCTGTGTTTTGATTGCTAGTCTCTCACAAATGAGAATTATAGCATTTCTATGTAAGAAATAATATCTTTAATTCTATCTTTCTCTCATTTTTCCATAGCTGACTGCTGCATGAAGTCAGCCAATAAACTTTCTGTATCTAAAGAAACAACAGGTCTCACTTGTATTTGAGACCTATTGATGTTTGAGACGGTGCCACATCAGTGAGATAACATTACTATTACATTTAAAAAAAATTAATATTTACTTATAAACAACAAAAAATTTTGTTCTCTTTAACCTGGTTTGTTATCATTTTAGCAATGCAATATTAATATGCTACTTACTAATTTCAGTCTGGATCTGATTTTGAAAAAGTGAAAGATGAAGAAGATAATTTTACTAGTGTAGATAAAATCTGAAAAATTTCCAAGTCAAAATACCCATAACTCAGATACTAGTAGCCATATTGACTTTGAACCAATTTCACTTTCATAAGCAAGCAAATTTAGGGGTATTTTATCGTAGAAAAGGTTTATGTTAAAATGTTTCATTTTCCCAGTTTGAAACAAACCAATGCAGAGATTTCATATTAAAAAAGATGAATAGAAGGCAAATCTTTACAGCAAGAGGATTGCTATAAAGTGACTTTATTGAGTGCACTCTGATTGTATTGATGTTTGGCATTCCAAATATATCAAACCATCTGTGCTGACTTAGTGTCTGAGGTTTTAACTTTTTACCTATCAATCCTAAAAATACACCTACCCAAGTTAAATCCCTACTGCATAGCCTAGAGCAAGCAGCAGGAGACATTAGACTTCACATAATTGCAAATAAAACAGAAGTCTTAAATGAGGAGTGATAGGCCTCTAAAATTAGTAGACAAGTTCACATACCTTGGCAGCAATATCTCATCTACTGAAAGTGTTATCAACATACACCTGTGGACTGCTATCAATAGATTATTTATCATATGAAAGTCTAATCTATCTGATAAAATAAAACAGAATTTTTCCCAAGCTGTGGTTGTATCAATACTACTACATGGATGCTAATAAAACACATAGAGAAAAAGCTACATGGAAACTACATGCTGTTTTCAACAAATCCTGGAAGCAATGGCTCACAAAACAACAGTTATACAGATACTTACCATCCATTTTGAAAACTATCCAAGTAAGATGAACAAGATATATGGGACACTGTTAGAGAAGCAACGATAAACTTGTGATGTTCTTCTATGAACCTCTACACATAGATATGCCAGTGTTGGTGGACCAGCAAGAACTTACTTGTACCAGCTCTATACAGACAGTGGATATAATTTGGAGGACCTGCTGGGAGTGATGAATTCTTCTTATTACAAATAATTTGTACAGAATTATATGGTTTCAATTTGATCTATTTGAGGTAATGCAACTCCAGGTCTGAGGGGACCTATGTGTAATGGCAATAGAAGGAGTGACAACCAAAAGCAGTTAGTCATACCAAGGTCACTCCACCACCATTTTTATTTAGATAAGAATCTTATACTTCTGAAAAGGATGCAGTAGGTATATTCTAAGCTTGGCTGACAGTCTGTAATATTAGCTGGATTGTCTTTTCTTGCCATCAAAGATTAATCTACCATCAAAAGGATATCAATACGTATAGCAATACTTTTACAACTAAAGCTCTATGTTTACAATTCACCTTGACTCAGATGAGATGCTTCTTACTGTCTTATGATTCTTTGTATCAATATTCAAGGCCTCTACAAAATGGGTCAGACAGGAAATGTACTCCACCATGACACATCTGTACAATATTAATATTCTTTAACAAAAAATTCTCCTTTGCTTCTATCAGGAGGAGATAGCCAACCTTATTCTTTTTAGTTCTGTCAGCAGGATTTAAGATATGCTGACAGTATCCTTGGCAGTGAAGTAAGACCACCCCAAAAAGGGAGTGTCCTGGGTATGGCATTATGATGGTGAAGTGTGAGATCTGCAGAGTGTGTAGTACTCCTTCATTGCCATTACTCCCAGGTCCAATCAGACTCAGAGTAGTAGTACGTGTTAAGTTCCCATCTATGGGTCAAATACACCTGTTTAAAAATTATTTGTATTCAATAGGACCATGTGTAAGAAAAACAAAATATCTTAAGAAACAACTTAACAAAAAATTTAAATCAGAATATACAATAAATGCAATTCTCTAATCATGAGACATAAAATGAGATGGGTTGATATGCTGTTAAAATCAATCAACTAACCATTCATTGACTCTATAAATATCTATTTTCTTTACCAAGATGTTCTTTACCTATACCAGCATTCTTTACTAAAAGTTACTCCTATGCCTCTACCAGCGAGAGTTGGCTCCCTTGACTATTTACTCCTCTACCAAACAAAGTAAGCCTCCTTGACTCTCTTTAAAATATCAATGTTCCTTGCTAAAGTGTCACCAGAAGAAGGAGTTCCTCTTAAAAATCATAACTACATGCCAACAGGCCCACCCATCCAACACTCTGTTCTGCTCTGTAACTGTTAACCTCTGATGCCATGTGTGAGCTTAGAGTAGGTTCATCTGTTTATATCTTAACTTCTATAACTTACCTATTAGGACACCTATCTTCATGTCTTCTCGTAGATTTATTTAAAACCTTTGCCACTTTATATCAACAGAGATGAATGAGCAGATACATGTATTCAATTTTGTTTATACAAAGAAATATATATATATATATATATATATATATACACACACACACATATATATATATATATACACACACTTATATTATCCAACACCAAGTTAGGTAATGGTGGGAACGATTCTATTTTAGGATTTTCTTTCTTCAATATCCATGTAATTCAAAATCCAAAAGAGCTTAATATAAATTCAAATACGGAGCAAATAATTCCGTATAAAAGAAAAACCTTTAAAAATTACTCATATGTTTTTCTTTTATATGGAATTATTTACTCTGTATTTCAATTTATTATCATTTTACATTGAGCTCTCTTTTGGATTTTGAATTACATGGATATTGAAGAAAGAAAATCCTAAAATAGAATCGTTCTCACCATTGGTTGACTTGGTGTTGGATAATATAAGGATATAATTTAAGTTGAGCACTTTTTTGGAAGGTTCTACTTAGAAAACCTTACTCATCTATCTGGAACATCAAACTATGGAAAGATTTACACCAGATTACTCTCTCTAGAATATCCCTTTCCCAACGATGAACTCCTTTACTTTCTCACTTACTGATAAAATTGTGGATTTTATAAAAAGACTTAAGATAGAAAACTTATGCTTTCTTAAACTTTTCAGATTTACCAACTTACCTAGAGAAAGAGGTTTTCAACTTTAAAACCCAAAAAACTCCACCAAGCAATAAACTGCAGGATCCTTTTGAAAATGATTAATTTAAATTGATTAGGAAAATTAAATTTAGAAAGCAATTTAATAGTTTCCAGACTAAAATTAACAAGAATATTGAAAACATTAAAAACTCTAAAAAGATTTGGGTTAGAGCTGACAAAACTAATAACTTTTATAAAATTGAACCTTCACACTATAATTAAATCATAAAGAACAAAATTAAACAAAACAAATTAGTAATTTTTAAAGATTTTTACACACACACACACACATGTATATAAGATAAGGATGATTATATGGAAAATAAAATTGACATGCTTTGTTTCATGGATAGCTGCTTCAGGAATGATACAATATTAAGTCAGAAACAAAAAATACACAACTAATGACCAATACTAAGACATGAAGAAACAAAAAATAAAAAAATAAAAAATTTATACAAATAAGGTTCTAAATAAGGTGTTTATGTATGTGTGTGCGCGCATAGCACACTTCACAACCCTTTGTCATTGTAGACTCCATTTTATGAGTGTGTACATGTTTATATAAAGTACAAAATTCACTATGGCAAGAACTTTGATTTTTGCTGAGAATTTGATTCAACTCTATAAAAGGTTAAGCTTGATTAATATTTGCTTATATGACAAAATTATTTGTACACCCTTGAATATTGAATATTTTGACCAGGTTCTAAAAATTTACTACTCTTGTGATGCCAGACTTTTTATATACTATTGAATACAAAAAAAAAAAAAAAAAGGAATATAAAACTCAATTTTTTTAAAAAGGATAGGTTGAATTTACAAGATATGAGAAGAAAAATAAACAAAAGAGGAAAAGACAAAATTATTTATACAAAATGAAAAATTGAACAATTTTTACAATATCAATAACATGGCTTCATCCTTATAACTTGCTGGAATTTTTTTCTAAAGTTTTTGATGAGATGTGAACAAGTCTTTTCTGGGGATTTTCTTTCATTTTTCAATGGTTACACATTCTAATTTCTGAAGGGTTTTTGGGGACCGACAATTCACTTGAACTTTCAATTTTTGCCAAAGACTTTCAAAAAGATTCAAGTTAGGACTCATTTCAGGCCACAGCAGAACTGTAATCTTGTTTTTCTGAATTCATGCAGTCACTTATTTAGACATATGTTTGGGATCATTATCTTGCTAGAAAGTAAATTGCCATCCTAGAGCAAGATTTTGCACTGATAGTTGTAGATTTTCATTCAGAATTTTGAGAGAGTCTTCAGATTTCATTATTCCTCTTATTGCAATTAATTGTCCAGTCCACCTTGAACTAAAACCACCCCAAAACATCATCAACCTGCCTCCATGTTTTAATTTTGGGCACAATGTTCTTTGGAAGGAAAGCCTCACCTTCCTTCTATACATCATTATGTCTAAAAAGCTCCATTTTTTTGTTTCATCACTTTATAGAACTTGTTCCCAAAAGCAATTTTCTTTTTCCAAGAATATTTTGGCAAAATTAAACCAAGCAACAATATGACATAGTTTGTGAAGAAGTGTTTGTTGTGGTCAGTTTCATATAATACATTTCTATTTAAACAATGTTGTATTTTGTGAGCACTTACACTGATACTCATAATATCCAAGCTTTTAGTATGTCTTTCAAAACAACTCTTGGATTTATATTAACCTTGCAATACAGTTTTCATGCAGTTCTCAGTGACAATTTGGCTTTTCTTCCATGGCCATGAAAATTCTCTGTTGTGCCAAACTGTTTAAACTTCTTTATATACTGTAGATCTAAGGATAGCTAACCAGTTTGAAATAGTACTGTCACTATTTCTTGACTTGTGGAAAGTTAATGATTCTCTGTCTCAAGTTAATAGTAAGCTCTTTTGTCTTCCCTTTTTGTATTGTTAATATAAGAATAACAATGATGACACACGGACATTCTTTGCAGGAATCATCATAAATTTTCAACTAAATAAATTGTCTTGAAGGCTTCACCAATAAAATAATTATGTACTGTATGAATAATTTTGTAATTTCCTATTTTGCATAATTCACCTGTCAAATTTGTCGTATATAATCTATTCTTCTGAAAATTGAATTTTAAATTCCCCTTTTTTAGAGCATAGTAACATGAGATTAGATTATGTGAAATGGATAAAAACATTCAAAATTGATGAGAGTATGAACAATTTTGTTGTTGACTGTATATATGTTCATGTACACATGTATTTATCAGAGTGTGTGTGTGTGTGTATATATATATATATATATATATACTTAAGAATAAACAAATTGTTTAAAAAATATCTGATAAATCAAAAAGGTGCTCTAATGCTGGTCAGCAGAATAGGATAAAAATATATTCATAAAAATCTAAGATGTGTGTGTGTGTGTGTGTGTCAGAGACTAACATGTCACTTCTGGTGTTTCTTTTTTTTTTATTAAAAACAAAGTCTCTGAATTCTTTAAACCAGAATATTTGTCTGAAGCAAGTGTAACTACCAGAAAGTTGGCTGATGAAATTATACTGTAGATACTGGTAATTTGTAAGAGACACACAATACGACTAATTATAGAATCATTGCTAATTAGTTTTAAGACCAATCTGCTGTTTATTTGCACCAATCAATTTTTTTTAATCTCATAAAATGAAGAAAAAAAAAACACTTAATTCTCAAAAACAAGGGTTTCTAGAAATTTTTTGTGAAAAAAGAAAAAAAAGCAAAATAAATATTTTCAAATTTTTTTCTTTTGTATTGGTTTAGAGCAAAAAATCATTCTAATATTACAAAAACATTTGCTTTGAGGTTATTCAGAATGGAAGGAAATTGAAGAAAGTGCTCTAGGCTTAAACAGAGGCCTGTCATGAAAATTTTGGTGCCTGAAAAGAGCAAACCATGTGAAATTTACAGAAAAATGTGAGATCTGTATGGAGAAGCATGTTTTAGTCAAAAAATGTTTACAAATGACTAAAGACTAGCCTGAGTTGAAAAGATGGTCCATGGAATTGAAGCTCACTCTCTGGTAAAGAGAAAGTTCTGGGTGCAGTGGTCAGTAAATAAAGTAATGTTGACACGAAAAGACCCATGATTGATTAACATAAAAAAGGTACAATTGTAAATAGTGCTTCCTATTGCCAACTCCAAATGCAAAAATTCACTCAATTCAGAGAATGACCTTCGTGCTTGACTCGTTAAATGTGGAATGACCGAACTTTTGAAAACATTCTATGTTGTGTTCTGATTGACTCAATTACCTCGCTTACATTGGACCATCTCTAACCACTTTTAGTAGACTACATCGTCTCTCTAGAATAGAAAGTTTCTTATAGTAATTACTGCTTCAAATTTTTTTATATCTTTCTATAAAAACCTATACTGATGGAAAATAAAATTGTAACATCCAGAAGGCTGATGATGATTTTGATCTGGGTATATTATATGTATACTTTCAAGTTGTAAATGCTATTTTTGGATTTTCTTTTGTTCTTTTTTAGCCACCTTATGATTTAGTAACACTCATAACATTACATTGTCATTGTATGCAAATCTTGGAGTAAAGGTCAGTGTTGATGCCCAAGGAGGATATAGAGATTATCAATGGTGTTTGTATTATGGAATACCAAATACCAGTTAATAATGTACATATAAATTATTATTGTATCTTTCTTTCATTTACACTACTACTCATCTAATGTTGACTGACAGAAAATACAAGTAAAATCAGTGCAGGTATCAAAAGATAAATTGATTAATTTTAACAACATGCCAACCTGCCTGGGGTTATTTTATGCCTAAAGTTTAGGGAAACACATACATTGTATGTTTATGTTTACATTTTTGTGAAGTTGTTCTTAAGATATATATATATATATATATATATATATATATATATATGTCTCTAACTTTAGAGTAGAGCATTGGAAAAAACTATACACATACACACAGAGTGAGAGCGAGAAAGGTTGTCTGTTTAAAGAAAAATCAGTACATTTAGCATAACTCAATTATATGATTTTATTATGAATGTACACAATCCCTATAATACAGGCAGGATGTCACACAAGATCAATTTTTCTTTTTTCAAACAAAGTTCAGCTAGTTTTAATTCAAGAATTTTCCTTCTCCTTAATTGGTTACTTAACAAAGACTAAAGAACCCAATCATCTCTACTATTGGGTCATAATTGGGAAGGTAAACAGAATGATTCATGCCTATTCCAAAGGCATTAGTGTGAAGTGAAAGACAGCTTTGACAAGGATTTGAACTCAAGTTGCCAATTATATTTTCTATGATGTTACAATATCGGGTTGAGTCATAAATAATTTCCGTTTTAAAAAGTATGTTGTAACTGCACATTTTAAACTTCCAATGTTTTATATGCAATGGGAAATTATCTGATTAAAGAATTCCTTCATCACTCATTCTTATTTCAGTAGTGAAAGAATGCATATCATAATTTCATCAAATATCCCATGCCTCAAAAATGGAGGAACTGAAAGTGCATATTCGATATGTATTATTATGGGAGTTTAATAATCACAAAAATACTATATAAAATTTGTAGCATTTATGGTCAAGGTGTCATTACTGACCAAGTCTGAAACTGGTTTTCAAAGTTTTGTTAAGGTGATACATCATTAAGAGATGAATCCAGACCAAGATACTCATCAAATCTTGATCAAGATATTTTAAGGAAATTGGTGGAATGTAATCCATGCAAATGCACTTGAGAATTAACACTTGACCTCAGTATATCTCAATACACAATCAGCTGTCCCTTGAAAAAGATAAGAAAAGCAAGCAAACTGGAAGTTTGGTTTCCTTATACACTTAATGAGAAGAATAAAGAAGATTGCATATCCATCGTGACAAGTCTTCTTTCAAGGCAAAGAAATGACCTGTTTATCAAGAATATCATTACAGTTGATGAAAAGCGGGTCTTACACTACAATATTCAATGCCAAAGGCTGTGAAGAGACAAGGATGAATCTCTGCAGCCTACCTCAAAGGTGGAGCTTCATAAAAGAAAAGTTATGCTGTGTGTATGGTGAGGATCACTTCAGTATTATTCATTTTGAGTTTTTAAAAAACAATCAGACACTAAATGCAGACATACACAGCTGCAATGTGTGCATAAAATCTCCTCAGAAAAAGACCCAAAGTTGTCAATTGAAACACGCTTCCTCTTGATAATGTAAAGTCACATTCAATGAGAATAACACAGGAAAAAAATATTGGATTTAGGCTGGTCTCTTATACCTCATCTACCATATTCTCCAGACCTTTGCACCAAGTGATTTCTATTTTTTCATTCTCTACAAAATGCTCTGAATTACAAAACATTTTCTTAATATTGGATGAAAATGTTTGCAGGGAAACTCCTAAAGTTCAAAACCAGCTAAATTTTACTTGATAGGAATCAACACGCTACTTGATAATTGGCAAGAGATAATTCAAAATAATGGCAAATATACTGTTGATTGAAATTAATTCATTGTTAAATTATTCACGAATAGATTATATTTTACTAAAACGAAAATTATTTATGACTCAACCTAATATTTCCAAATAATAACAAAAATAATAATCTGGTTTACAAATAGTTATATTGTTGCAAGTAACTAATAATTATATTCCTTAATAACAATTATAGTTTCAACTAACTATTCTCAATACAAATAATTTGTATACAGTTAAATGGTTTAAAGTCTTCTTAACACTAATATTTCTATTCAATAATAATCATTTATTTGTACTCAATTGCATGGTTTCACATATTCTTATCCACTACTAATGATTTTTAAACAGATCTATTTGACTCATAGATGAGAACATAGTAAGTCCTACCAGAGTGGATCAGGAGTAATGTCAGTGAAGGAGTACTGTCCAGATGAATATGCAAGACAACCCCCCCACATTTTTTGGGGGGGGCTTACCCTTCAGCAGGGAATATGCTTAACCTATTCTAAGCCTTGACAGCTGGTCTAGCTATCAAAAGTAAAATAGCAGGAAACACCAAGACACACTCTTAAATGTAAAATTAGCATAACAATTACACGCCAACTCAAATTATAATATTTCAAGTGAAGGTATATATAGATTTAAACTTTAAGATTATTGGGTGTAATTCTAAGTTTATCCTATGTTATCAGAAACTCACATTTAATTTGTAATAATACATTTTAAGAGTATACAACAGCTTTTAAGTATCAAAATATTCTGAATCATGGAAAAGCAGTCAGAGTCGACACAGTGTATATAATGCAACCCCCCCCCAACAATTTTTCCAAGACAGTGCTTATGGCTCAGTGTTTAATATCATCAAAGCTAAGAATTGTGGGCATGTTGATAAGTTCAATGGGCACAGTTACATACAGACTGTTTTTTTAGTAAGGCAATACAAAGAGGAATAAGAAAAAATACAAAATAATAAAAAACATAGAATATCTGTGTGTGTACACACACACAAACATTCAGGCAGAGAATAAACATGAATACATACACACTGTTATATATATATATATATATATATATATATATATATATATATATATAATATAAAATTTTTTTGTTGATCCAATGAGAGAAAAATAAATATTTTGAAATGAAATAGATCCACAAATGAATTTGAATGTGGTACTTAAGGTTTTTATTTCATTTGCTCTACATGTGTTTCAGACTTTGAGGTCCTCTTCAGGAGACTAATAATGTGTTTATATATATATATATATTTCACACATACAGTCAAATATCAAAAAACATGGACATATAGATAAACATGCACTGTTACATTCATGCAGATGCAAACATGGATATGTACTCAAATTAATTAATGAATATATATATATATATATATATATATATATATATATATATATATATACACACACACACACACACACACACACATGAATACATACCCATAAATACACAAAGTTATATGAACATACAGAATGGCATAAATATATAAACACACACACACATAATTACAAACATGATTGCGAATACACATACATTTAAACAATCTGATAAATCATTTGTAAAGTTAAATCTTATTCTATATAATATTTTAAAATCATACAATTTTACATGCATTGGTTGATGACATTAAACTGATATAAAAACCAACATTTATTATGATTCTGGGTGGATTACAGAGAGTAAGTATGCACAATACCATAAAAACACACATACATATCTATCATTATTTATCAATTAATATAGACACCAGTATATCTGAATATATTTGTGTGTGTGAGTATATATTCAAACAAGTCCCAGCTACAGACCCTTCAACCTTGGTACAGCAATTAAACTAGAAGGAAAAATCTAAATTTAAGTCAGCTGTGGTCTGCTTAGAAACTGACCTCATGTCACATTTTTTTAAAACTGAAAAGATACAATCCCATATTTCTGTCTAAAAAACAAAAAACAAAACAAGACACTTTCCTTTATTATAATGTAAACTGCTGGTGTTAATTGGTCAGTTTCTATGCTTTATTTGCATTACTTTAACAATCTATTGGCTTATTATGAAGAGCTAAAGCATCATAATTATTTCCACCTTTTGAGTCTTATGTTTCAGTTTTATGTCTCTCCCAAATGGTGTATTCTCTGAATAAAATTAAAAAAACAAGGAATATATATTTCTTGTTTAAAAAAAAAAAAAAGAAAGTGTGACGACATGTACAAAAAAATGTACACTGATAATTGTTCTGCAGCTAAAAAAACAAACAAAAAGCATTCAATTATCAAAAAGATTATTTCCCCATTAAACAGTATAACACTTACAGACATCCATACAAAAATAGCATCAACATGCATATAAATAAATAAATAAAATAAACGGTCAACTTTTTTTCACCAAATTGGTCATATTTATTTATTCAGAGCTTTTACATTAAATAACCAAATCCCTAGTTCATAGTAGTAAAAATAATCAAGTTAAATAAGACTATTCATAAAAATTAAGTTTTTAAACAATCAAAAAAAAGTTAGGCATCCATAGTTCAATTCTATCATAAAAAAGGTAAACAAATGTATTTTTCCATGAAACTTTTTATCCTAATGTAAAAATCATTTAACTGGAACTTTGATTAATAAAGGCAAATAAACAAAATAATTGAAGGTGAGGTTGACATATAAAAATGAAATAACTAGAAAAAAATGTTTCCAGAATTTCAAATAAAAATGTCTTTAAAAGAAACCTCTTCTTTTATTGCTTAAATATGGAAAATTTTATTAAAATTCAATAATTAGGTAATTTTGGAGAATTTTTTTAAATGACAATTTTAGCAGGTGTGTGTACAGGCCTATATATAAGGGGTTTGCTTATTTTTGGAATGCTATCTATCACTATTTCTAGTGACAGAATTTTAATGCTCTAGAATTTGACAATATATAATAAATTGGGGAAGGGATTATGTTGAGAGATGAAACTTGAAGAGAAAAATAGATCATACTAGACAAATATTATTCCTGTTAACTTATTTTTTGGGTACATATGTGAGTGTATTCTTTTCTAAAGTACAACAAATTCTATCATATATATATATATATATATATATATATATATATATATATATATATATATATAAAATGAGTAGATACAAACTCATATAAAGATAAGGTACATGAAATACATGAGTGTTTTATTTTATCTTTTAGTTGAAAATATTGAGACATTGCTCTGCATTCTAGTGCAAAGATCATTATATTTCACTGATTTCAGCCATTTTTGCATTAAACTATATATATATATATATATATATATATATATATATATATATATGGTAATCAGTTTAGAACAACTCTTTATTCAAATCCTATGCATTATGGGTCAGTATCAGAAAGTAAGGCCCATTATTATTCATATCTTACCAATTATAGAGTGTCAGAGTCCAGCAATGAACTGATAAAAATGTTAAAAAGATGGAGGGTTACCAAACTGTTCTAAATATTGCGTACACTTTATGTCTATTCCTCTCTTATTCTCATGAGAAAAATCTTTTCTACTCAGATAAATGGACTGACGAAAGAACCTGACATGCATTTTGATTAAGCTTCAACATATCAAAAAGCTTCCACCAAGAAACTTTGAAATTATCTTGTTTCTTTGTTCATAATTTTGATGAGTTTGCTATAAACTTGCCAAATGATCATAATCGGTGTATGTGAGCATTTATCAGTGCACACAGACAAACAACATTATCCATGTTATACAAATCAAAGAAATTAGTTGTTCCCATTATCAGCAAAGGATACATGTATAAAAAAACAGAAAAATAAGCATTTATTTTTTCCAACACAATTTCCTGATTTGATGATGAACTTAATCGTATGCTTTTAGATAGATGACTCAGGATTTACAAATCTTATTTGGGGAGACTCTTGTTCACTGCAACTCTTCCAAGTTTCATTGCTGTTGATTTCAAACTTTAGTAGATATGCCTCAAGATATAAGACTAGCAAATGGTATGCTATGTGATATTGCCATAGAATTATTTTAGTTAAATTTGCATCTTATATGCCTGCAAACTTTATCAGGACATGAACTTATTGGATTCTCCTATACTTTAGGAATAATAAAATTGCAAAGAAAAAATATTAGAAAGTTGGGTAATATGCAATTATTATCAAATATTAAAAATCATAAAAATTTTCATTTAAATATCAAGTGACTTGCAATACATTCTGTTGTTCTCGGTAGGACCGAAAAGTGCATCAGGAGCTTTGGGGAATGTAGAGTCAACACTTCATTGCCATTACTCTCAGGTCCACTCATAGTCATAACGAGTCTCATCTACGAGTCAAATAGATCTGTTTGAAAATTGTTATCAGGTAGTATACTTGAAACCATGTAATTGTGTTCAAATTATTAATATTAAGAATTGTTACTTGAAGCTATTGTTATTTACAAAAGGATTATTATGGTTATTTTACTCCTTGTGAGTTTTTCACATCAGCATTAACTGAAGGTTTTTCGCTGAAATCTGAGTAACAGCAAGTCTCCTTAGGTCAACAGGATTCTTCTAAGAATTCTAGCTGATTTTAACAGTGCTGTGGTCTGAGTGGTCTCAATTCTTCCACTGATTTCTAGTTTATGGTTTTAACTAATTAATACTATTCATAATGATAATAATCTGGAAAGAGATTGCTCTTTCCAGATTATTATCATTATGAATAGTATTAATTAGTTAAAACCATATAACTGCTTCACTAATCTTAATCCACATGTTGGCAGCAAACTGAATAAAATGACTAAGTAGGTAATTATTTTTTACAATTAAAAAAGTGTCACTTGACAAACATTTTAACATTTAGATGTTTGCCACCGAACTAGTTCAAGACCCACAGTGAATATATATATATATATATATATATATATATATATATATATATATTGACCATCGACTGAGCCGTCAATCAAGAGATGCACCAGTGTAAATAAGCGGAAGAACAGTGGAAGCAGGTGGGCGTGAGACAATAATATAACCAGGTGCCCAGACGGTTCGAGTCAGTTGGAGAAAGGATGCCAGCGTGAGAATCAGCTCGCAGACTGAGGGCTTGCGGCCCTCAGTGACTCATGGTTGAGCAATCTAAGCCAAGATGAGGAAGAAGTGCTATTATGGTCGAGAAGAAGAACTTGGGTCAATATAGCAGTCTGTCCCTGTCTCCAGCTCATCTCTCACACACAACAAACATCACCCTTTTGAAAATAAATTGTGATATATATTTTATAAAGAAGTATATTTGTTCGTTCATTGAAGTTCGTAAATTATGTTTCCACTTGTATTTGCATTACGGCTATACAACACACATACATACACACACACACACACACACACACACACACATATAAAAACACACATATACACATATATATATTATTTATTTAAAAAAAACAAAAAAAAACAATTGGTTCCATATATATAAAACACTACATTTTAATCTAACACTTACACTCTCATTATTTATTACTTTTATATATTAATCCTTACAGCATGGCAACCATGTATAATCAGCTTTATACATGTGCAGTTGAAACACAAGAACTGAATTAACTTGTTTCTGATAAAAGGATATTTTCTGGAATTCTCCACATTTCATATGACATAGTACACACATTTTAATTTTTACTTGCTAATAGAAAGAAGTTGTTAGAACTAATTTGCATATGATTAGCATGTTACATCACCAGCTTATGTATTTCTAAATTTATAATAAGAGTAAAACTTCAATTTCAACAAGAAAGAAAATGGTGTCAGATGATTTCTTAGATAAATTTGATTATGACGGTAAATTTAATGGTTTTGATCCTGAAAACAGTTTGATTATAATGTTGAGTTCAATGACTATTGGTGCAATGATATGAAAATATTTGATTGTGTGTGAACCAAGGAATATCTGAATACAATAAATAGGGAATATAGTTAAAAAGATATTTTAGTTATTATTTGTGTACATAACTTGGGGATGTCAGTTTCAGCCAATTCTAACAAATTAATTCAGTATCTACATGTTATTGTGCAAAAATTCAATCCATGCAGTTCAAAGTGAACATCTAATGTTGAAATATTCACTGCTTAATGATATTTCTCATTAACTTTAATAAACTGATTTTCCTGTATAACAAAAAAGAAGTTAAAATTTTGAAAATATTCTAACACAACTAAATTTCTTGTTACTGAATGAAATGCTAAAAACTTTCAATTTTCATTCACATGAAAAATACTATTTCTTGAGCATTCCTAAATCTACCAGCCTCGAAATTCAAACAATCTTTAAAAAAAAAAAACCTAAAAAAAACACCTGATGATGGCTTAAGGCTGAAACCAGATGGGATTAACACATTTATCAAATTTATTTACCAACGTTAATCTGAATGTTTTTATTCATGCTATATACAAACAAGCACGTCAGTTATTTAGAGCTGCTTGTAAAGCTGAGATTCTTCAGAATGTTGTACTGCCGGTTAGCTATGAAAATAGGAAAATATGAGTAGATTTCTGTTATATCAACTATAAAATATTTAAACTGTAAAGTAATTACTTCCTTATTTATTTCATTTTGCTCTCTCCCTAAGGATTGATATTCATGCAATTTGAATAGTAAGAAAACTTGGTGAATTTTTATATTTGATATTTACTGTGTGTGTGTATATATATATATATATATATATATATATATATATATATACACACACACACACACACACACACAGAGAGTATCTCTGTGTCTGTCTGTTTCTAACTGAAATATTAAGAAAATGGAAAAATTTAGCAAAAACTTTTCTATGTTTTGCTTAATGAGGAGAATTAAATTGCTTTTGACTTGTGAGAGCTGAAATACAGGTACTTTCGGGGTATCCCAATTTGGAAAATTTCAGAACTTATCTACACAAATCCAATCATCTCTTGTCTTTCATTCTCACAAAATCAAATCAACACCAAAACAAGTAAGTAGTACATTAATGCTGCAGACAGAAGAGAACAGAATGAACTGAATAATTTCTCTTTTTTGTTTACAAAGAAATATCAATTTGTAAAAAAGAAAAAGAAATGATGGTAAAATAGTGACAGAATATTCCCATTTTTCATCTTTTTATGTATAAGAAGTGAAGGAATTAGATGAATAATGATTTGCTTACAGTTATATAGCCACAGTGAGTAAATGCGGCTCTTCATTGAGTCAAGTGTAGCTCCCATTAAAAGTTTTATAATTAAAATTTTATTTTTTTCCCCTGAACCATTTATAGTCAATTCAAAATTACAAGCTGAGAAATTTAAATCCCTGCAATCTAGTCTTTTTAAACAACAAGGATTTAGTTGAGAGAATGACACAATAAACAAAGCTAGTTTTTTGTTAGCTTGGAATATTGCTTGCACCAAATGTCCATATGGAGAAAGAGAATTCATTAAAAAAACTTAAAAAAAGAGAAGTGGTTAAAATTTTGAATCCAATACAAAACTGCATTAATTGATCATACATATTCCAATGTCTCACCGGACAACCGAGCATTGTATTGGTGCAATTATCAAAAATGTTGCAAATAATTTGATATGTGATTTGCAAAATTGTATAGCATTTGGTTTAGCTCTCGGCAAGTCTACAAACATTCACAATATTCCACAATGGGCGATTTTTATTGGCAATCCAGATGTAAATGTGAAGGAAGAAATGTTAGATCTAGTAGCTTTTATCGAAACAACTTGCAGTATCAATGTTAGAAATGCTCTTGATGAAATAATGCTAAGGTTTGAATTGCCTCATAATAAAGTTATAAATGTTGTGACTGACAGAGCGTCTGTAATGATGAAAAAAAAACTTAGGTCTCATTGGTCTTTTAAACAATGATCCTAAAATTCCATGTTTTTTACCACTCTATTGCATAATTCATCACATAGCGAAGTACTTCAAATACAAAAATGTGCGGAAGATTGTTTTGCAAATTGTGAATTTAAAACAAATGCCTAAACACACCTTCAATTCAAAAACTTTTTAGATCAATTGTGTGTGAATGAAGAAATAGAAATAGTCCAGTGATTTATCCTAATACTCTGTCGTAAGATGGCTATTAACTTATATTTTCAGCAGTTTTGTAGAACTTCTAAATCCTGTCATAACATTTATAAAAGAATAAGACAAAAAATACCCAGAATTAGAAAATGAAACTTAGCTTTCTGATTTAATGTTCCTTACAGATGTGCTAGAACATTTGCAAATATTTAATTTGGCTTTACAAGGAAAAGAAAAAAATATTACTGATTTGTCCAAAACTATTTTCAGTTTTGAAGCTAAACTTTGACTATTTATGATCTTGAGAACAAAATATTTTATCATTTTCCATGAGTAAAAGCTAATGTAATTAATATCAAAGAAAAGTTAGATGAATATAAAGAAAAACTGAAAGAATTTCAAACAAATTTCAAACAGATTTGAAAAGTTTTAAATCTACATTTAGTATATGTACCACCAAACACACACACTTTTTTGGTAGAAGGGATCTTAGCCTTTTGCAAAGAATAGTCAGTGTATTCTAGGCCAAGTCAACAGTATCATAACCTGTGATAAACCTATTTAGAACTTAAATAGGTAGCTTTACAAGTACAGTTAACATACTAGTAAGTAAAACTAAGCAAATTTCAGGAAACTCAAAATACAATTGTTTATACCCTGACATAGATAAAGATTCTAACTTTTTAAAGATAGAAGTGAAAAAAGAAGAGGCTCTTCTCCAAAAGCAGTCCGTCCAGAAGTGGCAAAAACTGGGATATAGACATCAAGTAAATATTTGTATGTTAAAAGATGAAAGACAAGGGAAAGGAAAATAAATAAAACTGTATAGGATGGGGAGAAAAATAATTGTTTCTTTTTTTCTTTCAAATTTGTGTATGAAACTGTAAAGTAGAGTTGAGTGAGATGGAAATGTGAAAAGTAGAGACACCTGTTTTCAGTTAAGATGTTCACCTCTTGCTTCTTCCCTAGTCATTCTTAAATTTCTTCCCCAGTTCTGAACACCCACACCCACAATAGGAGGGTGCTCTGGTGAACTGTTGGTAGAGTGTCAGTTCTTTTACACAGATCAAGAATCCGAGAGATTAACAAAATTTATATGTCCAGCGACATAAGCCAAATTTCTTGTAGTTTACACCAAGTACATTCTTTCTTTTTACACAAGTTTTGGTGTATAAAACCTTATCTAGTAAATACGAGGTGCCTTCAACAAGTTTCCAGACTTTTTTGTTCAGGCATTTAAAATTGTCGTAGACACTTGAAAATTCAGTATGTTATTGCTATACATCTTATGAGAAGACTGACTAATTTTTATGATTTCAGGTTCAAATGAACAGCTACAGCAGCAATTGGAATACACCCTACTAAAGCCTTATTGTCACAGCTGGTGAATTTCAAAAATGCAATCTGGACGTGAGCACACTTTAGAAGAACAATATGCAATAAAATTCTGTTTTAAACTTAGAAAAAATGTCACAGAAACGTATGGAATGCTTCAGACTGCTTTTCAACCATCTTGCATGAATCAAGCATGAGTTTTTGAGTGGCATAAGAGATTCAAGGAAGGCAGGGAGTCTGTGAGGGATAATGAGAGGTGTGGGAGGAGTAAGGAAGTCAGAACACCAGAGTTGATTGGCCAAATAAAGAATTTCATGGAAAAGGACTGTCGTGTATCTCTAGAGACAATAAGTGCACAGTTTGATGTCAGTGTGGGAACTGTACACACAATTATTCACGAGGAACTGAAGATGCGGAAGATTTGTGCGAAGTTTGTCCCAAGGGTGCTCAGAGAAGATCAGAAAGAAAGACATTGTCATGACAGCAGGAAGATGGTTGAGCTGATCAATTCAGATCCCACAGTTCTTGATGCTCTGGTGAACTGCGATAAAAGCTGGATCTACTGCTATGACCAAGAGACCAAGAGACAGAGTTCCCAGTGGAAACCAGACCCAAGAAGGCCAGACAGAGCAAATCTACCCACAAACTTTTGATGATCCTTTTTTTTTTTGACAGCACTGGCATGATCTACATGCACTGGGTTCCCACTGGACAGACAGTCAACACGGAATAATACTATGTTGAGGTTTTAAGAGAGTTCAGGAAGTGATTCCGTTGGAAGAGGCCAGCAATCTTCAAATCGGGCCAGTGGCATTTCCACCAGGACAAAGCACCAGTCTACTACTCCATCCTTGTCACAGACTATTTGACTAAGATGGGCATCAAGTCAGTTCCTCACCCTCCCTATAGTCCAGACCTTCCTCCCTGTGACTTTTGGTTATTCCCTAAGCTCAAGGAAAAACTTAGAGGCTGTCGTTATGAGACAATTGAGGAGTTGAAAGAGGCTGTGATGAAGGTCATTGACACACTCACACAAGAGGACTTACATGAGGCCTACCAGAAGTTGTTGGAACTGTACAACAAGTGCATTGCAGCCGGAGGAGAATAATTCGAAGAGGACTAGAGTTTCATGTGTGTACTATCAATAAAAGTGCACGCACGAAAAAAGTCTGGAAACTTATTGTGTGCTCCTTGTAATTTGAAAGCATCACTAAAACCCATAGTACTTGATTGTAATAGCAGCTCATGATGATACATGTAGATTTCTTCACTTCTATCTAGAAAGCTGTCAGAATTTATCTATGATGACACTGATGCTTCAATTCAATAAAGAGAGATGGATTCTAATGAGCATTTCTAAGTTATCTCCATTATACCTTTCAAGAATCTAGGTGATTAAAACATGATGTTCAGGACATTCCATATAGTTGAACTGGAATTGCTTTATTCTCCAAGTTAGCGTATTTTAAATGTATTCCCCAAGATAGGTTTCAACTCAGTTAATGATGATATGAATGCTTCTATTTAGGAAGAAGTGAAGGATTCTTATCTCCTTTTTGAAACACTTGTGGTATAACAGTTATCATTGTAGGAAGTGGACTTAGTTATCTGAGTTCAAATCCTGAATGAGGATGTTTGCATTTCACAGAGTGCTAATACCCTTGGGAAAAGTATGAATCCAACTATTTTCCTTTCAGCTATGGGTAAATGATAGGGCAGACTAGGTTCTTTAACCTTGGTATAGCAACCAGTCTAGAAGAAAAAAAACCAGTTATAGACCTGGAGATAGATAGGCTACATCAGGCTATTCAAGCCCAAGATATACTACATAAATAGTGTCTCCGACAACCAAGCCAGTTTATAGAACTCTCGAGAGAAATATCATTTTGATGGGCAAAAAAATATAATGAACTAAGACCTCCACAAAATGAAAATTGAACTGAAAATTGCTTTATTTAGTTAATACATTTAAGTGTATTTTTATAATAAAATCTCATTGTCTGTGAGGTTACAGTGAAATACAAACATAAGTTTAGAAACATATAGAATATACTATTCAAATGTTTGTTCACAACACTAGACCTAGTTACATATCATTTGTATTTGTCACACTTTCAGTTATCTATATTTTCATTTAGTCAATATATTGATATCATTGATTTTGGATCTAATACAAGAAACACTATGGTTTGATTTATTTGTTTAATGGCATATCAACTTCTTATGAGTTATTTAAAGCTGCAAATTGATTAATTTCTGAATGTTTGATTGTAATCAAAATATTTACAATGTTCAATTACATTCTTTTTTAAATTGTACATTTTGTTTGTTAATTTGTTTGCAGACAGTTTTATGGTTTCAAGTATACCTATCTAATGCTAACAATCTAGACAAAATTATATAAAGCATCAAGTATTTCTATCTGATTAGATAATTTACGCACAGCTATATGGTTTAAAGTAACTATTCCAATTTAATAATAATCATTTACATAGCAAGCAATTATATGGTTTAAAGTATCTAATAATAATAATAATAATAATAATCCTTAGTAAATAATTTTAACTTAAAATATCTATTCTTAATACAAATAATTTGCATACAATGAAATGGGTTCAATTATTCCTATATATATTAATAATAATTATTTATTTGCACAATTATATGGTTTCACATATTCCTATCCAATACTAGCCATTTTCAAACAGAGGACTTATTTTTCATTTCATGATGACCCATCAACCAACTAGCATACAGATTTTAACCAAAACCCTATTTCATATAGTTCACACACTGGCTTTTTTGTCTTAGCCATACAAAATTATTTCTTAAGACACCAGCTCTCTAAATGGCAACTTTAGCGTGACACTGGTCTCAGCCAACTGCTCTACCTCATGCTCTTCTGCTTTCACTCAAATACAACAGCATTAATACTAAACACTCATATATAAACATAAGGTTCTGCACTAGAAAAATGAGTAAACTCTCCATTGCATCACTGCACACACAAAGTGCAGGAAAAAATTTAGTCAATCTTAACAGATTAAACAATCTGTTCAGCTATCAAATTGCCAAGCATTTCCCATATCTTGCCAGACAATTTACACATCTGTGAAAATCACTCCACTGGGAAATAAATCTCATTTTCTATCAGTATTTTTCCTTCTGAGGAAGCCATTTTACAATATAAGCTCTCTGATGTGTGTGTGTGTATATATATATATATATAGAGAGAGAGAGAGGGAGGGATAGTGAAAGAGAAACACACACACACACTATATATATATATATATATATATATATATATATATATATATATATAAAATTAATGACCTGTGTACCTGTTGTAACATTGGCTCATGATGATATTTTTATAATTAAGACAGAGTGAAAGATTCTAATATGTATTCCATAGTTATATCTATTATACTGAGAATTTGGAAGGTTAAAAATCTGACATTCAGCACAAATTTAGCCTTATAAAATTATTCCGTTGCTATACAGATTTGAATTTTTTCTTTAAGTTACAATACTTTTAATGCATTGCTCTATTAAAAATTTTGGTATGAAGGACCCAACAAGAGTCACATAGTGCTACTTTTATAAAAGCCCTCATTCTTTACAACTCAATGCATCTTAATCATAGGCCAAAGACTATATATATATATACAAACAAACTTAAGGTGGAAGTGTAGATTGATGCATCATTACATAACAAATTTTAAAAAGTAGGAGATTTTAAATATATATATATATATATATATATATATATAAAGGATACAGATTTTTTTAACCACAGGTAATCGATTAAATTGTGGCTGAGACTGGATGAGAACATTTTTCAACCTCACTATGACTTAATGCTGACATCAATTGGGTGAACATTATTTTTACAAAAGTGACACATTTTAAAGATAAGGCCTGAAGACGAAATTTCACATGAAAAGTTTTGGTTACTGGAAAAAGAACATTATGTAACATATTGACCTTTGACCCAGCTGTCAATCGAGAAACAGGTGCATCCCGTTGAAGATATCACCTTGACATGTGGACGGGTTGAATTCGGTGCCGATGCAACACCCACAAGAAGCAGATGGGCATCAAACAATTATATAACCCGGTGCCACAGACAGTTTGAGTTAGTTGGAGTAAGTTGCAGTTGAAGTTCGAGTTGCAGTTCGAGGCAGTGAGAACCAGCTCCCAACAGAGGGCGGGGCCTTCAGGACCCCCGGTTGAGCAGCCCAGCAAAATGAGAAAGAAGTGCGGCTAAAATCGGGGGAACTGGGTGTCAATATGTTTGTTCAGTCTCCAACTCACCTCTTACACACAACCCTTTCGCAACCCTTTTGAGAATAAAGTGTGAGAGGTATATTTTTCAAAAGAAGTGTGTTCGTTCATTATTGTTGATTATGTTTCCACATGTATACGTATAGTTGTATCACGGCTATACAACAATTATTCAAGATTTTTAAAAAAATCACATGGAACTTGTTTTTATTTATTTCTTGAGAAAATCAAAGTTAAATTTACACAAATCGTGAAAACAGGCAAGCTTCAAGTTTGTGGGCTTTCCCTGGGCTTACATTATTATCAAAGGATATAATTTGGATATAGAATAGGTTAGAAGTAAAATCTGGAGACACTCAAAATGGCTAAAAATCTGGGGGAAAATGCTGTTTAGCCATTAGATTATCCAAATATTTTCCAAGTCATATTTGTATTTTGAAGTCTAATGTTTTTCACTGCCATTTAAACAAAACAGAAGTTCAGTAAGCTTGTCTAAAATTTTCAATATTAACACAGTATTTTTTGTTTTCACATATATTTTCATTTAATTGGTTTGGTTTTATGCCATATCAACCATTGTAAGTTATTTTATGCCAAGTTCATTTTTATACATATAAACAGTTCTATTTCTAACAATTCAGTTTAGCATAAGTACAGAGTGAACCTGGGAGCAATGGCAATAAATGGGTACCCCACATTCCCCAAAGAGCCAGCATTACTGGAGCCTCACCATCAGATTGTTTAGTATCATATCTGGGACACTCGTTGGGGAGGCTTAGTCTTCTACAGAGATGCAGTTGGTGTATTCTGCAGTCCCAGCCGACTAGACCTATTTCCATTTGAGTTTTTTTTTTTTAAAAAAAAAAGGAGGATTTCAATGTAAAGTCTTACTTTTTCTGAAGTAAATAATGCTTTTTTTTATTAAAAGTATTATCAAAGAAATAAACCAACAACCAGTTATTTAAAGTAGGCTTGTAATACAACCCTTGCAGTTTTGTGCCTCATACATATGTAAAACACAAAATTTCACATCCTTTTGATGAGAAATATATATAGTTACATGAAAATAATCATGCCTTCTCATATTTGTAATCTTTTTAGTTGTTTATATTATATAGTGCTCAAATTAGGCACTAGCATACTCTCTCTCTCTCTATATATATATATATATATATATATATATAAAATCTGAGGAAAAAATTCAAGGGGTAGGAGTATCCAATTTGAGTGCTCAATGTCAATGGCTATCAACATATAATTAATTTGGGATCAAAAATGCATTGAAACTCAACATGCAGAGCCAAAAAAATTCTTTATATAAGAATAAAAAAATTAAAATTAACTTCTTTGGTGTCATCATAAATTTATTTCAGGTCATGATGACTATCATCAGATGTTGTACGAAAGAAAATTTATATATATATATATATATATATATTATATATATATAAACTAATCAGTATTATTGTAATATACAGATAGATAATATTTATTTTGTAATATTACCTCTACCTCACAACCTATTGTTCATATATGTCTATTTTCAAGTATCTATATATTAATACTGTTATTGGGAGTAAGGAAAAAATTAGCAAAGTGAGATGTAATTAGCTTCTACGTACAAATGGATTCTTTTACTACATGGTTAAACAAGCAAATCAGGTTATAAATAGACATAAAAGATGAGGAAAAAAAAGCAAAAACACATCTACCTTCTGACCTTCCTCATCTGACAGCCCATTCTCTATAAGTCATTATGTCCTACCATTTGCCAAGTTGGTTGGTTCTACACTATGTCAACATTTATTAGTTCTCTTTATGTTGAAGTTAATCTTTTTTCTAGCAATCATGATATTTCAAATAATTATAGAAATAATAATAACCAATTGTTTGCAACTAATAAAAACCTTTTGTAAACAATTATAACTTAAAGTAACTATTCTTAATACAAGTAATTTGCTTACAGTTATATGGTATTAAGTATTTGCTTACAGTTACATGGTATTAAGTATTTAAATCGAATAATTTTCAAACAGATCTACTTGAGCCAGAGATGGGACCCTGACAGGTAATACCACTGCAAGTCAGATGGATCCGGCAGCAAAACCAATAAAGATGTACTACTCCACCTTCTTCAAAACTCCAGAACTAAAACCTTCCCACCAAATGCAAGTTTAGATTTATATACAGGACACTACCTGGAAAGGATGAGGTGTGCATCACTGTGAAATTCATATAAGTTCAATGAGTCACTCCATAAATACTGTTCTAATTACCTACTGATCTCCATCTTTCACATTTTGTAAGTATCACACAATGGTTGATTGGTTGGTTTTACAGCATATAAACTCTTTTTGGGTTATTTAATGCCAACACAGTTTTTTTTTTCCAAACAATTATATGCTTTCAATAACTAATGATTTTTAAACAATGATAACTTCAAGTGACTCTTCTTAAAACAAATAATTTGCCTACAGTTATATGGTTTCAAGTATTCCTATCTTGTACAAATAATTTCTGGTCGTAATAATAGCAGTAGCTCTCTGGTTTACTTATAAATGCCCAATTGTGAACCCCAAAACTGCTTAGGTGATTGGTTTGTTTTGGTTAATTTGTTTTAAATAGCAGATCAAGTTCTTATGGGTTATTTAGTGCCAAGATTTGATTACTTTCTAAATTTTTGATTAAAATCACAACTATTCATATTTTGCACTTCCATTGCAATCAATTTTTGTTGTTGATTTTTTATCATTTTTATTTGCAAAGGGAATAGTTTCTAAGACAAATAATTTGCATACAATTATATGGTTTCAAGTATTTCAAGCAATCATATGGTTTCAAGTAACTAATAATAATTATTTGCAAGCAATTATAACTGCAAGTAACTATTCTTGATACTAATAATCTATACAGTACTATGGTTTCTAGTATTCCTATCTAATAGTTATTATTTGCAGTTATACTGTTTCAAGTGTTCCCATTGAATATTAATAATTTATACATAGTTATATGGTTTAAAGTAACTATTCTTATTTAATAATAATCATTTGTCTAAACATATATGGTTTCCAATGAAATATCAATGATTTACAAGTAATCCTATGTTTCAAGTCATCATCATCTATTTGTGCTGACTCACTCTCTCTCTGTCATCATCTGCTTCAAGCATCCATTACTCCCAGTAGGTCTTCTAAACTGTAACCAATGTTTGCACAGAGCTAATGTATCTGAATCTTTGCGGGTCAGAACGTTGCTAATGAGTTTGTTCTTACTTCTCTGACAGTGCCTCACATCTTGTTTAACTTAATTGCATAGTTTGTGAGATGAGAAGTAAGTGGCTATACACCAACTGTTTAGCAGTTATATTATTTCAAGTGTTCCTACAAAATACTAATGATTTATACACAGTTATATATGTTGAATCAATCTGTTGAATGCCAAGGGTTGTATTTTGAAGAAAATTCAAGCTTCATCCACTGTTGATTTCTCTTTTTGTAAATACAGCTTCAGCCATGATATTTTTGATATTTTTTATACACTGACATATGGATAGACACATTCTGTTTATGATTTAAAAGCATCTTTACAATTACATTTATTTTGCTGTGTTTTTTGATCACACGTGTAGTAGCAGTGGTAATAATAATACTCTTAAGTTGTTTTGGGGATTCTAAGATAAATATTTCCACTTTAATAAATATTTTGAGTTTTATTCCATCTGTTTTCTTTTTTAGTTTTTAGCAGAGGATTTTTTAGACTATCCATTCTTGAAACATTAAAGTGCGTAAAGTCAAAATAACTTAAGAGTATTACTGCAATGATCATTTGGTAGTCAACAATATACTAAGAAAATAGAAAAAGAAGAAAATAACAACAAAAGTAAATTACAGATGAGAATGCTGCTGAATCTTGACAGCTATGGTAGCTTAATTGGTTAAGGTGTTGTCCATGAAAGACAAGCTCCTGAGATCTGAGGGGTGAGGTGGAATCTGATGCAAGGTTTTTTTATTATTTCAAATTCCTTTGGCTAAGTTTCAAAGCTAGAGAACCCCATAAAAAAGTTGAAAGAAAACTCGATTATATACATATACACACAATAATACATACTAGGTGATTCATAAACATGTTAACATTTTTATGTATTAGAAAAGCAGAACTGATAATATAGATACCATCTGGGGAAGATTCCAAGAGTGTATTGAATAGAATGGTGAAAAGGAGGAGACTGTTTGAAATCATAAAAATACTGCCACAGAAATGTTAATATTTTTTAATCCACTATGAATATGTGTGTGTGTGTGTGTGTGTACCAGTTCATTGGCCCAGCTGGTAGAGTATTCACCAATAGTCTGGGAGACCGGGTTCAATTCCTAGTCGAGTCATACCAAAGACTCATAAAATGGTACTTGATGCCGCCTTGCTTAATACTCAGCATTATAAGGTATGGATCAAGGATAAAGTGAAGAAATCCAGGGAAAGGAATAGTGCCCTCCCCTACACCTCGATGGGGTTGCTATTGAAAAAGTAGCCCTCATTCATGTTCACCAACTTCACTTATTTTACTGTGTGTGTGTGTATATATATATATATATATATATATATATATATATATATATATATATATATATATATATATAGAGAGAGAGAGAGAGAGAGAGAGACTTACATGCATACTTATTCTATTTACTCTGTAAGTTTGTATATATATATATATTTATGGATAAGGTTTAGAATGACAACTGACAGTATAAGAAAAAGGGAAGCCATTATGTAAAATCAGAATGACATGATTCTAATGAAGCTATTCCTATAGGGAAACACATCATTCTGATTTTTCAATCTTTTTTTTTTCTCATTCATACATGCAGTCGTCATTTCATGAAATTAATAAAAATTTTTCATCATTAATGTCTCAAGTTCAAGTTTATCAAATGAAATAACAAAAATAAGAATAGGACAAGGCTATTCATCTAACATTACTACAATATCACAAAAATACAAAGAATAAACCAAGTCTTTTGGTATTGTCTTCTACAGCTTTGGTGCAGTGACATTGGTGCTTCAGGAATAAAACCATCTCTGACTATAGAGTTACCATCTGATGCAGGTTTTGATGGCGGAACAGTTTTTTTTTTGTTTTGTTTGCAAAAGAAGGAATGAAATTTTAAAAAAGTGTGTGTGTGTGTGTGTGCGTGCGCGCGCGCGCCAGTGGCTATTCTGATGGTAGGGTTTTAAAGCAATAAAAATTCTCTCTGAACAGGTCATTTATTCTTGACTTTAGTTGGACACAACATCTTGACTAATTACCTTAACTCACTAACCTTTATTGCTTTGCTTTATTTTCATGAGGTAAAATGTTAATTTAGAGAAATTTTCCCAACAGTGTTCATAAAAATGTTACCCGAAGAAAAAAATATAAGTTATTTCAGACCCATGAAAATCAGCCCTAAAAACAAACAAAATCTTTCTAATAACATGACAAACAGATTTCTAGATAGAATAAAAATTATCTTTAAAAATCTCAAATACATTTTCATCCTCATTTTTCAAAGAATATATTTTGTTTTGACTAAGCTAAATTTTGATAGCCATAATTTTTTCTGTTTATTATAGTATTTTATAAAGGAAGTTTAAAATATGACATCGAGCCTATAAGATGTGTGTGTGTGTGTGTGTGTGTGCGTGCATATGTGGTTTTGTGATCTGTTCTGTTGACCCAGACAGAGCAGTTAACACCAAAAATGCTAGTGGTGATTGATACAGGTGTTTAACCTGGGTTAAAGATCGATAACGACTGAGCATAAACTAAATTTTAAACATATATTAATGCACACAAACACATAAACAAATTTGAAAAAATAAGAAGTGCTTCATCTTGTACATTCATTCCACATGCATTTATGTAAAATATATACATATAGTAAATTATGATAAAAATATGAGCCTGAGTAACATTTAACTGGTGTGTGTGAGTACAAACTAAAAAGAATTTAGATCTCACCTTCTTACATAGAATAAGAAGAATAAATCCTAATTCCTTTTAGTTTGTATACTGCTCTGCTGGTGACAATTTGAGCACTTTTGAACCAAATGCTTTTTATAGGATTGTTTATTTTCATTTGTTAACTATATATACACACGGATATATAGATATACATATATATTTATGCACACATGTATACACACACACACACACACATATATATATATATATACCATACACAAACTATTATTTGTAAAGACTTTTAGGAATATATTTGAATTGCTATCAGAAAAAACATCTTTAGAAAAGAACTAATATATAAAAATTTATATATATATTAATTTGCTTGGAGAATAATCTATTGACTATGACTAGATTTTTATTATTTTTAATGGCTTTTTATATTTATATTATTCTTTAATTTCAACATTTTCCAACTTTTCAGACGATTACCTTCTTTCTTTGACTACAAAAAAAAAAAAAATATACACAATAATTATTATATAGATATATCATAAAATGTACAAAGTAAACTTTATAATATCAGGAAGATTGTGTGTGTGAGTGTGGATATATTATAATGACAAAATCATTGGTATGTATTAAGAAATTTGCATAGGCATATTTTGCATTTGTCTTTTTAACCCAAGAGCAAGATGGCTATAATCACACTATATTGTTACTTAAAAGAAAATAATCTCATTATAATTCATCTGTTCATCCATCCAACTATCCATTCATCCATCAGTCCATAGGTCCATCCGTTCATCAAGCCATCTGTCCATTTGTCTATTCATCTATCCATTCATTTATTTATTCATCCATCTGTCCATCCAAACATCCATTCATCTGTCCATCCATCTATACATTCAGTCATCTATACATCCATGGGTTTTTCTGTATGTCCATCCATCTATCCATTCTTTCGTCCACCCATCCCATCTATTCTTACAACTAAGGCTCTAGCATTTTAGGCTCGATTTCAACCAAACTTTAAAAAGATTCTTCAGATTATTCCTTAAGGAAATTTAAACTATCCATGGAAATCCAGCTCACACTAGTTTTAGGTGAGATTTATATAATTTATATCATTATATCATTCTTCAACACTACAAAAAAGTATTACTACTCAACCCTATCAATGCAGGCAGGATATTACATAGGTCACTTTTTAAGCAGAAGTTGTTTCACTTCAGAATTTTCCTTCTAGACTAGTTGCAGCACAAAGCAATATGCTTGTTCTTTTTGCTTTTACAAACAGGTTATCTTGTTAACATCTTTTATATATTTTAGATGAAGATTTATGCAAACAGATGCAAATTTATTAATTCCTTCCAAATCAACTTTTATAGACTGTTCAACTATCCAACTAAGGTAGAAGTCACCTCCTTCCACCACCAGTGACCCTGATACTTGGCTATACAAATAGAACTAAAAGGTCTTTCATGAGAACTCTCATTGTAAGTGCGTAACATGGTCAGAAGTGGGGATTTTTGAAACGTATCAGTCAGTTACCGCAAGAGTGACAAGTCACAACCTAAATTTTGGAGCTAAGCCAACTATCCCCATCTATTTTCGGGTGGGATACAATTTAGAAAAGAATGAATCTTTGCTTAATCAACTGAAGACACTACCACTTCATATCATCCAGTTTATGAGACCATTTCCAAAAGAAATTATCTCTTATTTTTGGGTCTTTGTCACTGTCTTAACTTTTTTTCAATAAACTCAATACAACAGTAACCAAAGTTTATGACCATTCTCTAGAACAATGTGTTAAGTCACAATAGAAGAGTTCAAAATATTTAGAAGAAATACTGAATATGTAGAAGTCTGCTTTAGACTTTAAGTAAAATGTTTGGGTGTTTTATGTTTTGCTGCATTAGCCATGCTGTCAATCCATTAGATGAATAAAAAGGTAGTTGTAACCATGGAGAAGAGTAGCTATGTAAACTGATAGGTAGAAAGAAGGAGAAAAACATATCTAGAGTGAATAGGGTAGTGTCAAAGAGATAAGCAGATTATTATCAAATCTCAAAGAGGAAGCAGGTTTTAAGTTTACTCATACAACATGATATGAAAGTAAAACATGAAAATAAATGTTTGAACATGTACATGCATATAAACTCACTAATAGATATGTGTGTGTGTGTGTGTGTGTGTGTGTGTGTGTGTGTGTGTGTGTGTGTGTGAGAGAGAGAGAGAGTATACATGCACACACAAATGACATGGTGTGGAAGCAAAACAAAAAAATATCAGACGATGTACACCTACACCTATGTGTGTGTGTGTGTGTGTGTGTGTGTGTGTGTGTGTGTGTGTATATACATATATACGCACATAGATGGGGTGAAAAGTTCATATGATAATGTCATATCTGCAGTTGATGACATTTTTGACCAATGGGTTTCAAGCACTGCAACATCAATAGAAGTATGTGGACTACCAAATATACCTCATTTAGTTACATTCCATGAGAGTATCTTGGTCAGCCTAGGAACTTTTCAGCAGACTCATATACATACACACCCACCTACACACTCTCACATATATATATATATAAAGAGAGAGAGAGAGAGAGAGAGAGAGAAATATGCATGTGCACAGATATACATATGTGTGAGTGTATTAAATACACTTATACATATGTACATGAATCATATATAGAGACTGCCACTTCTTCACAGAAGAAACCCATTTCAAACCTGCAAAAAGCACCTTTGGGTATTCCTCAAGCCAACTTTACTCCTGTAAGCACTGCTGCATATATGACAAGCAAAAGATCTTACTTTGCTATAGACATTAACCCCGAGAACTGACATGGCTTCTCAGACCTGCTGCAGACTCACATATTTTGTCAAAGAATTAATATGAATTACTTGTAGGCTGCTGATGAAGGACCTACATAAAAACAGTATAAACAAACCTAACTGCAGATGTTACAAATATATTCAGGTAGAAAAGTGTCTGAAACCAAGATCAAGTCCTGTTTTCGAAGTGCTTGTTTCAAAATGAACTGTTAGATCCTCTATACTTCAAATGGTTTACAACTAACACTGATCACTTTTTTCCAAATTGATCAATTTTCCAGCATCCACTCCCAATTTTTAATACACTAAGCATGCTAAGATTGTTTTTGACAACATCCTTAAAACATTGCTTGGATTTATGTCTTGGAGTTTTACAACATAAAAACATAAAACACCTAATGGGATATTAGGTGTTTTATGGAGAGATACAATGTTGTAAAACATCAATGTAAGGTACCCAACCCAACACATTTGATTGTATATGAAAAGCATCTCAATACTCTAAGTATCAACTTGCTGAAGAACAATGGTGTCCAAGTCTTAAAAGAATATAAAAGGGCAGAAAAAACACACAAATTATAGACACTAAACTTGGTTTTTATGATGATGCTTCGGTCCAACCACACACAATTTTCTAGCTTTTCAAAGGTTTTGCTGGCTTTTTCAATCCTTACATTTATTTCAGAATCAAGGGATCTATTCCTACAGAGAGTGCAGCCAAAATATACAAAAGAATCAGCTATATCTTATCTTGTATCTTGGATGAAGTCTGACACACATATATCCAAATATATAGAGAGACATAAATACACATGCATACACAAACACAAAAATGATAATATGGGCCTGAGAGTAGAAGCATATATACATAACATCTACACCTCAAGAGATATTCCTATCATATTAAAAAAGCACACAGATTTAGTACTATCAGATGCAAATAGGTTTATATATATATGATTGCCATCTTGAATTCAAGTATGTCATCATTTCGTAAGGATATCAAGATATCAAATAAAACCTGCGCCTGAAGCTTTTTCTCATGAAAAAATATGGTGTACTGTGTCAATTCCATATTTGAAGGTTCAACAATAAGCATCCAACAAGATGAGCAAGCCAACATAATTGGATATTATTGAAGCTGCAGGTTTTCCATCAGATTCTCTGTCTCTAAGGTAGATGCTTCAATAAAAACTAAGGTGCCTATCATTGTCACTTTTACATCAGTGTCTTTCTTGTTTGATGAGTGATTTATCAAAATCTTTGTATTTATCACTAAGTGCAAGTAGGTTGTTGAGCCTACAAGAAGATTTATCCAGCCTTTAATAAGTCCTTGTTCATTCTGCCAGGTGTTGAGTCACCCTGTCCCTCAGGAAAATCAGTTGGGGAAACTAGTTTAGTTACTAATCATTCAACCATGCAGTATTCATTGAGAGACCTATTATATATATATATATATATATATATATATATATATATATATACACATACACACACATACATAACCACACACAATTTCTAACCATATAACATACATAAGATTAAACACAAAATATTCAGAAAAAAAAAACACACAAAAAAAAACCTTTTTCCAGAACTTAGTATCTGACCCACAGAACAAAACAACAATAGCTAAATTATCATCTACATAATCAAGGTACCATAATATTTTTGGAAATTTTGAATACGCTTTTAGTTTTAATAGAGTATTCTACTGATTATTCATCCATACTCAACAGTACATTACAAAATGCTATGATAAATATCATTAATTGAGTACATCTCTAAGAATCTGAAAGCAAATCAAGTAAAGCTATTAAAAAATATGCTTCTGGCTTATTGGTTTTCTATATTTTAACATGACCAGTATTTTAATTTATCATGTTATATCCCAGACTCAGAAAGGAACTAGTGTGTCAAACAAAGGTGTTTAGGTGCAAGTTTGGTATGAGTAACCTTTACTCCCACTCACCCCTGAGTGTAAAATCCTGAGTAATTTTTTAAGAAATTCTTTTAGCAGTGAAATACAGTTTATACATTTACACATACATTAACTGAACAAAGGAAATAGTTTTTTATGCAAAGATCTTCACACAAATCTGAGGCTTGAAAACAAAGGAATTTGATCAACAATAATATAATTTATATTTTCAAAACTTCACTTATGCCAGACTTGAGGGTTTTTTATTTTTGATATCTTAAACTAAAAGATAAATCTTTAGCAATTCTAACAGACTTTATTATTTCAAATATTAACCTGGATCTTTCTTAGAAGATTTTCATGCACATGTTGTAGCTGTTGAGTCTGTGGTGTGTGTCTGATTGCAGCTTAAAAACTACAAAATGAATAATAGACATACAGCATAAATTTTCTTCCATGAAGCTATGCCTTAACAGTAGGTTGCAAAGATTCAGCCTTGTCGATTTACAGCCTTTTGCATAGAACATTATTATAAAAGACTCATTTCTCACCACTTGCAATGATATTTTTGACTAATGGGTTATTTCTCTGCCTTTAAAGAAGAATATGTGATCTTCCTTATTCTCAATAAGAGTATGAGGAACCCAAAGTGGCAGCAGAAATATTGATTGGGATGAGTTAAGGTCAACAGCTGATTCTTGAGTCCTTTTGCATAGATTACATTCCACTAATTTTCTCAAAGCATCTTGATCAAAGTCTGATGAGCATCCTAGATTCATCTCTCAATAACATATTGCTAGAATGAAACTTTTAAAACCTGTTTCAGACTTGGTGATTAGTAATGACAGATTGGCTATAAACACTACAAACTTTTTATGTTATTCTTAAACTCCCACAACATTACATGTTGAATATGTGCTTCTAGTTCCTCTATTTGAGGGGCGTAAATCATAGATTAAATTAGGATTATGATATACGCTCTTTCTAATTTCTTGCTGCATTTAAAACCTTGGAAGTTTAAAAGGCATACTTAAAACTTGCTTTTAAAAAACAGAAATTATTTATAACTCAACCAGATACACATACATATGAGGTACTAAACTGCATCTGATGGTAAGACTTCAGAGCTTTTAAGAATGTAGAGTACTTCTTCATTGCTATTATTCCCAGGTTAACTCTGACCCAGAATGGTAGTACCTGTTAGGGACCCATCTATTGGTCAAATAGAACTGTTTGTCTATCAAAGATTATTATATATATAAAATCAAGAATTCATATTAATAACCCACACAGCATAAACATGAACCAACTTACCATAATCACATACTCATTATATATATATATATATATATATATATATATATATATATATATATATACACACACACACATGTACATAGATACATATATACACATGCACAAAAAAAAGATGTGAATATCTGTCCACATGTATACAAACCCAAGCTTATACACACCATCCAGTATTTGCGTAACAAACTGTCCATTGTCATTGTGTGTGTGTGTGTGTGTGTGGGAATATTTATATGTATACACACGCACAAACAAAATGAAGATGTCTATGTATGTATTTATGTGCATATAAATGTAAGCTCATACATATAACCCTTTAGTGGAACCTTTATAAGTCATAAATTTTCATATATCTCCACAAAATATTAAAAAGAAACAAATCAACAAGCTTTGTAAAGAGCAACAACCAATAAACTTTTCCATTTACCAAGTTCCAAACTAAAATAGGATTACGGAGATTTTCGTTTAATTTTATGGGATCAAGCCGTGAAAGATAGGGGTCGCCACTGGTCTTTATATGAACAGATCAATATTCAAGCATTAAAATGACATACAATATACGTCTGGCTCACAAAGTCCTCTCTCAAAAACTGATTTATAATAAGTGAAACACACCAAAAAATCATGTACAGCAAAGCAGTGCAACTGTCTAAAAGTAGGTAATATATTTGCTGGTATGTAAAATGATCATTTGATTAAAAACAACAAAAGCATATATATATATATATATATATATATATATATATATGTCTGTGTGTGTGTGTGTGTGTGTCCATACTCACACATATCTGCATATACATCTATTATCACATATATATGTGCATATACACACACAAACATGCATATATAAGAACAAAAATAAATCTAAATAGCATGGAATTGAATTAGCTGATGTCTCAAAATGCATATTTAAAGAATTACAACAAATTGCATGTAGCAATCATTCCTGAAAACAAGAGAACATTTTTTAAATTAAAAGAAAACAATAGCTCTTATATATAAAAATAAATGTCCTATTGGCCAGTTAGTATTTTCTTTCTCAGTCTTTACCTATACAATATAAAATGTTAAGTCCTAGAAATCCCAACATAATAAGAAATGCTATATCTGACATGATCCCCCGATTATTCTCAAGATATATACATAAGTGTGGCTAATGCAGCAGTTGTATTTACCAAGACAGAAATGAACAATGAATGAAGCATCAATTTCCTTCAAAACATTCAATACATTTATTTCATTGAGTTTTCAACCGGTCAAAGCACCTCTGAAATTCTTCTGTGGATATGGTGTGAAGCTGCTCCATCGTATTTCATTCAATAACCTCAATACCCTCAAATTTTCATTTTACTTTAAGAAACAAAAAAAAAAAAAATAGTAGAAGCTAGGTCTGGTTAGTTTGAAAGATGTGGCACTTGTATAATTCTGTTTTGCCAAAAGTTAATGTTGATTGGTTAGTTAGTTTTAGGGTATGTCAATTTTTGTTGGGTTATTAAATTTTAAAGTCATTTTTTTTCACAAGCAGTAATATGGTTTCAAGTATTCCTATTTATTACTATTAATTTAGAAGCAATTATATAGTTTCAAGGAATTTTAATAATAAGCATTTGTTTGGACAGAATATGGTATCAAATATTTCTATCTAATACTAATAATTTTTTGATAGATCTACGACTCCCTAAAACTGCTCTTGAAGAAAATCAAGAATTTGCACAGTTGCATCTAGATATCATAAAATGGTCCACTTTGCACAAATTTTTATTTAAATTCTAAAAAATAAAAAAATATTTGAAACTTCTATCACACCTCATAAAATACTATGTATCTTAAATACGTGGTGCCTGCAATAAGTTTTCAGATTTTTTTGTACAGGCATTTAAAATTGTCGTAGACACTTGAACATTCAGTATGTTATTGCTATACATCTTATGAGATGACTGACCAATTTTTATGATTTCAGGTTCAAATGAACAGCTACAGCAGCAATTGGAATACACCCTACTAAAACCTGATTGTCACAGCTGGTGAATTTCGAAAATGCAATCTGGACGTGGGCACACTTTAGAAGAATGATATGCAATAAAATTGTTTTAAACTTGGAAAAAATGCCACAGAAACGTATGCAATGCTTCAGACTGCTTTTGGATCATCTTGCATGAATCGAGCATGAGTTTTTGAGTGGCGTTAGAGATTCAAGGAAGGCAGGGAGTCTGTGAGGGATGATAAGAGGTGTGGGAGGAGTAAAAAGTCAATACACCAGAGTTGATTGGCCAAAGGGTTAGGGTTAGGGTTAGGGTAAGGGTTACTATGTTGAGGTTTTAAGGGAGTTCAGGAAGAGATTCCATTGGAAGAAGCCAGCACTCTTCAAATCGGCTCAGTGGCATTTCCACTAGGACAATGCACCGGACCACATCTCCATCCTTGTCACAGACTATTTGACCAAGATGGGAATCAAGACAGTTCCCTCACCCTCCCTATAGTCCAAACCTTGCTCCCTGTGACTTTTGGCTATTCCCTGTCGTTATGAGCCAATTGAAATGAAAGAGGCTGTGACGAAGGTCATTTACATGCTCACACAAGAGGACTTCCATGGGGCCTTCCAGAAGTTGTTGGAACGGTATGAGTGCATTGCAGCCAGAGGAGATTACTTTGAAGGGACTAGAGTTTCATGTGTCTACTATCAATAAAAGTGCCCATACGAAAAAATCTGGAAACTTATTTAATGATCCTCGTATCTCTACCTTGTATACATTGTCCGGCAAAATGGTCTCTTGGGGTTGTAACATTAAAAAAAATTTTTTTTTTAAAAAGGCAAAATATACAAAATTTACTTTTACTTTTAGAAAGAAGAATGGCTGGGATTTTGTTTTCCAAGTGTCATCACATTGTTTTAAAGTTTACACCATCCAAATACTTGCCCTCACAAGCTATACACTCCTGAATCTTCACTGTGAAGTCCTGTAGCACTTGTCAAATCATTTCTTCTGTTATAGCTGCAATTTCATGAAAAATAAAACCTTTCTGTGGCCTACGTTTAACCCTCACTGTGTTGATTAAATTCTGAATTTAGAAATACTTTCCACAAGCTGGTGATGTAACACATTAATCATATGCAAATCAGTTCTTGCCATGAACTAGATTAGATGAATTAAGGGAAGCCTGTCTCCTGATAATAATAATAACTAAAGCATGTGGGTTTTTTTTATATCCATATTCACTATTCATTGTATTCAAGTATAATTTGATTCACATACTAACATTTTCATATCACTGCACAAATAGCCACTAAACACATTATAATGGAACTATGTTTTCAGGGTCAAACACTTCAAATTTGCCATCAGAATCAGAATTACTGAAGTACAAAATAATAAAAACCACCTTCTATCCTCATCCTTTTTTACTAAAATTCTAGTTTTACTCTCATTTTAATTTTAGAAATATGCCTCACAAGCTAATGATGTAACATACTAATCATAAGCAAATCATTTTTTGCTAATTCTTTCCAGTGGACAGTAAAAATAAAATGTGCATACGACATCATGAAATGTGGAGAATTCAAAAAAATACCCTATCATCATCAATGAGTAAACATAGTTCCCATTGAGCCTTCAGTTTTCTCCAGAAGTAATCACAAGGAGATAGATCTGGTGAGCAAGCTATCCATGGGATGTTCATCATTCCACTCCATGATAGCAATTGAAATGGCATGGTTGTTGCCATCATAGACATACTGCACACTACTATTCACATCTGTGTACTAGCAATTCTAAATCTAGGAGATCATTCTACTGAACCCTGTAAAATGTCACGGATACAAAATATCCTCATTTTAAAATGTCTTTTGCCAAGATTGTTTGATTTTTCATTCTCCAAAATTAAACTAAACCTTATGCACAAAAAAATAAAAAAGTTAAAACCTTGATTTACAAAAAGATGTCTGGCATTAAAAATGATGAAATCATTATCAAAGCATTAATTGACAATTTCTTTAATGTTAAAATTAAAGATGGACACAAAGTTAAGGCTCAGTTTAGTATTACATGTACATTGTAAATCAAGACTCACTTTGACTTTTAAACTGAATTTTTAGTCAAAAAAAGAAAAGAAAAAAAATCCCAATAAAATGAAGGTCATGTTCATAGAGAGCAGATAAAACACTGGGGAAAAAAATTTCATACAAATAGTAACTCTGTGAAAATTGGTATTTTTTTTCTCTTTTTAATTATCAAAGAAAATAAGAATTCCAAACACTTTATGAACATTAATGACCATCATAAAAATCTGTATATTCTATGGGTAAAGTAGTGCTTGTTACTAATGACCACACCCTTGTTATAAAAAAATTGATGCCAATAATGACTATATTACTTGATGTACTTAACTCTAAAGTTAATATAATGAAAATCAATTGAATTAGAAATTAAAAATTTCAAACAAAATTGAACAACTCAGAATAGCAGTTGGAATTGAAAATAAAGAAAATGCCAAGTTGTTATAGTTGATAGGAAAATAATATTTAAGAAGACTTTAAAAACAAAAAAGAAAGACACAATGAAGTTAAAGAAAAATTGGAATAAAGTTTTCTAACAAAAAAAAAACCAAAACAATTAGAACATACCAAAATATAAATAACTAGGTGGGATTGAGAATTAATTAAGAGATCACATTTTGATAGTTGGATATGTTCCTATTTGAACCTTTATCACTCTAAATACTGAATATAAATCTATTACCAGCAGTGGTCTTTACCTAGAGCAGGGCTTCTTCAAGTGGTCCATATAGACCTTTGAAAGTGACTAAAATTTAAGTAGAGTGAATTTATATATCCCTTTATAACAGGAAAAAATTGCTGAATAGATGATTGGGTTTGATGGCCACTTGTGATATGTCTTTTGCAAATAATAATTCAAAACAAAGAGTCATTTAAATGAATTAACTATTTGACTCAGAAGAAAAAGTTTCAGATCTTTCTTTTTTAACAAAAGTAAACATTTTAAGATAATTATATTTCAAATAAATTACTTTATGAAAATACTAAATTCTAAAGTACTCCTTTCTATAATAGGTTATAAGATGTCTTAAAAAAGAGTTAAAAAACATAAATAATGATAAAGTTAAATTAAGATACAATTCTTAATGAATAAAATTCAAATTAAATTATTAATTGAAAATCCAACTATGATTAAAGGGATCCGAATCCTCACTTGTTTCAGAATTGCCAAGTATTAGTTGGTGTGGGTGTTATTATATGATTCCATTTATAATTTTTCTGGATTTTGTAAAGATTTAAATCTTGAAACAGAAAACAAGAAAAAAAATTCAAAAATATATAAGCAAACATGAGAGTTCTTTATCTTTGGTATGGCAAGCAGTCTAGGAAAAAAAACAACAAAATAACTCTAAATACAAACCAGTTGTACTCCACTTAAAAAAAAAAAAAAAAAAATTGACCTTGTGTCACATCCTGTTTGTGGTATCCAAAGTAATGTTGTTTATTCAGAAATTCTTTGAAAATATTTATATTAGATTTTGAAACTGAGATGCAACTTAAACATAAAAAAATAAAATAATGAATACTTTTTGATCATTAATGTATATCTTAGAACCCGTATGTTATATGGACATATAGGGCTATTCTTACTATTAATTGTAATGAAGACTGTATCAATCAATGAATCCTGCTATTCTCTCCAGTCCCAGCTATGGATAAATAGACTGGGTTCTTTAACCTTAGTATGGCAAAGGTCTAGATAGAAAAAACTCTGAATTTAAACCAGTTGATCTTCACTGGGGGAAAAAAAAACAGAACAAAAAAAAAGGGGTTGGGTGAATAAGTAAGTAATGTTCTCTATCCAGAAATTCTTTGAAAGTATAAATGATATTAGGTTTCAAAAGTAAGATGCATGTTCTGCATAAAGAAAAGATTTTAACACAATGTACTTTATGAACATAATGTGAACATTATAAAACCCAGTACGTAATTCAACTAAATATTGCTAGTAGTAATAATGATGATAACATCATTTTATATAGAACTATGTTCATTTCATTAAGGCCATTTTAAAATCTTCTGAAAAATTAAACCTTATTTTTATTTTTATTTTATTTTGTCTATTTATTTATTTTTTACACAGAAGCTAATTTCTTTTTATTACCACTGTAATTGTATAAAATTTTTAAATAATGATTTTTTTTAGAAATAAAGAAAAGTATTTTATTCATCTTTATTATGTTTGTTTAGGTTGAACACAGACCTTTGGAATTTTTTTTACCAAATGAACAAATACATTACAAGCAATGTTGTTTTTCAAGTTCTTAAGTAATAAAAATATCTGGGATATTAGATTTTGAATGTGAGATACATGTTAGTTATAAATAAAAGGTTTTAATACCAAGTACTTTATGAACATCAGTGACCATCATAAAACCTGAATATAATATAGGTAGGAGCTGCTAGTTATTTTCATTCCTTATATATCATCAGATTAATATAGTTTTAACTTCTCTTTTTTTGGAAGACAAAAAAAAGAACGTTTTACGGTGACACTTAAACCTGCATGAAGAAAATGAAGTCTATTAATTCAGATAGCAGTTATTAACAGAGTTGGTTGACACAGAGATTTTTACACAGGAAGCAGCTACCCAGGGAGTAAGTTTTTGCTAGTATAAATGCAAAGAAGAAGCTAGCCTCCAGGCACCATCTTCCTGTGTTGAATCGTATGCCAGAATAGACTGCAAATAATTGCTCTCCCCACCAGAAAAGTTGTTCTTATTAACTGTAAGATTATATAATTCACACACATACACTTAAGATAAATGCAACAAAAGAATGCAGAAGATGCTGTATTGCATATGTCATTAAAAGCAGGATATAAATTGAACTTAATTAATATTTATGGTTAGGGACTTTTAAGGTCACTTCTATTTGCATGTGTGTATATAAGTGATGATCCAATACATATAAACACAGATACATTTATAGGAGTAGCAGATGGCATAACTTATTAACATAAGAAATAGACATGTCGGCCAGGGTTCAAATCCTGTACAAAGCTATATACATTTCAGTTTGCACTGAACTCTTCATGTAAAATAGATTGGTCAGTTTTGTCTTGGTATGGCAACTTATCTAGGAGAAAGTAAATTCTGAATTCAAACCAACTGTATTCTGCTTTAAAAAATTGGCCTTGAATTATATCCTGCCTGTAGTGAAGGGGCAGGATAAATACCTGCACACATTTTTGCAGAAGAAATTATGAAGTGAAAATGATACTCCATCAAATTAAGGTTTTCAAGTCATATCTCTCATCATGTAAATTTTATTCAATTTCACACATTCATGTACAATTTTGTATTGGTATATAGGGACAAATCTTATTCATCTCCATCAAAGTCCCATCCTCCTACATTCTATCAAGAAATATTAATGAAAAAGAATACCTCTATTGTTACTGGAACATTATCCAGGTAACCCATTTGGCTCAACTCAAAACATGTTTCTGTTCATCCTTTTAATATAAATTTATGAAATATGGGGGTTGGGTGCTATAAGCCATGATATATGGTAAATGTTCAAGTTCAGAAGTTTAGGTTAGATAGGCACAAGGCTACACGAAAGAGGCACCCAGTGATAAGAGAACTCAATACACAATAACAGCTAGAATAGCTCTCATCATTACTTCAAGGTAGGGTGTTGAATGGTGCACACACACAAACATATATATATATATATATATATATATATATATATATATATGCACACCTATACATATAATTACTCAATCACACATGAACATAATTACTTGTGTGTTTGCATATATCCACTTTTTATATAAATATATCCACTCATATATAAATAATTACACTAAATCACACACACACACACACACATATATATATATATATATACACACACACACATGTATGTGTGCGTGTGTGCAAACAATTATTCTGCCTGATCAGATAAGTTTACATGCAAGGCTGCCTGAAGCACTCCCAACTGTCTGGTACTCACTATTTCTTCCCTCTCCAGTGTTATCAACTCCCAAAGATCCCAAACCAATCTACTCTTCTCCATCTTGAGTCATCCTAAAATAAACACTTTACTTTTATTCAATAAGAGGTCAGTTAACCTTATACATGTCAACTCAGAAACTTCTAGAACCACTTTTAGTAAAAGGACAAAATTTCTTTTAAAGTCTTGATATGTATGAAAATCTTGTATAAATAAGAGAAGCAAAATGCAAAATAGCCACATGTCCCTACAAGCTGGTGATGTAAAATGCTAATCATATGTAAATGAATCCTTGTAACCTCTTTTTCTTGACCGGTAAAAATAGAATGTGTATACTATGTCATATGATTTGGTTTGGTTTGGTGGCATATGAACCATTGTAGGTTATTTCATGCCAAAACCTTTTCATAGATATACATATTAAATAAATGATTTCTGATCACATTTTTAAACAAGCCTGAACTCATCTTTTTTTCACACAATTAAATGGTTTCATTTATTTCTATCTAATATGAATAATTCTATTTACGATTAATCATTTGTTTGCACACAGTTTAATGTTTTCTAGTATTACTATGTATCATTAACAATTCAGTTAAACATCAGTCATCTGTTTACACAGTTAAATGATCAAACAGTTCAATTTCAAACAATTCAGTTTAGCATAAATACACAGTTTAAACACAGTTAAATGCAAAAACAATTAATTTCAAACAATTCAGTTTAGTGCAATTATACAGTTTAGTTCTATTTGACCCAGTGATAGGACTCTATCAGGTACTACTATTCCGGGCCAGAGTGGACGTGGGAGCAAAGGCAATGAAAGGGTACTCCAAATTCCCCAAAGCTCCAGCATTACTAGAGCCTCATCATCAGATTAGTGTCATATACAGGACACTCGTTTTTTTTGGGGGGGGATAACCCCTCTATAGAGATGCAGTTGGTGTATTCTACAGCCCCAGCCAACTGTGTCATATGAAATGTGGAGAATTCCAAAAAGTATCCCACTATCAAAAACCAAGTTAACTTAGCTCCCATATAGTAAGGGTTAAATATTTTGCTTCTTTATCATTAGAGTACAGACTTCGTGTACCCATTTATGTATCTATCATCATTATCATCCTGCAAACCCCTAAAGGAGTATAGCAGTTTCAATAGCAAGTAGGTTTTTTTTATGAGGTAGATTTGGTAGTTCCAGGCCCCCTCATTTTGAATTCAGAGTTTTTCCTTCTCCAAGACAAGTTAATGAGCCCAGTTTGCCCTACTATCTACTGATAGCTGAAAGGAGAAGAGAAGGCTTTATGTCGTTCTCAAGGGCATCAGCCTTGGCTAGGGTTTGAACTCAGCCTGCCAGGGCATTTGATTTTCTACAACGAGCACATGCTTCCACACAATATGTACACACACACTCATATATATATATATATATATATATATATATATATATAATGCACTAGCAAAATCTGATTTCAATTCTGGTAAAAAAAAATTTTCTTCAAAATGTTTCTAAAGGAATAAGGCTCCACATTATTTTTTTTTTAATTTTTTAAAAGTTATACTTAGTTGCACCAAAGGACATTATTTTCTGTAAGTAAATATTCTTCACCCTGCAATAACCATCTTAGATTCAGCCATCCTGTGGAAAATGTCAACACATGGGAATGAGCCACTCCCACCTGAACTTCAATTAGGATTTTTTCTTTTTTTTTTTTTTAAAGGCTTTGTCACCTCCAATTTTTAAAAAATCCTCCAAAGAGAAGGAGCCTTGAGTTACACTTGGCTCTATGAAGTTATTGAGATTGAACAAATTAGACATGTTTTTTTTTTTCTTTTTTTTTTTTTTTTTTTTTTGATGGGTGCAAAATCTTTCAGCGCCACCTCTCTCTTTTTTTAAAGACTCAATAGAAAGTAGACGACTTTTTTTAATATTCAAAAATAAATAAGTAACAGAAACTTGCACATACCCAATAAATAATAGACATGTTCAATATAACCTTATCATAGGAAATGGAATTGGCAACTTGAGTTCAAATCCTGGACAAGGCTGTTTGCACTAATGTTTTTGGGAAAGGCATGAATCTATCTCTTCTCACTCTAGTTATAGAAAATAGTAGAGTAGACTGGGTTCTTAAGCTTTGGGTAGGCAAAGTCTGAATTCAAACTAAACTTAGAAACTGGCCTTGTGTCACGTCCTGCTTGTGGCAGTGAGATTTAGGTAAATACATACTCAATAAATAACCTATATTACATGAGTACGCTTTTAAAACACTTAAGAACCTTAACCTGTTAAGCCTTCAAATCATGTTAACTTGTAGTTCTATGCTAGTTACAGTGCTTCATGCAGTCTTAGTTCCACGACTGCCACATGCATTTCTGGCTAGTTGTTTTATCAACTCTTTCTGTGTCCATGCTGTGTTTGAAAGATCCACTGAAGAGGGATGACACAATCTATCAAAAACTTTGGACAGAGTGAGAATAAAAGACAAGGAAAACTCTCTCTTAAGAGATAAATATTTATTGAAACACATTATGATTACCGGCTCATTGGCCTAGTGGGTAGAGTGTTCGCCAATGATCTGGGAAACCTAGGTTCAATCCCAAGTCGACTTATACCGAAGACTTTAAAAATGGTACTTGATATCTCCTTGCTTAACACTCAGCAATATAAGGTATGTATCAAGGGTAAAGTGGAGCAATTCAGGGAAGGGAGTAGCACCCTTCCCTACACCTGGGTGTAGTAGCTATTGAAAAGGAGCCTTCTGGTCGCCCTCGACTAAGGCTGCCAACTTTACTTTACTTACTAATGTAACAATAATACATATAATAAATAAAAGGAAATTGTCTTTCTCTCAAAAAGCAAATTGAGGAATTTGGCTGGTAATTTTTCCGTGAGGTTGTTGCAGGAGAAGCTTTAATACTTAGAGAGACTTCTTTTCTTATCCTGTTGTCTTTGGTATAGTCTTTGAATTTTCTCTCCTTTTAACCCTTAAAGTGATATTTTTATAGAGAATTCCACTGAGAACAAACATTTTCAATTGGCTAACCAATCACAGATCATTTTGTAATTTTCCACTACTTTATGATAGGCCAAATAATCATATGGTCTGATCTAGGTTTATGGGAAATGTATCCTTTTTACGCATCAGATTTTAGTTGGTCATCCAATCAAGTTATAATATAGAGGCTTAGCAAATCAAGGGTCCTAACCCACACTTTGTTGGCAGAGTATCCCTTTTCATATCAACCAATATAAGAAAAAAAAAAAGAAAAAAAAAAGATGATTAATCTATCTGAAGCCCACATTTAACATTTTAATTTCAACAAGTGGACAATGGCTAATTTGGTCATAAGTTTAAACGAGTCAATGCACCAACAGGCACCATATAACATTCTGGCAGACTAATAATTAGATAGTTTTGACAACTTGCAAAGTACAAGTTTCACAGATCTTTTAAATTAACTTTTGAATTTCTCTACATGAACTCAAAATGTAAATAAGTCTGTATTCTTTTCATAAGTTTTTGGCACTTGTGAACATCTCATATTAACAAAATAAGAGAAAGAGTTTTATAGATTTGGGAATGAGGTAAATTATGTGTCAGTATCGCCAACGGTCCAGGAGACCGGGGTTCAATCTCCAGGTCAAGTCATACCAAAGACTCAAAAAAAAAAAAAAAAAAAAAATGGTACTAGATGCCACCTTGCTTAACACTCAGCATTATAAGGTAAGGATCAAGGGTAAAGTGGAGCAATCTAGAGAATGGAGTAACAACCTTCTCTACATCTCAGTGTGGTAGCTATTGAAAAGGGAGCCTTCGGATCACCCTTGACTACGATCGCCAACTTTACTTACTTATATGTGATACACTTTTGAGTATGAATATCAAAACCTTTATACATACATACATACATACATATATATATATATATATATATATATAATTTTTCTCATAAGTCATCAAGTGCCCAAAGTACATACACACATACTCACAAGCATACATATTAGTACACATAATTACACACACAGTCTTGATATAATTCACCAAGTGTGTCTGTCCATAGTACTAAAGCTCACCATTCTTGGCTAAATTTCAACTAAACTTTTAAAACCACTTTTATTAAAGTTTAGGATAATTATTCATAAAGGATGTTCTATTTGCTTTTATAGTTTATTTACTTATTTACTATTTATTCAGAGATCTCTGATACCCTCGGAAAACCCAGAAATTCACAAACATTTTGAAATGAAGATATAATTTTATTTTCCAGACTTGTAGTCGGCACAACACAAACAATTCCTGAAACTTTCATTGAAATGAGACAAAAAATAGCTCAGCATTATGTAGTACGGTAGGCATATTGAAGAAAGTTGATAAAAAAAATGATGAGGAGTTGAATTTGTTAATAGCAGGAGAAAGTAAAGTCAGACACAAGGTCACTGGAAAATCCCACTCATTTTATTGCTGATGCTACAAACTCACTTTGGATCATTTTCAAACAACAGAAAGATGTGAAATTATATATATATATATATATATATATATATATATATATATATATATATAGATATATATATATATATATATATATATATATATAGAGAGAGAGAGAGAGAGAGAGAGAGAGAGAGAGAGAGAATCTCCAAGTGCTGGAACTCTGAGGAGTGTAGAGTCACCTTTTAATTACTACTATTCCCACATCTACTCTGACCTAGAATAGTAGTACCTACTAGTGTCCCATCTAGAGATTGAATAGATCTGTTTGATCTTATTAGAAAGAAATACTTGAAACAAAACAAACTTTTTAGCTATCTCAGTAGTATAAAAGAAACAACTGATGCAGCTATATTCATCAATATACTCTGTCAGTGGGGCTTAAAATACATGATGAGGATAAAGTTCTGAAACTCTGGAGTGTATGGAGTTACCTCTTCATAAGCATTACTTCCAGGTGCACTGAGACTCAGAGTGGTAGTACCTGTTAGGATTCTATTGATTGGTCAAACGGATCTGAAAATAATTTGCATTAGTTATTTGAAACTATATAACTGCTTGCAAGAAAAAAAAAAACTGACTTCTGTATAGGTTGGTCTTCAGTTCTTTAAATTAAAAGTTTTCTCCTTGTTGTTCCCCAGAATATTTACTCATTGGTTGCCTACCAATTTTTAACCAAACCTCTGATGTATACATGAGTATTTACAGTTATTACCATCTCTCAAACCTTGTCAGATTTTGTACATCCAAGACAATGGCAAGCTTGATTTGACACACTTTTTTTCTTGGCTTCAAGTATTAGTTCCATAAATCAAGATTCAACTCTCAAAAACTGTTTATATATTAGCATATATGACAATCCAATAGGAGGTACCTTTAGTGTAATGGTTACTGTAGAAGGAAATGGATACTGGGACTCGTGTTCAAAACCTGAAAGAGGCTGTTTGCATTTCACATAAGTATGAATACAACTATTCTCTCTCTCTAGCTATGAGTAAATAGTAGGGCAGATGGGGATCTTTAACCTTGGTATGGCAAGGAAAACTCTAAATTCAAACCTATTAAACTTCACTAGAAAATTGACTTTGTATTGCATCCTGCTAGTATTACATAAATACATATATGAAATCCAGTGTTTTAGGGTTGGATCTTTTTTTTTCCCTTCCTGAGAGAGGAAAAAAGACCATTCAACAACAAGAGTAGAGTGTGGCTAATAAAAAGTTGGTTGAGATATATTTTGAGAGAGAGAAAGAAGCGGTATCCACCACAACCAACCAAATTTTAGGAACCAAGAGGATCAATTTTTTAGCTTTAATTTAAATTAAACTAATTAAAATTCATATTTTTGTGAGAATCAAATTATCTCATGATTATAACAAATAAATAGAAATCCTTTAGGTTTTTTAAAAGAGGGAGGGGGTTCTATTCTACACTTTTAGAATAAGCAACCATTTTTCAAAAATTGTTTCTTTACATTTAATTAGCACTTCAGCTTTCACTGTTATATGCAAAACATGCTTGTTCTTTCTTTCTCATCAAATCAACCACTAACAAGATTGTTACTAAAAAGATTTTTTTTAATAAAAAGACTCAAATAAAGATTGGTGCCATTTATTCTGTACTAAAATTCAGAATTGCCATTATTGACTCAGTGTATGTTTGTTGTTGTCCCCCCCCTCCTTTTTATTTTATCTTAATTGACTTAACAACATGGCTGCAGTTGTTATTTGACATTATCTCATGGACACAAGCTGCAAGGCACTTTTGGTAAGGCATGGAACGTATACATTTTAGTCCACTACATAACAAGCAAACAAAACTTTTACAATGGTCAGCAATGAAGTAAAAAGAGAAAACAAAGAAAAAAGAAAATCAAAAAGAAAAAAAGAAAAAGAAACCAACAGTTAATGCAATGGAAATTAAAAGTTAGTTGTTATTTCCTAATATAATTGAGATCAGTTTTTCTTTTAGATTTTTCTTAAATTTACTAGATTTTTTCCCCCCCGAGTTCAATGACATGAAGAATTTCTTTAGATATTGTAGAGCTTGTACAAGGCAATGTTCATCTAAATCAGAAAGACGAAAAGAAATCAATATTATTCGATTCTTGTATGTTACCATAGCACAACAAGAATGGAACATCGTAACGAGATTTTTGTTAGGGCAATAATGCTTCATTAGAGAATAAAATAATTTCCAATCCATTTTGCAACATAATGATAGTGTTATGTTTCAATCACTGAGATTATCATAACTTCTCAAGGTAGATAATCATTAGAGGTCATATTTAGAGTAATTCCTCTTATTCATTTTTAGTTACTCTACTTATTATATAAAACCCAATATCACTTTATATTCATTTATCAGTCATGCAATTTTGTGTGTATTATGTAATAGCTACCTACCTCCACCATCACACCACAAGCAAAACTATGAAAATATTAGATAGACAGGTGAGGTTAAATGTAACTTAGATTGAAACAAGTGATGAGAAAATTTTAGTAGTTACATTTCAGCAGTTTTACTGAACAGATATGTTTTAAGGTTGAATGTTTTAGAATCTTCTTTATAGGAGCTTTGATATTTTCCTTACAAGATACAGGGAGTTTTGGTTTGGAAAATTCATGGAGATGGCTAGCCTGAATTATTGATGCATTAACAAATGTGGGAACCAAATTGTAACAATCGCTTGTCAGTTCTTTTGTTATTGTGATCTAGTGACAACATTTTTGTCTCTCTAAACTTTTTGAGCTAACACCTTACAAGTGAGACCCACAACATTACACTAATCTAATACAGAGTAATGAAAAATTCTGTTGTCATCGAAACACAAAATGTCAGCTGGTTCAAGCAAATATGAATAACAAAAACATAAAAATGGAATTTCTCATTGTTTAGTAGTGAGACAAAGTTTCAATCAAGCCTGGTTGGGAGCTTAAAATATGATGACTCCCTCATCTGCTGAAGAGTAAGACCCTTCACTCCCCAAAATGAGGTTTCCTGAATAGAATACTAAACTGCATCTGGTGGTAAGTCTCCAATTTTGGAATTCTTAGAAGTGTGGTGTATCCCTTCATTGTATTTACTCCCAGGTCCACTGACTTAGAGATATAGTACCTGTTAGAGTCTCATAAATAGATCAAATAGGTCTGTTTGAAAATTAGAAGCATTGGATAGGAATACATGAAACCAGATATGTGCAAGTTATTTAAAACTATGATTGTGTGTAAACAAATTATTCTATAAAAAAATCTGAATAAAAAAAAATTTGAAAATATGATTTCAAGCAAACATTTACAAATGAATCAAATTTTTAATGGTATATCAACCCATCTAAGGTTATTTTATGGCTAGAAATAAGGGAATCACATTCATTATACATTTATATTTTTAGTGTGTTTGTTTAAGAGTGTTCATTTTTTTTTTTGGTACATGGTCCAGTTAAACAGAAATAATTTTTTTTAACAGAAATGGGATCCTAACATGTACTACTACTACTACTACTACTCTGGGTCAGAGTAATGGCAATGAAGAGGTACACCACATTTCACAGATCTCCAGAACTGGAGCCTCACCACCAGATGAACCATAATGTCATACACAGGACAAATCAAATTTTGACATTAGATGATCAATAAGGAGTTGCCATTAAGCAAATAAACCAAATCAATGAATCAAATTTTGGCAACTCTTTGGTCAGAGCAGGATTTTTCTAAAGTAATTACTTAATTTTAATTTGCATTTGTTCAAAATAATTTGTTTAAAATATAATTGTTTTTCAAAGTTTTTTTGTGAAAATATGATTATGCATGTTGTTAATGAGACCAAAAAGATCCAGATCTTTTGGGTCAGAGCCTGATTGTTTAAGTTAAATGACCTGTATGTTTTGACACATTACTAGTGGCCATCACACCTAATCATGGATTCTACTAAGTGTAAGTGATCTGGCAACTAGTCTACATAATCCAGCAATTTTTGTTTTCCAATTATAAACAGATTTATACATGCAAACAAGTAAATTCACCCCCTGTGGACCCCTATGCTTTTATTCATCTTCAAAGATCTATATGGACTACTCTGAGAATCCCTGATTTATATTATACACTCTAAGTTTCAATAACCATATATGCTAGAGAAATTTAGAGTTTGAAGGAGGAAGACAACAGAAAATTGAGTATTTGTGAATGATCACCTCAGGACTATGGTTGGAGTTTCTTATATAAATCCCATCAAATTTGGAATAACAAATAGAATCACTGACATTATCAAGAATTGATGGAAGTGGTTTGGTCGCATCATACACAAAGATATAGCCAGTTATATAAACCGTTCTTAAAAGATATAGCCAGTTATATCAATCGTTCTTACAAGAACAACTTTATCAAGAGAAAACTCAGAGGAGAGCCATCAAAGCAATGGAGTGAGCAAATAAGAGAGGACATAAAATTATCTCTGCTAATATTGGAAAGACTGCCAAAAGACAGAATGAAATGAAGGTTTCATGTAGTTAAATATGCATGGAAACTTTTCCATGTTTATTTAGATAATAATAATAATAATAATAATAATAATGAAAAAACCCAACATTTTTTTTTTGCTTTTTTCTAAAAACATGTTTTATCTTTTTTAAAGTGAAATAGAAACAAGACCATACATCTCATTATCTTTTTAAAATGTCTTTGTAAAGTAGAAGTTTGTGTGTGCCTTATCATTTTATAAAGTGTATAAAGAGAAAAACATCTGTTTTCTCATTAAGCTTTTGTTTTTAAATGCACACACAAACAAGTTTTATCTTATTTCCTTCTCTAGTTGTTCTCCTATCATACTGGCTTCTTTATTTTTACTTGCTTTCAAGTATTCAATTCATTCCATTTTCATCTTTTTTTAATCAAGAACTTATAGATAATAAAATGAAATATATCTCATCTTCTTTTTCTGTTAATAATGTTTATCTACATCAGGGGTGTTATGTTCTAGGTGTGCTTGGTAAGCATCACACAACCACCAAAGATGGTAAATTCATTATAGATATTAAACACACTCAATAATATAAGTAGATCATAATAGAAATTAAATTTTCTACCTCTATTATTAAATACTTTGGAAGGTGTGTTACAATAGAAAAGCAGTTGAAAGTTTTTTTGCTTATCAAATAGGTTATCAAAAAAAGAAAAAATTCCTAAGGAATTCTCATGCAAGATGAGTACATTTGATATAGTAGCAGTGTGACAACAACCACAAGGAAATTTTGCTATAAGAATGCATTACAAAGGGTATACTATGGAAATTCATTGGAAATATATTGAAAGGGCCTGTCAATGGAAATACATTACAAAGAGTATGTCATAACATACCCTTTGTAATGTATAAGAAAGAGTTTGACTATAGAAATACATTACAAAGGGTATGCTATGGAAAAACATTGGAAAGGGTTTGCCTATGAAAATACATTACAAAGAGATTGATTATGGAAATACATTAGAAGGGGTATGCTATAGAAATACATTGGCTGGGTAAGGTTTTATGGCACAGCAACCATTCTAAGTTAACACCAAATCCTCTTTCAACGTATATTAAATATATGATTTGTAAACACATTTTGTTGATAATATTTTTAGATGGGCTTGAGCTCTTTTTTTGCACACAGTTAAATGGTTTCTAGTATTGATATGTAAAAGTAACAATTCAATATCAGTCATTTATTTGCACACATTTAAATGGATATATATTTGTCAATAAATAGTTTGTAGGTAATTTCATTTTTAAATGAGTTTGAACTAATTTGTTTACACACTAGTATTGCTATTGTTTCTACACAGTTAAATGGTTTCAATTATTGCTATCTAACACTAATAATTCAATTCAATATTAATCATTTGTTTGCACACAGTGAAGTGGTTACAAGTATTGCTATTTAACACTAATTATTCTATTCAACATTTACTCATTCATTTGTACAGTTAAATGATTTCAGGTATTGCTAAGTATTGCTAACAATTCAGTTAAAACATCAGTCATTTGTTTACACACAGTTAAATGATCAAACAGTTCTATTTCTAACAATTCAATTTAGCATAAGTCATTTGTTTAAATGGCAAACAATTCTATTCAATGCATAGAAAGGACTTTATCTAGTGTTACCATTGCAGGTCAGAGTGGACCAGGAAGTAATGGCAATGAAGGGGTACTTTACATTTCCCTAAACTTCAAAAACTGAGCATCACCAACAGATGGTTTTGTGTCATATCCGGGGAACTCATTGGAGGAGGGCTCTTACTCTTCTGCAGAGATGCAGTTGTTGTATTCTAAAGCCCAGCTCTGTTGGCTGGGGCTGTAGAATACAAAGAGTTTGTAAGGAGAATATATTTGAAAAGGTTTGACTATAGAAATACAATGGAAAGTGTTTAATTACGGAAATATACTGGAAAAGTTTTGACTATAGAAATATATTGGAAAAGGTTTGATTATGGAAATACATTACAAAGGGTATGTTATGCAAATTGCCAAAAGTATACAGTGAAAATACATTGGAAATTTGTACTTGTCTTTAATTGGAATCATTTTTGAGATGAGTCTTCTTAATCTGAGAATTAATTTTTATTTATTGTGGACTTTTTTCCTCATCTTGGTAGTTTTTGTGTTGTTTCTACTTTCACTACGTTTCGACCAAATTTCACCTCTGGCCTTCTTCAGGTGATTTTACTGCGACCTCGGATAGGAATGCTGAGTTTTGTAATCGTATCCCCTGTAATTACTGCCTCTATCAACGTTGAGTCTCTACAGTTCCAGGTGAGCATTGTCAGAAGATAGCAGTTTCAAATCCTACCAAAGCCGGCCAGAGGTTTACTTGGTCAAAAACGTGGTGCGATAGACAACAACTATGGAAGGCAGTAATTACTGGGGATATGGTTACAAGACTCAGCATTCCTATCCGAGGTTGCGGTAAAATCACCTGAAGAAGGCCAGAGGTGAAACTTGGCCGAAACGTAGTGAAAGAAGAAACAACACAAAAACTACCAAGATGAGGAAAAAAGTCCGCAATAAATAAAAATTAATTCTCAGATACATTGGAAATGTTTTGATTATGGAGATACATTACAAAGAGTATGATATGAAAATACTATACAAAAAGTATGCTATGGAAATACATTAGAAAGGGTATGCTGTGGAAATATATTGGAAAGGGTTTGACGATGGGATTATTTTGGATAGGGTTTGACTATGGAAATACATTGGAAAGGATTTGACAATAGAAATACATTACAAAGAGTATGCTATGGAAATACATTACAAAGAGTTTGACAATGGAAATACATTGGAATTGGGTTTGCTTTGAGAATATATTAGAAAGGGTTTGACAATGGAAATACCTTGGAAAGTGTTCTACAGTCAGAATCCATTAGAAAGAGTTCTCTTAAGGCAGACCATTATGAATTCCATTCTCAATGAGTACTCCATGTGTCAAACTAAGCTCACCTTAATAAATGACAACAGTAAGGTTTAGTTTCTTGGATGGCATATCAAACTTCATGAGTTATTTAAAGTCAAAGTTATCCTTGTATAAGAACAGTAATGGTATTCTTCAAACTATAGCTGGGGTGAGGATAAAGAGATTCATATCTTTTCCAAGGGTATTAATCTGAAAGTCAACATAATAGTGTGACTGGAGTTTGAACTCACTCACTATAATGTCAAAGTCCAGCACATTAGTCACCACGCCATAGGGACTAGACACCCCCAACAACAACTGTATGTGTATTGTGTAACTAAGTTTACTTTGACAAGTGTATTCTTGATAAAGATACAAAATGACAGAGAATTAGGCTGATCCACAGATCCCACTGAATGTAATCCAACACCTGTATACAAGCTTAAATCCATCACAAAAGCACTTAAGTAAATTTTCACCATTTTAGATGGGTAAACACTTCATACTCAGTTGAAATATTAATGTTTTAAGAGCCAATGTATAAAGTTAACAATCATTTTAAACATTATCTTAAATAGATCTATTTGATCTGCAGATTGTACTTTAATAAATAATACCACTGCAGGTCGCAATGGACTTGGGAGAAATGAGAATAAAAATGTGATTCTACAGTCACTAGAGTTGCAGAAGAAGAACTTCACCACCATATACAGTTTAGTGTCATACCCAAGATATTAGAATAGAGAGAAGATGATAAGTTGGTCACAATACTATCCTACAATTACTGAATCTCTTCAGAAAGTAGCAACAAAAAGCTGTTACTTCTTTAATCAACCTTGACATAAACCAAAGAACTAAATGTTGACGGAGATAAGATAGAAATTTTGTTTCTGACAAAGAACTGGAAAATGGAAAATTGTTTGTGATGAAATTTTATCTATCTTAATAGATTTTTTGAAAATTTCATCATGGTGATTTTTTTATTTTTATTGTCCACCCCCCCCATCTCCACTGTAAAAAAAAGTAACAACTTTATACAGATTGCATTTGATGCTTAAACAGGTAATTGCCGTTGGCATGGCAACCACATAGACCAATTGCATCAACAACTGACCAGGTTCACAAATGAAATCAGTCTACGTATGAAATGAACTTAACAAGTGAAAAATAAACCAGAATGGAAAGATAATGATATTCAAATTACTTGTGCGCACAACTAGAAACTCTAATATACAAGTATAAACTCATAGCTAAGTTTATAAGGAACATATTTTATATATCATATATACATATTTATGTATCTATATATTATATACATATTTAGCTACCTTTTTCTCTTCCTCTCTCTTTATATATATATATATATATATATATATATATATATATATATAGAGAGAGAGAGAGAGAGACAGATAGATAGAGATATGAGGGTTGTTCAAAAAGTTCTAAACCTTACAGAGAAAGAATGGCCATAGCTGAACATTTTTGTTGAGGATACACACTAGCACTTCTTATAAAACTAGAAAAACTGATTTAGCTGACTATGACTTTGAATTGCTACCTCATCCTCCTTATTGACCAGACTAAGCTCCAACTGACTTCTTGTTTACCACTTGTGTGGTCACCATTTTAGAAACAATGATGAGGTTACATGTTCTGTGGAGGAGTTTTGGAGAACCAGGATGCCATCTTCTTGTGTGATAGAATCACAATGCTTGAGCATTGTTAAACCAGGTGCATTGATGTCACAAGAAAGACTAGACAGAAAAATAGTGAAAAACAATCTTAGAACATTTTGAACAATCCTCATACATACTTGAGAAATAATATTACTCAGAATTGTACCTGACAATTACATGCAAATATTTTTTGAGGAAAATTTACTTATTTCAGAAGTGTATGGGACTGCCATTTTAATTAAAATTTGGTGGTAAAAACACCATTCACTTTTTTGTTTTTACAACTGAAACAGAAATAGAAAAAGGTTTTCATAAGAAAAAAAAGGCACAATACTCAAAATGGTTGAATGAATATAATAATCACCTGATGATTGAGTAATTATAGAACTCAAAATAGTGATAAGTATACGAAATTTTATTATATATGTTTATTGTGTTGAAGGTTTGCATCATTTATAAGAGAAGAGTGTTGAATATAAAGGACAGAATTAGACTGTATACAACTATAAAAAGTATCAGGACTGTCAGTTTCACACTTTACATGGTCTGAACATAGTTAACAGCTGCAACACTAACAGTTGCAACGCAGTGTCCTCCTTGTTTATATGAATATACAATATGACACATTACCTCTATTCTACAATAACAGTTGTACACGTTGATATTGATACTTATATATATTATAAATAGTGTATTTTGACAGCAAGTCATTGTTCAAGCAAGCTTTGTTATAGACCACAGAGTATTTTTTCTTATAATCTTCATGTTTCTTTTTGTATGTCAGGATCCAAATGGTGGAGAAAGTGTCCCATATTTACCCAAGCACTTTCAACCATGTCTCTAGTTGTCCTCAGGGGAACTATTGGTTTTTTTTGTTTTTTGGTGTGTTTTTTTTGGGGGGGGGTCATTATTATTATTGCCTTGAAGTAATATACATTAAAAATAAAAAACCTAACACAAACAAAATAGCATTTAACATTGGCATCAATATACTAAACATATTTAATAACAAACATTAGCAACCCTCCTAATTGAATGGACCAACCTTATATAATAATGATGATGATTTAAAAAATACAAAAAGAAACATGAAAATCCTAAGAAAAAAATAACCTGTGGTCTATAACAAGGCCTGCTTGAACTATATATATATATATATATATATACATACACACACAATTTTTTAAATTATTTTATTTGTTACCTATGGATTCCTAAGCTGATGAGCCAATCTTGATAAAACTTTCACCTCAAAGAGTGTTTTAATTATATTTATAGTGAGGAGAGCTACCTGTACCACTAGGGGTGTTTGGAACATTTTACTCTAAAATTGATTAAGTTCTCATTTTTACAGAAAGCGAGTAGAATTGGCATTTGTAGGATGGGGAAAAAATAATGCCTTTCTTCATAAAACTTTTAATCAAAGAAGTCTAATTCATACAGAAAGTCATTAAAATTGTGCAGAAATCTAAATAAATCCAGGAAACAAATCTAAAATGGCCTTGAAGAACCTCTCACCTGAGAGACATAAAAAATTTTTCGTGATCTATTATATCATAAAAAATAAGAAGAATGCTAGATTGATGAAATATTTCCATTACATATCATTAGCTTATAGAACACAGCCATCAAACTTGATAAAATGAAAGATGATGGCTTTTAATTTCTTTATTGGCCATACTCAGTTTAAAACTTAGATATGACACTAATTTAGAAAGTTTCATTGAAATTAGGCACAAAATAAAGGAGCCTTAGTGTTACAAACAGATAGGCAGACATTTGATGTGATTATAATTAAACTTTCATTAAAAAATCCGAATTGTTCAAAACTAAGATAAATTTCACAAGGCTTATATAGACCTTGAATTTTTCAGAATTTTTTTTTTGATAACTTCTTACTTGGCATAGACCAATATATCAGCTAGTGTGTGAGTGTGTGTGTGTGTGTATATATATATATATATATATAAATAAAATGAACTCACTGGTAGATTTCAACATAAGAGAGCCAAATAGCTTTTGTCAGTTCTGATGCTTGTATCAGATAGTGTATGCAGGAGAGTTGGTAAATGAAGTAGCTGGCATGTCTAATCGAGCTTTCATCTTCTCCCTTAATACTCCAAAATGTTGCAGATGGGTTTTGTCAAACTTCCTCATGACTTTCTGGCATTTTGCTCCCTAATCCTTATGAATTGAAGCAACTTGCTTGAATCTATCAATAGTGAGAGCTGTAAGGTTGTTCTTAACTTGTTAATGTATCTGAGCCATGATTTTCCATCATGAAGTTAGCTATTAATGAGAATCTTTGGAATTATTTTTTTCTCTCATTTAGATAACATGTCCAGCCTATCTCAATTGAGATTGAATATTAGCACTTAACAATAAAATCAAAATTAGAGATTCTGTCTTACAGTGTGTATCCACAGATCAAGCAAAGACAACTCTTGTAAAACCAAATTTGATGGTTGGCTCTGACCTGGGCATTAAAGTCTGTCATTATGACCAGTTTATCCTTGTGTTGGACAGTGAAGCTGACAGAATTTAATTGGTAATAAAATTTTTATTATTCCTGCTTGAATTGAGACAGGGTTGGGGCATAATAGTTTACAAGGTTGATATAAGTGTTGTTATCTAAGTCAAGAATTAGTGCCATAATACAATCTTTTGATCTTTCAGCATTGTCTGGAATGACACCTTATTGACCATATCCTCACAGATTGCTTTTCAAGCCAGTAATAACAGTCTTGCAAACCTTGGGACAGAGATGACAAACAAATGGAGTGATGACTGTAAAAGTTACTGGATTTGGTTTGTGGAAAAAGTTTTGGTGTATTGCCATGTGCCTATTTAAGCCAGATAAAGATTTGCAGACTTTACTGTAGATGATGCAAGTGGCATCATCTAACCTAAAATGAAATGTGTGCTGTTTACATCTCCTGTGAGACAACATGCAATTGACATATCCAGCCTTAGAGAAAAGAAAATGATCACAAACATCAAGAAGAGTTCGGAACCTGATAGTTCAACAGTGCCTTTTATGACTCTCCTCAAAGGAGGCACAACCTGTTTTAAATGTTTCTCTTCACTCAAATCTTCTCAATACTAGCACTTCCCATTCCAGAATATTAATCTTCACTGATTTGAGATGTTGTCTTTTTAGCATTTCTTTGGATTGTGTTGCAGATACTCATCATGCTGCAGTTCATCATAGAATAAAAGTCTGGGGAGCCTTTGGTCTTCCATATGAACAATGTAAATTTGATTTCCTATGATCAGAGACTATGCTTAAGCATTCAGTCATGCTGAAAATTTCAGTATCTACCATCTTGTTTTGGATTTCCCATTAACTATATATATATATATATATATATATATATATATATATATATATATATATACACACACACACATGCTCATTCTAAAGCCTAGCTTAGAGCCAACAATCAATATTAACCAGAACGACTAAGTGAATCTATCAATGATTTAAACCAATCTGTACAGGTTAATACTAACCCAAAATAGATATAAATATATTCAAATTGCTTGTATACACATCCAGAAGGTCTGACATACTGATTTAAAACAGAGTTTAAACTCTTGTCTCATAAAGTATATTTGACTGTCATAAACAATTACAGAAGAGAGAGAAAAAGGAAAATTTTGAGAATATTTCTATCTTGTTGCTTGGTTGGAAAAGTTCAGAGCAGTGCTTCTTAAATATCATAAGATGATAGCATTCTAATATATTTGACTAACACAGCAACTTTTTACATACTCTGGATATTGACAATAACCTTTATTAAGTGGTGAGGATCATGTTCTAGGGTGCTGATGTGAGTAGATTCATCCCTATATTGCCATTCCTCACACATCCACTCTGAGCCATAGATGGGATTTTGAATCAAATAGATTATTTTGAAAATTATCATTTTGAGATAGAAATACTTGAAATGCTAATGAAGACGAACATATTGAAATAGTTATCATCATAAGAAATGGACTCAACATACTAAGTTTAAATCTTGTTTGTGTTTCACTTTGTGATAATGCCTTTGGGAAAGGCATGAATTCATCTATTCTCCCTCTATAAGTAAATAATAGGGCAGACTGGGTTATCTACCATTGGTAATACAACTGGTCTAGGAGAAGGAAAGCACTTGAATTCAAACCAATAGTACTATGCTTAAAAATTGACCTTGTGTAACATCCTACCTATGGTAGAGAGGTTGGTTAGGTATATATATATATATATATATATATATATATATATATATGTCAGTTACTCGATTTATCATCTGCCAAATTCCATTCTTTTTCTCCAGACTGTAGAACACTAGTTAGCTAATAACATATGCTGGTAAGTGATAATTATGCTTCCTGGTAGTGCTGATCCCAAGTTCATCTGTCATAAGAAAGATAGCTCTAACTTCTTCAGTTTGTGGCAGACTTAAAGGGAAAATATGGGAGCAAAGTTCTTTTAAAAGCAATTGAGGTTTATTTATATTATTAACATTGAGTTTAATGTCCATTTAAGGAAGCCTTTAAATGAGTATATATTACAAATTCTTCAGTATATTTGAAAAATATCAATGGGAAACAAAGGGAATTTTTTTTTTCTGGCTAAACCTCATGTAAGAAGGAAGATAGCTTTAGCTTCTTCAGCCTTTAGTAAACTTAAGGAAGAAATATGAAAATGAAGAGATCTTTCAAAGGCAATCAAGGTTTGTCAATACAATATATTATTAGTCCCAATATATGGTGCAGAAATGTAGTTTGTAGGAGGAAAACAACAGAAAACTAAGTGCATTTGAGAATAAATGCCTCAGGACTATGGTAGAAGTTTCTTACATAAATTACATCAAAATGGACAATATAAGGAGTGACCTTGGAATACCAAATAAAATCACTGAAAAGAAGATACTGAAAGGGAGGGGGGTCATGTAACATACAAAGGCAATTGCAGTTATATTAGGCATTAATATAAGTAAAACTTTGTGCAGAGAAAATCCAGAAAATGACCATCAAAGCGATGGAGTAACCTAATAAAGAGAATACAAAACTATTGCTACTAACATTGGAAAGACTGGACAAAATGAAGGTCTTATATGGGGAAATATGTCTAAGAAACCCTTGGGAGTTTATGAATATAATAAAATAAATAATAAATAGATGATAACAATAGGAAAGGTAAAAAAATAAAGAGATATTGGCAACAAATTGAAACCCAGGCCATTTTAGGAGGCCCACAGAACTAGCAATCTCTTAGGGACTTCTTCATGGTTGATTTTTAAGATTTTAAAAAGATTATTATTAAACTGTACAAGATAAGTCAAAAGAAAATGTCCATAACAAAGACTAGAGATGAGAACCTAGCCTAACTATGACACTTTTGGTAGCCTAAATTGTTAAGCCATCATCCATGAAAAATGAGGCCCCAAGCTATGAAAGAAAAGGATTAAACACATGCAATATTTTCTCCTTTTGATGCAAATTTGTTTAAAATGAATGACCATTTATTGTAGGCCACATAAAAATTGTCTACTACTAAGGCCACACTCAATAAATTTTTAGTAGGTTTAAAACAAAATTAAATTTAAACTTTCATTAGCCTTGTGTCAAACTTGTCACTAGTGGGCAGGGCAGTTGAATTACTGTTATTTATTTTCTTTCTTTTGCTAATAATTTTAAATATTGATCTTTCTTATCATTTTGCTGATAATTTTAAATATTTATTCATTTTTAAAATTATTTTTTTGAATTTATGTACAAAGTAAAGAAAAATATTTTTTTTGTTTATTAAGTGCTTTCTAAAACTGAAAAATTTGCCAACTACAGCCATATGCTTGTTTTTTGAATATTTTTCTTTAAGTATTTTTAATATTTATCATTCCTTAATGTTATCATATTGAAACTCAGCACCTAAAATGCAAGCAAATATGACAAACAGATTTAACTCTAAGTCTTTTATTTGCTTTTAACAACTTTAAAAGAAAATTTTCAATAAGGGCAACGTGACCATCAACATTTTCGAAAATAGGAACTCAAATAAATTTCTGAAAGTTTTCAAGAATATTGGTCAATATAGAAGAAAGGAATAGAGTTCCTATGATATCTAAGATTTGGGATTTTCTTCTCATACTAACATTAAATGCAAAAAACATTGCACATGAAAGATCATGATTTGGTCTGAAACTCTTTCATAGAAATTTCATCTGATTTTCATTTGAAATGATCAGAGGATGAATTAGCTTTTATATCTAGTAATCAAGCAAGGAGAGTTAACTATTGATACACTTTGAATTTCCATTAAAGAAGAGGATCATTATAAAAAATATACAAAAAAAAAACAGTAACTATTTTGATCTAGATTTCTACTTAATATTTATGTAAATTGAGATTTTTTACTTTTTAGAAAATTAAATGTGGAAAAAAGAGAATTAAAGAAGAAATAAGTCTGTCCGTCTCATTCTGACAAATGCACAAAAGGTTGGTATAATAGCAGATTTGCATCAAATTATAATCTTATACATGCATACAAAATTGTAAGTACATCCATTAACATTACAGACACACATTACATGCTACAAAGAAAAAAAAAGTAGATACAAAATTGGCATCAAAGAAAAGCATCCTATTATAATAAAGAATTTGACACATTTAAAACAGAAAATAAACTTATTTTCCATCATTAATCATAGAAAATTATCATTAGTTTTTTTCAAAAAAAATTTCCTCTAAAATTCATTTGAAATTATCTCGAGTATTTCTACATATTGTGATCATAGACTTAGGATTAATCATGAAATGTTACCTATTGATTTATTTATTTCTATTTATAGAAATAAATTTATTTATTTTAGAAGAGTGTTTTTCAGGAGATAAATACAAACTGGATCAAAATAGCATTTTTGTTCATACAATTTTGATCCGGTTTGTATTTATGTGAAGTGGGATTTTCTTCTCTAACATAAAAAAAGAAAAGAAAATGAGAGGAAGAGAGAAAGCGGGGAGATATACAGCAAGAGTGAGTAAAAGAGGAGGAGAGAGAGTTTAGTTTAGTTTAGTTTGGTTTCCTTGTTTAATATCATATCAAACTTGATGGGTTATTTAATGCCAAATCTATCCATATAGAAAAACCACAATGATACAATTTAGCACATAGCTGGGGGATGGGGAAGTAAAGGGGGTTCATACCTTTCCCAAGGAGGTTGGTTTAAAAGTGAATATAATAGCACCACTGGAGTTTGAACTCACAACAAATGTTGCAGTCTTTCACATGAGCTACAATGCCATGGAGAGAGAGAGAGAGAGAGATAAATACTTCTGTGCATCAAAGAAGAAATGGGTCTGCTTATCTTATGTACAAATGTCATGAGAAAAGAAAAAGAGAAAGGTTAAGATGAAGACAAGAGGAGAAAAAGAAAGAAAGAGAGAATGTAAGAAATATTGTATTTCATTAAAGAGGAAATGAGTCTACTTATCTAATGAATATCCTAAAAAAAAAAAAAAAAAAATGTCAAGAAAAAATTCAAAATTAAACAGACATTCCTCACAGGTAAGTATCACAAAATAAAAATCTAATTGGTAATAAAGTTTAGCAGGTCAGATCATTTTTTCAGCCTTTAATTTTAGAATTTATATACAAAGCATAAATATTTTTATCTTTTATAAAGTGGGCCCTGAGCATTAAAAGTTTGAGAACTACTGTCACATGTTTGTTTCTCTTTATTGTTTTTTTTTTTCATTTATTCCTTTTTTGTTAATTATCTTTAACATTTATCATTCCTAATATTCAATATTTCATATTGAAACACAGCACCTAAAATGCAATTAATATGGCAGGCAGATTTGATGTAAAGTCTTTTTTGCTTTCCTTCTTTTTAAAAGAACTTTTGGAGGAAATTTTCTATAGGGCAACATGACCGTCAGCATTTTTGAAAATGGGAAGTCAAGTAAATTTCTGAAGTTCTTCAAGAGTATCGGCCTGAACAGAAAAAAGGAATTGAGTTCCTATGATATCTGAGATGATATGTTTGCAAACGCAATCACAGCCAGGGGTAGCAGATCAGAGGTAATGTAGAAGAGAACCCAGTTAGGCTCACCCAATTCAAGCTGGAAGTTATATGATCACTAAATATTATCTATGGACTAAAAATAGTCAAGATTTTATAAGAACATAAGTTGACAGTAGCAATGATCAACTGATTAGATGACATTTGACCAATAGAAAGATTTATTAAATGTTTTAAAAGAAGCATTGTTCCTTATTAATTTTGACAAGTATTTGGCTCCAACAGACATAACAAAGGTTGAATGATAGGCCTGATTTAAGGCTTCAGTGACACCAATGGCTTCAGTAAGTTTGTAAGCAGCTTGCATAGAAAACAAAGTTTGTCCAAGTAGTTTCATTAGGAACTTATCCTTGTTTATTACTTCTGTGCTGTCTGTCACTGTCATGGATATATAAAAGTGCAACTTTGCTCTGATAGCAATGCCAACTGCGTTACTTACAAAGGATAGATTTCCCTGAAAAGAGGTGTCCTTAATATAAAATTGATATTCCAAGTATGAAATATTTACCTGTTTAAAATCATTGTAAATATACGTTTTTGTAACACATATAAATGGAGATTAGAATGATGATAGATACCAACACTCTCCATCGGACTTGTTTCAGATAATGTTTAAAATATAAGCTAAATAAATACACTGGCTCTTTAAACATTGACATAACAACTCAGTATGAAGTTCTTATCAGTTTAAAATGATTTTCAAGTACATTAATAGTACATTAAAATACATTCAAGTACATTAATATTAAAACATTGATATAAATAAATATGAAGTGTTTATTTGTTTAAAATGATTGTGAAGATACATTTTTGTAGTTAACATAAATGAAGACAATCATTGCTAAATTGACTTTCACATAAAATAAACCAACAAGAATTGTCATGCCATACGCTCTCTCACACACATCTCTCTTTCACTATATATATATATATATATATATATACATACATACATATACACATAGATTTTATGCACACACGCACACGCACACACACACCATAATGACTTATCTTTGTTTCCAGTTCCTGCAACCACATTTTTTAAAATGTTATCAATATTAGTGACAAAAACAAACTATTACCTACTTTACTATAGGTTCATTGGTGTGTGTATATATATATATATATATATATATATATATATATATATACACACACACACATATTTACATATATAAGCAGTTTTTGTTACTCCAAAATGTTTGAACAAACATGTATGGATAGCATTTAAGAAATAAGTCAAATGTACAGTTAATAAAAAGCATACATTAAGTTATCAGTTCTCTTACGATCATCATTACTAGTGTAGTTAATTTTGGCTGCAATTTGAAATACAAAATGGATGTTTCTATCTTAAATGACTCCAAGTGTGTACATATATGTTCACACAAGCAATTACATTAAATAAAAATTATTAAAAAAAAAAGAAAACAACAACGACAAAAAAAAAAACACTAAGAGGTACCTACATTAATACAATTATCTAAAAATAATCAAAAATTTTAAATGATCTTCTTCACCCCCAAACCCCACCCACCTAGGATCCTTAAAAGAAAAATCATTCTAAGTAAAAAAAAAAAAAAAAAAAAAAAAAAAATAAATAGGAATACATCTACATTAATTGGGAAGAGTTTGTCAAATCAATCTAGTAAAGACCAACAAATGGTCTAATGTAGAATTACCTAATTTAGAGGGCATATATAAAAAAAATATTCAAAAAATATACTTTTCCTTATGGGCGGGGAGCTTTCATTGAACTGGGAGGGAGTCTCTAATAATAAACAATCAACAGGAAGCCAAGTAGCTCCAAAAAAGAAAAAACTATTCACAAGGAATATAAATTTCCAAACTTCAAAAGACAAAGTATTCACAAATCATCTTTTGAAAATTGTTATACCTACTGAATATTACAAATTAGATTTTATAATTGTTCTTTAAGCTGAAGATATAAAATAAATTACATAGCAGGATTGCTTAGTTAGGACACTACAAACAAAAATGTTTAAACCAACAAATCTCTTAAGAGTCACTTTCTGAAATATCTCTACAAAACTTACATGATATATTACAGATTATGAATAAAAAAAAAGAGACACAAATGTTGGTAGAAATTTTTTATAATATATGAATTTGTTAATCCTAACTGGTTTAAATCTTCAGTCATCAGAGAATATTTAGTACAGGACTATATTTTTAGACTGACCGTCTTATAATGCCACACATTGGGATTCGTGTGAATGAAACTTGTACTTTAAAACTTAATGATTTGAACATTTGATTTTGTACATATCTATAAACAATTTCCAATGAGCATTTTATTTATTCTCTCCTCAAAGATGTCATTAATTTGAAAGATCAGTCTAAAATATAAGGAATTTTCAAAACAATAAGTATCTGAGAGCTAAAATGTTATGTTTTTGAGTAGTTCAGGTTGTTGTTGAGGCCATTTGGGGTAAGAAGGGTTTCAAAATGTAATATTAATATTACGCACATACATACATACATACAGAGACACATACACACACATTATATATATATATATATATATATATATATATATATATATATATATATATATATATATATAGATAGATAGAGAGAGAGAGAGAGAGAGTTGGATGGTTTGGAATGAAATTGAAGCATAGAAGACAGAAGGAAGATAACCCGATTTTCCAAACTATTGTCTTCTTTTTGATTTTGCGCGCGCACACACACACATTTCTGTATCTGTCAAGTAAGAATGGGTTGCACAAACACATTGAATTTGAGGCAGTAACAATTAACATTATCAGAGAAAAAATATTTCTAACATAACTCTCTATAAATTACAGCATCAGATTTCAAAAAATCTCTCATTCCAGCTGAAAAAAAGATACCATATAAGTCAGGACACTTTTGTGGCATCAGAGATTCGTCCTTCCTAGCAACCATCATCAATATTCACAACCATTCAACAATGTCTTGTGAGACATCATGCAACTTCAAACTAGTTGTCTCTTATACACATGTCAATGCATACAGCAGATTACCAAGAGTTAGTACTGGTGCTGATACTGCTTATTAGCTTCCATGGCTGGAAGAATGCTGGGGTAACCCTATCAACAGAAATGAATAAAGAAACATTTCTTTGGAGTTTGGTTGTTTGGGTTTTATGGCATATCAAACTTTGTAGGTTATTTAATGCCCAATCCATTTTTATACAAATAATCACTTCTATTTCAAACAATTCAGTTTAGTATGAGTACACAGTTTAATTGTCAAAAACATTTCTATTTCAAGCTATTCAGTTTAGTCAAACAGTTCTAATTCAAACAATTCAGTTTAATATCAGAATAGTTTTTGTCCACACACAGCTAAATGTCAAAACAGTTCTATTTCAAGTAATTCAGTTTAGCATAAGTACACAGTTTAGTTCTATTTGACCCGTAGATAGGACCCTATCAGGAGCTACCCTCAAGGCCAGAGCGGACCTGAGAGTGATGGCAATGAAGGGGTACTCTGCATTCCCCAAAGCTCCAGCATTACTGGAACCCCACCACCAGATCGTTTAGTGTCATATCCAGGACACTCGTTAAGGGGTCTTACCCCTCTGCAGAGAAGCAGTGGGTGTATTCTATAGCCCCAGCTGACTAGGCAACATTTCTTTTATGATAGCTGGTTTTGTTTGTTTCACAGCATATCTACTTCTTATAGCTTATTTAAATCTGAAATTTGATACAATTAATTTATTTACATTTATGTGGCCTTCAATAACTATTCCTATTTAATAATGATTATTCAGGTTCAAGCATTCCTATACTTTAATAATGTTTAAACAGATCTAGTTGACTTATAGATGGAACCCTAATGGGTACTACCACTCCAGGTTAGAGTGAACCTAGGAGGAGTGGCAATGAAGCAGTGACTTGACACTCCAGAGATTTTCAAAATTGGAGCCATATATATCATTATCCTAACAATAATCTGACGGCATAAAACATCTTATAATTCACCAAGTATCCATCCATCCATACAGCTAGGGCTCAACTATTTTAGGCTCAATTTCAACTAAAATTTCAGGAATTGTAAGAATCAAGTTAAGAAAAGTTTTAAACTAGACTAGGAGATCCACTTCAGACTTTTAGGTAGAATATGTCTCTCACTCTCTATGTCTATCTCCCCAAAAGGGTGTCTGTTTAATAGCTCTTACCTACTCTCTTTGTAATCATTACAAGAGGAAAATGTTGTGGCCAGGTGTTAAGATACTAAGCAAGAATTCATTTAATTAACATAGAAAAATACAAAGTACTACATATTGGATCCCAAAATATTCAAGTTAAATATAAAATAAGTGAAAGGGAAATTAAAAAAAGTAAATGAGAAATGTGATTTGGAGGTTAACTATGATGATACATTTAAAACAGACAATCTTATTTTATCTATGGTTAGAAATATCATTTTAAGAGAGCCAAATGTTGTTTTAAAGATATATAAAATCCTTATAAGATCTCAGAGAATACTGGATTTAAGCCTGAGCTCCCATGTCTAGACATGGACATTAGAGATCAGAAGGGACAAAAAAAGAGTAAAAGATTACAGATGAGAAGAATTAGGGTTAACTACTAAACTAGAAAGAATAAGTAGAGATCTAATTGAAACTTGTAAAATAATGGAATTTCTATTTATGGTACATTTTTAAAAAAATATATATCTCTTCAAATTTAAAAAAAAATATATATCTCCTCAAATTGTCAAGGGTGATTCCAAAAACTAAGCCTACAAATCAATTGAATTTTTTTGCAAATAGAGTAATATATTTTTGGAAAAAATTACATATTCAGATCAAAAACAACAATAGTATAGAAAATAGAATTGGATGGAATTATGAAATAACAGTAAGAAAAAAAATAATAAGGCATTTTTACAAATTATCAGATGAAATATGTAACAGAAATTGATATGTATAAAGATATATTAATATTGTATATGTTCTCTACAAAGATATTTTTTCTTTTAAAGGTCAATGCAAGAGAAAGTAATGTCACAATGCTTACTCTGTGTTTTGAAGAACAGATACCACAGTTTTAATACCAACCAAAAGGCTAAGTAAAAGGAAGTATACAACATATAAATAGTTTAACAAGATATTCTATACATAAGGCCAACAGTAGTTCTTGTCCTTGACCACTATCAAGCTGAGGTCAGACTATTCTGACTCTTCTAAGGCAATAAAGGAAGTGCTACAACAAGATTGGGACCCTCAAACATGGCTAAGAAGAACAGATACTATACTTTAATCCCAGTCCCTCTTCAAAATACAGCCTTGTTTTTCTGCCACAAGTTACCTTAACACTCATGAACTCATAAATGATTCTAGGGAAGGTTGGGGGACATTTATTTAAACAAAAATATTTTCTACAACTAATATTTAGTTAATAATAAGATGGTTCATTTTCTTTTTGTTCATTTTCTTTTTCAATTACATCACCTCAAAATATCTATGAATTTTAAATTTTTACCTTGAAATTGTTTTTCAGATTTACTTGTGCACATACCCATAAAAATATAACATGTATTTTTATGGATATTTTTAGCTACTTTTTAAAAATTTTATTTTTTATCTGCATTTTATTCTAAAAGTCTTACATCTCTCAAATTGTATGGGTCGTGTTTGTAATACAAGAGAATTGAATTATGGTAGACTGCGTTTGTCATGAGTGAATATGTTGGCAACTGCTTTCAGCTGCTATTGCTTATGTATATCTAGGGAAGTTTATGTGTAACACTGTCAAATCAGAAATTAGTTTGAGAAGGAATTGTTTAATTGATATTCTTATAAGGAATAAATACTGAAAAAAGACAAAGGTATCTTATCCAAAGGAGAAAACCATTATTCTCAAAAATCATAAACAGATTATGACTCACCTGCAATAAAGGAACAAAATGAGCAAGTCAGTAAAAGAGATATAAATCATATAACCATATAAACAATGAACACATATATAAAGGATTTAAAAAAATAATCAACAAAGTAGCACCAAAATGCAGTCCATTCAGACTAATAATATACAAAAAAAAAAAAAAAAAAATGAAATACAAAAAAGCAAAAAAAAAAAAAAAAAAAAAAAAAAAAAGATTCCAGCAGCCAGTAACAGCAATATTGACAAAAATAACTTGAGTACAAGCAATAAAACAAAAAATATAGAAAACAAAATGGGAGGAAAAACAACTGTATAGATACTTCAAGAGACAAACATGTGATGACCTGGATTATGGTTTAGAAAGGGAAACCTCAAAAGAGAAACTGAATCTCTTTTGATGGCAGCACAATATAATGCCATAAGAACTAATTACATAAAAGCAAAAATTGCGAGTGTAGGTTATGTGGTGACAGAGATGTAGTAGTTAATCACATAATAAGCAACTATAGCAAACTGGTACAAAAGGAATACAAAATTAGTCATGACTGAGAAAGAAAGGTGATCCACTTGGAATCACAAGCAAGAGATTAAAATTTGTCCATACTGACAAATGGTACATACACAAACCATAATCTCTCCTAAGAAAAAAAAAAATCAGACGTAGGAAATTCTCAGTGATTTTAAGATATAAATGGATCACCCAATCCCAGCTAGAAAACCAGACTGAGTATTAATTAACAAGAAAAAAAGAACTTGTCATCTAAAGAACTTTGCTATTTCAATAGAACACAGATTAAAAACAAAAAATAGACAAATATTTGGATTTCAACAGAGAACTGAAAAACTGCAGAAAATGAGGATGATGGTGATACCAATTGTAGTTGGTGCACTTGGAACAATCTCCAAAGGATACTGGAGGAAGAATCAAGACCACCCACACAACAGTACTATAAAGATCAGCTAGAATACTTAGAAGAGTCCTGGAAATCTGAGAATACTTGCAGCCACTCTGACTTCAGTTAAAACTAGTGAGAAAATCTCGTATAGAGTGAAAATAATAATAATAATAATAATAATACGGAAGCAATTAAAAATAAACGTAAATAAAAAGAAAATGTTGTTATAAATACCAAACAACATTTCTGAGTCATGAGGTTGCTCAATTTCCCATGGTTTTCAAAGCTATTTTTAATGACCAGACGACAAGGATACTTTCCTTTTGGAGGTTGCACAAAGACAGGGTGGGAACATGTTTAGTAGATATCCGAGTTTTGTGAGTCTTCTTCTGAATAAATCAAACAGCTGCTCATGAGAAAATTATCTATCTTCATTTTATAGCAATCCAAATGCAAAACAAAGTATTTTAAGTATTTATTTAATTTAGTCAGGGACATGATTTTAATTATAAAGGTATCTAGAGAAGATTAAATCAACTTAAGTACAAGATGATAAAAAGGTTTTATGGCATGTTAACACATTTGACATCATCTAACACTGAAATAAGTGTTGTTGTTCTTGCAAGCAATTGTATTTACCCAACTCCTCTGCTAGAAACAAGATGTCACACAATATGAATTTTAAACAACTGGTTTGAATTCAGAGTTTTTCTTTGCCTAGACCCAGTTTTCCCTATTATTTAGCCATAGCCATACTGGATGAAGGTAAAAAAGAAGGATTCATACTTTTCCTAAGATCATTAGTGCAAAGTAAAATGCAAACAACTTCATTCAACATTTGAAATATACCAATAACTAAGCAAGCAATTGGATTGTTTGAAATATATAATGAGAACAATCATTTGTAAATAATCTTAGTTTCAAATATTCTTAATACAAATATTTCATATGTTTGGTTTTACAGTATATCAACTTCTTATGGGTTGTTTAATGCCAAAATTGGATTCATTTGTTAATATTTGCAATGTTCTACTGCAATTTTTTTTTGTTTACAATTATTTGTTTGAACACAGTTATATGGTATCAAGTGCACTTATCTAATTCATATAATTTATAATTTACACTCAGTTATATTGGTTTCAAGTATACCTATCAAATACTAATAATTCAAATAATTGCTTGGATTCAAGTATAAATATTTAAGAAAAACACTTATATGATAGATCCATTCAAGTTTTCATATGATTCATTTGACAACTGGATAGAATGAATTCATGAAAGCACCATATTTTTCTCCATCCAACAAACACTGAAATGACCAACACAATGACAAGTCATATACATTTATATATACATCGGTGTGAAAATACTTGAGAAAAATATGGTACCTTTATGAATTAATTTAATTCAGAGGTCAAACAGCCTCATTGAACAGATCAATTATAAAATAGACAGAAACAAAGTGTCTGTCCTGTTTAATCAAACATGTTTAAAAAAGAAAATACTGCGTACATATAAGTAAAGTTGGCAATTGTAGTCGAGGGTAACCTGAAGGCTCCCTTTTCAATTGCTACTACATTGAGGTGTAGGGTAGGGCACTACTCCTTTCCCAGGAATGCTCCACTTTAACCTTGATACATACTTTATAGTGCTGAGTGTTAACCAAGGAGTTATCAAGTACCATTTTTTGATTCTTTGGTATGACTCAACCTGGGACTGAACCCTGGTCTCCCAGGCCATTGGCGAACACTATGCATATAAACATACAGTTATTATCTCGATCCTATCAGCTGGGGATGTAGAATACACCACCTGCATTTCTACAGAGGGGTAAGAATCCCTCCAATGAGCATCCTGATATGACATTAAACCATCGTAAATGGTAGTGGTGTGCCCCCTCCACTGCCATTACTCCCAGGTCCACTCTAACTCAGATGGTTATGGTGAAGGGTCCCACCTATGGGTGAAATAGAAATATTCAATCATTTTGTAAGAATGCAACCATTAAACTGTGGGCAAACAAATGATTGGTGTTAAATTGAATTGTTAGTATAACATAGCCGTACTCAAAACCATCTAACTTGGAGCAAATGAATGAAAAAATGCTGAATAGAATTAATAGTGTCGGATAGCAGTGCTTGAAGCCATTTAGCTATGTGCAAACAAATGAGTTAAAAAATAATACTGTCTACAAACTATTTTGTTTACAAATATATTTATAAGCAGGATTTGGCATTAGGTAACTTAGAAGGGTTGATAGGCTATAAAACCAAACCAAACAAATAAATCATTACCTCAAAAAAGGTTTCTCTTTGATATGATTAAAATTTTATATTTCTCCATTCCTTTTATATTCATTTATGCCCAAAAACCAATGAGACAATATGCCTAAATTCTAATTTGTCATTCAATCAGCAAAAACTAGAGCACAAACTGGGCAATGCCACATTCCCTTGCTACTTGGATGATAGAGGATATTTCCTTACAATGATTACTAAGAAAAAAACATATGGACATGTGCATTTGGTGAAGGGCCCTTGTTTACCTTTGTGTTTATGAAAAGCAATAAATGAATGCACATTTACAAGAGTTGAGAATATAAACATCCAGTGCAATTATAAAACACATCAAGTAATAGTCACAAATAACATCTTTTACTTTTTTTCTCTTTTTAGCTGACTAGCAGTGAATTTTAAGAAGAGCATATGCTCGCTCAGAAACAGATGCAGATTATTACTAAGACTACTAAATCTGGTACAAGGGCATTTCATCAGAGCATTCAGAGCTACACTAGTTTGCTAATCTCAAATCTGTAACAATCTACTTGAGTAAACAAAATAAATTAATGTGTGTGTGTGTGTGTGTGTGTGTGTGTGTGTGTGTGTGTGTGTGCACGCGCATATACATATATTATATGTATCATGATTAAAAATTAAAACTAAAAAAGTTTTAATCAGTAAAATATTTAGTGCTCTATGCATAAAAACGCAGATTAATATCACAATATTTTCCAATATAAAATAGAAATAGAATAAAAAACAGGATAAAAACCCAATCATATTCACTGTAAAAGCAGGCAATAGTCACATAATGCATGCTCAATATATATATATATATATATATATATATATATATATATAACACACATGTTGCCGATCCCCAGGAGAGCTACTGGCTCACCTGAGATTTTGCAATGTAAAACTCAAGTCATGAGTTTTCATCCTGCTTTTATTCTATTTCTAATTTATAGCTTAAAATATTGTGTGTGTATATATATATATATATATATATATATATATTCAAATAAAGTAAGCATGTGCCTTATGTGACCATTGCATGTACAGTGAATATAATTCTTATTGAGTGCCTAATACTTCAGGCATTTTGGTTTAATGGCATATCAATCACTTATTTCCAAAGTTTGTTTCATTTGTAGACATTTGATTTTAACCATAGCTATTTATATTTTCAATGTCCCACTGCAATCACACTTTTTTTATATGTCTATAATAATCATTTATTTGCATACAGTTAAAATGATATAAAGTATTCCTATCAAAAACTTAAAATTCATTGAAAATTATATGGTTTCACATGACTGTACCTATTTAATAATGATAATCATTTGTTTACATATCCATGTAATAAAGTATCAATTATTCCTATATAATGTTAATCATGTATGCAAAGTTATATGGTTTAAAGTAATTATCAAAGCACTGTTAAAATTAGGTAGAATACTTATAAGAGTCCTGCAAACCTGAGAAGACTTGCTGTCACTCAGACTTCAGTAAAAAAAAAAAAAAAAAAAAAAAAAAAAAAACACCAATTAAAACTAATATGAAAAACTTGCAAAGGAGTAGTGCCCTTCCCTACTCCTTGGTGTAGTAGCTATTGAAAAGGAAGCTTTTGTGTTACCTTCAACTGCGGACGCCAACTTTACTTAATTTTATTCTTATTTAATAATAATAATAATAATAATAATAATAATAATAATAATAATAATAATACTCATTTCTTTGCACAAATTACATGATTTCAAGCATTCCTATACAACACTAATAATTTTCAAAAAGATCCATTTGACCTAGAGATGGGAACATAACTTCAGATCAAAGTGGACCTGGTAGTAATGGCAATGAAATGGATTTAAGTGCTGGACTGCAGCCTCAACATATTACTAAGTTCAAACTTCAGTCATGCTACTACATTCACTTTTGGGCTAATACTTTTAGGAAAGGTATGAACCTCCTCAGCTATAGGTTAAATATTATCACTTGTTTTTCAACAAGCATGGCTTTCGCATTTAATAACCCACTATGGTTGATATGCCATTAAAAAAAAAAAAACAAAAAAACCCTCCCCTGAGCTCTAGAATTGAGGCCTAACCAGCAGATACAGTGAAATGTCTTACCCAGAATACCCCTTTTGGAAGGGTCTTACTTCTCTTCAGAAAATGCTATCAGTTTATTCTAAGCCTCACCAAGAGAGCATTTTGTCCTTGTGTCAAGTTTAAAAAATGACTACTAATATAACCATTTTCAAGATATAAGATTTTTTTCTAATGTTATTTCACCAAGCTTATACAGGGGAAAAATGGCAGTATGCAAGTAATTGAATTAGTAGAAACGAAGCCTGATATTTTCAATTTTTGACTGAATTGGATAAAAGACAAACTGGTTATCAAATAATCTGATTTTAGAAGCAATTCAAGTTTCTCATTGACAGGAATAATCCAGTTCTTGAACACATGTTCATCGAAGAATTACTTTCCTAGTTATTTACAAAAGTAAGTTTAGTTGTGGCACAAGGTCAGAATTATAGAGTACCCATTAATGATCATCTGCTAGAAATCAGGTTAGGAACAATGTGAAAAGGAAACTATTGAGAAATTTATTTTAACCCAACCCAGACAGTGCTAAATAACCTTGCCAGCTTACAATAAACACTGTCGATTTCTGTAATCAGAGCTGATAATCACTGAAGCATTTACAGATAGACAGACACATCTTTTATGCCAAGGGAAGAAACATATGCACATGTACAAACAGCTAATTAGCAGCCTGAACCATTTTAAAACAATAGAGGTACACGTCAGTCATAGTCCCATAGAGACAGGCATTAATACAAAATGGATGGAGAAAGCCTGGCACTTTGACAGTAGAGAAGAGATAAGCACAAGAGAAACAAAAGATAAGGAAACAATTTTTAACCTTGTGTCACCAGATGCCAAAAAATCTATCCTTATCAAGTATTTTTTTAAAAATTTATACATACATATTTTCATATTACTTTCATTATGATGATATTTGATTTTTTGCTATAGGGTTAATAATAAAAATAACTATGAATCTGTGCTTGGATCTGAGGACAGGCCTGGACAACATTGTATAGAAGAACAGCAGTTGTCTGTGCAGCAGGTTTCCTCTCTTCCCAACACCAATATCAAAGGAGGCCAGTTAGTGTTGTCACAGGAGTTTCCATAATAAAGTTGAACACAATGTTGGACTGACTTAGAGTCTAGATTCTGTGTTTAGAGTTTTGCCTTTTCCTTGACTGATTGCTTTACTAAGGCCAGAGAGCCTAGTCTGCCCAACAACTTTACCAATAGCTGGATAAAAAAAAAAGAGATGGATACATGCCTTTCCCTAGGGTGATAGTGCAAAATAAAACGTTAACTGCCTCATCTAGAATTTGAATTTGGCTCTTCAAGTTCATTTTCTTTGATGATAACTATTATGCCACCAACATTGTAATAATAATCTTATGATAATTCACCAGATGTCCTTTTGTCGCATTTTCCATAACAACAAAAGATATGACCAACAAATTTTTTATGGTTACTAATGGGAACCCAGAGTATATTTGTAGCATATTAGTTTTTGAAAATTCCTTAAGAGGTTCAATTTTAAATATAAATATAATGCAAAACTGGATCTTTATGTCCACCAGAATAGGTAAACTGTATCTTTTTGTTTAACTTTATAAAGAAAACATTTCACTGAAAATTCCCTAACCAAAAACTGAAGTTATAAAATTTTTTCTTTACTCCTTTTTTTTGTCCATCAGAAATTCAAAACTTGAAAAAAAAATTTTATATCATGTTATTGACTTTATACTTGTCATTCATTGGCACCTTGCATGATTTAATGACTCACAAACAAATGTTAGTGAGTTTGAATATCACTAGGTGCCCCATGCTTCTGGCCTTATTCTAACCTATAGTAAGCTTAGTAAATGACTACTTGAGAGTCATTAATATAAAACTCTTAATGACATTTATTAATTCGGAAAATCCCTCCACACTAGATATTTCAATTAAACCTTATCCATTCTTTTATTATAATTGCTTTTCTATTTTTATACAGCTCAGTCAACTGGGAATGTACAATATACAGACTACATCTCTACAAAGAAGTAAGAACACTCCCTGCCACCACTTCATGAATGTCCTGGATATGACACTAAATCATCTGATGGTAAAACTCCAGGCCTAGAGCTTTAGAGAATGTGGAATACTCCTGCATGACCAGGACTGGTAGTACCAGTTAGGGTCCAATTTAAGGATCAAAAAGAAATATTTAATCATTTTCTATACTTGAAACCATTTGACTGTGCAATATTAAATTGAAATGTTAATTACATAGTATTAAACTATTAACCTGTCTGCAAATGAATGAATAATGTTGAATAGAATTATTAGTGTTAAATAACAATACTTGAAACCGTTTAACTGTGTGCAAACAAATGAACTTTGGCTTGTTAAACAATTGTTACCAACAAACTATTTGTTTATATATATATATATATATACATATGATTTGGTATTAAATAACCAACAAGGGTTGATATGCCATAAAAACCAATTAACCATTTTTATGCTTTATTTCAGTTTACACTAATTCTGTCTCGTTTTAGCTTCTCTTACCATTTACCCAACTCATTTTTTCCCCCAAATCAATCCTTTATGTCATCTTGCCATCGATAACAAAGAATTATCTTACTTTTTATTTCAGAGCCTTTTTATTCCATCTTCCTCTTTTATTACTTTTATTTCCCTTTTTCTTTAAATATTATGCCAGCCCTTTTATTTCTACCAATTTATATACAAATTGCCAAAATATTTTGAGTCATTGTCTTGTTCAAAAATTACAAATCCACTATAATTCTACACTTACTTTGTGTTTGGGTGAGGGAAAAAATAAGGAAATATGGCCAACAGCTGAATTGCAGATAAGACATAATTATGGGACTTAAATGTTCAGTAAAAAATATCACTGAAATTTACTCTTATCTGATTGGTGAATGTAAGCATTACATTTCCATCTTCATATATATATTACATTAAAAGCAAACAACTTCATGCATGGAAAAAAAAGCATTTGAACAATTTTTTGCTTTGTCATCAATTGCTCAAACATACTTCCTGGCACATGTTACATAAAAATATCTGTTGATGATAATGTTCAAATAAAATATGATTCAATAAATGCATAGTTTAAACTGATCTGTCATTGGGGGTGAAAAGAACCATTTAAACCATCTGTAGAAAGCAGTTGAAAAACCTTCCCTAAGGGTTGGTCTTAAGTAAGTAATTATAACAGATGTGTTGTCAATGTCCATGCAGAAAGTACCAAACCATTCCAAATAGCTTAATGTAACTCAGCCAACAATTTAAAAAAATTTTTTTTGTAAATTTAGTGAGTTCAGATACATGGCATGTGGGAGCCAAGTGGTTATGAGTTCAAAGGGTTAAACTTGCTTCTCATATCCTTAATCCAACCCTAGAGAAACTTATGGCTTGATGGGACACAAATCTTATCATACTGTCACCTCTCAATTACAGAGTTGTAGGATAAATTCACTTCAAATATCAGGATAAAAAATAAAGATTGTAATGTCAGCCTTATATTACCTATAAGTTTGACAATAGGTGAGCAGATAAGATAGTCATAGAAGAAGTATTTGCTCAAATGCTCACTCACTTTTCTATGTGAATAAATGTGACAGGTTCGCAATGAGATTGAGTTTAGAGAAGAGAGTATTCATTCCTTTTTGTAGGCATTAATGTGAACATAAACAGTCCCAGCTTAAAGTCACTTTTTTCATTATATTTTCTATCCAGTTAATGACAAACAAAACAATTTTGTTCTGCCACTGAGGTGAACAGACACTCTTGGTAGAATTATTCAGTAGTGAAATACTATGAAATGAGTTATACATTTACCTACCCCACTTGGTGACACAAGGTCAGTTAAACAATGAAATCCCAGAAATTGAAGTTCCTATGTGACAGGTACCAAAATATTCTTGTCCAGTCAGCATTTCTCTCTTATTGTGGTCCTCTCAGACATCAGGCATTTAATGTAACCCTTGCTTTTTTTTAGACACTGGGGGCAGGAGCTGCCTGTATTGAGGACTCATGAGACTGAACATGAATTAATTTTTATTCCCTAGCTCTACTTAGACAATAACTGATAAGTAAGTGCCATAAAGAGAGCTTATGTATTGTGTAACCAATTTCATGCACAATGAATATGCATCAACTTTTGCTTGAAACTTAGACATTTGCCGGGGAAAAATGATTCAAACAATTAAGAATGCTTTTAGGGAAGATTTAACAAGTGATGTTCAGATAAAAATTATGATAGTGACACTTGAAAACCTGGCTCAGAATCAGTTAAAAGTCATCCAACAATCAGGAAAGCCTTTTGAACAGGTATGACACAATGAGCTCTTCAGTCCTTAGGTGTGCATATTTATGTGCAATAATCCATATAGATGGGAGTGTGTCAATGAGTATGTATGCATATAGGCATAGTGAATATGTATGTATATGCATTTAGGTACAAGTATATCTAAATGAGTGTGTGGGCATAGGTATAGCATATGTCTATGTATTCACCTAACTTCTCTCCCACAACCAGGATGCAATACAATCAATTTTAAAGCAAAGATAAGTGGCTTTGAATTCAGGGTTTTCATTCTTTGAACCCATTCAGCCCAACAATTTTCCCATAGCCTATGATGGGCGGGGTGGAAAGAATAGATGGTTGCACGCCTTTCCCAAGGGCATTAACACAAAATGAAACTCAAACAGCTTCATTCAGGTTTGAACTCAGGTTCTTACAACTTGTCTAAAAAAAAAAAAAAAAAAAAAAAAAAAGTAGTTGGACTCCAAATTATACTAGGATTCTCCATAGTAATCTAATAAAATGAAAACAGCAACATTTGCTAGAAACCTGACAAAAACCAGATAAAGCTAATCTGCTTATATATATATATATATATATATATAAAACACACCATAACATTATATATATAAGTATGTGGGGGGTGGGTAGAGTATTCCCTATAAATACTTTCACAAATTTTTTTTGTGAAAAGCTAATTTTCTTCTAAACCAAAGATACCAGGATTTTATCATTTCTTGTAAAACAATCAAAACAAATATTAGTATTATTTATTAATCAACTGTCCAGCACTGAAACTCTGTAAGCAAAAATAAAATTGTGAGTGTGTGTGTATGTATGTATAGCGAGAGAGAGAGGGAGAAGAGGTCTATTCATTTATAGACAGCTATATATATATATATATATATATTGATATCTTAAGTCATATTTTATGTTTGTTTTGCTTTATTTGTTTAACACATCAAACTTTCATTTATTTAATGCCAAAATTTGATATAGATAATTCACAGTCATATCTTTGCAACAATTCCTATCTAATACTAATAATTTGTACATAATTATATGGTATCAAGTATTCCTATCTAATACAAATAACTTGTATGAAGCTATATAGTTTCAAGTATTCCAACCTAATACTCATTATTTTCAATCAGATCTATTTGACCCATGGATGGAACCATTTAAGGTCAGAGTAGACCTGAGAGTAATGACAATGAAGGTGTGACTTCACACTACAGAAATGGAGCCTAATCTCCAGAAGAAGTTTATTGTCATATCCAGTACACTATTATCATTAATTGCAATGTTTGATTTCATAACCTTTTTTACTGTAACCATGGAGTTTTCCTAAGCACTGATACTATCCTTTGATCATAGAAAGAAATGTCAAGTAACAACACTTAGGATCTCAACAAAGTGCACTGATACTACACCGATCCAAGACAGAACTACTCAGTTAAATGTGTGTAATCACCAGAAATTTTGATAACTATGTTACAATAAAAATTTAAATAATCTTATTGTACTTAGAATTTTCAAGATTGCAGACAGGAGTTTTTTTGAGGGAAGATGTTTAAAGGTTAAAGCCTTGCAATAAAACCATAACTCATGATAAATTCGAGCTCAACCTTTTACTTAAATTTAGGGTCCTCTATCCATACACAAAAGAAGACAGAAAGTTATAAAGTAGATAAGATTTGGAGTTAATTTTTCTCCCCTTTTTATCATCAAGGTTCACCACTGAGATCTAGTTGAGGACAAATGAAAAGGTTGTCCTTAACCTGATCCCGAACACAAGTTTTCATATCAAAGAGTTGATATTTCAAGAGCAGTTAGTAGACTGGGCAAATCAGTTAACAAGGCCAGAGGGTCATCAGACCCCAGAGAGACATATAGCACAGAATGAACCAGAAGAATTGCTATCTTAGACCTAAACATTCCAACATGATAAGAGACATGTGTTCTTTAAGAGTTAACAAAAATGTGTCCTGTGGAGTAAGTGGATTATTGACACAAATGATTAAGAATATCTACAGATAAAGAGATACATGTAATAACATATCCCAGCAAGATCACCTGAAGTTGTTCAAGTTAATATAGCTTTCAATGATACTCTTAACTATTAGACTTGCAGGTACATAAGACTTTCGATTATTTATATTTGATATAACTGTATACTGAATAAGTTGCATCTGGTTGTGAGGTTCCAGTTCTAGAGATTTGGGAAGTATAGAATCACTCCTTCATTGTCATTAATCCAAGGTCCACTCAAGCTAGAGTGCAGTAGTAACTGTTATGGTCTCATCTATGGGTCGACTAGACCTGTTTAAGGTAATGTTTTCATTTTGAACTTTAGTAATACATAGGGTCTTTAAGCATATTCAAATTAAGTATAGTTGGTTGTTTTGTTTTACGGCATATCAACCCTTTTCAGGTCATTTAACACCGAATTAAATTTCAAACAACTGAGTTTAGTATAAGTATAGTTTTTGTTTACAAACAGTTAAATGTCAAAACAGTTCTAGTTCAAATAATTCAGTTTAGCATAAGTACACAGTTTAGTTCTAATATTAGATAGGACCCTATCAAGTGCTACCCTTAAGACCAGAGTGGACCTGGGAGCAATGGCAATAAAGGGGTACTTAGCATTCTCCCAAGCTCCAGCATTACTGAAGCCTCACCATTAGATGGTTTAGTGTCATATCCACGACACTCATTGGGGGAGTCTTACCCCTCGTCAGAGAAGCAGTCGGTGTATTCTACAGCCCTAGCCAACTGGACAAGACTAAGTATGAAATGTTTATCAGTTTAAAATGATAGTCAACTTTATTAGTTACTTGAAACCATATAAGGCTTGCCAATCATTAGTATTAGATAGTTATATGATTTCAAGTATTCCTGAGTGCAAATTATTTATATTAGATAGGAATACTTTAAAGCATATAAGTATGTATAAATTATTGATATTAGATAGGAATACTTGCAACCATGTAATTACTTGCAAATTATTAGTGCTAGAAATCCTAGAAACCATATAATTGCATGTAAATTATTTGTACTAAGAATAGTTACTTCAAGCTATGATTGTTTAAATAAGATTATTATTGTTAATTAGGAATAATTGCTTGCCAATATGATGTTGACATTAAATAACCTCACAAGGGGTAACATCTCATAAAACCAACATTAACAATTATGCAGAGGCAAGATTCGCTTAACGGTTATTCTCATAGGAAATGGAACGGGTGACCCGAGATGAAATTCTGGACGTGGCTATTTGTATTTCCTGAGGAAGGCATGAATTCATCTGTTTTCCTCTAACTAAGGCAACTAGTCAAGGAGAAGAAAAACTATTGAGTTCAAACTAGGTTAATTTCACTTAAAAATTGACCTTGTGTCACATACTGACCATAGTGAAGAGCTTGAATAAATAAAATCAGTATGATAGGGACAGACTACCATCACTGGTACATAATCTTTAATGCCTAGGTAAAAAGTGACCTTTGCATGGAAGCATCATGCTGATTATTGTTTAAGTATTGAAACCACCTCTTAATAAAAATCCAACTTTTCCAAATCAAGAATAAAAGTTTTAAAAAGTTTTTCAGTCATCTGGGGTCCATCCAATAAGGCATACGAACAGACATTTAGTAACTCAATAGCATCTGGATAAACATTACCCTATGAAATGTCAATTTCAAATGTACAACTTTTCTGTATAGGTTTTTTGGCCGGGGTGGAGGGGAAAGGATTAAATGCTAACAAATTGGTATTAAGTCAAGCTCATAGTTATTATAGAAATGACTCCAGGTTTTACATTCAAATTTTAGTTAATAACAATCAAGCAACAGACTTATTGGGCTCTTTCTCTCTCTCTCTCTCTATATATATATATATATATATATATACACGTCTTTATTCACCTCCTTCACCACAGACAGGATTTGACCACAGTAAATTTTTAAGAAGAGTAAAGGTGGTTTGAATTGAGAATTATCCTTCACCAAGATTGGTTGTCTTCCCAAGGCTAAATAACCCAGTCTACACTCTGACTACCCATAGCCGGGAGGAGATCAGATGGATTCATGCCTTTTCAAATGTGTTTGCATGAAGTGAAATGCAAAGAGCATTATTCAGAATTTGAACTCAAATTGACACTTCCATCTCCTACTACAATAACCATTATACTAAACACACATACACATATATATCTTTGTGCTTGTTCAATAATTGTTTTGATAAATTAAAAAATAAAAACTTACAACAGGTTTTACTCAATCCTGATTTGCAAAAAATAAACTGAGTAAACATTACTTATTTGTCATCTTCATTTAAACAAGTATAAAGAGAATTTGCTTTCTCTCTCTATAAGATACATACATCATAGATACATTATACACACACTCACTCACAGACGTATATATATTAATAATGATAATAAATATAACTGTTTTGGGCAATTTGTTGTCCAAAAAAAGGACATTTTTTAAGTACTGAATACCTCAATAAGATTTGTTTTATCTAATGGCATATTAATCCTTTATGGGAAATTTCATGTTGAAATTTGATGATAATCATAACTCTTCATATTCTTAACATTCCATTGCAATCACTTTTTAATTTGTCTATTTGCACATAGTTAAATGTAATTACTGATTCTTAGCTAATACAAATAATTTAAACATATTTTAGAGGATGCATTCTAAACCCAGGCTGCAGAGCAGTAACTCTATGAGTGGAGCCAATTTAAAATGCATACCTTAAAAGTGTCCACATCATTTAGTGACCATGATTTAAAGTTTCCTGTGTGATATACCGATACAATCATTACATGGATTGCACTAACATATACTATATGGGGGGGAATCCCTGTGGCATAATGGCTAAAGTACTGGACTGCAGCCTCAAAATAAGCAAGTGCAAACTCCGGGTGTGCTATTACATTCACTTTTGGACTAATACCCAAGAGAAAAGTATGACCCTCCTTACCTCCTTTATAAATTAAATAACTCCTGATAGTTGACATGCTATTGAAAGTGAAGAAACCAAAGCTGTACTATATATATTTATAAACCCACCCACCAACCTCTGTCCCTCTCTCTCTCTCTCTCTCTCTCTATATATATATATATATATATATATATACAGACACAAACACACACCTCTCTCTGTCCCTCTTTCTCACTATATATATATATAGTGAGAGGGAGATAGATAGATAGATAGAAGTAGAAAATTGCCCATGCGACTGGGACTGTAGAATACACCAGCTACTTCTCTGTAGATGGGTAAGACTCTCCCAACGATAGTCCTGGATATAACACTAAACAATCTGATGGTGAAATTCCAGTAATGTGAAATTTGGGGAATGTGGAGTACTCCTTCATTGCCATCGCTCCCAGGTCCACTCTGACCCTGAATGGTAGCACATGATCGGGTCCTATCTATGGGTTAAATAGAATTAAACTGTGTACTTATGCTAAACTGAATTGTTTGAAATAGAACTGTTTTGATATTTAACTTTTTGTTGGTTGGTTGGTTGTTTGAGTTTCATGGCACATCAACCACTATGGGTTATACAAAGCCAAATCCTGTTTATATATATGAATAATATATGATTTGTATACCATTTTTTATATGAACTCACTTTTTCTTCATAAACTCACTTTTCTTTTAAATTCATGTTTTGATCCATTCAACCCACAAGTAGGACCCCAACAGGCAACCATCACTCTGGGTCAGAGTAGACTCACTACAAGTTGTAATTATTGAGATTTATGGTTTTGCATAGGGTTATTTGACAAAACTTTTTTATATTTGGTTGATTGGTAGGTTGATCCATTGAATATTTCAAATTGTAATGATGTATTATATTTTTAGGTACAGCTCTGCCTCTCTTAAGAGTGGACATCATCCATGTTGATGTTCTCAAACAGATCTCTCGTTATCTGCTTTAAAATGTCGATCTCTGGCAATAGCTAGTACACCACATTCCATTAGGATATGTTTAATGGTGTAAGGAGTCTGGCATGTCAAACACTGTTGTGGTTGTTCCTGCTTGAGGATGAAAGAGTGGGTGAGTCTTGTATGACCTATATGCAGTCTGGATATAATGACTTGTTCCATTCTTGATTTTGGAAATGTTGGTTTCCATTCTCCCAAAGTGGGCTTGATTTGGAAGAGCTTCTTATTAATGCTATCATTCCAGCATTGTAGCCATTTTGTAACAAAGAAGCTATTTATTTGTGGTTTCAAGTCAGTATATGGGATGCTGGTATTGTCAGGGCTCAGATCTAAGGCTGATTTTGCTGCCGAGTCAGCTCTTTCATTGCCACTAACTCCAATGTGGCTTGGAATCCAGCACATGATTATTTCTTTATGGCTGGACATCGAGTCTAGTCTGTTCAGTAGTTTAATAATTAACAGGTACTCAAGTATTTTATTTTTTAATGATGTTAATACAGAGAGCGAGTCAGAGAATATGCTATATTTGCTATATTTGTTCTTTGATATTATATCAAGAGTAAGTCAATGGCACAGATTTCAGCTGTAAAAATGGACTTTCCTTAGGAAGGCTTTTTTGAGAATTGTTTTATTGAGAACAGTTGCACACGCTGTTTTATTTTTATCCTTCGAACCATCTGTGAATATATATTGGTGGTCAGGATGATACAGGAGGATAGTGTGAAATTTTTCTATATAAGTGCTAGGATGTGTTTTTGTTTTGGGGAGTTCGGATAATTGGATTACTTTTGGTTTTTTAATTATCCAGGGTGGAATTTGTGTGATGATGCTTTTACGTACATTTGCAAGGGAGATAGCTGATTCTTTGAGGATAGGTTCCATCTGCAGGCCAAATGGTTTGATTGTTCTTTTCTTTTGTTCAAACTGTTGTTTATATTTACTTTGGAAGATGCAGTCATATGCTGGGTTGGATGGGTATGATTTCAATTTAATGCAGTACTAGAGTTGTAGGGGTGTTTCATGTGCTTCGGTATATAGACTGTCTACTGGAGAGGTATTGAAGGCTCCTAAGACCAATCTTAGGCCTTCATGGTAAATTGGGTCAAGCTTTTCGATGTAGGACTTCCTGGCAGATCTATAAATAAAGCTGCCATAATCTAACTGTGAATGTACTAACACTCTGTATAACTTAAGGAGTGTTTGGCGGTCAGCTCTCCATTTTGTGTGTGCCACTACTCGTAGGAGTTGTTGAGCTTGAGTGGTTTTAGTTTTCAGGTATTTTATATGGGGGATATATGATAATTTCCTGTCGAACATAATACCCAGAAACTTGTATTCATCAATGACAGGTATATCAGTGTGTTTGAGTTTTATGAGAGGGTTGTTGTGCAATTTCCTTAATTGACAAAAAATGAACACATCTTATTTTGTTTTTGGATATCTTGAATCCGTTGGTATTTGCCCAATGTATGATTTTATGGATACATTGTTGTAGCTGACGTTCTGCAGTCCTTATATATCTTGATCTGGCAGTGATATCTTGATCTGGCAGTGATACAGAAGTCATCGACATAGAGGTATCCATCAGTCAGACACTTTGTAATGCTGTTGATTTTTATATTGAAAAGTGTCACGGATAGAATACTCCCTTGTGGGACTCCCTCTTCCTGTTTGTACAGATTGGAAAATGTTGACCCTATTCGGACTCTGAACTGTCTGAGAGAAAGCTCTTTATGAAATTCGGTGAATTTCCTCGTAGTCCAAGGTTATGGACATTTTTCACTATTCCGAATCTACACATTGTCTCATAAGCCTTCTCCAGATCAAAGAAGACTGCTATAAGGTGTTGTTTCTGGATATTGGCCTCTCTTATGGAGGTTTCTAATTTGACTACATGATCAATTGTTGATTGATGTTTTTGGAAACCACATTGAGTGTTTGTGATGAGTTTATTGGATTCAAGATACCAAACCAGTCTTTTGTTTACCATGAGCTCCATGTATATGTCTTACAGAGGCAACTAGTTAGGGGTATTGGGCGGTAGTGATATGGGTTTGTGTTGTCTTTTCTAGGTTTCGGTAGAGGGATAATAATTGCTATTTTCCATGATTCTGGGAATGTCCCATTCATCCAGATATCATTAAATATTGTGAGGAGATAGTCAAGTGATTTTTTTTGGTAAGTGTTTTAAAAATTCATAATGAATTTTATCTGGACCAATTGCTATATTGCGAGATGTTTGAATTGCATCTTTAAGTTCTTCTATTGTAAAAGGAAGATTGTAACTTTTAGTATTATTTGATTTAAGGTTCAATTTTAGCTTTTCAGCTTTTTGTTTAAATTTGGCAAATTTTTCATTTCCATTCTTTGCTGATGAGTTTTTTGAGAAGGTTATTGCTAATTTGTCTGCTATATCTTTTTTATTTGTTATTTTGTTGTTGTTGTTTCTAGAAAAGTAATTTATTGCATGGGTATGGAATTTACCAGCTATCTTTTTTATCATGTCCCATACGGATTTTGTTTTTGTTGCTGAACTAAGTTTGCTAATATAATTTTTCCAGCTTTCTTGTTTTTTTTCTTTTATTGTTTTCCGAGCTTTTGCACGGAATTTTAATTTTTGTAAGTTTTCTGTTGTTGGTTCTTTTTCAAATTCCCTTAATGCTTTTCTTCTAAGCCTGATAGCCTCTTTACATTTATCATTAAACCAACGTCTATTTTGTTTTGTCTTGATTTTGTTCTTTGGGATGCATCTTTGTGCAGTGGAAACCAGTGTTTCTGTGAATTGTATTAAGTTCTTAGTGTTTGGTCCTTCTTTTAATTCCTCTGAGCGTAGTTTTTGAAATTTCTCCCAATTTGCTTTATTTACATTCCATCATTTAGGATTTTCATCACAAATTGGGAAATGGTCACTGCCATATGTGTTCTTCATTACCTTCCAAGAGAAGGCTATGAAGATAGATGGATCGCTCAGGGATAAGTCTATTGCAGAATAACTGCCAGAGAAAGGGCATAAAGTAGGTTGGGGACTTATTGTTATAGATGCATAGATTATTGTTTATAAAAGTTTCCGAATTCTTTCCTTTCTGATTTGTATTTTTACAGCCCCATAAGGTGCTGTGACAGTTAAAATCTCTTAGTATTATAAAGGGGGCAGGGAGTTGTTTGATGATTTCTTGTAATTTAGTTTCATTTATCTCTTCATTTGGTGGAATGTACACTGAACATATGTTAATAGGTCTATGTAAGGTTGCCTTTACAGCTATTGTTTGTAGGTCTGTTTTTAAGTGTATCTGACTTTGTGGTATATCATTCCTAACTAAGATAGATGTTCCTCCTGATGCCCGAAAACCAGTGTCTTTTATATAACTGAATTGTTGATAATCTCTAATATTTATTTTGTTGTTATGCTTGAGGAAGGTCTCCTGAAGACAGATAACTGCTGGATTCAGGCCTGTAATGAACCAGAGTAGTTCATTTTTATTTGCTTTCACTCCATGGCAATTCCATCGTAGTATCTTATATGAATTGTATATGATTTTCTCTTGGAGAGCTGTAATTTAATTTTTGGGAGGTTTATTTAGAGGGTAGGTTTTTTTTTTAATTGTATTTTGTCTTGGTGTGGGGTTTCATACTCTATTTCCATTATTTCCAAGGCCTCAAAACTGTTTTTGGTTGGGATAGTTCTAGATCTTGATCTAGATCTGTTTTTGGCCTAGTTTAGGGCCATGTCACTGTTTGTCACGTGGGGAGTTCTTTGTAGTGTCCTTTTTGGGTGAGGTCTGTGATGGCCTAGTAATTGAGTCTACTTCAGTAATGGTGGCCTTTGGGTTCTCCTTGTTTTTTGTTTGTTTCTCTTTGTTTGTTGCAATTTCGATGTTTGTGTCTTTTTTGGCTGGTGTTATTAATTCGTCAGATTGGTTTTTATTGTGAATTTCAATTAGTAATGTTCCATTTTTTAGTTTTTAACTGTTTTTGGTTTTAGATTTTTTGATAGTATTTTTTCAATTTTGAATGGAGACAGTTTACTTAGAGGAATTTCCTCTGTTGATTCCATCACTATGAAAGATGGGAAGTTGTTTGGTTTTTCTTCTGTCTGTCAGAACTTTCCCAATCTTTTTTTTATTAGCTTGGGATTTATTTGTATTAGCCATATGAATAATTATGAGTTTCACCAAACATGCTCCCCACCCACCTTGGAGCCCCATGTGGGAATGTGCCTAGGGGCAAACCCCATTCGCCTAGGCAACATCAGGGCTACATGTTTGGTATACTCATGCTGATGTTTAACTATTTTATTTTATCCCTGGGTTTTTGTTCCCAAGATAACTACTTGCTCAAGGACAGGAAGGATTATAAGTCTTACCACAGCATGATTGACCCTACAGCCATCATCCTCATTTAGATTCATGTAAAATCTGAAAGAGGACAGTCATGACCAGCCGACTGATCAGATCGGACCACTCCGACCACCCGTCTAGCCAAGTAAGGGCCAAAGTGGTGTGTTGCAAGTAACTTGACCTTTCAGTTTTCAGGCTAAGTACTGCTCAACCACCAGGATCCCGTCCTTAAGCATCACA